>CM077010.1:69260526-70460526 GCA_039090855.1 Macrothele yani | reverse complement strand
CTTCCAAGCACCCGACGATCCAATTCGTTCCAGATATTTCCTACAGGGTACACGTCGGAAATCTGAGCTGGGCATTTTAATTCTCAAAGCACATGTCCTTAAACTAATATCGTAACATTGCGAGAAGTGTAATGCGGCGTTTTCCCGCTTGTAGAGGTATGCGCCTTGGCTAGAGTACTGCCACGACATTTGTAGTGCATAATTGTTTAGGACATCCAGGTTCAGCTTTCACGGTTTTGTCCGAAATGGGACCAAGCTGAACCGCAAAAACGGCTCCGTGCCATCACGCTGCCCCTAGTAAACTTCATTGTCGGGCCGATAGTATCCTGAAGGTGTATTTCTCTCGGTATTCCCCATACCCAGGAACGACCATAGACTGTGTACGGTAGCTCTTCAGTTCAAAGTACAGTTTTTCTATGGTCTACGATGCAAGCTTGACGTTCCTTACATCACACTAATCGGTGTATGGGATTTGTCGAAATTAGAGGTAGGACGAATCCTAAATTTTCTCGAATCTCGAATCCCTCGGATCCTTCATATAAGAATAATTATAAGAAAAAAAAGGGAAAGAAAAGACTTCTACTTAAAATTAAAAGTTTTTAATTGAAGCAAAATTTGAAATCTGTGCTTAATGAAAAACAAATTAAAACAATACAGTATTCAAAAAATATACCCATTATTATTAAGAAGATGGAAATGAAATTTATAATTTACATTTAGTAAATGAAGTACATAACCCTTGAGTCTTGAGGTTCATTTCTATATTCTGAACATAATTTGACAAAAAATATTTGAATAACAATTCACATTTTTGACACTTTTCTTTAATAACAAAAGTTACAAAACCTTTTTAAATCAAAGCAAGTGTAGAGGTGGGGAGGATAATTTCAAGAGTTAATGTAGATAAACACTAAACATGAAACACTAAATTCAGTAAATTCTTTCTAGAAAATTAAGAAAAATCAAAAACATATATGTTTTAAGAGTTACTAAAAACACTGAATACTGAACTCTTTCAGGGCAATGTAAAAAAATCAGAAACCTTTAATGGAGACTTTTATTTAAAAATACTAGCATTCTAACTCGTTCTGCGCCTAGCCTACTTCGTTTTTTTTATCAGCTATGACAATTGATATGAACAGTCTGTCTGACATTACTGTCGATGGTGGCGTGATTAAGAACGTTTTAGAGATTTTCCACAAATTTTGATATTTTTTGTGGCCCTTCCAGTATTTAAAGATGTCTTCAGATGGTGGAAGTAGTGTCTCTGCTAAATAGGCATTCATGTTTTCTTCAGGAGACAAACTCTAAATCTGCTCACTGCTGGTAGATGGTGTCATCAATTGAGAATAGTAACTCCACGTGGTATGAACTCCTTGTTGTAGAGTTAACGATTTTTTAGTGGTATCTCTTTGACTTTGTTCTGATGATTGCAGATCACTGTCATCTGCTTGCAAAATAACTAATAACAGAAATTTCGATGGCCAGTGTTGATTGAACTTGCTCAAGGTTTTCTTTGTTCAAAAATGCACTTCCTTTGAATCGGGGATCCCATATTGTTACGAGAACATACAATGTTTCGGTCTCATCCCGTTTGGAAGTAACCAGCTATTTTAAATAGCTGTGTACACACTGTCGACGATCTTCTTCGTTTGTTTTGTATTGTCAGAACTCGTCATGCTGACACAAATTTGGACAATATAGCGCGAAGATTCGAGTACTCGAATCTCGATTCTTTTCAGCACGTCTTTTGTAAAAAAGATCGAGTTTATGTTACCGGTTTGCCCGTCCGTCGGTCCTCCTGTACCCACGATATCTCAGCAACTATTAGTCCGATTTGAAAAATTCTTTTTGCATTGGGAAGCTTGAAATATGCGAATGATGATCCTTCATTTCGTTTTTCTACGATGTACAATTTTGCCGCTAGAGCGCGTAAATGCAGATGGTGTCGAACTCAAACACATATTTGCTTCTAAACATCCGATTGAAAAAATTCTTTTATCTTTCTTTCCATTCCATTTATATCGAAGAGTATTTTAGATATAGTTACTTTTTCAAATTACGCATAGATTTTCCCCTAGGGGGCGTAAAAATAAATAACATTTTTCCCGATAACTCTTCCACTAAAACTCCGATTTGAAATTATTTTTCTTCAGCTGATACACCTCCTGATGTAAAATCTTCATATAATTTCAAATTTTTGGTTAAGAATACTTTGGCCACTAGGAGGCGTAAGGGTTAATTTTTGCTTCTGATGTATATGCCATAAAATCTGAGCTTCTAAAGTATCGACTGAAAAAATTATTTCGTGGACTGATGCCACTCATATCGATAAACCTTTTCGGAATATTTTCTTCCTAAAATGTTGCACAGTTTATCTGCCTGGGGGTGTAGATGTATATCTCATTTTTGTCAATGTCTCTGTTTTTAAGAGTCCGATTTGAAAAATTCTTTTTGTGTTTGAGAGCGTTTCCGGTGCAAATTGTTTCTCATATAAATTCGTGTTTTTCTTAATGCACAAGTCTGCAACCAGAGGGCGTAAGCTCTCGATTCCGTTTACAGCAATATCGGAGGGATTAAAAACCCGATTGAAAATCTTCTCTCTTCCGTAAGATACTATTGTTTTCCATACCGGTACCATTCCCTTTGAATAGCTTTGATAAATTTTAATTTGCGTCAGAACGGATTCAAAAGACGTACTTATTGCACCCGAAAGTTTGGTGTCATCTTTCACGTCTGAGATTCGCGGGATTCGAGGATTCGAATGTCCCATCCTTAGGCGAAATGATTAGGGTCTTGCCTCCGGCACCCCATGTCGTAGACCCCTCTGATCCCTGAACTGGGGATAACATCAGTCCTAGTAGTCTCACATAGGATTTGTGTGATTTCGGACAATATTGATCCACGTTCTGCGCGGACAGTCCTTTTCACAGATTTCCTGTGCCTCTCTATTCATCTCGGATCTGGTCGTTTCTTGACCTATTCAGCGCTAGTCCGCTCCTATTGCCTATCACATCACCATTGGTCGACCTATGGTTCTTCACTGCAGGCTAAAATGTCAAGTACGGAGCGATTACTTCTGTGGCACCCTATTATGAATCCATGCTGAAAATGATTTAACTGTGTTGATCGAAACAACTGTAATTCATCATGGTGCTACTGGCTGGTCATAGCTCTATTTATAGTTGGGTCTTCGAAGCAGGGGTTACGTAGGACCGATTTATTATCAATGGAGGGATGTCTTAATATTAATGGAAAAGCAGTGTACGAGTCTGGGTTACCTGGTGAATGCCATCAGTAGATACCCTCACACCCTTTACCCACTTGTGGTGTACCAACTGTGTAGTTTGTGGAGGAGGCATCATGCTCTAGTCCTGTTATTCATGGTTTAGGCTGTGCCCAACAATTCCAGTGCTGAGAAATCTTAACCCTGCTTATAACAATACTGTTCGTCCAACATTATGGCAACAGTTCTGGTAAAGCCCCTTTCCTTATCAATTAAATAATACCCTTGTCCACAAAGCGAAGTAGTGTAGGAATGGTTTCATGAGATGGGTGTGAAAGAATTCATCAGAGTGTACAGAGTCCGGGCCTCAACCAAATGGAACATCTTTCGGATAAAACGGAGTGGAGACTGCAAGCCAAGCCGAGCCTCCAGACATTTGTGACCGACATGCCTAATTCTCTTGTGGCTGAATGAAAATCAATTCCCGCAGCGATGATGTACCAAAATCTACCGGAAGACCCTCCCAGCAGAGTGGAAGATGTGATAGATGCAAGCGTTTACGAACTCGATTTTAATTTTTTCTTACTACAGGAATTTTGTGGGAAAACATCCATGCGTCGTATATACACTATTTTGACAAAAGTCACCAGACACCCCTTCAAAAGCAAGTGAACGGATCCGCTGCGTTGTTAAGATGCGCGGTACAGCTGCAAACGGTATAAAAACAAGCCTGCAGCTGACCGCGATCATATCGCACTGTGAGGTTGAGTTAAAATGTCGTGAGGGGAGATAACTGACTTTGAGAAAGAAAAGATTGTTGGGTGGTATATTAGTGGGTTGTCCATAAGAGAAACCGAGAGGCGTTTAAACATACCCAAGTCAACTACGTAATTTGGATATACTGAATAAATGGAAGACACATGGCGTACCTGAAGGAGCAAAACGTACCGGCAGACCAAAGAAAATCAGGGATAGAGAACGTCGAAGCCACAAGAGAGTCGTTACAGCTAATCGACGGAGTACTGCACAAGACCTTAGTGTACAGGTGAGTAAAAATGCTGAAACCTCGGTATGACCACGTACTATTCGCACAGAACTTCATTCCATCGGTTACAGCGGTCGCGCGGCTGCTCATATGACTTTCATCTCCACTCGGAATGCTACTCGTCGTTTAGCATGGTGTAAAGAACATTTATCGTGGACCATAGATCAATGGAAACGGGTCCTATGGACTGATGAATCCAAATACACGATCCATCAGTCTGATGGCCGTGTGTGGGTAATGCGGCAGCCGAGGGAACGCTATTTATCACAGTGTACCGTTCCTACGGTCACGTTTGGAGCTGGCACTGCACTCGTGTGGGGGTGTTTTTCGTGGTATGGTCCCGGCCCATTGGTTATTGTGGACAAACCTATTAACCAGCACGTCTACCTCAATATTCTGGACAATTACGCCCTACCAACTCTGTGGCAATACTATGGAACCCAGCCTTGTTGGTGCCAGCAGGATAATGCAAGGAGCCATAAAGCAAAGACTGTTACGGCGTAGTTTGACGATATTTCCGTATCGTGTGTGGACTGGGCAGCACAGAATCCTGATCGTAATCCCATAAACCACCTACGGATGAATTAGAGAGTCGTACAAGAAGTTTGGAACCAAGGCCCACTACTAAGCAACAGTTAACGGCAGCATTATGTACTAAATGGAAGCGAATACCTATCGCTGTGTTCCAAAACCTTGTCGAAAGCCTGTATCGAAGCATCAGTGCCTGCATTAAGGCCAAATGTGGACAGACACTGTAGTAATGTATGTCAATAAATACTATGCTCTGTTTCTCTTCTAGGTGTCCGGTGACTTTTGTCAATATAGTGTATGTCAACATGGTAAATACGTTTACCTCTATCAAGTGACCCTCATTTTTGAATTTCAACTTCATGCCCGCCACTGACACTCAGACAGCAATGATAATCTTCCTAATTTTAAAGAGTCGGCGGGATTTGTGTATAAGTTATGAATGCCACACACGGACAAAAAGACACACACACATCCTCTTTTATTACTATACATGTGAATCTAATCACATGTCGAATTATATGGCATCGAATTGCTTTGAAGTACGGTAGTAACGGTGTAGTGATGGTTGCTGAATTCAATAAAACTGAAGTTTTCCGAAATACGTATCATAGTGAAAGTTCGTAAAGGACTCAGAGCATTTAGTAAGTTCAAAGCCTAACATTCTGGCACCTTGTATCTCAACATTTCGTTGTTAAAGTATTCATTGGAAACTTCAACGTACGTAAGATATCTCATTTATGTGAATTCTCGGTGGAGAAAAAGTTTTCATAAACAAACCTGCACTTCATTCACCAGCTTCCTACAGTTTACGAGACGACAAGACAAGAATGAATTAAAACCGTGCAAATTTTCAAAGATTTGAAACATACAGGGTGATTCAGCTAAGCGTGTAGGTCCCACAAAGACAAATCGGAATCACATAGCAATGCAGGGTCGGAAACGTCATCTTCATGTGCTAGTGTACAATGAGGACGAGAAATGAAAGAGCAGCACGTAAGAGAACAAAATGCTTTTTATTACTCACAAGACATTTGCGAAATGCATTGAGGTTACAGAAGGTGTTCAAAGTTGAGACCATGAGCTGTAACACACGCTGGATATCGTCGGCGCATGGAATCACGTATATTTTGGAAAATTCCTGGTGTGTCTCGGACTTCCGAAACAGCTACAGAGATGCGTGCTACAAGGTCCTCATCACTTGCAACGGGGGTGTCGTACACTAGTCCTTTGATGTAACCACAGAAGAAGTAATCAAGGCATGTTAAGTCCGGCGATCTGGCAGGTCAATGAACGGGACCACCACGCCCAATCCACTGATGTCCAAATATCATGTTTAAGTGATGACGAACGTCTTTGCTGAAATGGGAGGGAGCCCCATCGTACTGGAACCACATTTCACGGCGCAGCGACTGAGGGACCTGTTGTTCGTTCAATAGCTCTGGCAAGACGTCCTCCAGATATATCCGGTAACTCCTTCCGTACAGACAAGGAGGCAGAGGTATGAGCCAATTAAGTGGTACCGGACAATGCTGGCCCAAACATTAACAGCAAAACGGTTTTGTGCTGCACATGGTCGTACGGCATTGGGGTTCTCCACCGCCCATACATGCGCGTTATGTGCATTGAAGCAACCTTCCCGTGTAAAGCACGTTTCTTCTGTGAACATCACAGAAGCAGGAAATTGGGGTTCTGCCACAAACTTATGCAGGTACCATTGCGCAAACGCAATGAGCTGAGGGTAATCCTCAGCGTTTAGTGTCTGAACGCATGATATGGACGCAAGTGGTCTTCGTGCAGAACTCTCTATACGGTGGATTGGGACAGACCGAGCCGATGGGCAATTTATCGCGTGCTGGCACTTGGAGTGTCTGCTGCATGACTTAACTCATTCTCTTCAATGGCAGGAGTGCGTACCCATCGTTCCCGACACCTGGCAGGCCCCTGGAAAAAACCAGTGTCCCATAACCTTTGATGTAGCAGTGCAAACACTTGGTGGTTTGGCACTCGTCTCATTGGGTACCGTTCCTGGTACAGTCGCACGGCGGTTCGTCCGTTGCAGTCCGCTGCTCCGTATGCAAGGTGCATATCAGCTATTTCCGGGTTCGAGAACTCAGCCGTCCTACTACCTCTGTGGGCGGTTTACAAATGACGGTGTCCTGAAAGAACGTATGAGCAGTCTCCCGGCCGAACAACGCCATCTACCGTATGAAGATGGCGTTTCCAACCCTGAATTGCTATGTGATTCCGATTTGCCTTTGCGCAACCTACTCCTTCCAGAAGTTTGTACACGCTTAGCTGAATCACCCTGTATATTTGTGAATGTTGTTCACAATCGAATGAATCAAGTCTGTATGAACAAGTTTTTCACCCTCGCTGACTAACCTAACAAAGCACCTTGCTGAAATCCAACAACTGCTGTCTTACTTCTGCGTCCTGTTTCTAGCACGCCTTTTGTAAAAAATGGTTGTACTTATGGTATCCCTTTTCTATAATTGGGAGTTTGACAACCATCGCGAGCAACCCAGTAGGCTATAAGCAGTCGCCCGTCCCTAATTTAGGGCCATCTGGTCCCAGAGAAGGAAGACAGCAAGTGCCGTAAGACAAACACAACATCCATATCTCATTAAGATTCGAACCAGGACCCATCTCGGACGAATGATCAGAAGCCATCGCTTAGACCACTGCGCCCCCGGGGCAGCTTTCCACTTTATCGTCTGTCCCTCCTTTCGGGTGTGGACACGATATCTGTAACTTTCACATCGATTTCAGAAAGATGATCGTTGCTTTTCGGTTATTTTCTGATTATTTCGCCGCTGCAGAGTAAATGCAGATGCTATGGAATTCAAAATATACTTTATTCCATATATCTGCTCCTAAATATCTGATTGATTATTTCCTTCGATGCCGTTTACTACGAAAACTATTTTAGATAGTGTTTCTTTTCTCGAACAAATCTGCTTCTGAATGTCCGCTTTGAAAAACCTTTTTCTGCATCGGTTAGAGCGTCTGATGTGAAGTGTTAAGCATGTAATTTCTAATTTTGGTGAAGAACTGTTTTGCCACTAGATGGAGTAAATGCATATTTACGTTTTTCACGTATTTGCAGCATTTATGTATTTGTAGCATTTATGTTTTTCACGTATTTGCAGCGCTTCTGAAAACTATACTGAAAAATTCCTTTTCCGTCAGATACAGCTCAGCACGGAAAACCTTTTGCGCATATCTTATGCTTAAAATAACGCTTCCCTTTTCTGTCAGAGGGAATATATGCATAACTCATTTTTCTTGATTTCTCTGCTTCTAATAGTCCGATTTGAAAAAAAATTCTTCCTTTTTCGGATAGCATATGTCATGGTAAGTGTTCTGCATGTAATTTCAAATTTTTCTTATTGTACGAGTTTGCCACTAGACGACAGCTTAAGTCACTTTTCCGTTTGCTGCATATTTACAGCTTTATCTACGCATCTAAACACCCGTTCCTTTTTTGGTCGGATAACTAACTACAAAATCATTTTATCATCATTTCCTGCTCACATTAATACAAAGCTTTCCCCCTAGAGGGCACAAATATTTACGGTAACTTGTTTTTACGATATGTCTGCTCCTAACCGTCAGATTTAAAATAAAACATATTTCAACACTGGATACCATTCCCCACATGGAACATTCTGCATGTAGTCATGGGTTGTTTGTATTTCACAGTTCTGGCACTACCTGATGTTCACGAGTATTTTTGTTTCCCTTTCTAAGAACTCTACTGAAGAAATCCTTTTTTCTAATTTATGCCATTCGCTAGAGTGAATATTGGGAACATTATCCTCTTTAAATAGTGCACAATGTTCCCGCCAGGAGGCGTAAATGTCAAAGCATGTTCTCATTGTATGTGCTCCGAGAAGACGTATCTCTTGGCCGTCCTAGTGGCGCAGTGGTCGAAGCGATGGCGTAAGACATGGGTGTTGTATTTGCCTTACGGCACTGGCTCTCTCCCTTCCCTGGAACCAGTGCCCCTAAATTAGGGACAGGCGACTGCTTATAGCCCACTAAGTTACTCATGGTGGTCGTTAAACCTCCAATAAAACAAATATTTTTTCTTGGCATAGCTTTTGTCGAGAAGAATAGCTTTCCAATATTTTTACTTCAGCATTATTCGAAATTCTACCACAAGGCGAATTCAGCCTAATATTCTATTTGAGAGACTTATTCCATTATGAAATCCCTTTAGAACCCCCCTCCCATTTTGGTAGAGTAATATTTCTAAGGAAGAGTATTTTGCACCCATTTCCTTCTTTAAGTAATGCACAGTTTTGCTGTATCTTTATCATACACAGTCGCATCAGAAGAATATGACCACTCCCGGAATCACAGTGTACCCGCCCAGGCGCGTCACAGAACGCACGTGACAAGGTCGACCACACGGAAATATAAGCAGCCGGCCTGGACGGATAAGCCATAGTGCGTAACTTGAGCACAATGAGAAGAGGTAGTGATTTGACGGGCGTTCAAAAAGGAATGATCATCGGCTACTGCGCCGATGGTGGAAGTATCCCAGAAACATCAGACTTCGTGGGCTGTTCGCGAGGTGCTGTAGTAAGGGTGTACCAAGAATGGACCGCTGGTACACCGAGTACCTCATGACGTCATAACTGTGAAGTCCCAAAGGCCACCGACTCCAGAGGAGAACGTCGCGTCTGTCGGCTGGTCAAGAGCAACCGATGCGCAACAGTACAGCAATTGTCTACGCAAACGAACGCTGGGGCACCCACGTACGTGACCCTGACGTCAAGGCGCCAATATTAACCTAGGTCCAACGGTAACGAGGTCTGCAGTTTGCATGGGACTACCGTCTTCGGACAGTGGAAGAGTTGAAAAAGGTTGCCTTCTCCGACGAATTGAGGTTTTTACTCCACATAAGTGATGGGCGGTGGTGGATACAGCGTCAGACACACGAGAACCAACATGCGGATACGCTTGCCGGTCAAGTACAGGCCTGCGGTGGCACTGTGCATGTCTGTGTGACGTTTTTCTGGTATGACTTGGGACTTCTGGTACCACTGGATGGGCGCCTGAACTCCAATGGCTACCTATCCCTCCTCGCTGACCATCCCTTCCTGTTGGACGTTTAGCCTGGTGGTGATGGTGTCTACCAACAGAACAATACGCACTGCTACTTAGCTAAAGGGGTGCGTGACTGGTTCTAGGAACACAACAGAGATGTCTCTGTTCTCCCTTGGCCAACGGAATCATCCGGCCTCAATCCCATAGAGCCCTTGTGGGATTATTTTGATCGACTGGTTTGATATGCTGACTCATAACTACGTCATCTCTGGGACATCCGTGCTCTGATGCAGTCCGAATACGCACATATGCCTCAGGCAACCTTTCAGGGCCTCATTGCGTCCAGTCACTCCGTCTCGCCGCTGTCATTCGGGCCAAGGATGTTTACTCCCATTATTAAGTACGTGGTCATATTATTCTGATACGTCAGTGTATATCTCATGCGTAGCTATAATAGCTAGCCCTGAAGGCTTAACAAATATTCAATACGGATCTGTTATTTTCTTTTCCAAGCTTATTCACTCCATTTGTTACATTTTCACAAACACTGCTAGGGAGCATAAAGTTACATCTCGTTATACTCTGTATCTCTTCTACCAATTGTTCAATACGAAAATCCATTTTGCCTATGATATCTTGTGCTACGTAAAAATATTTTGACAAGATTCCATAATTTTAGATTTTCCGAGTTAATCCATTCACCATGTAATGTGCCATAAAATTATTTTACTTTACGTTGTGGATAGCTTCGCTTCGATTTTGCTCGCTCCTATCAACATTTATATATACGCACACCCTATGCACAAAGTTGTTCTCTGTATTTCAGAGGTCAGCTCTTCAGAAACAAAACAATCTTCCAAATCAATGGTACTGATGGTGTTTCAGTTGTTGCTGATGTATCAAACTCCTCCATTTACATCGATCTTGGCAAACAACACGAACATCATTGACATCCATCACATGTTTCACAACTTTATTCATGCCAATTATTATTTCGTGCTGTGATATTTTCGTGCACCGGTATTCACCTGATATTGTATACACACATCATGAATATTAAGTTGTTCTCTAAATTTCAGAGGTCAGCTCTTTGAAGGTCCACAGAATTAATCATCTGCCGAATCAATGGTATTGATGGTGTTTCAATTGTATCAAACTCATCTATTTACAGCGATCTTGGCACACAACGCGAGCATCGCTGACATCCATCACATGTTTTACAACTTTATTTATGCCAAGAATTATTTCTTGCTGTGACATTTGCGTGCACCAGTATTCATATGGTATTGTATACACACATCATGAACACTAAGTTGTTCTCTAAATTTCAGAGGTCAGCTCTTCGAAGGTCCAAAGAATTAATCATCTGCCGAATCAATGGTATTGATGGTGTTTGAATTGTATCAAACTCATCCATTTACAGCGATCTTGGCACACAACACAAGCGTCATTGACATCCTTTCACAGCTTTATTCATGCCAAGTATTATTTCGTGCTGTGATATTTTCGTGCATCGGTATTCACATGATATTGTATACACACATCATGAATACTAAGTTGTTCTCTAAATTTCAGAGGTCAGCTCTTCGAAGGTCCACAGAATTAATCATCTGCCGAATCAATGGCATTGATGGTGTTTCAATTGTATCAAACTCATCCATTTACAGCGATCTTGGCACACAACACAAGCGTCATTGACATCCTTTCACAACTTTATTCATGCCAAGTATTATTTCGTGCTGTGATATTTTCGTGCACCGGTATTCACATGATATTGTATACAGACATCATGAACACTAAGTTGTTCTCTAAATTTCAGAGGTCAGCTCTTCGAAGGTCCACAGAATTAATCATCTGCCGAATCAATGGTATTGATGGTGTTTCAACTGAATCAAACTCATCCATTTACAGCTATCTTGGCACACAACGCAAATATCACTGACACCCATCACATGTTTCACAGATTCACGGCAAGAATTGTTTCGTGCTATGATATTTTCGTGCACCGGTCTGTAACGTACCAGGAGATGTGACGTACCTGCCAGAAGGACGCACACGACATAAAGGCAAATGGGAATCAGAATAAAATGTCCGCGTAGCTCAAATGGTAGAGCAACTTATTCCGGAATGAGGGGACCCGGGTTTGAATCCTGGCGCGGATAGAAATGACGGAGAAATTTACTTCGTTATAATGGCGCCCGAACTATCCGGATGTCCCGACCGTTCAAAATCTCACATTGGTGTGATGTTCTTTCCACACCGCGAGATAGGAAAAATAAGAGCAGCACTTCGAAAAAAAAAAAAAAAAATAAGGGGGAGATGATGTGACGTACCAGGAGATGTGACGTACCTGCCAGAAGGACGCACACGACATAAAGGCAAATAGGAATCAGAATAAAATGTCCGCGTAGCTTAAATGGTAGAGCAACTTATTCCGGAATGAGGGGACCCGGGTTCGAATCCCGGCGCGGATAAAAATGACGGAGGAATTCACTTCGTTATAGGTCAAATAACGAAATATGGTTTTTTGTGCTCCCGAATTGTTAAAAGAACTATCAATCGTGAAAAAAGTAATCTCATGTTTTCAGTAAGTTGCTCTAAGAACTTTGCAGAAACTCCAAACTAAAACATCGCAGACTGGCGAATATATAACTTTGAAGAATGGAATTAATATACCTTATTGCAAACCAAGATAAAGGATTTAAAATCAACAATTATCACGAAAATTTCATTATCACTGAGCAGAAGGAAGACGCTAAGAAGCGCTAATGTTTTACAAGAAACGTATTATCATAATTTTCATTTTTGCGCTTTTAATTCTCCTTTTTAAACAGCGGATCTGCCATTTTCCTTTGATAGAACTCCGTCGGCGAAATCTTTACAAAGCAACTCCATCGTGTTTTCATCTTTTCAACCGAACTCCATCTCTGGCTCGCTCCATGATTTAACGCGGAATTTGCATTTCATTAAAATTTTATATTCATACAGGAACGTGCTCGCAGACATATTGACGTAAGCTGCATGAGAAACTTCTGCTGCTGGCTAACAACCCTTTTCGAAGGAGAGAGCGTATCACAATGGTAAAATATTCTCCGAAAAGAAAAGATCTTTTTGCTGCAGGATGAAACAATGTTTCTCTTTGATGCTGAAGACACTTTGACGTCAGCATTTTTATGAAACCTACGTGACAAGGTCCAGAGGTCGGGATGACATGCCCTTAGAGTTTTAAAATACCATACGACAGTGTCTTCCATTCCAAAGTGTCTTTTCACACATCGCTATTTTTCTGCTCGTCTATTCTGAAGGGTGGACGCTGTCACATTGGAAATGATGTCGCAGTGTTCGGGACAATGGAACGCCGAACAAAAAGCTTCCCGTATTGTTGGCTTGTCACCCGACGTTGTGTAGGATGTCAGACGATCTTTTTGTGGCATCGTCTCGTAGGTTGAAAGCGTTATTATTCGCCATTTTTACGCCACTAGGCTTGAAGGATGATGACATTTTTCCTTTTCACTTCGTACTAATGCTTCCAAGATACGACCACTAAAAGAATCTATCAAGTAGGAAATTCATGATATAGAATTTCATTTGGACGGAAAATCGGCTTTTATTTTCTGTTATCAACCGCGAAGGAACAAAAATCAATCATATTTTTCCAAAGCGGAGTATTTTTTTTGATTGAACGCTGAGTGAGAGCTGACCTCGTTAGAGCCATTTTAAATCATCTGTGTATAGGCACGTGAATGGCTTAACTCTCTACGACTTGAAAAATGCTTCACTGATCAAAAAAGAAAATGGAAGTTAGTTAAACACTCGGAAAACTGTCAACATCCCCACATATAAATGAATGAAAAGGAAGGTATATCAACAACCGCTTTTGAAAACTCGCTTGTTAATGCACTGGGAAGAGAAAAAGGAGAAAGATAAATTCGACAAAATATATGAAAAAACACGCAAGCTGTTTTTCGTTTCGAGATTTGACGATCACCGTGCATCAAAAGCAATAAGCAGTCAAAGAAGCACCAACAATGCCTTCTCCAGGTTTCCCAGTTTCCAAGTGGTCAGCGATTCGGGCCTCTTATAACTTGGAAACTGGGAGACCCATTAAGTAGTAGTCTCTCTTTATAAAGAGCGAAATTCTTAGACAAGTTATAAGAGTGGTAATTCATGCAATAGTTTTTTATGATACAGAGCCTATTTGTAGAAGGTGAACTTTTTATTTTTGCAGTTTCATGACCTGTGACTTGCTACAAAGAGGAAGTGCGTGTCGAGACGGCAAAGTTCCAGAGATAAATTCCGTCGGTGTAGCTTAATTGGGAAAACATTTGCCTACGGAGCAGAAGAATGCGTATACGATCCTCAGCACCGGAGATTTGTGTTTTCAGATTGGAGGCTGATTGTAGAAATGGTTCTACTGGCCGTCGGGTTCTTCGAAAAATTGTGTGATATTCGCTCCACTCATCATCTTCAATCAATGCGAATGAATTCATTCTTTGCTTCGTTAATGAGAATTCCCCTTCAGCACAGCTGCTGATTCGGTAGCAGTCTACCAAGAGCGATTGTACAATGTGAAGACCGTTTGATACAGCTATAGAACCTTATAAAACTGACAGACTCACCCGCAGCCAAGAGCGATTGTACGATGTAAAGATCGTTTGATACAGCTACAGAATCTTACAAAACCGACGGACCCCTTGGAAGCCAAGAGCGATTGTACGATGTGAAGACCGTTTGATATAGCTATAGAACCTTATAAAACCGACACAGATGGACTCACCCTCAGCCAAGAGCGACTGTACGATGTGAAGACCGCTTGATACAGTTATAGAACCTTTTTAAACCGACAGGCTCACCCGCAGCCAAGATCGATTGCACGATGTGAAGACCGCTTGATACAGCTATAGAACCTTACAAAACCGACGGACTCACCGGCAGCCAAGAGCGATTGTACGATGTGAAGACCGTTTGATACAGCTATAGAACCTTATAAAACCGACGGACTCACCGGCAGCCAAGAGCGATTGTACGATGTGAAGACCGTTTGATATAGCTATAGAACCTTATAAAACCGACAGACTCACCCGCAGCCAAGATCGATTGCACGATGTGAAGACCGCTTGATACAGCTATAGAACCTTACAAAACCGACGGACTCACCGGCAGCCAAGAGCGATTGTACGACGTGAAGACCGTTTGATACAGCTATAGAACCTTATAAAACCGACAGACTCACCCGCAGCCAAGATCGATTGCACGATGTGAAGACCGCTTGATACAGCTATAGAACCTTACAAAACCGACGGACTCACCGGCAGCCAAGAGCGATTGTACGATGTGAAGACCGTTTGATACAGCTATGAACCTTATAAAACCGACAGACTCACCGGCAGCCAAGAGCGATTGCACGATGTGAAGACCGTTTGATATAGCTATATAACCTTATAAAACCGACAGACTCACCAGCAGCCAAGATCGATTGCACTATGTGAAGACCGCTTGATACAGATATAGAACCTTACAAAACCGACGGACTCACCGGCAGCCAAGAGCGATTGTACGATGTGAAGACCGTTTGATACAGCTATAGAACCTTATAAAACCGACAGACTCACCCGCAGCCAAGATCGATTGCACGATGTGAAGACCGCTTGATACAGCTATAGAACCTTACAAAACCGACGGACTCACCGGCAGCCAAGAGCGATTGTACGATGTGAAGAACGCTTCGTACAGCTATAGAACCATACAAAACCGACGGACTCACCGGCAGCCAAGAACGATTGCACGATGTGAAGACCGTTTGATATAGTTATAGCACCTTATAAAACCGACAGACTCATCCGCAGCCATGTCAAGTGCGGTAAATACTGAGCATGAGTTATCCAATCACATGGTAAAGCATTTCAAACAGACTTGCACCCATGGCCTTATGAGTGATACGCATTGACGTGCCCTAATGGAAAAACTACGAATTATTTAAAAAGCACAATGTGTGCAGGACCCTACAAAGTAACTCGAACAAGTTAATTTTTTTTTCAATAGATTTTTAGAAACGACAAAACGCCGACAAAACGCCGACAAGTAGAAGTACTCGCTTAAGTCAGCTATCTGCACGAATGTGCTTTCGAAAAAAAATACAAATTGCACACAAAATTTTTCCTGTAGAGGAAAATATCCCAGCCGCCCCGGAGGCTCGGTGATCTAAGCGCTGGCTTATGGTCATTCGTCCGTGAAAGGCCTGAGTTCGAATCCTCGTGAGGCATGAATGAGGTGTTTGTCTTACGGCACTGGCTCCACCTTCCCTGCAGATAGTGGCCCTAAAAAAGGAGACGGGCGATTACTTATAGCCCATCGAGTTGATCACGGTGGTCGTTAAACCCCGAATAAAAAAATTTCCGAGGGGAAACGAATTTTTCCAACAGAATGATAATTAGAAAAAGAAGTACTGAAGAAAACGTGATAAAATTTAACGCCATAAAGCGGGAAATCTCTCCGTTCTTTGAAGAAATGAAAACTGATACAAAGTAAGGTTTGGAGTACCCTACCAAAAATGTTTTTTTTTCAAGAGATCTTTTAGAATCGGAATTATTCTCTCAAAGCAAAATATTTTCTAACACTCTTGGTGGCTAGATTGCCATCCACGAAAGAGTAGGAAATATGCGCAAAAAATCTTTACAACAAAATCTAATCGATGAAAAATAAGTTTTTAAATACGACTTCTATTTAGATGCAGACAGTGCAAGAACAAAGTTTTTACATACAGGTTCCCTAGAGGGAAAAACATTGCCTTTTTCTTGAATCGGATAATGTTCTCAGTGTAAGCGATAGCGCGTGGCATACAGCACGAAAAGTATTGTTTCAATAGGATTTTTAGAAGTGGGCAAAAAGTAGAAAACAGAAATATATAGTAACCCTTCTTATCTTCAGAACTGCGTATTTTAAAAAATCGAAGAGTATGGTCAAACTGTTTCCCAAAGTGAATGGTATTCGATGTTTAAAGGAATTTTTCATATCGGACTTTTAGAAGCACAGATATTGAGAAGAAAACAATACATATTTTAGCCCCTAGCGGAGAAACTGTGTTTTATTTGAAGAGAAAATTGTACGCAAAATGGTCTTCGTTGTAAAAAGTTCCGAAGGAAAGGAGGAATTGTTTTAATTCAGTTGAAAGAAGCAATAATATGAAATAAAATACATTTGAATTCCATGCATTTGTGGTTATGCCCCTAGTGGGAAAAGTTATGCACAGGAAAAAAATCAAAAGGCAAGGATTATCGTTTTCACAGAGAAAGATCTCCAAAGAAAAGGAATTTTTCAAATAAACTATTGAAAAATTACATTCTCAAATAATTTCAAAAGTAAATTTTACAATATCTGCATAGACACAATGTCCTGACTTTTTTTTATAAAAAAAAAGCGACTTTTTTTACAAAACAAAAAGTGCGTACTTATAGTATCACTTTATCCTTCCGTCCGTCAGTCTGTCCGTCGGTATGCAAACCCCATATCTCTGCAACTATTAATCTGTTTCTAAAACCTCTTCTTGCATTGGAAAGCTTAAAATATGAAAAGGATGATCCTTTCCTTCAACTTTCCTTGCGATGCGTAATTTCGCCGCAAGAGGACGTAAACACGATACTACCGATTTCAAAATATATTTTGTTTCGTATAATAATAGCTTCTAAATACGCTACTGAATTTTTTGTTTCTTCCGTTCAATACCATTGACAACAAAAACTGCTTTGAGCATAGTTTATTTTTCAAGTAATGGATATTTTTTCCGCTAGGGGGCGAAGATTTAAATTGCGATTTCCCCGATGTCTCAGCTTCAAAAATTCCGATTTGAAAATGTCTTGGTGCGTCAGACTTAATGAAAAATTTTCTGCATGTACATTTTAATTTTTGGTAAAGAAAGGTTTGGCCACTAGGAGGCGTAAGTGTATAATTTTGTTTCTGATGTGTTTGCAGCAATATCTGCGCTTCTGAAACCTCGATTTAAAAAATTCGTTCGCTGTCAGATTCCGCACACGATAGAAATCCTTTTGAAAATAACTCCTGCTTAATATAGTGCATAGTTTTCCCGCCCAGGGTGAGGATGTATATTATATGTTGGCCAATATCACTGCTTCTAACAGTCCGAATTGAAAAATTCTTTCCTTGCCTGAGAGCGTTCTTGCTGAGAAATGTTTTGTATATAATTCAAATTTTTTCTTATCGCACATGTCTGCTACACGGTGCAAAATACCACGTTTCCGTTTTTAGCAAATCACCACAACATCTGTTCGTCTGAAACCTCGATCGAAAAAATCTTGTTTTGGTCAATTACTACGAACTACGGAAATATTTTGTATGCATTTCCTGCCAAAAATATTGCGGTTCCTTTCGAGTTACGCATTCACAGAG
This sequence comes from Macrothele yani, assembly GCA_039090855.1. Lineage (NCBI taxonomy): Eukaryota > Metazoa > Arthropoda > Arachnida > Araneae > Macrothelidae > Macrothele > Macrothele yani. Next base: position 70,442,266 of record CM077010.1, on the reverse strand, counting down.
AGGAATTGTTTCTTGCAGTCACGGTTGGTTTACCAAAACACTTGTTTAAGATTTCTTGGATATCAACAGTCCTAACGCCAAATTCACGAGGCTGGAAAAACTAAGAATGCGGAAACTGATCGCAAAAAGGATGCGGTTGGGCAGAAAGTGTAACTTATCCTAGTCAAGAGTTACCACCGCAATAAAATGGTCGGTTACTCCTTTTTCAATGAAAAAGAAATCCAGTGACTGGGTTTTAACGGTACAGCGAAAACTTTGGGATATCTGGAAATTAATTACAGTCCCTTTCGGCTACTCCACCTGGAATGGGCAAAACAGTTCAATTTTCGACGATCCGATGCTTAAACAAAGAAAAGCAGTCAATAGTCAGTACATCAGAACATAAAAACCTGCCGCAACATTTTATGGGTGGAAAAGTATGATCGCCAGGTGGCCCACGTAAGTGCTCGCGCATAACATCGTATAATTTGGGTTAAATAAAGCGGATGTTTACGTAGGCCAGAGCATAAAAGAAATTTCGAATTTCGATATGCCCTAGTGCGGACAAGTTGTGTATTGCTACGTATACCACGTAAAAAAAAATTAGCGAAATTCAAACAATATCTTACAATTCCCTTTACCTCCAAAATTTCGATATTTGGGTAAAATCGTCACATTTTCATGTCCGTTGTGAGAAAAGAACAGTGTTCGTTACAGACTTTCCCTAGTGCGCAAAAACTATCTGTTGGTACCTAAAAGATGAGCACAATTTTTCAGTCAAAGCAACTAATATCTTATGGTTCCAATTTAATGCAACAATACTCCATGTATAAGTAAAATTGCAATACTTTGACACCTAGTGTTCACCTTGTGATTTGTTTCCTTGTTGTGTTAGTGGGTGCCCTACTGCACTGAAAGCACAACATATTGTGCAAATGTGCAGTAGTACACACTGCACATGGTGCAACTCTTCACATTTTTCATGTTTCAGAAAAATCCCAGACATCATCATGAGGAGGTGGCTGCACAGCGAGTTTCACCCGTGCCCAACCCAACCACTCACCCATTAGGGCAAATCAATTTTTTGTTCTTCTTTTTAATCTTAAATTTCCTGTTCTATATTAATTTTTATCCGGAAATCTAATTTACTTCCGAAGGCTGGCACTATTTGCTGTGCTTCCAACCATACTCTAATAAATCAATCCCTTTGTTCTTCTTCGCCAACAACAGCAGATGCTTCTGTTGTCAACTTAACGCATCGCTCCACTCCCTGATTGTGACAAGGAAAGTTTTGCGTGCCCAATCGCCTAACAATGCCCTTACAGTCACTGTTGCATAGTTTCATTACTTCATCGTCCGTTAAATAAGCAGTCAATGGCAATTCGCTTAAGACGTGTGATTGCCAGTCAATTAGGTCAAAATAATCCTCCCCTGGAAGTTGAACTGAGGAATTTCAAATACACGGATTGCATCGCAGTTTTGTGCCCTTGCTCTAAGGATCCTGAGGAAGCCAAGTTCTCTGTTGTTTCCTCTCGTCTGTGATCGTAGCCAGAAGTGTTGATTCTGGATGGCCAAAATAGCCATTCCTTTGGAATACGTGGTCCAGAACGCTCTTCAAATCGTGGGTGAGATATCTGGATGTATAAATGGCATTCCACAGATTCCGCGCTCCATAATGGCAATGAGGGTGTGATCTTATAAGTGAACCACATGAGCGCATAAACCTCATAACAAATTCTTCCAGAATTTTAAGTGAATCCGAAGCCTGCAAAGTACTAATATAAAGGCGCAAAATATGAATAGCCGTCGTTTGCCACCGTGCATGGCTCATTTTCCCGGTGCTTATGTGCCAGGCTAAATGACCACGTATGCCTTGTCACAGCGTGACTAATGTCCCACAGGTATTTCTGAGACATGTTAAGATCATTTGCAAATTTTTCATCACGTTCAGGAAAACCCGCTTCAATTGCTTCAAATTTCAAAACCGGTAGATTTTCGCAGCCCTCCAGCTGTTTGCCGATTTCCCCCTGGAAATGTTTTTGGGCAACTCGTTTGGCTATCCAATTGTTGAATTAAGTGATGGAGTGTCAGCTCGTTTCCGTGCAACTGGTATATGCTCCACTGAAGAGCTTTTGGGCAGGCTAGCTCTAGAATGCGAATTGCACCTCCTTTACACCCAGTATTAACGACGGTTCCGTCGCAGTCTATCACCAACATTTTGCTTAAGTCGATATTCTTGGCATATAAGAAATCCAGCAGACATTTGGCAATGTCCTTTGCGGTGGAAGATGTAGGAGCGGTATGCCCAAAATATTTAATTCCAGGTTCTTTCAGCATAGTCACGTCTTCTTCAGTAATAGTGTTTTTGAACCGCTTTCATTTCCTTTCTTCATACATCATGGTTTGGTCCTTACGCCCGTCAATATATTCCTCTAATAACTTTACGTGAAGTCAGATCATCGTTTTGAAGCTGTTTTCTCTGGGTTTTTTCTCTGCCTTCTAATTTTGTGCCTACCTATAACACTTGAAGTATCAACTTGAGGTATCATTCCCATATCTTCTAAAAGTGCACTTGCAATGATTGCTCCATACATCCCGATATCTCACCTATGATTTGAAGAGCGTTCTGGACCGCGTAATCCAAAGGAATGGCTATTTTGGCCATCCAGAATCAATACTTCTGGCTATGATCACGGACGAGAGGAAACATATCAGAGAACTTGGCTTCCGCATAATCCTTCGAGCAATGGCACAAAACTGCGATGCAATCCGTGTATTTGAAATTCCTCAGTTCAACTTCCAGGGGAAGATTATTTTGACCTAATTGACTGGCAATCATGCGTCTTTTAACCGACGATAAAATAATGAAACTATGCAACAGTGACTGTAACGACATTGTTAAGCGATTGGGCACGCAAAACTTCCCTTGTCACAATCAGGGAGTGGAGCGATGCGTTAAGTTGGCAACAGAGGCATCTGCTGCTGTTTGCGAAAAAGAACTAAGGGATTGATTTATTAGAGTACGATTGGAAGCACGGCGAGTAATGCCAGCTTTTGAAAGTAAATCAGAATTCCGGGTAAAAATTAATAAAGAACAAGACATTTAAGATTAAAAAAGAAGAACAGAAACTTGATTTGCCCTGATGGGTGGGTGGTTGGGTTGGGCACGGGTGGAACTCGCTGTGCAGCCATCTCCTCATGATGAGTTCTGGGATTTTTCTGAAACATGGAAAATGTAAAGAGCTGCACCGTGTGCAATGTACATTATTGCACATTTGCACAATATGTTGTGCTTTCAGTGCAGTAGTGTACACACTAACACAACTAGGAAACAAATCACATGATGAACACTAGGTGTCAAAGTACTGCAATTTTCCTTATACATGGAGTACTGTTGCATTAAATTGGAACCATAAGATATTAGTTGCTTTGCCTGAAAAATTGTGCTCATCTTTTAGGTACCAACAGATAGTTTTGGCGCACTGAGGAAAGTCTGTAACGAACACTGTTCATTTCTCACAATGGACATGAAAATGTGACGATTTTACCCAAATATCGAAATTTTGGAGGTACAGTGGAACCGTAAGATATAATTTGAATTTCGCTAAATTTTTTCCACGTGGTTTACGTAGCAATTTACAACTTTTCCGCACTAGGGCATAGCGAAAGTCGAATTTTTTTTTAAGCACCGGCCTTAGCTCACACATTTTTAGAACGTTTTTGAGAAGAAATTCCAGAAAATAAAATAAGTTTAAGAAATCGAAACTGACAACAGCGTGTTAGATGAACACCAAAGAAACATCTGCAGTAGATAAATATAATTTGCTAAGAAAATGGGGCACGTAAACAAGCTGTGGATAGAAGCTCTTTACGAAAAGAAGTATTTCTGTTATGTAATTAAAAACACTGAAAATCACGGAATTAGCATGTGTAAAATTAAAATAAGCAATATCATTAATAATAAAGAAATAAATCGCCTTGCCTTTTACAAGAAACGAGTACCCAAAGAAGGTTTGTACTTTTACAACTATTTCATAAGTAAGATCTCTGGACTAAAAGAAAATCCATCGACCAAAAGAGCAATTACTAAGTTGTTAAATATCTCTGTATCAACTGTAAACAAGGTAATAAACAAAGATTTGAATATGAAAAATGAAAAACACAATGCTCACCGATTTTAGCGTTGGTGACGAAATAATCATTTGTACTCTTTCAGAGCATGATCCTGAGACTTACTTACCAGAGTGAAACAGTGGAGTCAAATTTGGACTTACAGAGCATAAGATTTATGTACAGTGCTTTTAAAGAACTGAAAATGAAGAGGCATATGAGCAAATTTTGAAGTAACTGACGCCTAGATAACTTTGGACAATTGATATCCAACGAGGGCCACATCACAGAAAAATTAATAGGATTATAAACTTGATACCTACATCTGTTTTGGGCAATAGATTCCAAAGAGGGCCATATTAAAGAAAAATTAATAGGATTATAAAACTTGATAGCAACATCTACTCGTACTTTGGACAATGGATATCTAACGAGGGCCACATCAAAGAAAAATTAATGGGATTATAAAACATGAGCTGCCTCTACTTTGGACAATAGATGTCCAACGAGGGCCACATCACAGAAAAATTAACAGCATTATAAACTTGATATCTACATCAACTTTGGGAAATAGACATCCAATGAAGGCCAATCAAAGAAAAATGAATGAGATTATAAAACTTGGCTGCAGTGCACTTGGAAGAAACAGTACAGTTTTCAGGAGCAATTCAACATTATGTTTTAAAAGAATGCGTTTTAATCAACACATACTACCAGCCCTTACTCATGGATAAAAACATATTAACTAAAAATCACATACGGAACACCAAGGTTGTATCTCTCTGTGCTTTTGTTTTGTTCAAAGAAGCATAGAGAGATACAACCTTGGTGTAATTCAGGAAAGACAGGTAAAGCAAGTCATGGATCAGAAAATGGCAAGAGTGGATGACCTCGTGATAGAAGCAAAGACCGTGAGTGGCAATGGCGTGGACATATTGCTAGAGGAACTAACCACTGCTGCACAACTGGAATACTAGACCAGATACCAAAAGACACAAAATACTCAATAGAAGATCACATGGGAAATCAGTGAATCAAATTCGAAAGCATGACGCAGTGACGCGTGTATTGTCCTTTGGTTTCAAGTGCAATTATATGTGGAAATATGAATGTCGGTTTAACCCAGAGCACCACCTTACGTGAAGTTTGTTTTTAAATATCGTAACTGGTTCGTATTAGTAAGAACGCGGCATAGGTTAACTTGAATGTACTTAATTAAACACTGAAATTGAACTTCAAGAAAACGTCAGTAGTTCTATTTACAGTATTTTAACTCTTTACTGGAGTCAACCAATCAGTAGTCACTTCCACAATTATTTCATTAGCAAAATAAATATCATCTTGTAACACAAACTAATATTTACATCACTTTGAAAACTAATATCCCTTCCACAATAGTGAAGCACCTTTCAACAATCACTCTAGAATCAGCTTGGACGTTAAACATATAACTTCTCTACCTCATAACAATATTAAGAAGCATTTTAATTTCACGTGAGTTAGTAAATACAAATTTACCTTAAAGAAAGTCTTTAAATAAAATATATCCGAACACAAGTACAAATTAACGCAAAGCATATTAACGGAAGACAGCTCTCACAGCTCGTATACATTGAAAACAACCTTCTTTTCTCACCTTTTTACATGCGTCACAGTACCTCTGACCTCAATTCTTGTTGTTCCCAAAAGACATTAAGGCGAGAGAGAAAACGTAACCGCTAAGAGTGAAAAATGTTTGAGGAGAACAAACAAATTTTACGCAGTGGCGGAAATTTAAAAGGAAATTTATAGAATGTACGTTACACGTGTAGTTCTTACATTTTCAGCTACCTAACGTTCAGTTATTTTCCGATCAAAAACATTTTCCTCAACTGTAGTTACTCTTTTCTTTCCTCTATGCATTGCGAACTCCTAGCACATTTAAGTAGACTGGGAGGTATTTCTCCCGAGCTTATGGATCCAGCAGTTTATCTGAATTATTACGTAATTCTCTACAGCTAAAAAAGGGATGAATTAGCAATTTTTTTCTCTGAAGTTGGAAAATACTTTAAAATATTATATTTTCTGTTCTCTGAAGTTAAACAGAAAGCAAAATACTCATTTGGCTTCTTATGTAAGTGTTAGGTTTCTCTTTAAAGAATCAATGAAGACCAAAACTAAAATAAAAAATAGCTTCACGGTGTGCCGATTCCATGTGCATCCGTCATTTAACGATGATTTTGGAACCAACAAGCGCAAGGGCCATTAGTACGGAGTAGAAGTCTTCTCTAAAAATAAACACGAAGCTTCCAGATTTCCAATTGAGGCGAAAGCAAAAGTTGAGGAAGAGAAACTTTTTCTATTGCTCTTGTGGAATCCTTCGGCAAACCTTGGGCAATGTCAGCTAATTGCGAGGTGCTGCCCTTGATCACGAAGGGAAAACATTTGCTAATACCACTGATAGACACGGACCTCAGAGAATCCTATAATCTCGATAAAGGCATCTCAGGAGAAGATGTTTTCCCATTATTTCCTTCGATTTTCTTTCTTTTCTTCTTTATTTCTTCCAGGTTCTCTCGGAACTCTCGTGGAAAATGATAATTTATGAATTCCTTCTCACCGACTTCCCCACTCAGCTCTTATTAGACACAAAACTTTTGAATGTTTACTGAATAATATCGACTTGATTTCTGATAATGACCTATGAAGTTCTAAAAAGCGTGCAGGGTTCGAAGAAGTTCCTCCTTTTGTGATGGCTAATTTATTCAGTTATTTTGACTTGAACTTTCGAAATGTTATGAATGCACAAATTTTCAACACAACAAAATATTCATTTGACTTTTAATGATTTCATGCTTCGTGGAAACTGGATCAATAGGGAAATATTTTTGTACTTAATCTTTAAGAGAAGATTGACCTAGTGGGGAAATGTCAAAGCTGGGGTTTGAAGTAAATTAAAGACCTGGAATGTAGGAGACTCTACAGTTATTTCCTAACCGTCTCCTGAAAGATTTTAGGGCATCGACCAAGCACCTCTGAAATGATGTCTCAACGTTCGGCATGGTTTTGATCCACTGTGCCTTCGAGCTGCTGGCTGATATTCATATTCAATCTTCGAAGTAGAACATGAGCCTCACACTAACAGTTGAGCCTTGTTGGCTTGAACCATCACGTGACCAACTACTGTGTCTTGTGTCTTCAATTTTCGAAGTGGAACGTGAGTTTCACACTAACACCTGCGTCTTGAAGGCTTGAAGCTATCACGTGACTAATTATTGGGATCTTGTGTTTTTGAGATGAAGATGAGATTAACCGTTTTTTCATTAATACAGATAATTGACGTTATATATATATATATATATATATATATATATATATATATATATAGTTTTATATGTATTTAAATTTATACTAGCACTTCAAAATAATTTCTCGCTTTATTTTTCTACAAACAGAAATTCAAAACTTCTCTTCTGTGTAAAGAAAAACTGAGTCCACTAAATATAAATTATTTAGAAATACATAAGTATGGTACAAAAGTTAATTTTATAGACCAGAAATAATAGTGGATCAAAAATGTGTATTCTTATTTTTCATCAACTTCTAAGACTTAATGTATAGTCTCAAGACATGATTGGGTCTCCTGGCATAATATTAGTCTACAGACAAGATCGCAACATTGAAAAACGGAACATCAAACAGAAATCATCGCTCTTTCCACGTTTAAAAGTCAGTCACGGAAACATTCTCATCCGATGCCACCGGGAATCGAACCCAAGGTCTTCCAGTTTCGCGCCGGACATGCTACCACTGCACCACAGCGGCCTCGTATTCCTCCAGACTCACACATGACTAACTGCCAAGTCACTTGGCAGGTTGCTTCTTGGAGCCCCGCACAATTCTGGGGATTCACCAAAGATGGTAAGCAGCAACTGAACAAATAACTAGGAGGCGAATGAATAATTAATACAGACAATTGACGGGGATTAGGAACATCAAACAGAAGTCATCGCTCTTTCCACATTTATAAGTGAGTCACAGAAAAACTATCATCGGCTACCACCAGGAATCGAACACAGGGTCTTCCAGTTACGCGCCGGACATGCTACCACTGCACCATAGCGGCCTCGAATTCCTCCAGACTCACATACGACTAACTGCCAAGTCACAAGCAAAGCACACAAGTGGCTTAACAGTTAGTCGCATCTGAGTCTGGAGGAATTCGAGGCAGCTGTGGTGCAGTGGTAGCATGTCCGGCGCGTAACTGGAGGACCCTGGGTTCGATTTCCGGTGGCGGCCGATAAGACTTTTTCCGTGACTCACTTATAAACGTGGAAAGAGAGATGACTTCTGTTTGATGTTCCGTTTTTTAATGTTGAGATCTTGTCTGGAGACTAATATTATGCCTGGCGACCCAATCATGTCGTGAGACTATACATTAAATCTTAGAAGTCGATGAAAAATAAGAAAACACATTTTTGATCCACTATTATTTCTGGTCTATATAATTAACTTTGGCACCATACTTATTTATTTCTAAATAATTTATGTTTAGTGGAATCAGTTTTTTCTTTACCCGGAAGAGAAGTTTTGAACTTCTGTTTGTAGAAAACTCAAGCGCGAAATTAGTTTAAAGGGCTAGTATAAATTTCAATACATATAAAACCAGAAATAAAGCTTAACAATAAGAATAAATACTGATATCCAATAAACGTCTTGACACAAATAGATTTAAATTATCCGAACTTAGAGCATTAGATTTTCGGTAGAAACAGTAAATCGCCTTCGAAATGAGAAATTTCACTAGAGTTTTGCAAGGTTTCGAATGCGTCATCTTTTATTTAATGCCAAGCTAAGATGAAATCCTAATAAATGAAAACTAAAAAATTTAAACGCAGAGCTTAAATGAAATCCAGTTGGGTTATTCAATTAATATGTATTTTTATTCATATGTGAGCAGCTAAATATAACAAACCCTGAGAGTGTTTTTATAGGTTAAACTTTATAGTGAACATTACGTTTGCTTATCGTAAGTTGGAACTAGATTCCACTTTATCGAATGTTTGGTGCACGAAGAGTTTTCAGACATTTATCTGTTTAATCATTCATGAGAAAAATCTTAATTATAAGATGTTCTTTTATCCTAAAGTTCCAAAGTAATTTCTAGAAGTCAAATCACTTGTGCTTGGTCAGATTAATATTCTGCAATATTTGCTGAGTGAGATTAGATCCGATAGCTTCAAAGATAAACAGTGTGTACCAAAAAGGTGTAGCCAATATCAAATGACGATAACTTTGGATACAAAACTAATATCAGCATTCTGTTTGTTGCAGGTGGTAAGAAATACCATCAAGTTTTCTAGAAGTGTACCCAATGGATCCTGCGACGAAAGCACAGATTGTGGAGTGGTTTATTCAAACCTGATCCAAAATTCCAGGTTCAGAGGAATTTCAGAACAAAATATGGGAGCAAACCACCCACACGCAATAGCATCAGAAAGTGGCTCAAGTCATTCAAGGAAACTGGTAGCATCCTTACAAAGAAAATCCCTGGACGACCATCGCTGGTTCCAGAAAGGGAGGAGGTTGTGAGACAAACATTCACTCCTAGCGCTCGAAAGTCAACCAGACAAGCAGCACGACAGCTGGCCATTCACAATGACGTCAGTACACAGAGTGTTACGTCAGAGATTGGAAATCAACAGGGATAAACTGCAGATAACCCATCACATAACCCCAGATGATCATGTGAAACGTTAGCAGTTTGCTGAAGAGATGTTGTGGAACATTGCAAGTGCTGAATCTTTCCTGAGACAAATCTGTTTCTCAGATGAGTGGACTTTCCATGTTTCGAGAAGGGTTAATAAACGGAATGTGAGAATTTTGGGCACTGAACACCAGCATTGCACAATGGAACATGAACATGCTATCCCAAAAGGGAATGCTTGTTGTGGCATAATGATCGACCGTGTTATTGGACATTTTGTCTTTCAGAGAAGCGACCGTGAGAGCTGATAATTACCTGAACATGATTGAGTAGTTTCTGTATCCTTAGTTGAATGAACTTGCAACTCCTGTCATTTTCCAACAAGATGGGGCGCCATCGCATTGGGCTTAGATTGTGAGGAGATCTCTGTATACCAAATTTCCCAATTGATGGATTGGGCGTGATGGTCCTATTGCATGCCCTCCCACGTTCGTCGGACTTAACACCCCGTGACTTTTTTTACGGGAATTCATAAAGGGCGAGGTTTGCCGTTCGCCTGTTGCAGACGTTGCTGACCTGCAGAGAAGGATTGCACACGCACTGCAGAAACTTAATACGGACATTATCGAAAGAACATGGTTGGAACTGGGATACCGTTTAGACATTACCGAACATGGTTGGAACTAGAATATCGTTTAGACATTACCGAAAATGGTTAAAACTAGAATACCGTTTAGACATTACCGAACATGGTTGGAACTAGAATACCGTTTAGACATTACCGAACATGGTTGGAACTAGAATACCGTTTAGACATTACCGAACATGGTTGGAACTAGAATACCGTTTAGACATTACCGAACATGGTTGGAACTAGAATACCGTTTAGACATTACCGAACATAGTTGGAACTGAATACCGTTTAGACATTACCGAACATGGTTGGAACTAGAATACCGTTTAGACATTACCGAACATGGTTGGAACTAGAATACTGTTTAGACATTACCGAACATGGTTGGAACTAGAATACCGTTTAGACATTGTTCGGGTGACAAATGCTGACCATGTCGAATGTCGATAAAACTTCATGATCTGTTCTGTTCATCAACACAAGTTGTGTATTGAGATCATTTATATTAAAACTGTTATAATTATTTGAAATTGGTTACACCTTTATGGGACACCCTCTACGTACAAAATTCCAGAAATCAAGAAGATGTAGATATTTGTTATCTATTTGGGGAACTTTACGACTTCCGTGAGCAACTCGATGGCATATTGGCAGTAGCCCGTCCCTAAATCAAGGCCATTAAAGCTGTCTTCTAGGGACGGGAGAGATCTAGTGCCGTATGACAAACACACCATCCGAGCCTCATTCGGGACTCGAACCCGGGCGCACTAGGACGAATGGTCAGAAACGTAGACATTCTAGGTACGTGTGCATGTATCATGGGATTGGATTTTGATAAAGCTGACATTTTGTACAGAAAAAAGAACGGTTTTAAACGTAACTGAGTTCATTTACTACTAGTACAATCTTTATTAATACGTCAAAATCATATTTCTGTAATATTAATATTTCGGAATGAATGAAGTTGAACTGAATCAAGCTCACCTACAGCGTTTGAGAACAACTCGTAATGTCAAGTTTAATTCACAAACACAGGAAATGTCTGTGGTATTGGTACTAAATATAGTGACTCACGTGAAAACTGAGATTACGATAAACTGTATTTCAATTTATTTACTTAGATGAGAGAGAGGGGGGGGATTAGTTTCAACACCTACAAAGTACTTACGTAATAAAATAATTTCTTTCTGTATTCATAAGAAGGTTACTTTCATAAAATTTTAACTGATGAAAAAATTGCCACTCGTTGAATCGAAAGTTCTTCGACTAGACAAGATTGCAGATGACCTCCATGAACTCTGTAGTCGGCAGAGAGAAATGGGAAGAAACTGTACGTGGGAATAATGGCTGCCACCTAATGTGCTGGCAGCGAACACTTTCACCTATGATATATTTTGCTGGGGGAAGGAATTTGTACAGAAAAGCTTGCAATGATACAGAAAGAAAAATGCAACATTTGAATTGTAGACCTACGAATCAATTCGGCGAGCTTATATCGCCACAAATGTTAGAAGAAACATTAAACGGTTACATTATTTTCATTTTAAAATTTAGACAGTCGCCTATACCTAACGTAGAGTCATTAGTTCCAAAGAAGAGAGACAGTCAGTGCAATGAGGCAAACAGACTGCCTGTACAGTACATAGGACTCGAAACTGGGGCCATCTCGGGCGTTTGGTCAAGAGCTAGTGAGTGTAGACTACTGCGCCACAGAGGCGGCTGACTTTAAATGAATAAATATAAGAAATGCAGTGGTTATGTTTTAACCTATGCTAAATTACAGTTATGTGTCTGAAATGATAAATTAGAAGTTACTAAACTAAGTGGCCACTTTATTATGACCACCTGACAGTTTTAAGCAAATGAGCTATGGCTGCACGCTGTTGCCGCCAGAGGGCTAGGCTAGTATAAAAAAAGAAGGGAAGGCTTAGTGCTTGCGACAGTAGTAGAAGTAATTTTGGGGTGACGAGATGGGTAAAAAATGCGATTTCACGGACTTTCAACGTGGGATGATTATAGGAGATCAGAGCCATGGAGCGAGTATCACCGAAACCTCCGCATTCGTGAAATGTTCCAGAGCAGCTGTTGTTAAAGTGTTTAAAGACTGGACTTTCAGCCAAAACACTGGGTCTGTACATGCAACGTGTGGTCGTCATCGACTAGTGACTGCTCGGGCGGAACGGAGAGTGTCCTGACTGGTAACAGACAACAGAAGGGCAACAGTGCAGCAAATTATCTTAATCAAGGATCCCCTCAAATCTCTGCACGCACTGTTCGCCGTACACTGCATCGGATGGGATATGGCAGCCGAAGGCCTATTCGAACTTCTTTGCTGCCTGCAGTTAACAAAAGAAAACGTCTCCAGTTTGCACAGGAGCACAAGGATTGGACAGTCGATAATTGGAAACAAATTATGTGGTCTGATGAATCAAGTTTTCAGTTGCACCATGCCGATGGCCGAGGGAGAATTTGGCAGAAACAGCACGAAAGCATGGACCCCAAATGCATTGCTACAACCCTTCAAGCTGGTGGAGGCAACGTTATGGTTTGGGGAATGTTTTCCTGGCATGCTTTGGGTCCTTTAATTCATGTTTATCAACGTTTGACGGGTACATCATATCTAAACATAGTTGCGGACCAAGTGCATCATGTCATGTGGATGGGTTTATCCCAAATGGCGATGGGTACAATCAACAAAATAATGCGTCCTGCCATAGTGCTCGTGTTGTACAGGATTGGTTTCAGGAACATGCCGGTGAGTTTACGTTGCTTTGGTGGCCACCACAATCTCCAGATCTCAACCCCATTGAGAATTTGTGGGATGAAGTTGAACGAGCCACCAGACAGCTGGATCCACAACCCTGCAATCTCACACTCCTGGAAAGTGCTATTCATCAAGCATGGTCTTAAATTCCACAAACCACCTATCAACATCTCGTGGAGTCCTTGCCACGAAGAATCGACGCAATATTAAAGGCAAATCGTGGCCCAAAGAAGTACTGAGGGGGCGGTCATAATAAAGTGGCCACTCAGTGTATAAGTGATAAATGAAATATACACATTTTTAATTAATTATTCTAAGTTTCTAAGATAGCATGTTCACATTTTCCAGAAATTTTAAGGTTTTATCACAGCAAGTCCGACATTGTGTCTATGTGCAGGCTCTACGCAGTTCTAATTAGTCTGGGCGTGATAAAATATGCACAGACATTGCAAAGCTTGAATTGGTGCATTTGATTCATATTACCTTCGAAGATGAGTAGCAAAGCAAATGCTCATTGTATTAGTAGTTAATAAACACACGTGACAAAAATACAGAATGCTGATTGAAACATGTTCATAAGTATAAAGTTGATTAACGTAACGAATTGTATAAATAATTAAATATCGAGAGTGAAACTGCTGGATTAGGATTGTGGACGTCTGAGGTGTGTGTTTAAATACTCTGTGGTATTCTATATTTCCTTTTACAGGTGCAACTACTGTATGAATCGTAAAGGTGAAGTTACTGAGTGGCAATACAAAGCCATTGCTTTTGGCCGAGAACATGGTCATTCTTTGCAAGAGGTCGCGAAGTTTGTTGAACTGTCCGAATCAACAGTCAGATTCGTTGAACTGTCCGAATCAGCAGCCAATTTCTAGTGGAAGAAGTATCGAAACTGTTTCTGTAGGTGGAGAAATTGTGGTAGAAGCTAAATAATGATAAAACGTATCGCAAGTGTGTGGGACGATCACCTTCCTTTAGCGTTCCTGGAAACATCAACATCAAATTTAGACAATGTCAGTATGCCGACTTCGCACAGCAGTTAACTTATCATTATCGATATCAAAATGCCTGAGAAGTCATTTGAAATCTGCAAAGGTAAATTCAGCGGAATACAAATGAATCATTATTCTCGAATTAAAAAAAAAATTATGCTTGTTCCTTTTTATTTTTGCAAGACACCGCACAAGGATTTCACTCGCAAGAAGCACTGTGTACTGCTTAGTCTATGTGTGTGCTACTATATGTTCCTGATGGTTGATATAAATTTCATATCGCTGTATAAATTATTGCTTAGAATATAATACAAGTCATTTCTTTTGCTTTTAAAAAACACGCAACTACTAAAATTAAACAATCGTTTTCGCCTCCACTGTTGCGCAGTGGTTTAAGCGCTGGCTTATGACCATTCTTTTGAGAAGGGTACGGGTTCTAACCCCGTGAGACATGGATGTTGTATTTGTCTTATGGCACTGGCACTCTCCTTTCGTTGGAATCAGTGACCCTAAATAGGGATGGCTTACTGCTTATAGCCTACCGAGTTGCTCACGGCGGTCATTAAATCTTTAAAACAAAAAGAAAAACAATAACAATTGTTTCCACTTATTTAATTTATTTCTACGACCGGAGTGCACACGATATAAGAATAACCAGAAAATAGTTAACTGTGCAACCGTGAAAGGACCAATGAAGTACGTCAGAACCGATTTTATTTGATGCACCTATGAAGAACGCTTATGATGACATAGGGCTAATACTGATGGTTTGGTAACTCGAGTGTGCTTGTAAAATGCCTATAAAACTCGGATTCCCTCATTAGAAAATCTTCACATCTTTGCTGAAGAGCATGTGTTAGGCATCAAATCATTTTATAGTTGATGGAATCCCGCAGCGGGAAAGTAAGTATCAAACAGAGAGAGAGAGAGAGAGAGAGAGAGAAAGAGAGAGACTTTGAATGCTTGCTCTGTTTTAAGAACTCAGGTAAACCAACAAAAAAGCAAGTTAGACCTGAATCAACGTAAAACCAAATGGAAATACGTACAAGTATCACCAAGAGATATTGCATTTTAAGCTGAATTTGTAATTCAACAATGGCAGCCCGGTTTGCCCACACCGGGCATACGTCTCAAAGATAACGGGGCACTTAGCTCGGTAGTGCCCAAGCCCGTTGCATTTAAAGCAACGGGTTTCTCTCATGAATTCACGCAAGCTGCAAATTCTCCAGGCAACACATGCTTTGCCTTTTTTTACTATGGGTTTGAAGTTCACTGGGGCCGTTTCAATCACCTAGTGGACTTTACCCTCTCTTCCTTTGATTGGGAGTAGCGCTTTGCAGCGCTCCGGTTCTCTCAGATGGTTCTGCAGTGAAAATTCCTCCTGGATCCGATGTTTCATATCAGAGTCTGTTAGTCCGTATAGGATCACTTTAGGTAGCCTAAGCCAGCCTGCGAACTGGCTTTCGCAACTCGTAGGCTCATAAGAAACGAGTTCTTCACCTCGTCGATCAATTATCACACGCCTTCTAGTTTGGTGCAATCAATTGCAATGTCCTCACTTTCTTAACTGCCTTTACACCGATTACCAGCAGACCAGGACCAGTGCTCACGAGACTTGTGAATTCCTCCTTGACGTCAGTAGAGGATTTTTCCTGTTTTTTTGGGAAAACCAGAACTGTGTGTCTAGTCTGGAACTTTGGCTGTCCCGCTAGCTCGGGCTTTTTTCGGACAGCCTGGGCATAGGTCTGCTGCCCTGGCTGCAGCATCTAACCACTCTGCTTTCGTTTCTGTATCTTGCCCTTTAGGTAACTTAATTCTGTCTGCTGTGTGAAGAAGGTCCGCTCGATTCGATTCGTGATTGGTCGCAGCAGGCCTTTGGCACTATGAGACACTTTAGTATTTGGGTTGTCCATGATCTCGTTGAGTTCACTGAACAAACCATTTAGTATCGTTGCATCGGTACTCTCACCATTCTTTACGTTCTCAAACTCGCTGGGACCCATTACTGGGCCCGAGCTATTCGAGCTAGGTGGAGTTTGCTCGGCTGACCCCGCACTTGGCCCGCTCATGTAGAACAAGGGGACCAGCGCGATGACTACGAAACGAGGTCGGTAGGTGTGGGAGCACGAGAAGCTCTGACTAGAGCTGCTTTAGAGTCCGAAAATCTTCTGACTAGTTACCACAAGCGTGCCTTGTGCGAAAACCCGATCGCACTTCTTGCGCTTCTCGTCGCTTATTAAGCACCGAAATCTCACTTGCCTGTCGCTCCCAACAATCCTGGCGGGAAACGTATCCGCCCGTCTGGCAGAAATAGTAGTTGTAAACTGAATCGAACATTGTAACTACCTGTCAAAAAGGACACGGCGTTGCCTCCAAACGTGCAGATTGTGAACGCAATGGGAAGATGTCAGAACTGGGATAGGCATCCTGACATCTTCGCATTGTACCACGAAAATGTCGGAACGAAGATGTCAGAACGGAGATGATGATGCGAAGATGTCAGAACGAAGATGTCAGATGTCAATGCGAATATGTCAGAAGATGTCAGAACGAAGATGGCAATGCGAAAATGTCAGAACGGGAATAGGCGTTCTGACATCACAGATTGTACCACGGAAGCACAAGACCAAGGCAACATGAGTAGTAACAGGGTTGAATACCAGTTGGATTGATCCCGTTTCTGTCATGACAGTTCCTATGATGGAAACAGGGTACCGGTATTTATGGTCGTGCTGCAATCCACAAACCTCTGATTACCAACATCAATGCTACAAACATGCAACCTAATGCAAAGCACATAAAAACTGGGATCTTAAAGACTTTCAACATGTTAGTTAGACTGATGAACCGTGCTTTACATAGCTTTCCACCGCTGGTATAGTGTACGACTCGCAAAAACCTGCAGAAGCGTACCACCTCGACTGTGAAGTATGTGGATCACTGATGGTGGGGAATGTCACATCATGATGTTCTTTACAGCCACTGGTTGTTCTGTAGGGTGGTGTCTTTTTTGGGACCTCGAATGACCTTGGTCGTACGATTCCATTTTTGGGGACCACCTCCACTCAGATTTAGAATCATTGTTCCTTAATGGCCATCAATAGGTTCAAGCAGGTAATATACCCGTGCCTTGGACAAAATGTGTCACAACCATTGACCTTGGTTAGATGAATGTGACAAGACTCTGTATTTGTTCTGATTAATGTGACACGATCCTGCACAACATGCAGTGACCTTAGGAATGCCACGATGTGGCACCCCACAGCATGAGGGATCCCCCTCGATGCTTCACAGTCGGAACCAAATACTTGGGATGGTACGCTTCTACAGATTTCCAACCAGACGTACATTACCAGTGGTGCGAAACAATGTGAAGCACGATTCATCAGAACAGATGACACGTTACCTGTGTTGAGCATCCCAATTTTTATGTGCTTTGTACCACCTAACAGTTTTGTTGCATTCATGTTGGTAATCAGGGGTTTATGGATTTCAGCACTGCCATAAATATTGGCACGATGGAGCTCCAAGCGAACTTTTATAACAGAAACAGGATCATTACAATTGGTGTTCAACTCTGCGGCTATTTGAGCTTCCATTGTAATACAGTATAATCTGTGCCAACGTTCGCCTGTCCCTATCTGATATTTTCGAACGGCGTCGACAATGTGCACATTTGGAAGCAACTCTGTGACCTTTTTGATAGGTAGTCATAGTTTTCAATGCAGTTCCTCGTGTTACACCTTATAATTCTACCGTTCTAGTTATTGAAGTTCCTGTAAAACGCATTCTAATGATCATGATTTTCTTGACATCACTGAGATATGACATTGTTGACAAATAATCCACAACAGCTGTTTCTCCTGCAATAGTGGCGCTGCTACATGACAGCGGACGTCGCACTGCTACATGATAGCGGACGTCGCACTGCACACCTTTATACACTGCTGGCCACCCAAAATGCAACACCAAGAAGAACACGAGATAGCAAAGCCAGATTTACTGGACACATAACAACAGATACAAAGATGAAACGATTGAGCTTACAGGCCCGTGCGACTTGCGGAACACGCAGACATCAATAGTTCGTGTGGCCCCCACGGCTGGCAATAACGGCCGTTATACGCCGCGGCATCGAACGACAGAGGCTTTGGATGTGGGCTCTGGGTATGTCGGTCCAGACTGCTTCCACACGTTGCCACAGTGCATCAGGCGTAGCCGCGGGTGGTGCTTGCCGTGCCACTCGGTTGCCGATCAGAGACCAGACGTGTTCGATGGGCGACATATCGGAAGAACAGGCGGGCCACGCCAGCTGTGACACCTGGTCGGCCGTAAAGAATTGTTGCACGAAGCGTGCCACATGCAGGCGCGCGTTGTCAAATTGAAACGTGACCGCTGGCAGGTCCTGCAGGTAAGGGAGGACTACAGGCTCCAAAACGTCGGAGATGGTGCAGTGGCTGTTGAGTGTACCGGCGATGCATACCAGAGGGGTGCGGCTGTCATATCCAATTGCGCCACAAACCATAACACCGGGCGACGGACCGGTATGGCGATGCATAATGCAGGCGTCATACTGTCTCTCGCCGCGGTGCCGCCACACGCGAATCCGATCGTCGTGGTGTTGCAGGTAGAAGCATTATTCGTCGGAGAAGACAATGTCGCACCATTCCGTAGTCCAGGTGCGGCGTTCAACGGCCCACTGCCGCCGCACTCGCCGGTGGTGTAACGTCAATGGTAATCGGAGAAATGGGCACCGTGCGACAAGTCCCCGCTCCTGCAGACGACGTCGAACGGTACGTGCTGACACAGGTTGTTGCGCAACACACCGTAATTCCTGAGCTAACGTTCGTGATGTGATGGTGCGAGCCGTCAATGCCCGCCGCACAACATGCCGGTCCTTTCGTTCGGTGGTGTGCCGCGGCTGCGGCAATCGCTCACGTCGGTCCGTCCGTCCGTCCTGCACCAACCGAATCTATACTCGCCTCACGGTGGCTGGATGTGGTCACACACGGGCACCCATGTCTCGGTACGATAAACCGCTGTCGCGAAAAGCCACTATTCGTCCTCTGTCGAACTCCGAAACATGCTGGAATGAGTGCCGTATTCTGAGACGAGGCATCAGAAAGCTTCGCACGCACAGGTCCAGCAGCACAACACACTTCCACTACTCACACCCCGCCTTCTGTGCATCCTTCTTATAGTGCTTCTCAGTGGTGTGCCGAGCGCACATGATTTGCATATGCCCTGCAATGCTAATCGTTTGCATGCCCTCTCGTGGGCGACGAATGCTGCGAATTTCAGGCCAATCGGATGCTTCTTTCTTGGTGTTGCATTTTGGGTAGCCAGCAGTTTATGTTTCATGTCGTGGGTGACGTGGTTCCTGTGATTTGCATACGGCGCATTGTGTGTACACCAGTTCATTCGGTGTTTCCATAATTTTGATAAATCCATGTATGATACGTTATTAGTGAGTCTAGTGGCCGAAGCACGTGGACTGCAGTCGCAAAATGAAAGAAGATTAGCATACTCAGAGTGGCATCGCGGTTTCGTGTGAAAAAATGGCATTACGGAGCCAGATGTCAATCGTCGGTTATGTGAAATTTGTGGAGAGAGAGCATCTGCACACATCAGTGTGCTTAACTCCCGACGTAGCTTCAACAGCGAAAAGGAAGCTTCAGTCGTTCTAGGGTTTACTATGTGATGTCTTCCTCTCTATTCATCCGAGCTAGCGCCATAGGACTAAACGTTTTTCGACAACATGAAACATACGCCACGTTGTCAGGGATTTCCATCTCAAGGAACACTACAAGCGGTCACAACGCCGCTGACGAATTGTTTCGCGAAGCCATCCCGATATTCCCAAGGAAATGACAACAATGTATGGACGTTGGAGGGGTATGTGCTGAGATAGCCATTATGTAGTATTCAGCCTAAAGGCAATAAAGTTTATGAGAATGAAGTGAGTCTAAATCATTTCGGAACGCAAACTTGTGGTATACAAATTGTCAAAATGTTTAAAACCTTTATTGCATTTTTTAGATCCAAGAACTTTCGAACTTCACTTTAAAGCTGTAGCTGGTATGAGGGGAGTAAACTTAATTTTTTCAGAGCGGGGGGGGGGGGGGGGGTGAGAAGAAAGTTACTGAAATCTATCAGGACGAAATAAAAGTTGGAGAAAACTTGAATTAAGAAATTAAGCGTTATTTTCTAATGTAATTTGATGCATTTTTAGCACGTCTTTTGTAAAAAAAGATCGTACTTACGTTACCGGTTTGTCCGTCCGTCCGTCCGCCTGTACGCACGATATCTCTGCAACTATTGGTCCGATTTGAAAAATTCTTTTTGCATTGGGAAGCTTGAAATATGCGAATGATGATCCTGTATTTCGTTTTTTTTTTCGAAGTACGATTTCGGGCATAAACTTACATGATCTCGAATTCAAAAATACGTTTTATTCCACATATTTGCTTCTAAACATCCGATTGAAAACATTATTTTATCTTTCGATTCCATTTATGTCAAAGAGTATTTTAGATGTAGTTACTTTTTCAAATTACGCATAGATTTTACGCTAGGGGGCGTAAAAGTAGATTACATTTTCCCCGATAACTCTTCTTTTAAAACTCCGATTTGAAAAATGTTTTCTTCAGCGGATACACCTCTTCATGGAAAATTGTTTGCATGTAATTTCAAATTTTTGGTAAAGAATACTTTGGCCACCAGGGGGAGTAATTGTTAATTTTTGCTTCTGACGTATTTGCCATAAAATCTGAGCTTCTAAAATATCGATTGAAAAATTCTTTCGTAGACTGATGCCACTCACATCGATAAATATTTTCGGAGTATTTTCTTGAAATATTCCACAGTTTCTCCGCCAGGGACGAGATTTATGTTCTATTTTTGTGAACATCTCTACTTCTAGGAGTCCGATTTGAAAAAATTCTCCTTTGTTGGATAATAGTTTCAGCGTGACATGTTTTTCGTACACACTGACGGCAAAAAAAATCCCAACACAATGAAAAATAGTTGTAGAGGAATGAAATGGCGGCAATACATTTGTATAGGTAACATATGTAATCGATTAAGGTTTCAAGATCACAGCTTAATGTAAGCGCGAGAAGAGCCATTTTAAATGTGAAATGTTGGTACATTTATAACCGGTGTAACCGCCAGAATGTGGAATGCAAGCACGCAAACGTTCATGCATTGTGTCGTACAGGTCCTGGATGTCAGTTTGTGGGATGGAGTTCCATGCCTGTTGCACTTGGTCGGTCAATACAGGGACGGTTAATGCTGGTTGGGTAGACGATGGAGTTGTCGTCCAATGATGTCCCATACGTGCTCGATTGGTGAAAGATCTGGTGATCTAGCAGGCCACGGCAACATGTCGACACTCTGTAGAGCATGTTGG
Source organism: Macrothele yani (assembly GCA_039090855.1). Lineage (NCBI taxonomy): Eukaryota > Metazoa > Arthropoda > Arachnida > Araneae > Macrothelidae > Macrothele > Macrothele yani. Next base: position 70,420,687 of record CM077010.1, on the reverse strand, counting down.
GTTACAACAGCGGTATGCGGGCGAGCGTTATCCTGTTGGAAAACACCCCTGGAATGCTGTTCATGAATGGAAGCACAACAGGTTCAATCACCAGACCGACGTACAACTGTGCCGTCAGGGTGCGTGGGATAACCACGAGAGTGCTTCTGCTGTCATAGGAAATTGCTCCCCAGATCATAACTCCAGGTGTAGGTCCAGTGTGTCTAGGCCGCAGACAGGTTGGTTGCAGGCGCTCACCTGGCCTCCTTCTAACCAACACACGGCCATCACTGGCACCCAGGCAGAACCGGCTTTCATCAGAAAACACAACAGATCTCCCCTCCGTCCTCCAATGAGCTCTAGTTTGACACAACTGACGACGCAAACGGCAGTGGTTTGGAGTAAGTGGAATGCACGCTACAGGGCGTCTGGTTCGGAGCTGTCCTTCAAGTAACCGATTTGTAACAGTTCCTTGTATCACTGTGGTGGCAACTGCAGCTCGAATTGCTGCCGCAGACGCGGTACGATGCTCCACGACCATACGCCGTACACGGCGGTCTTCCCTTTCAGTAGTGTCACGTGGCCGGCCGGAACGCGGTCTTCTTGAGGCAGTACCTTCCCTTTACCACCGCTGCCAACAATCATGCACAGTGGCTACCTTCCTGCCAAGTCGTTCTGCAATATTGCGGAAAGAAAATCCACCTTCTCGTAGCCCTATTACACGACCTCGTTCAAACTCCGTGAGCTGTTGATAATGGCTTCTTCGTCTTCTTAAAGGCATTCTTGACTAACATCAACACCCTACGTCGAATCTCAACGATAACTAACGCTCACGAACGTTACAGCGCGTATTTACAGCAAACCTGCTTTGCATGTTCCGAGGGGGCCACACGTATGCGCCGAGCGCGAAATTTGCATAGACGTCATCTTACAGATGTACTCTTACCGCCTAACAACTGTCGTTTATCTAACACAACCCCTTCTTGGTGTTGGGATTTTTTTTTCCGTCAGTGTAATTTCAAAATTTTCAAGTAAGTCATAGACTTTCAGCTAAGGGATTGAAAAAAACGTCATTTGTAGACCGATACTACTCATGTCGACAGATCTTTTAGAAACATTTTCTTCTTAAAATAATGCATGGTTTCTACGCCAGGGGGCGTAGATGTATATCTTATTTTTGTCAATATCTCTACTTCTAGGAGTCCGATTTAAAAAAATTCCTTCTTTAGTTGATAGTGTTTCCAGTGTGACATGTTTTTCATATAATTTCAACATTTTCAAGTAATTCGTAGACTTTCGGCTAGGGGCGTAAAGGTAAATTACTTTTCCCCCTATATCATCATCATCATCATCATTGTCAACCATTATCAATCCACTGCTGGACGAAGGTCTCCCCAAGTTTCCTCCACAACGGTCTGTCTTGTGACAGTCTCCTCCATGTCACCCCTGCATACTTTCGAATTTCATCCACCCATCTCCCATGTGGTCTTCTTCTGGGTCTTTTCCTGTCCCTTGGAATCCAATCTAAAATTTCGGCTGTCCATCGATGATCTGTCCTTCTGGCAGTATGTCCAGCCCATTGCCATTTCAGGGATTTAACTCTGATCATGATGTCTTCCACTCTTGTCATTTTTCGGATCCACGAGTTCCTCTTCTTATCTCTCCTGGTTACACCAAGTATGCACCTCTCCATGCTACTTTGAGTTGTCTGCAGCCTTTGTATGTCTCTTTTAGTTAAGGTCCACGTCTCTGCACCATACGTAAGCACTGGAAGGATGCATTGATCAAACACTTTTCTTTTAAGACATACCGGCATATTGCTCTTGAAAATTATGCTGTTTCTTCCAAAAGCTCTGCAGGCAAGTTTTGTACGCAGATTAATTTCTTCATCAATGTGACCCTCACTTGATATCTGCTGTCCAAGATAAAGGTACGTGTCTGTTATCTCCAGCTTTTCTCCATCAATCGATAAATCTTCATTTCTTGTAAAAGCATTGAACATCACTTTTGTCTTCTGAAAGTTCATTTTTAATCCCACTTCTTTACTCTTGTCAGCAAGTTCCTGGATCATACTCTGCAGCTCTGATGGGCTAGTTGCAAAAATGACTACGTCATCAGCAAAACGAAGGTGGGTTAGATAATCTCCATTAATCTTTATCCCCTTGTTTTCCCAGCTCAGTGACTGAAAAACACCCTCCAATGTGGCATTAAACAGCTTCGGAGATATGGTGTCACCTTGTCTCACTCCCTTTCCAATTTTTACGTGTGTTGTATTTTCAAACAGCCTAATCTTTGCACTTGCATTTTCATAGATGTTATTAATAATATTAATGTATGCATCTTCAATACCGCAGGTTTTCAGAGCCATTGTAACTGCTGATGGTTTCACCGAATCAAAGGTTTTTTCATAATCGATAAAAGCCATGCACAATGGAAGTTCATATTCCCTTGCTCTTTCAATTAGTTCTCTCAGCACATGGATATGATCTATTGTGCTGTAGCCACTCCTGAATCCAGCTTGTTCTCTCGGTTGAGCCATGTCCAGTGTTACCTTCAAGCGGTGTGAAAGAACTTTAGTGAAGATTTTATAAACTACTGATAGGAGGCTGATAGGTCTGTAGTTTCCAAGATCCTCAATGTCACCTTTCTTATGTAGCAGGATCATTGTAGCGGTGTTCCAATCCTCAGGAATCTTTCCTTCATTAAGGCATCGAGTGAAAATTTGGGCGAGTACTGTTTCGATTTCTCCACTTGCTTCTTGTATGATGTCTACAGTAATTCCATCTTCTCCTGGAGCTTTTCCCCGCTTCATGTTCTTGATTGCATGTGCAACTTCTGCTGGAAGGACTGGAGGAACTCTGGTACTGGTATCTTTCATGATGTCTGGAGTGCATGTATCATCCCTTTCATATAATTTGGAGTAGAAATCTTTCACTTTTGTCAAAATTTCACCTCTATTTCTTGTTACAGAACCATCTTCTTTTCTCAGTGCCATAATCTGTTTTCTTCCCTTACTGAGATGTCTCTTTGCTATCTTTAGGCTTTGGTTGTTTTCAATTGCTTTCCTCACTAGTTCACAGTTGAATTTTCTTACGTCTTCAGTGATACTTTTTCGTACTGTCTTGCATAGCTCCATATATTCCACTTTGGAAGTCACATCTTCTTTAGTTGTCCTCATCTCTCTTCTTTTTTGCATCAACATTTTCGTTTTTCCTGATAATTTATTTACATGCAACTTGTTCTTAGACCCAGCTAATTTTGTTGCTGTTTCCATAAGAGCTTTGGTTACTTTTCTGTTAACTTCAGAGATGTCCACTTCTTCCGATGTTAGGCCTTCTAAAGCAGAGAACCTGTTCTTCAGTTCCAACTTGAAGGTATTATGGTGTTTTTTAAGGTTGGTTATGTCAATAGATTTTGTTTGTCTTATGAGCTTGCCACGTTCAAGTTTAGTGTTGAGGTGCATCTTACATCTCACCAATCTATGGTCACTACCTGTGTTGAACTTGTTTAGCACACTGCAGTCTTCTATGACGAATTTTTTGTTACACATAATAAAATCAATTTCACTTGTCGTCCCATTTGGATGTCTCCATTTCCATTTCCTGTGTGGCTTTTTCTTGAAGAAGGAGTTCAAGATGAAAAACCCTTCTGCCTCTGCAAACTCAACAAGAGTATTTCCATGCTGATTTCTGTTGCCGTGACCGAATTTACCTACTGAAGTTTCATTCTGTTGCCGTTGCCCTATTTTTGCATTGAAATCTCCCATAATTATTTTCAAGTGCTGCTTACCTTTATTATTTAGATGACAAATTTCCTCATAAAATTCTTCAATTTCTTCTTCAGGATGACTTGTGGTGGGTGCATAAGTTTAAATAATCTGAGCCTGGTATCTTTTCGAGAGTTGGATAACAAGCCGTGCAGCTCTGTCAGAGGAACTTTCAACTTCTACAACTTTATCCTTCAGTTTCTTGTTTATTATAAATCCAACACCACTAGTTCTGCCAGTATCTGTCCCACGATAGTAGAAGAGATGTCCACTTTTCAGTTCGATGAGATCTTCTCCTTTTCTCCTTACCTCACTTAGCCCCACGATGTCCCACTTGATCCTTTGTAGTTCCTCTTCCAATTCAAGAAGCCTTGAATCAGAAGACAGGGAGCGTCCATTGTACGTTGCCAAGGTCAGCATCAGATGGCAGCCTAGTCCGGTCCTCCGGGGATTCTTAGCACCCTCTGCCTTCATGTCGCACTGGCCGCTGCCTTGGCCAGGTACATTCCAGCTGCCGGAGACTGAGGGCCAAGATTTAAGTTGTGGAGTCATTTTGGAGGGGTTTGGCCATAACTCACCACGCTGGCCAAGCGGGTTGGTGAGTGTGGGATAGAATTTCCTCTAATCCCGATGGTATAGTTATACCGCTATTTGCGGTCGTCAGAGCCCCTTTAGTAGGAACAGGATGCACCACGAGAAGGCGGGGTTGACATTTGTCAAGGAGAGGCTGTGATGTTACGCATCACCTGACCTTATCTGCTTTTAAATCTCCCATTTGAAAAATCCTTTCTGCACTGGATACAGCTCCTGATGGGAAATCGTTTGCGCGTAATTTCTAATTTTTGTAAAAAATGGTTTGGCCACCAGGTGACGTAAATCTTAATTTCCGCTTCTTCATGTATTTGCAGCAAAATATGAGCTTCTAAGATCTCGATTGCCAAAAAAAGTCGTTCGTTGACCAATACTACTCATATCGACAAACCTTTTAAAACACTTTCTTCTTGAAATAATGCATGGTTTCTACGCCAGGGGGCGTAGATGTGTATATTATTTGTGTCAATATCTCTACTTCTAGGAGTTCGATTTGAAAAATTCCTTCTTTGTTGGATAGTGTTTCCGATGCGAAATGTTTTTCCTATAAATTCAAAATTCTCAAGTATATCATAGGGGCACAAAGGTAAATTGGCCGCCCCGGTGGCGCAGTGGTCTAAGGCGCTGGCCTCTGATCACTCGTCCGTAAGGGGTCTGGGTTCGAATCCTGGTCAGGCATGGATGTTGTGCTTGTCTTACGGCACTGGCTCTCTCCCTTCCCTGGAACCAGTGACCCTAAATTAGGGACGGACGACTGCTTATAGCCCATTGAGTTGCTCACGGTGGTCGTTAAACCTCCAATCAAAAAAAAAAAAAAAAAAAAAAGGTAAATTGCGTTTTCTGCGTTATTTCTGCTTCTAAAACTCCGATTTGAAAATTTTTTCCTGTATCGCATACAAGACCTGATGGAAAATATATTTCATATAATTTCTAATGCTTCGTATAGAATGGTTTGGCCACCATGGAGCATAAGTGTTAATTTCTGCTTCTGATGTGTTTGTAGCAAACTCTGGGCTCCTGAAAACTCGACTATTTTTTTTTTCTTGGACCGATACCGCTCATATGGAAAAACCCTTTGCGAATACTTTCTTCCTAAAATAATGCATGGTGTTCCCACCAGGGGATGTAAAGTTACATCTTATTTTTGTCAATATCTCTGTTTCTAAGAGTCCGCTTTGAAGAATTCTTTCGGTGTTGGAGAGCGTTTCCGGTGAGAAATGTTTCTCATATAAATTCATGTTTTTCTTAACGCAGAAGTCTGCAACCAGAGGGCGTAAGTTCAAGATTCCGTTTACAGCAATATCTGAGGGATTAAAAATCCGAATGAAAAATTTCTTTCTTCCGTCAGATACTATTGTTTTTCATACGGGCTTCGGTGTCTTTGAATAACTTTGAGAAATTTAATTTGCGTCAGAATGGATTCAAAAGACGTGCTTATTACCCCCGAAAATTCAGTGTCACCTTTCTTGTTTTTAATGTAAGTCACATTTTAGCAAAAAATGAACCACTTTTGGGAAGGAGGCCCCTCGGGTCGCCCTCTAAATACGCCTCTGTCTACAATGTTTATTCTTCATCGATAAATTCTTGAATAATGACAAAAAATGACCTGATATATTCATTCGTAGGAATTTGCATCTTCCGTGTATTTCCCTAAAACACAATTTCAGCAACACTTTATGTACTTTGACAAAATTTCCTTTCTTAAATCTTCCTAATTATTCTGCTACAAATTAAAGCCAACTGAAATGAAAAGCGAGGAACACGGAACACGAAGGTTACATTTAAAAAATTGTTCCAGTGTAACATTCCAATAAAGGTTTAATTACATTTCCAAAATAGTTTTGTTCATTGGCAAAGGACGTGTAAAGTTCGTTTAATTTGTAGAACGGTTTTGATGGAGTAAAACTGCACATAACAATATCGTAATAACAGGGCAGTTCTTCAGGTGTCCCATTGTCGTTATTTCTGTATTGTCCTTAATGACTCTTCTTTTCATCTTTGCTGATATTTTCCAAATCGTAATTAAAGCTTCATACATCTTTTACCGTCGAACACGCCTTTGTATCTTATTTCTTGATTACTACTGTTTTATGCTTGTTTCTTGAACTTTTGTTTTTGGTAATTGCCTTTTGCACTGCACCAACAAAGTTGTAAACGTTTTGTTTGTCTTCTCTCAAACATTAAATCCACGTACGGTTGCCCGTTTGTTCTTTTTGAATTTCAGTCTCATTCCAAACGTTTTGATTTCTGATTAACGTCTGGTAGTTATCATTTGTATTTTATAAGAGCGATGTTATCTGCTTTAAATGGCGATTAAAGCACTGAGAAAATTACTCCGTGAAAGCTAATTTTCAAGCGTTTCAGAAGATGTCATTTTAAGTATTAATTAATTTTTTCACCAAATGTAAATTTGAAAGATATTTTACTGCTACGTCATTAGCTGTTGTTGCACATTTTTGAACATTAGCCAACGAACAATATCCGTTTTGTAGCAACAGGATTTCATGCACTTCATGTAATCATCGGTTATTTGTTTTTAGTTGTTAGTGTTTACAAAACGTTTCATATATATTTAGTTTAAGAAAAATTGAATTTTTCCCATGGTACGGCCTAACAGCATTTTTTTATAATAAATTAACCAGAGCTATAACAACTTTTTTTCTCTTATAATAAATTTACCAGAGCTATAACAACTTTTTTTCTCTTATAATAAATTAACCAGAGCTATAACAACTTTTTTTCTCTTATAATAAAGTAACCAGAGCTATAATAACTTTTTTCTCTTATAATAAATTTACCAGAGCTATTTCATAAACTAATACTGTATCGGACACTCAAACAGTTTAGATTCACTTTATTTTCTCGTTTTACTACGTGGCATCACGTAGGGGACGTACTACTGAAATGACGCATGAGCCAATCTGCAGAGTCGCAACGATAAGCCTGGGCGGCGTAGTCCTCTTAGGAGAACAGCCGGCTCCGGAGTAGGAAGATGAAGGTTCCAATCCAACCACCGACAACAGGTTATTATATTAATAACAAAAAATAATTCTACTACAATCAGATGCTCCTTCGAGCATGGGTTTTTGCTGACTCAAAACCTGAGATTTCATGGCCCCCCTTTCTGCAGGGGTGGATGATGTAAGGTACGAGGGACATTCGAAAGATAAGTCACACCTGCCGCCATCTCCTGGTATAATTGCGCACCAAATGTGGCGCATGAGTGGGATGAAGGTCATACCGTGCGCTACTTAATTGTGCCCATCGTTGACGTAGCGGTGACAGTTATGCAGGAGAAAGCCATCACAATGGCACGTCAGCTAGAATGCTACACCACGGTCGAGATACGAGGAACATTACTATTTTTATGGGAGAGTCGTCTGAATTATTCCGATTCATCGAATAATAACGGCGATGTATGGGGGAAATGCAATGTCGCATTCAGCCATAGTGATGTGGTGCCAGCAGTGTGAAAGATGTCACACAGATTTGACGGATGCTGATCAAAGAAGAAGGCCATCAAAAGCGACCATTGTACACAACGTGATGCAATTTGGTGAAATGATTCGCAACAACCGAAGTCTGACAGTCGCATAAATGGCAAAAGAGTTAGATATTTCGACAGGCAGTGTTCATTCCATTGTCCGTGAACATCTTGACTATCACATATTGTGTGCAAGATGGGCTCCTCGTTCACTGACAGACGAACACAAAGGTCAACGTTTTTTTTGTCTTCTCTAGCCTTCCTTCAATGCTGTTCCGTGGAAGGCCATGGTTTCTTACGCCTCATCATCACTGGCGATGAAACATGGATGCACTATGTCACCCCGGAGACGAAGAAAGCCTCTATGGAACGGAGACACACAACATCGCCTGGGCGGGGTTGTACCATCAGCAGGAACAGTCATGGCCACTGCGCTTTTAGACTGTAAAGGAGGAGTTCTTTACAGGAAATTTATGGGAAATGGCACAACAAATAATGCTGTCTCATACTGCCAAGCATTTCTGTCTCTGAGAAGAGCCATGAGATAAAAGAGGCGTGGAAAGTTAAGCAAAGGTGTTGTTCCCATTCATGATAATGCCACACACGACAATTGCTCCAAAGTTTTGGATGGGAGGTACGGCAGCATCCGCAGTACATTTCAGGTCTTTAGCCGAGGGACTATCACATCTTCGGCAAGCTGAAAGAACATCTAGGAAGACAACTATTTGCCAACGACGAGTAGGTGCAAACAGTTGCTCTACGGTGGCTGAATGACCAAGGAGTAAATTTCTTTCATCAAAGAATCGAACATTTAGTCACACGTTCAGAGAAATGTTTACACCAACTTTGTGACTATGCGGAAAAATAGTGCAAGGTATGTACTCTCTATTGTATAATGTTACATACCTCAATAGATTTCTACTGGGCTACAATGGCCAGGTGTAACTTATTGTTTGAATGCCCTACGTACTACGTAACATGACTTTGATGACGCACTGCTGATGAGTCAGATCGATAATAAAGTAGTGGTAAGCTTGCCGACGTAGTTGAGTTAGAAGAACAGCCGCTCCGGAAGAGAAAGACGTGGCTTCGAATCCACCACCGGCAAAAAGTCATATGTTATACTTCAGAAAATAACTGAGAAGGGGTGAAATCTGGAACACCTATATCATCTACATATTTTCTTCAGACATGAAATTTCTTTTATGAAGTCTTCGTTATTTTCTCTGGCTTTTCATCGGCTTGACGCGCGAACTTGTCCGGAGTTTATCCGTGAAATCTTTTCATATTCCCTTCCTTTATCATTTCATCTCTGGCTCAGAGTTGTGAAAATTTCTGTTTGACCAGCAGTAACAATTCTTTCAAGAAGACATCTTTTACCTTCCTGATGCGGGGCGAAGAATGCCAAAGGAATTTCCCCCTCTAAAATCTCCAGTTGTAAACTGAAATCTAAAAATGAAAATAAATCAGAAAGTGCAATCTCCGTTTTTTTTGTGCCGTTTGTATAGAAGAAAGAAAACGAGGAAAGGCTATGGAGCTCTTCAGCTGGCCGCCACTGTGGCCGAGTGGTCTTAAGCGCTGGCTTTTGATCATTCCTCTGAAATGATCTCGGGTTCGAATCCTGTTGTGTCATGGGTAGTGAGTGTGTCTGACGCCGGCTCCCTCGTTTCCTTGCAGCCATTGGTCCCACATTAAGAACGGGCGACTGTTTATAGTTCTGTGAGTTGCTCATGATGGTTGTTAAACCCCTACACGGAAACAAAATCGCTCTGTTGCTGTCTTGGCTGATTGCTTTTTGCTCTGATGTTATGAGCACGAAAGTGGAAAGCCGCATAAAAATGTTGAAGATGGATATGGCGCCGAAGTTGGGGTCAGAGAACCAAGAAGTTGAGAAAGCCTCTCAGTCTTTCTCACGAATTTATCTAGTAGTAAGTTTGACTAAATTTCTTCTAGTTTCCTTGTAGATAATTTTGTAGGAGAAGAGCCCATTTTGAACGGCCATGTTAGCCTTGAGAAAACTCTAGATGTCGGAATCTTGATTTTTCAATGCTAAACCGGCACTGATGAACGAAAAGGTTTCAACCATTTGATTTGCTGTAAAACATTTGTTTCCTCCGCCTCTGGTTTTTCCTAATCACTTCCACCACTTTTCTTTCAAGTCTTTGTATACATTTCCTGTATTTTCCTGAATTCTTAGCAGACACAGGGGAACATTTCTTTGTATTTGATCAACAATTCATAAATTTAGTATTTTTGCTATTCCATTATTGAGTCCAGTGCGTGTTTTTCTAAGACGGTAGCTCCAAAGGAGAGTAACTTTCTGCATGTTCTTTTGTTCGCTCATTGCTTTTCACTACTGTATTCACAACGGACGTTGCCAGGATCGAACACGTGAAATCATCTTTATTTGTTTTTTCTACCTTGATACATTTCCATAATTTTTAATTTTTGCTAACATAATTAAATTGTGCAGCTTTGTTGAAACACCAACATTTCCGGATCCACTCATCCGGTTTCCCATTATATTGACTATGAATACCAGCATTATGATTAGTTGAAGACCTGCATGAAATCACTTGTATTTCCACCGAAAGTGATTTACTATTTTGATATTTTTGTAGCCTCATCTTGGGATTTATATCTTAAGAAAATGTCTACAGCGCATTAATTATTCATTTGGCCCTTTCTTGAACATTTTGAAGCACATTCAATACTAGGCTTTCCCAGTGCAACATACTATCAGAATAAATAGTTTGTCAACAAATATTTTTGCAAACTGTTTCAATCTCTGTTCTCTCCTTGGTGGCCAATAATCCCCTTTTCTTCAGACTGAAAGAAAAGGAGAAATACATAGCACCAGAATAAAAATTCGAAAAAAACAAGATTTCTATTCGAAGTAATGCGATTTCATCTCAGATATGTGATGTGCAAAACGGAGGAACGTCAACGTAATCCAGTCACGTTTCCTGCAAACTTAATTTCAAAGAATCAAATTCTCAGTGAGGAGATTTAACAGTGACCGATCTTTCCGGCGTTTCAGTGGACACATATCGCTGACATATCACTTTCATCTGATTTAAACCAATCAGCTAGATGCATCGACGACAACACTTTCCTTGGTTAGGAGATGGGGAACAACGCCTCTATAACCCGTTTTGTTTGCTTCATTTGATAACACCTTTTCTTACTGTTGCCTGCATAGGATCGGCTTGCAGCAAAAGAAGAATATTACTTATAATCAATGCAGGAATAAATTCGTAAGATCCTGATGTCAACCATAAACGCATTAAGTTTACCTTATACTGTGTTTATGAGTTTTCGATATCATATTTGCTATATGAACGCCTAAACGGTAACATAAATTTTAGAATTTGGAAGTTTCATCTTAAAAATCAAGTAATAGTGAAGTTCCAGAGCATATGGGGACAGAAGTACCGTTACAAACTGTAATAATCAGTGTGTTGAAGTTCTTAGAAAAACCAGAAGCTTGCATCGACCTGGAGACAGAGTCAAATCCTTCCCAAAAAGATAAATTTGAAAGTTTTCCATCTAGTTCAGCAATATCTCTCCACGATCACTGAAATTGTAAAAAGTGAGGGATATTTATGGATTTAAGAAAAGGCGTTTTTTCAGAATTACTTATTTAAAAATCGTTCTCCCAACGAAATAAAATACAGTCGGATCTCCATGTATCAAACTTCGGTATATTGAAATTCTATAAATATCCAAGTTTTGTCAATCCTCGTGATCATTAGATAGAAAAGTGCTTCTGTGTATCGAAAACAATTTCTACATATTGAATGTTTTTTCAAGACAAATCGGGATTTCCCCCCGTAAGATGACATTGTAAGAAAAACAAGTGTGAAAAAAGAGAACGGAGATGTCTCGAGAGGAAGAAGGAAAGGGTGGTCAAGAGCATTGCGACGCCGACGGGTCACCTAGAGGTGTATTGTCTCTACACTTCCCTCACCCTTCTCAAGTAACCTTTCTCCTCTGTAAAACAGGTTCAGCTTGCTTCAATCTCTCTAACGGACGGTGTGTCTTCGCGATGTCAAGAAGAAAATCTATCAGTGTTGTGGAAAACGTGTTGTTGAAGAACGTGGACAGTGGAATGCGCAAAAAAGATATTGCGGTGAAATTTGATGTTCCCCCAAGTACAGGTGTCGTGACAGTTTTAAAACTCCGGGAGTTTGTAATGAAAACCTTTGAAAATGTCCGATCTGACAGGAACGTTCTAAAACATGTAATTTAGGAAAAGTGGGGGACGCTGTTTTAAAGTGGATTAAAATTGTTCGTGAAAAGAACTGGCCAATATCATGTCCTTTTATAAAAGAAAAGATCATTTGGGTTTACCAATCGTTTGAAGCAAGTAGATTTCCAAGTTAGTTCCGGTTGGTTGGATAACTTTAGGAACCGACATTGCATAAAGAAAAGATTGTTTCGGGAGAAGTGGAAGCATGTGTGACACCGACGGCGACCAGTGGAAAAACACGGGTTTGAAGAAGATTTTAGAAGACTACACCCCTGATAACATTTTAAATGTTTGACAAACAAGACTTACTTTTAAAGATGATGATTGTCATGGAAGTAAAAACGGCTACGATAGGATAGCAATTTTGGTGTGCGCTAACATGAATGGCAAAGAAAAACCGAGTTTATTCGTGATAGGAAAAAGTAAACAACCTAGATGCTCCAAAGGCATGACATGACGTCTTTGGAAGTTGACCGCCGTTTTGGTGGAAAGTTATGAATGACGCAGGAGAACCATCTCAGCCTTCTGGAAAAGGCCGCGTTTGATGCAAAACATCGTGGCTTTCGATTCGCCGAAAAAGTTCCTGCTGTTGTATTGCACGGACGTAATCAGTGTGAACACTTTTATAAAGAATCAACAGCAAAATTTGTTGTGCTGCAAGGCATAAGAAAGCTTTTACAGAAATGTGAATTCATATGAATATTAATACATAAATACAAATGCTTTTTCAATGTACGTTCAACACAGTTTTCTTGTTAATTATCGTTTTTAATTATCTATATGAACATAATTTGTTCATAATGTGATTCATATTCACTTAAGTTGTTTATTAAAATGAGTGAAGGGATTAGGAAATGCGTTTCTAAATACAATATTCTACACAATACATGTGTACAAAAGCGTTTCTACATATCGAATTGAACTTTTTTTGTGGAACCATCGTCTTCGAGATATGGAGGTCAAACTGTATATGCAGCGACACATGCCGGGCACTGCATTAAAAACTTTTACGCAATACCGGGTTGGACTTCATTTAGTGCGAAGTACAGCACGTATGCGGTTTGGAATAGATTCCACAAAATGTTGAAGTGCACTACGTCTACAGCATACAAGGCATTCACCAGACTGTCTTTTCATCTTCATCGTTAGTGTTATGTCTATTGACAGGTCCAAAGGTAACTCAACAAGTTCTCTTCCTCCAGTTTTCTGTCCCTTGTTCTGTATTTTACTGGCTCTTAACTGGTTGAAATTCGACCGAAGAGGACTTTGCCCTCAGATCTGTTTTTCTAACATGTCCCATATATTATGAATGAAGTTCGGGCTTTGGTGTGCCCAGAGAAAATGGTGGAAGTAAACGTCATGCGCGCTGAGCCACTGCTGAGCATATCTTGTGCGATGGACCCTAGTATTTGGTGTACAAATAGATTTTAAAGCGTTTTTTGTGTGACGTATACCGCTAATTTACATATCCGACATTCCCCCGCGTTCTTGTCATGTGACCATAACTGGTCCCGAGTATAAAATGTGACACATAAGTTTGCCCAACAGTCAAACGCATTTGCACATCTGTAGGTGAAAGATGGCAAGCTATACTGCATTTATTCGACACTACATTCCTTACGAATTTCATCAAGAAAAAAGTGCTGCAAAAGCATGTGCATTAATCTGTTCTGTTCTGGGGAAGAATATGGTATCGAAAAGCACGTCAGAGTTTTGGTTTAAACGGTTTAAAGCACGTGATTTTGATGTTAGCGATCGAGAAAGTAGCGGATCCTCGCAGAAGGTTGCGCATGAGGAACCGCAAGCATTGCTAGATGAAGATTCGTCTCAAACGCAAAAAAAAAAAAAAAAAAAAAATCTAAACTAGCTGAATAACTGGAGGTAACTCAACAAACCATTTCCAATCGTTTACGCGGAATGGGAAAAAATTCAGAAGGAAGAAAAATGGCTGCCACATGACCTGAGCCAGAGGAAGAAGGATGTTTGAATCTGGTGAATAAACAACACACTAAGTCCTTCCTTTGGAAAATCGTTACGGATGATGAAAAGCGGACATGGTACGACAATCCTAAATGCAAAAAAAGAAAAAAAAAACACTGGGTAGACCCCTGTGAAGCAACGACTTCAACACCGAAACGGAATATTCACTCCAAGACAGTTCTGCTGTGCATCTGGTGTGGTATGAAGGGTGTGCTCTATTATGAAATATTGGGACGCGGTGAAACTGTTACTACTGATCGCTACAAGCAACAATTGCTGAGATTGAACCAGGAAATATGTCAGAAACGCCCATTCATAGGCAAAGGATTGCATCCCGTGAAATTACTGCATGGCAACGCTAGGCCGCATGTCGCGAAAACGGTCAAGGTAACGTTATTTACGCTTGGATGGGAAGTTGTGGAGCACCCTGCGTATAGTCCCGACATAGCCCCTTCAGACTATCATTTGTTCCGATCGATGCAACATGGATTGTTTGTGGTACAGTTCAGGACATGTAACGAAGTGCGAAAATAGGTTTACAACTTCATCGCGTCACACGACGAAGTATTCTTCATGGCTGGAATCCGTCAGCTGCCCTATCGATGGCGGAAGGTGATAGATAATGACGGCGTATATTTTGATTCGTAAAGGTGTTTTTGTTTTCTCTCAAATTGCATGTTGCGTTGTCTTAAAACGCTTTAAATCTTATTTGTACACCTAATATTATCGTCCATGAAAAAGCTCTCACCTGTTGGATAAAAAATCGACATTGGGAGACCGACTTGATCGGCAACAATGTGCAGATAATCATTGAAGGAAACCGAACCTTCTAGTAATTTCACAGCACGCTTTCCACGTGACAATAGAACATGCCCTACACCATAACAACACCTCCAGAATCTGGAGTTGTGTTTATAAGGCAAACTGAATCCATTGTTTAGTGAGACATCCGCCAAACTCTGCCTACAGTCGGCACAGAACAAGGTATACCACTACTCGTCGGACCACATGGCATTTCCCAGGCTTCTAGTGTCCGGCCACGGGGATCCTGAGCCCACTGTAGACAAACTTTCCGGTACTTAGCTGCAATCAGTGGTTTCCAGATAGGCATGCGACTGCCAGTATCAATCCTCTTCAATTCCCTATTCATAGTTCGCTGATATATAGATCGGGAAAACTTTCAGCGAATGCTTCGGTCAATTCGATTGCTGCACAGGAAGTCCTTTTTTATCGTGCAAGCCTTCTCAGACGACGATCTAATTCCTGACCGTATGTCATCCGGTCACAGTTACGTCTCTTAGACAAGCAATGTGGATTATTTTTCCACTGATTAAGGACCCGGGAAATCTTACCTTTTGAGAAACCAGTCAGCTCGACTGTTTTCAAAATCGTAGCTCCAGCCAGACGGAAACCCACAGTAAGCATTGTATCGCACTCCAAAAGATTCGTTGTTTTCCCCATTCTGATCAACACTACAGACGAGCAGCAGTCTTAAATACGAAGGCCGATCCATAAAAACTGAGAATAATGTTTTTGAGTTGGAAACAGTGCGAAGGGGAAAATAACCACACAGACGACTAATTGAATTAAGGAAGTATCTGTGGCAACAGTTATTAGCCATAGCAAACGATTCTAGTTTTGTTATTGTGCAGTTGTTTAAGGTACGTCTGCATTTCGCCATACAGCTATGGAGGTTAGTGATTCAGAGTTAAGAGGTGAAATGCGTTGTGCGATAAAGTTTTTCTATCGTTTGGGTAAAACGGCTTCAGAAACAGTTGATTTAATGAAACAAGCTTACAAAGATAAATGTTTGGGGTGAGTCAACGATTTTTAGATGGCACCATGATTTTAAAAAAGGCGTTTGTCTGCACAACTCGCTCCTAGGCCTGGTGGACCTGAAGGTGTTGTTACGGAGCGTATTGTTAACACTGTTTGGGCAAACCTGCAAGACATTTGACGAATGATGACATAGCGGCGTCAACTAATATTAAAAAACCGTCGGTATTCCGTATTCTATGCGACAAATTACTGCTGCATCGTGAGTACTTTATCACCTGACGAGAGAACAATTGTTAACCAGAGTTCAGGTGTGTCATGAGCGGAAACAAATGATTATGAAGGATCGAAACATCCTAAACACCGTTGTAACTGCCGATGAAACATGTGTCCACTGTTTCGACCCCCTCACGAAGCGCGCAACGAGTGCCCGGAAACCTACAGGCTTTCCACCTCCGAAGAAAGTCCGCCAAACCAAATTAGCGGCGAAGGTGATGATGATAACTTTCTTTGAGCATAAAGGTGTAATCTACCAGCATGCCGTTCCTTCACAAATTACTGTCAAAGCTGAGTATTACATTTCAGTCTCGCCCTCCAGTTCCAGTCTTGAAGCGACCGGAACTGGTGGGAGAGTTTACCCTGCACCATAATAACGCCCGTCCACATGTGGATGCTTGTGTTCAACAGATTCTTACGAAATGCCGCACTGAAATCATGCCACAGCGTGCCTACAGTCCTGACCTCGCCCCGTGCAATATCTGCTTGTTTACTACAATGAAGGAGAAGTTCCGTGGAGCAACATTCAACACAGATGCTGAAGTTATTCCAGCTGTACAGGGTAGCTAAAGCAGCTTCCACAAAATGCCTCCGCCACATGCTTTGAAAAGTGGACTGAACGATGGGACCGTCGCATATCATCCGAGAGAAGATACTTTGAAAAAGAATAACATATTTTTCTCTGTACCTATACGAGGTCCGATCAAAAAGCTTCGAGACTAGGCCGATATACAACAAAGTACTTATGTTACTTAAGTCTGGCTATGATCTCCCTCAAAGTAGAGTCCTTGGGCAGCGATACACAGTTGCCAGCGTTTTTGCCACTGTTGGAACGGTGCCTGGAAGTCCTGTTTGCGAATCTGGTCAAGCACCGTCTGCGATTCGCGCATGATCTCGTCCACGGTTTCAAAATGGCTGCCCCTGAGTTTCAGCTTCATCTTCGGAGACAGAAAGAAGTCTCAGGGGGTCTCCATTCATGGCCCGCATGAGCCTCGTCCCCAGTGATGACCCGCGACAGGAAGGTTGGATCATTCACCACCTGCTGATGAAGATCTTGACAGAGTTCGACACGGAGCTCCTCCTGTTCGGGGTTCAGAATCTTTGGCACAAACTTTGCAGCAATGCGTTGCATGTCCAAAACCGACATCAGAATGTTTTGTGCACTGTTGCGTATGATACATTGACGATGGTAGCAATGTCTCGAATGGTTCTCCGACGATCCTCATGCACCAGTTCCCTAATATTTTCCACATTTCCGGGGGTCTTGCTCGGGGACGGTCGCCCTGACCTCTCGTCGTCTTCCAGTGCCGTTATGCTACTCTTGAAGCGCTAGTACCACTCAAAGCACCTCGCACAACTCATTGCATCATTGCCATACACTTGCCAAAAAATTTCATGCGTCTCCGTTCCCGATTTGCAGAGTTTGACGCAGAATTTGATGTTCGCTCGCTGCTCTAGTTTGCAGCCGATAAAGAAATCACAGCTGTGTTCTTCACGTGGTCACCAAATATCGTGTAGCACAGCTCCCGATGTTTACAGAACGACGCCACTTGGCACAGTGACTCATGAATGTCCTTGCCTTCGACTACTGCCTGCGCATCCGCGTACTGCCATCTGTTGGCGTGCTATGTTTCTGGTCTCGGAGCATTTTGATCGCACTAGGTATTTCTTCATTTTGTGTGATTGTACTCTCAGTGTTTATGGAACAGCCGTTGTAGTTTCCTAGATCACGTGGTAACGCACGTGACCTCGTCTTTTGTATATACGCGTAAGTGACGCTTACGTACATCTGCATAAATGTTTCTAATTCAGTGGCCGGTTGGTGTACATTGCACGTGGGACACTTTTTAATTTGAAATTCGTGCCATTCTTCTTCTTGTTCTTCAGATCTTATAAATAAAATAATTCAAGCATAGTTTACTTTATCTTAAAACTTGACTCATATGCTTTAGAATAAATACATTCCTGTCGTAAATACTGCAACAGCAGTTCCCTCCTATGCTGCAAACACCTCGGAATATCGAATTAAAGGTTGCGACATAATACTGATTCATAATGCGCAATTTATTGCAAACGTGATCCACAGATGTCTTATTATGAACTCCTTTAGTCTGCACAATATGAATCTTGGCATTGTCTAGCACGTCTTTTGCATCACTATGTCAATCCAACTGCGGACACCTTATTTTTACAACTATTAGTCCGATCTGAAGAACGTTTTTTGTGTCGAATAGTGAACCTGATGAGAAACGTTCTCCATATAGAATGAAATTTTGTTTAACTGTTTTCCTTCTAGGGAGCGAAAGTGAATTTTTATGTTTCCGATGTACACTGAAGTGCCAGAAAAACTGGTACAGATGAGCTTATGCAAAACACATAGCAACGCCACCTATGCGCGTACTTGGTTGCGTCCGCCAGTGCGTATATAAAGCGATAGACATCCTTGCCAGCTGTCAGAACTGTTTTCGGCATGAGAATGACAAGTAATAACGATTTAAGCGATTTTCAACACAGTGTTATAGTTGGCGCTCGTGAGATGGGCCGTAGTATTTCCGAGGTAGAAACGAAGTTTCGACTTTCACGGACGACCATTGCAAGGGTGTACCGTGACTACAAGAATTCCGGCAAAACCTCCAACCTACGATACCAGTGTGGCCGTAAAAAGACATTGGGTGAACGTGACCATCGTCGGCTGTCAAGAATCGTTTCACGCGATAGGCGTGCAACACTCTCGCAGGTATCATCGGAATTCAATGTTGGAGACTCAACAAGCATCAATGTCTGGACTGTGCAACGTACCCTGCACGATATGGGCTTTGGGAGCCGACGCCCAACTCGAGTCCCCTTGATAGGTGCACGACACTGAGCTATGCGCCTCGCTTGGGCACGACAACACCGCCACTGGACACTTGATGACTGGAAACAAGTAGCCTAGTCTGACAAGTCGCGTTTTCAACTGTATCGGGCAGATGGAAGGATTCGTGTGTGGCGCAAACCCCATGAAGCCATAGATCCCGCCTGTCAACAGGGAACTGTGCGGGCTGATGGTGTTGGTGGTGGTAGGGGGGGGGGGGGGCGTAATGGTATGGGGTGTATTTAGCTGGACTTCACTGGGACCCCTGGTACGTCTACAAACGTCTGTGACCGGCCAACGCTATGTGCGCATCCTTACTGACGAGGTACACACGTCCATGTCCTGCATTCATGCTGATGGGTTGGGCCTGTTCCAACAGGACAATGCACCTCCAGACAAGTGACGGGACGCCACATTATGGTCAAAAGAGCATTCATCTGAGTTTGGGGCTCTGCCATTTCCAACCAAGTCCCCAGATCGGAACCTGATGGAACACATTTGGGATGCCATGCAACGCGCTATCGAACACAGTTATCCGAGACCTCGGAATATACCCGAATTGTGGAATGCTCTGCAAGAAGTATGGTGTGCATTGCCTACAGCGTATTTCCAGAAGCTAATGGAGTCCATGCCCCGTCGTATTTCTGCAGTCCTGCGCTCCCATGGGGGACCTACCGAGTATTAGATTGGTGTACCAGTTTTTCTGACACTTCAGTGTATTTGTAACGCTGTCTGCGCTTCTGAAAACTTGATTAAAAAGCTTCTTTGCGATCAGATACCCCTTACCACCGATAAACATTTGCGCATGTTTTGCACATGAAATAATGCTCAGTTTTTCTCGTAGGGGCTTTGATGTATATATAATTTTTCTCGATATCTGTGCTTGTAGCAGTTTGATTTTGAAAATCCTTTCTTCCTCGAACAGCGTATCTCTTGTGGGATGATTTGCATACGATTTCAAATTTAACTTAACGCACAAGTTTACCAGTAGATAGCAAAAGTAAGGTTTACATTTATTTCATATTTTCAACAACATCTACTAGTCTAATAACCCGATTTGAAAAATTGTTTTAGGTCAGATGCGCACTAACTAGGAAAACGTTTTATGCGCATTTCCCGCCAAAATAATGTATAACATTCCCCGCTAGGGACGCTAATGCTTAATTAGCTTTTCTCGATGTCTTTGGTTCTAAAACTCCGATTAAAAAATCCTTTCAACCCTCGATGCTCTTTATTTTGGGCAACATTTTGGATGTACTCGTGGTTGTTCGTAGTTCACAGTTCTGGCGTTAGGTGGAGCTCGTGAGTATCTCCGTTAGCAATTGTATCTACGCTACTAAAAATGCTATTGGATAATTTCTTCTTTAATGTATGCCGTTTGCGACAGTGAATATTGGAAATTTAATCCTCTTTAAAGGATGCGCAGTCTTCCGCTAGAGGGCGTAAATTTCGAAACTTTTTTTCCAGCTATCTGTGCTCTGAGAATACTTATTTGAAAAATTATTTTTCCTGAGCATAGCTTTTGCTACGAAGAATAAATTTCGCATATTTTTTATTTTACAATTTACTCAAAATTTTGCATCCAGGGACGCCAGTGTGTAGTTTATTTGTGAAAAACCTTATTAGATTCTAAAGATCCCTTAGAAAATTACTTTTTTTGTAGGGTGCTCTTGTGAAGAGTAGTTTGTAATCATTTTCTTTTTTAAGTAACGCACAAATGTTTTGCTAGGGCAGATTCAACAGAAAACACGCTTCTTAACCGCTGAGCGAGACGACTAGCACGGATTCAACGAAAACATGTCAGATCAGATCAGATCATATATAGAGAATTTTAGGAAGTTAGTGTCTGACCCCAGGTCTTGAAGAACCTTTAGAAATCGGAAGCCAGGAGATTTGGTCTAGAGTGCCTGACGGGTATTTAGTGGTTCGGGCGTTCGTACCTGCCTGGGATTGAACCCAAGGTTTTCTCCATGGCAGTCACGAACGCTGACCACTAGGCAACCCGTAGCACGAAACATGTCATGCTTTGAACGCTTATACACTGAAGAGCAACTGAATTAGAGACAACTAGCGTTACGCAAATGTGGCGCTGTGGGTGGCCCTGTAAACGGAAACGACATGACGTATGCAGCGATCCGACAATATAAGGAGTGATGCGACGGGAATCAGTAAGAGTCGGACGCAGTATGGGTAAGACGAAGGATCTAAGCGTATTTGATCGAGGGCAAATTGTCGAAGCCCGATGAATGGGTCACTTCATCTCGGAAGTCGTGCAGGCACTGGGATTTTCTAGAGCTACTGCATCACGGGCTCACCGTGAGTACATCGAATCCGGTAAAACCATCCCTGCAAGGGCCAACTGCCGTGGACAACAGCGTGTGGATGAGCTGAGTCATCGTCGGCTAGCTCGCATTGTAACAGCGGATAGACGGGCCACAGTGCAATAAATCATTCGGCAATTTATCGCTGGTGCACAAAAACGTGTAAGCAGCCACACCATCCAGAACCATCTCCTCGCCATGGGGTACAGAAGCCGTCGTCACACGAGGATACCGCTGCTGACCGCACATCACAGGGTGCAAAGATTAGCATGGGCGCGGGAACATCACCACTGGATCTTATACATGTGGAAAAATGTTGCCTGGACTGGTGGGTTGAGATTCACGCTGGTACATGCGGATGGCAGATACGAAAACGGCGCAAACCACATAAAGCGATGGATCCTTCTTGCCGGTAGGGTACTCTTCAAGCTAGTGGGGAGGGCATTCTCGTCTGGGGACTGTTTACGTGGACTGAAATGGGACCTCTGGTACATGTGACATCGTCCCTCACAGGTCAACGTTACTTAGATATCCTGGACGACCTTTGGGAGCTTGTTCAGGGGGCTCCCGTTTGTGCGTCTTCAACATCCCACTGGGGACCTCATCCTGCAACAAGACAATGCACCGTGCCATCGCTCCCGAATTGTATCAGAATGGCTAGCTCTCCACCGACGCGACCTCGCTTCCTTGGCCAGCTAGGTCACCTGACCTCAATCCCATCGAGCACATCTGTAATGCCATCAAGAGACATGTTCGACCCTCCATGAAATCTTCGTGAATTTTGGGAGCTTGTTCAGGGGTTGTGGATCCGTATGGCTTCCCAACGCTTCCGGTATCTTGTCAAGTCCATGCCGAGACGAATCGCCGCCGTCATCAGGGCGAAAGGTTGTGCTACACGTTACTAGACAGGTATCACTAATTCAATTGCTCTTCAGTGTAGTATAAGTTGTTTTTAAGTAAATAAAGTAAAAGATTTCTTTCGTTTTACATTCTTACAAAATTTATATCTGAAAAAAAATCAAAGGGGCACAATAACAACTGTGCCACAACTTACAACGTAGAGCTACGTCTGTTGGCCTTCTCTGAATACACTGAGAACGTAGAACTAGTGATATAGAGCCATGAAATAGTGACTGTTGACGTAGTTCTTACGTTGTAGGTTGCGGTACAGTTGCTACTGTGCCCCAATTTTTGAATAGATTTGTAATAATTTTATTATCTTTTGATGAAGCAACAGAATGCTTTGGAACTTGAGATCTTATTAAACTGACACTGACTTCTGATCATTTTTAAGAAAAGGTGAAATCCATTGTTTTATTGTATTATTTCACAAAACTCCTAAATATAAAATTTACTTTCGATAGTTACAATAGCCTTGGTCTTAAGAGGGTCCACAGACTGTGACGTAATACAGAGGTGAAAACATGTGTCAAAACGACAAATCAAATCTGCAGCGAGACATTCTGTCCGCGTAGCTCAGTTGGGAGAGCAACTTACTCCGGAGTGAGGGGACACGGACAAACTTATGTTTTCACAAGACTTTTACAATCTGCAGCGAGACATTCTGTCCGCGTAGCTCAGTTGGGAGAGCAACTTACTCCGGAGTGAGGGGACACGGACAAACTTATGTTTTCACAAGACTTTTACATAGACATCTTACAATCACCTGTGCAATAAATTAAGTACACGGTTTCTTACTGCAACATAATATACATTAGGTGGTGCACGAAATGTGGGGGAATAGAAGGGATATAGGGGGCCACACTAACCGAAATTTCAGGCAACATGCTATCCACAATATTCAGTTTCGCTGCAGAACCTTAAGATCAGATCCTTCGAGAGACGATTGAAATCTTACAGTCGATCGAACCTCAAATATTCCCACGTATTGCTCCTCTTACGGGACATGTTTCGTCATATGGATACAGAAAAAAGTGAGAACCGAATTTTCCCGTTAATATACGAAACGAAATGGCAAAAACGTTTCTGAAAACTCAGAATTTTCCGTTAACACACCTTAAAAAATGCAATTTACACTCAATATAAGAAAGGAATTGCACAAAAGTTTCTGAAATTTCATAATTTTCCTGGCATACGAATAATCCGTGAAATTCAGGTTTTTCCCGTTATTTCACGGAAAACGTTGTATCAGAAATATGCTTCGTTAACTTTGGGAAGGAATTTCCGCAGACTCCATTAAAAGTAGTTTGTGAATTTCCAAAAAATATTTACAGTGAATATTTCGCCTTTTCATCTCACGAAACCTAACGAATGAAATTTTAGATGTAAGAAAAAAGCCCCAAACGGAATGAAGGTTTATTTAGTTTACACTATTTTATACAACTGATTTATCCATAAATTACACTCTACATTACTAATTGAAACACTTTCTTTTCTATCCGGAAAGTGTTTATTTATTTTTCTCTATGTACATTTTATATAATCGTATCTCATCTGAAAGAGTAATGCAAATGTTTTGCAAATTTTGTAAAACAAACTGAAGTGTCCATTCTTCGTAATTGCAAACATGTCAGCTAAAATAACCCTTTACTTTTTCAGTATTTTTTGTTCATATGAAAACTGATATTTCACACCTGATCATTTTCTTTAACCTGATTATCACCAGATAACCTCTTAATCAGCGTGAAATAATGAAAAGGCTTTCACTCTACCATTCAGAAAACAAAGACCTAAATTATATTTATTTTCTTGCTGTAGCCTTGTATTTCGGTGAAAGATTTTCGGTTCGGAAATTACGTCTCTCGTAATTCAATAAAGAACTCGTTCAGTGTTTCGAAAAACTAATTAGTGGAGTCTGCGGAAATTAGTTTACACGTCTACAAGTCATTTAGATTTTACACGGATATTAGAACGTGACTACATTGAAACAAGAAGACGACGAGATGTCGTGATGAATCGGTGAGCTAGTTGAGAAAAGTGCGGATGCCATAAGAGCAGTTTGAAGGGGTTGGGAAGAGAACCGTGAATGTGATGGAGAATTAAATGTCAAAGGCACATCACGTCAAAGTTCAGTGAAGTGCTCAGAAAACATAGAATACCAATAAATTTATGCGGGTGACATGTTCAACGAGAATCAGAGGAGCGTTGTGTCTGAAATTTGAGAACGCTAGAGGAAAAATGCCGTCTTTTGAAATGCAGGGAGGTTTATAAATTTCCCCGAAACACTTAAATATTGTAAGAAACGTATTGCCGACGATTGTAGAATACTGCATGCGTTGCCATTAAGTGGCTGAAGTCTCTAGTTCTACGCATTAGGTTTTCTTCACTGAACTAGCACTGATTGAAGATCTGTGTTTTCGTTTTTAATGACCACCGTGAGCAGCTCAATGGGGTACAGGAGCTCCCGTTCCCAATTTAGAGCCATTATCCAAACGTCTGTGCTACTCGTGCCAACTAAATACACCAAAATAACTGAATGCTGTCTTGACACGGTACCAAACAATGGAGATAATTGCAGATTAAAAGATGAACTTCTATTCACAACTTAAAACCCTATATACACGCGAGATCTTTCAGACCCACTATGGGTCCATCATGAAGCACCGCAGAGGGATGGTTCCGGGATTATAAAGTCGAAAAAAACCAAACCAATCCACAATGCATTAGCATGGAGGCGCCGCTCAAGCCCACGCATGCGCACTTGTTAAATATATAAACATGCAAATATTATAAAAGTACAAGAAACACGATTACGGCTTACGATGATATATACAATGATGTAAAATAAAATGTCTCCTTGATGAGGGTAATGTCGTCGTCATTACAACACTATTTAGCAAATAAGAGTACATGCTTATGTACATGCTTTCAGTGAATAATAAGCCAGTCTTAGTTGCAGGTGTTGTTAAGATCATGGTGAGCCACTAGTTGAAGGAAGGAGAGAAAGTCATTTCCGTAAGACACGCAAATCTTCCATGCCTCGGCTGAGATTCGAACCCGGATATTTCCCGAAAGAATGTTTAGAAGCCAGTGCCTCGTATCACTCAGTTACCTAGGGGCTGTGATCAGCGTTTAGTCGAACCAGATCAGAGTTGGAAACGAGGCAAACATTTTGGATCCACACCCAACCAGGGCCAGGGCATCGCATAATTGGACCCTACCTGGACCCTATCGGAACCTGACCCGGACATATTTGCTTGAAATAAAATGAGAAACTCCGCAGTGGGTATCCTATGCTATGGAAACGTACACTGCCTGACAGAGAAAAGGCCACACCAGGAAGACATGAACGCAGCGCTGGGCAAATTGTATGGTGGGTGCACACGTATAAGTTATGCAAATGATTGCATTTGCAGGACAATTGCACGAACGGCACGAGGGATATAAGCGGACAACCAGCCTGTGAATCCATCAGTCGAGACGTCGTCACGGCCGCGAGAAGTGAGTGGTCCTGCTGTAACCGTGTCTGGAAGACGAACAAGGGGTGTTAATGCCGTTAAGACGCCGTCGTACGCGAATTTTTTTAAAGGGATAAGTTCACGAGAGATGTCATCCTATGCTTTCGTACCGCCAGATGATAATTGCGTCGTATTTTGGAAGAAGCGCAACGTGATGCCACAACCGTCGGTCGCATTTGGAGACGGTAGTCCCAGGGAGAAGCAGTATAACGTTCTAAGGGGACCGGAGCACGGAGACGGTCGTCCAAGCGCACCGATCGTCGCATCTGATGTCATGCCGTAGCGCAACCACAGGCCACAACGGGCGACATTTTACGGTGTGTACGGAGAGGCTGGAATGCTTCGATAGTGACGCGGACAGTGTCGCGCCGATTGGTTGCGTCTGGTTTGCTGTCCAGCCGTCCGTTGCGAAGGCTACCTTTAACAGCGAGACATCTTCGTCACCGCTTGGCGTGGTGTCGGTCCAGAGCTTCATGGGGTGCCGAATGGAACAGTGTAGTGTTCAGTGACGAATCGCAGTTCTGTCTCACCAGGGATGGTCACCGTGTGAGAGTCTGGAAGCGACGTAGCCAATGGGAGGATTCCTCCGCCACTCGGCCCGCCAACGTGGTATCATGCTATGGAGAGCTATCAGCGCCAATGGTTTCTCACTACTGCTACGCATTACGAACATATGAACGGGACGTCGCTATGTTAACGAGGTACTGCGGCCCGTGACACTACCGTACCTGCAGGCATCACAAACGCCGTTTTTCAACAGGAAAACGCCCGACCGCATACCGCTCGGATCAGCCTGAATGCTTTACAGTGTGTGAGGACACTTCCGTGGCCAGCACAATCCCCCGACCTCTAGCCCATTGAGCATCTGTAGGTCACGATTGGACGTCGATTGCGTACCCACCCACTCCCGCAAAATGAAGATGAACTGTGGACTCGGATCAACACCACATGGTCCACGATACCCCAGGATTTTATTCGGACTCTCATTTCCTCGATGCCATGTCGAACTCAACGCTGTGTCGTCCAAAATGGGGTCCACACTTCTTATTGATCATCCTGTGTATTCGGCCACTAGAGCCTAGTCTGTATGTGACAATTACATCATTTGTTGAGGACCTACTTGGATATCTGTGTGTGCAGTTTTGTATGTTTTCGAGCATTCCTTCATGGTGTGGCATTTTTCTGGCAGACAGTGTATAATATACTTACTTACAGAAAGAGTTGAAACTGTAGTTCTTCACATAACCAATCTTTTTTACGCTTTCCAACCGTAGGTTGAAGAAGCTTATATGCTCCAGCTTTGTCCGTCCTTCCGTCCATCTGCTTGTCGGCACGATAACTCACGTAAAAATGGTCCGACTTCGATGAAATTTCAGTATGTGGTAGGGGACCACATGGGGACAAACCCTATTGAACATGGACGAAATGAGGTCAAAGGTCACGGCATATAAGTGAGATCCATTCCATTGCCCTTATGCGTCATAACTTGCGCAAATATGGTTCGATGTCAATGAAATTTTAGCATATGGTAGGGGACCAGCTGGGAATGAACCCTATTGAAAATAGGTGAAGTGGTGTCAAAGGTCAGGACATAGGAGCGGGATGTATTCCATTGCCTTTATGCTTCATAACGTGCGTAAAAATGGTTCGATTTCGATGAAATTATATTATGTGGTAGGGGCCCACTGGGGACGATCTTATGACGTCACAATCTCGCGCTTGATATGTTGGCGCGCGGTCACGCCATCTGTCTCATTACGTCACGCGTTGTGTGTGGATCCTATCAAAGTTTTATGACGTCACACTCTTGCGAGCAGATGGTCTCCATTCCCATCTGCCTCATTACGTCACGCTTTGTGTGCGTATGTTCGTCAGCACAATAACTCGCGTGAAAATCGTTCGATTTCGATGAACTTTTAGTATGTGGAAGGGGATCACCTGGGAAGGAACCCTATTGAACGTGAACGAAATGGGATCAAAGGTTAGCACATAGGAACGGGATCCATTCCACTCTTCTCTTATGCGTCATAACTAACGTAAAAAAGGTTCGATTTCGATTAAAGTTTATTATATGGTAGGGGACCACCTGGAGACAAACCCTGTTAAAAATGGGCGAAATGGGGACAAAGGTCAGGACATAGGAGCGAATCACTTCCATCGCCATTATGCGTCATAACTTACGTAAAAATTCTTCGATCTGGATGAAATGTTAGTATGTTGTAGGGGCCTGCCTATTAAATGAGCAAAATGGGGTCAACGAATCCTATTGAAAATGGGCGAAATGGGGTCAAGGATTAGGACACAGGAGCGGAATCTGTTCATAGCCCTTATGCATCATAACTTACGTAAAAATGCTTCCATTCCGACAAAACTTTATCATCTTATTTCGGAGGTATACTGAACCGGTTCTGTAGAATATCATTAAAATAGGATCAAAGTTCAGGGCACAAGACCGAGATTTATTCCACAGCCATTATCCTCATAACTTGAGTAATGATTTCTGGTATGTTGGAAAGCGTATCATAAACAATGCGTTGCATGATTTTACTAACTTGTTTACACATGCTTTCAAACACATCTTCGAGAGTCAAAAAGTGGCTTCGCAGTAATGTTAAGGCTGTTCTACTTAATTTTCATGGTGCTTCAGTCAAAATTCTTAAATTACGAAACTATATGTACGTCTAATTTCAGTTTTGCCTGTTTCCTTGATAACATATCAAGCTTTTGAATATATTTTACAGCAACACCAATTTTTACAAACTTCTGATAAAGTTGGAAATTTCCAAAAGATGGATGTTGATTTCATCGTTGTCCCTCAGAAGGAAGAAATACTCATGAAATCAACATTGGCATTTTAGAGACTTTCAACTCATCCGAAGCTTGTGGAAATTGGAGTTGCAGTGAAACATATTCTGGTTCCTTAATGAGACGAAACAACTTCCAGCATTGACTATTCCCGGTTTAGTTTTCAACAAGAACGTAATTGTTGGCATTGAAGCCTGTTTAAATCTCCTTAATATTAAATTTATCCATATTAACAAATAAGGCGTTGATTCCGACGCAACATGAAGTGGGAACGGATTGTTAGCACGTCAAACGAAAAACTCTGAATGCTTAATGCAACAGATGCGATGTGAAAAGCAATTCTCAGTCTCAACATATGACACGCGGGGTGTGAGAGAATGAATCACCAGAGAAGCAGACGACAGGCGTTTGCCTGTATCTTGCTCCGGACAATCGCGCTAAAAACAAACGCAAAGGAAGCATCGTTTTACGGTATGGTATTGTGGGTTGATGGAATTTTTTTGCTTCAAGAAAGAGACGGCAACATTTTTGTGTGACAAATCATTTTTCACTCTGCTGGCACCAGCATCCACACTACGCATTTTTCTTTGAAATACGTTTTTCTTTTAAGAAATGAAACAGAAATGAAACTGGGTCGAAGTCGGGTCAGGAACACCTTCACACGACCCGTTTAACGAGCATGAAGCTGTCGATCCGTTAATTCGTTGAATCTGTCTGTGACCCGTGATTAGGTTCCACCTCTGAATCAGATGTTTCGGTGAAGTTTTAAAAAGTACGGTTAAAAAGTATTGTGATTGCATTCATATCACCTGTTAACAGAAATGAAAGTGGATGCGATTACAATGAGAGCGTACTGTCATGATTCTTCTATCACGACTAGACCTGTTAATGGCCGTTTCCATTGTTTCAGGGCTTAACGAACACCTTCAGTAATACTAAAAGCTATATCAGTAGTCTCGCTTTCCTAATTTAGGGACACTGGTCCCGAGAGGGTAGAGAACCAGCGCTGTGATGCCTCATTCAGGGCCCAGCTATTGCTGCTTCCTTTTAACGGATTGGCTGCTTCCAAATGCTATCCTAATCCTACTCCAGCCTTTATAAGTGTGGACTCAGAGCTATTAGCGCATTGAGGGGCCGCGGGTGGCCTAGTGGGCAACGTTCGTGACTGCCACGGAGATGACCTCAGGTTCGATCCCAGACAGGTACGAACGTTCGATCTACTAAATATCCGCCGTGCGTCAGATGAGCACGTTAAGCCGTCGAACCCCGGATACTTGCCCCACTGTAATAAATAAGGGCGTCTTCCTCCCCCTTTCTACTTCGCTTCCGTGTCACTTTCCTATCGGACACTCTAGCTCAAATCTCCTAGCTTCCTATTTCTAAGGGTTGTTTAAGACTTGGGGTCAGACACTCCCTTCCTAAAATCCTCTACATATGATACACCAAATTTGATATTAGAGCATTGAGGGCAGCGGTTGGGCTAGTGGTCAACGTTCGGAACTGCCACGATGGAACCTCAGGGTCGATTCCGGCAGGTACGAATGTTCGAAACACTAAATATTCGCCGTGCGTCGGATGTGCACATTAAGCCGTCTGACCCCGGGTACTGCCCCCGGTAATGAATAAGGGCGTTTTATTCCCCTTTTCTACCTCGCTTCCGTGTCACTTTCCTATCGGACACCACGGCTATTGATACAAGGTCTGGTTCTTTGCGGAGCGCACCTTGTTTCCCGAACAGGGAGACTACGGTGCCAGCCGAGGTGCCATTGCTCTTCGTGACAGAGGAATCCCCTCCAATATCTAAGCGCGCGAAGCAAGAGCGTGAAGGAATTAAGAAGAACATCCATAAACCCAACGAATATCACTGAAACACATTAAAACAGGAGGAATATTTGTTTTGAAATCCTAAACAGAATATTTCATATTTGAAGATGCAAAAGCTAAATATTGCCAGCAAATGCTCACGTTTTTGGCCCCTGAGCAAAAGAATTATCAAAGAATGACCTGTCCATGGAAATTTCAAGTTCTCTCCACAGCGTATTGTCTCATCCCAAGCCATAAACAGCAGATTTAATTCAACCCCAGTAGATTCCAAACCTTGCTTTATTGAAAACAAAAAGCGCTAATTTCGTCATTTAGCAATCAAAGTCAAAGAATATTAGCTGTTTCCATTGCAATAATTGTCCTCGGATTAAGACAAATTGGGCTTTTCTGAAAGGGCATAGAATTTTGCCCATTCTGGTGTCGTAATTTCGCTAAAGATTAAAACAGAAAGCTTTTCAGAGCGACTTAAACTTTTAGAGCCTTTTTTCATCGACAAAAAGACATCGTGCTGAATGCCTAGATTGCAAGTAAATTTTGCGTACCATCTTTTCAAAGTGCTTTGCACACAGAGAATTTTGATACATCTTCAGGTATCCGTTTTATCCGCTGCTTCCTTCGTGCAAGGACACTTACTTGGGCGTCCGTAAATATATCATGGATGCCTATACCTAATCTTTCCAACTTGCTATTTTTTCTCTTAATGTCTTTTAATTGCTTCTTGAGTTGGCTAATTTGTTTTAACCAGGATCTTTTATATGATGTACATCTTTTTGATTTATGCAGAGACATTTTAGTACTCTTGCGTTACTCATTCTTTTTTTTTTTTTTATTGGAGGTTTAACGACCACCGTGAGCAACTCAATGGGCTATAAGCAGTCGCCCGTCCCTAATTTAGGGTCACTGGTTCCAAGGAAGGGAGAACTCATTCTTTTTAAAGCTTCTCTTAATATTTCAGACATTCTGAATTTGCCGAATTACTGTCAGGATCGACCTGAATCGAATCTACTCCGTCGCTGATACGGGATTTTTTTGGATTCAAGGTTTAGACTCGATTCAAAGCACTTACTAAAATTTTTCTCTTGTGCTGCTTCTCATCTCTTGGTTTTATTTCTTTTGAATTCAATGTTGAAAAATTAATATTCGGTACAACAGATGATTTCAGTATCTTTCTTTCTGGCAGACCAAATAAACGATTCCTCGTGTCATCCTCATTATTCATTGCTTTGTAAATGCTCACTGCATTATCTGGCATTCATTACATTGATCTTGTCTTGTCTTCTGCATCTATTTATTCATTCTCCGGATACTTGTAGGTCTTGAGGAAAACAATGCAAAATTATATTTCCTTCCTTTTTATTCTTATACCTATTATTGTAAGCAGCAACGGCATGGCTAGCCATATAAGAAATATACGTAATTATTGTGCGGCAAAAGAAAACATCTTTTTCGCATTTCCGAAAAAGTAAGCGATATTTAGCAGGCAGCAAATCGAAAAACATAGGAAACTGTCTTTCTCCACTGCTCAGAGCCGAGCTCTCGTTTGGCAACTTCCTGACGTCACTCACGCTGCGAAACCTTCCCCGTTGGGTATCAGCGGTGCAGAGGACACTTCAAAGGGAAGGTCCAGCTCTTGTCTCAATAGCCCTGAACGGGCACTCTAGCCCAAATCTCCTAGCTTCCTACTTCTAAGGGATTTTTTAAGACCTGGTTTCAGACATTCCCTTCCTAAAATCCTCTACATATGATCTGATCTGATCTATAAGAGCATTGAAGGCCACGGATGGCCTAGTGGTCAACGTTCGGGACTGCCACGCAGGAACTTCATGTTCGATCCCGAGCAGGTACGAACGCTCGAACCACTAAATATCCGCAGTGCGTCGGATGGACACGTTAAGCCGTCGGTCCCCTGGGTACTTGACCCCCGGGAATAAATAAGGTCGTCTTCCTCCCCCTTTCTACCTCGCTTCCGTGTCACTTTCCTATTGGGCACTCAAGCCCAAATCTCCTAGTTTCCTATTTCTGAGGGTTTTTTAAGATCTTGAGTCAGACACTCCCTTCCTAAAATCCTCTATATATGATCTATGATCTTCAAGAGCATTGTAGTGGTCGTTTCTTGTTGTTGTTAGGGCATAATATGTGTACATTCTCAATAATGGTTAAAACTGCGGAACTTTTTGGTCCGCGGCGGACAGAGTTAAAATATTTGTTCTGCAGGAAGAGAAAGAATCTTCAAGGCAAATCTCTGAAAGAATGGGCTGTAATCAATCTACAGTTATTCAGCTACTGAAGAAGGTAAAAGGCAAAATATGCATCGCAGTGGAAGGCATGTTTTGCGTTTTACTTTCTTCAATAGCCTAATAACATCGCAGTTGACTACAACTGGGCAGGAGAGAGTGCTCAGAAAACTAAGCATGGCAGACAGGAGGCTCAATTCAACTGAATTGCTTCAAAGTTGGTCTGAACTGACTGACGTTACTTTTAATACATGTACTGTTAGGAACAGTTTGCTTCACTATGAGTTACGTGGGCGTAAAAAGTAGGCGTAAACCACAGTTAGCTGCAAATCAAAAATAGCGTAGACTTCAGTAAGCAAAACAGAATGTCTCATGGACAACCAAGCAATGGGAAAAGTGTTATTTTCAGTAATGACTCAGAATTTTGTCTTAATGGCAATCAGAGTAGAGCCTATGTAAGGAGATTCAAGCATGAAGAATTTCATGCAAATTGCTTAGTGACTACGGTTAAGCATCCGGTGAAGGTCATGGTTTGGAACTGCATTTGGGCACATGGCGTTGGGAACCTTCATATTGTCGATGGTACCGTTAATGCCCAGAAATACATCTGGATATTAGAAAACAAGATGCTACCATCATCGAGAAGACTTTATGAAGGCAATTTTATTTTTCAACATGACAATGGTCCCTATTATCGTGCTAAAGTAGTGAAGAAGTGGTTTCAGGAAAACCATATTCAACATCTTGATTGGCCACCAGAGTTACCGAACTTTAAACCCAATCGAAAATTTGTCTTTCAAAGTGTCGTATGAACTGTCGAAAAGGAAGCCAAAAACCAAAATTCAACTCATTGAAGATGTAATTCAAATTTGGAATCGTATTGTTCAATCCAATCTTTTACAAAACCTTGTTTACATCAGCTTTGAAAAAGATTAATCACAGTGAACGAGATCCATGACCGGTTTTATCTTTTACAAAATTAATGATCCATGACCGGTAAATGATCTTTTACAGGATTAATAATCCATGATCTGTAAATGATCTTTTACAGGATTAATAATCCATGATCTGTAAATGATCTTTTATCTTTTACAAGATTAATAATCCATGACCGGTAAATGATCTTTTATCTTTTACAGGATTAAAAATCCATAACCTGTAAAGGATCTTTTATCTTTTACAAGATTAATGATCCATGACCGGTAAATGATATTTTATCTTTTACAGGATTAATAATCCATGACCTGTAAAGGATCTTTTATCTCTGACAAGATTAATGATCCATGACCGGTAAATGATATTTTATCTTTTACAAGATTACTGATCCATGACTGGTAAATGATCTTTTACAGGATTAATAATCCATGATCTGTAAATGATCTTTTATCTTTTACAAAATTAATGATCCATGACCGGTAAATGATCTTTTACAGGATTAATAATCCATGACCTGTAAATGATCTTTCATCTTTTACAGGATTAAAAATCCATGACCTGTAAAGGATCTTTTATCTTTTACAAGATTAATGATCCATGACCGGTAAATGATATTTTATCTTTTACAAGATTACTGATCCATGACTGGTAAAGGGATCATTAATCTATTACAAGATTAATGTTGCTACATCAACAGCGTTAATCTTTGTAAAATATTAAGGCTGTTGTTTTAGCCTTGAAGCTTATTTGACACATCCTTTAGCTTTAATCACAGCTTTGAATCTTCAGCTTTGCCATAAAGATGCAAAGCTGTGATTAAAGCTAAAGGATGGGCAACAGAATGTTAAGTACATTTTATAATTTTAGTTCATAATATTCCTGTATTTAAATGCTGTTTCATTCCTTATGAATTACGAACGCGATTTGTTGCTGTAAACCTAAATATTAGATAAATGATCCTTTTCATAATAATTTTGACTTGGTCATGATTTTTATAATGTATCTTAAGAATAAAAGTAGCTACAGGAAAACCTAAGACATTTTTAAGATTCCCATTATATTTCGCATCTGAGGACATATAAATGATGAAATAACTATGAAAATTAGTTAGTTAAAGAAAGAGTTAAACATAAAAAATTCACGGATTTTTCAGGTGATGCAATACTTTTGCGTACCACTGTAAATGGCTTTACGGTAACGCTTCTTGAATTTTCTTGGCTAAATCGCTTTAGTTGAATCACGGATAACTTAAAATTTAATAGCTCAGAAAAGTAAAGATAAAAATGATACTTCAGGAATACTTTGAGTAATTCAGTGAAAAAAAGGTCCTCTTATAGATCTTATATCTGTAACATGTCAGTTAACAAGTTAGTAAAATCATTCAATGCATTGATTATGATGCGCTTTCCAACATACCAGGAATCATTACTCAAGTTATTACTAAAGTTATGAGGATAATAGCAGTGGAATAAATATCGCTCCTGTAACATGACCTTGGACCCCTTTTCGATGATATCAAACAGAATTGGTTCAGTATACTTGTGGAAAAACATACTAAAGTTTTGTTGCAATAGATGCATTTTTAGTCAAATTGTGAGGATAACGGCTGTGGAATAAATCTCGCTCCTGTGCCCTGACCTTTGATCCCATTTCGATGTTATTCAACAGAACCAGTTAAGTAAACCTTCAGAACAACATGGTAAAGTTTTGTCGCAATCGAAGCACTTTTACGTAAGTTATGACGCATAAGGGCGATGGAATGGATCGCGCTTCTATGTCCTGACCAATTCTGACCAGGAATCCCGCTCATATGTCGTGACCAATCCTAACCAAATCCCATTTCGCCCTTTTTCAACAGAGTTCCTCCCCAGGTTGTCCCCTACCACACACTAAAATTTCATCGAAATCGAACTATTATTACGAAAGATATCGTGCGGACGGACGGACAGACACAGACAGACAGAAGACAAAGCTGGAGCATATACGCTTCTTCAACCTACGGTTGGAAAGCGTAAATTATTCAGAAGTCGTTAGCGCACAACAAGTTGCGTTGCATATAACTTCAATTATAATAGTTTTTCTTTGCATGGAAGTGTGGAGAAGGATCGTTGTCAGCTACCAATGCGCTTATTCAACACAATAATCGTACCACTGTACGCTCTCGTAACATTGAATAAAAGCCCACAAATCATTCGTAAAAAGGTGAATATAAGTCAATAGAGATTACACATGGGTCTCTCCTCTAGCTGACACTGCCTTTTAGACGAAGTTTATTTTTAGCAACCTGAATTTCAATAATCCATTGTATTCCCGTAGAACCTCTGCACATCACTTCAACGATGCCCTGCGTTTTAGACGCAATTTCACAGTCTTGAACAGTCACATTGCCTCTCAAAACTGGTAACATTGCCTTTCGAATAAGATTTTATCTTTCGCTTTCGTCTCGTAATTGCACCGTAATTCCATTTTTATCTTTTGCTTTCGTCTACGTAATTGCTCTAATCGGGTAGAGATAACGGATTAACAGACCCCCAGATACAACGCACTTAAGCAACCTCTGACGTGTCAGTTTATTTTTCCAAATTAGCTGAAATTTGCGAAATCATTCCTTCTCAAAAAGGAAGTAACAAAATTAATGCACGCGATTATTTAATGGTGGGAAATAAGCATTGGAAAATTAAAGGAAGATACTCGGTATACAAGAAATCAACCGTGCCAAATTATTCAAGCCAACATCGTGAACGTTCCTCAGGACATTCGTCTATACCTTTCATCAAAAGACGCTCTCTGCAAAAAGATTTAACGAGTGAGGCAAACAGAATGGCTTTCAGAACTCCAATCATTGGACGAAATCAAAGTTCCACCTATTTTACGTAAACCTTTAACTGGCGAATTATTTTTAGTTAGAGATTCTGTGATTGGAGATGAAATGATTCTTATTTTTACAACAGCAAATGTTGAACGTTTATCACAGGCACCTTATTGGATTACGGACGACACATTTTGAAACGGTTCCCACAAAATTATTATTTATTAGCTCTATATAATTCGCGCACCTGATGGATCTCAAAACTGCAGAACTTTTCCACTAGTATATGCCTTGATGACCAGCAAAAGTGAAGAAAATTACAAGCGATTTTTTCAACATTTAATTGATTTTTCTGAAGAAAATGATGTTGAACTTAAGCCACCCAGAATTGTCAGTGATCTACAAAAGGCATCAATAAATGCTTCGAAATATGAGTTTCCGCACGTCATGAATAAAGCTTGTTTTTTCCATCTGTGTCAATGTGGGTGGAGAAAAATTCGAGCTAGTGGATTGGCTTCTCGTTACGTCATGGATAAACAGTTTAGTTTAATGCTGCGTCATCTATTTGCGTTAGCCTTTGTCCCGACAGACGAAATTCCAGCAGCTTTTGACGTTTTATTACCTCATTTGCCACCCGAAGCTAAAGATGTGGTCCAGTGGTTCGAAGACAATTACGTTCCTGGAAGACTAAGACGTTGTTTGCGTAATGGTATTGCAGTTCGTCTTCCACGGTTGTTACCACCAACACTCTGGTGTGTGTTTGATTCCATAGAACTGGGAACTATGCGCACACAGAATATTGCAGGGGCCTGGAACAGAATATGGGAGAGCTCATTCGGTCTTGCCCATGTTGGTATTTATAACATCATTGAAGAATTTCAGAAAGAACAGGAGCAGGTGGATTACCAAGCTGAATGCATTCTTCGCAGCGAACAACAGCCAAAACGTAGGAAGGTGAATATTGACAGACAGAAGAGAATTATATCTGTTGCGAACGATCGTGATAATCGACCTGTGATGAACTACCTTCGGGGTATCTCTCACAATGTGTCACTGTAAATGCCATTTGAATATATACAGAATGTGTAAGTGATGTTTTAATAAAATGAATTTCCTAAATCTTCATTTGAATTTTTTATTATTGTTTCAATTTTTTCCATTATGATTTCAGTAATAATAATAATTATGATTTAATGATAAAAGCTATTAATAACTAATAATAATTATTAAGTCAATAATTGATAAATACTAATTATACTTGTTATATTTCTATGACTGCAATTCACTTTCTTATCAAACCATTGTCTTATCAAACTCAAACGTAATGAAACATTTAGTTAAATGTGGCATTTAATTAAGCCAAATGTATCGTCTAAATAGTAAGGCATGGACTCATGAGGTGTTTCACTTTCGGGATATTGGATTGTCGGAATGTTGGATTGTCCGGATTTGGTTAGTGTCGGGATTTTGGGATGT
Organism: Macrothele yani; assembly: GCA_039090855.1. Taxonomy (NCBI): domain Eukaryota; kingdom Metazoa; phylum Arthropoda; class Arachnida; order Araneae; family Macrothelidae; genus Macrothele; species Macrothele yani. Next base: position 70,382,906 of record CM077010.1, on the reverse strand, counting down.
CAGGATTTCAGGTGTTGGGAGTTTGGCTGGTCGGGATAGAGTCTGACGGGATTCTGACCCAGATCCACTAAACTATAATGACACAGGAAATAAATCTCGTAAGATATAGATAAGAGTGACTACAATTTTCTCATGGATTGAAGTATGTGTAACTAAAATTTTGAAGCGCCTTTTAAAAATTTCAGCTCTGAATGAAACAATTTTTTGGAAATATGGTTAATTTCCAAAAAATTGAAAAAACAACAACGGAAGGGGTCAATTTTTATTACGCATGTCTCTTTAAATTTTTCCTCAGACAGACAGAAGTTGAGACTGATGATCGAGGTAGGGCAAATTATAAAGAAGATCGGGCAAAAGATATAAAAGAGTTCGGGCACTGGAATGTAGTGTCAGTCGCTTGGTTAGGCAAAAGGAACTTAGTTGGGGAACCACTCGGCCTGGTACTCATCTGGCTACGGCCCTGACGCCAAATTGATGCAGGATATTTTCCGAGACCATCACTAACGAAGAGAGATAGTACTGCAGTTGCAAATATATGTTATGTACCCAACGAAAAGAAAATTTGGTATGAGAAAAAGTGGAAAAAACAGAACTATTTACGAATATAATGTGTTCTTTAAAATGTGTCTGTAAGTTTAATGCTCGCTAATTGAATTTTATTTTTTCGTAATATATATATATACAGTATGTGCATTCAGTTATTGGTCATTTGATGAATTGTTAGGGTTTAAAATGATACATACATACATACAAACATATATATATATCATCATCATCGTCAACCATTATCAATCCACTGCTGGACGAAATTCTCCCCAAGTTTCCTCCACAACGGTCTGTCTTGTGCCAGTCTCCTCCATGTCACTCCCGCATACTTTCGAATTTCATCCACCCATCTTCCATGTGGTCTTCTTCTGGGTCTTTTCCTGTCCCTTGGAATCCAATCTAAAATTTCGGCTGTCCATCGATGGTCTGTTCTTCTGGCAGTATGTCCAGCCCATTGCCATTTCAGGGATTTAACTCTGATCATGATGTCTTCCACTCTTGACATTTTTCGGATCCACGTGTTCCTCTTCTTATCTCTCCTGGTTACACCAAGCATGCACCTCTCCATGCTGCTTTGAGTTGTCTGCAGCCTTTGTATGTCTTTTTTAGCTAAGGTCCACGTCTCTGCACCATACGTAAGCACTGGAAGGATGCATTGATCAAACACTTTTCTTTTAAGACATAATGGCATATTGCTCTTGAAAATTATGCTGTTTCTTCCAAAAGCTCTCCAGGCAAGTTTTGTACGCCGATTAATTTCTTCACCAATGTGACCCTCATTTGATATCTGCTGTCCAAGATAAACGTACGTGTCTGTTATCTCCAGCTTTTCTCCATCAATCGATAAATCTTCATTTCTTGTAAAAGCATTGTACATCACTTTTGTCTTCTGAAAGTTCATTTTTAATCCCACTTCTTTACTCTTGTCAGCAAGTTCCTGGATCATACTCTGTAGCTCTGATGGGGTAGTTGTAAAAATGACTATGTCATCAGCAAAACGAAGGTGGGTTAGATAATCTCCATTAATTTTTATCCCTTTGTTTTCCCAGTTCAGTGATTGAAAGACATTTTCCAATGTGGCATTAAAGAGCTTCGGAGATATGGTGTCACCTTGTCTCACTCCTTTTCCAATTTTTATGTGTGTTGTATTTTCAAACAGCCGAATCTTTTGCACTTGCATTTTCATAGATGTTATTAATAATATTAATGTATGCATCTTCAATACCGCAGGATTTCAGAGCCATTGCAACTGCTGATGGTTTCACCGAATCAAAGGCTTTTCATAATCGATAAAAGCCATGCACAATGGAAGTTCATATTCCCTCGCTCTTTCAATTAGTTCTCTCAGTACGTGGATATGATCTATTGTGCTGTAGCCACTCCTGAATCCAGCTTGTTCTCTCGGTTGAGCCATGTCCAGTGTCACCTTCAAGCGGTGTGAAAGAACTTTAGTGAAGATTTTATAAACCACTGATAGGAGGCTGATAGGTCTGTAGTTCCTGAGATCCTCAATGTCACCTTTTTTATGTAGCAAGATTATTGTAGCGTTGTTCCAATCCTCAGGAATTTTCCCTTCATTAAGGCATCGAGTGAAAATTTGGGCGAGTACTGTTTCGATTTCTCCACTTGCTTCTTGTATGATGTCTACCGTAATTCCATCTTCTCCTGGAGCTTTTCCCCGCTTCATGTTCTTGATTGCATGTGCAACTTCTGCTGGAAGGACTGGAAGAACTCTGGTACTGGTACCTTTCATGATGTCTGGAGTGCATGTATCATCCCTTTCATATAATTTGGAGTAGAAATCTTTCACTCTTGTCAAAATTTCGCCTCTATTTCTTGTTACAGAACCATCTTCTTTTCTCAGTGCCATAATCTGTTTTTACCCCTTACTGAGATGTCTCTTTGCTATCTTTAGGCTTTGGTTGTTTTCAATTGCTTTCCTTACCAGTTCACAGTTGAATTTCCTTACGTCTTCAGTGATACGTTTTCGTACTGTCTTGCATAGCTCTATATATTCCACTTTGGAAGTCACATCTTCTTTAGTTGTCCTCATCACTCTTCTTTTTTTGCATCAACATTTTGGTTTTTCCTGATAATTTGTTCGCATGCAATTTGTTCTTAGACCCAGCTAATTTCGTTGCTGTTTCCATAAGAGCTTTGGTTACTTTTCTGTTAACTTCAGAAATATCCACTTCTTCTGATGTTAGGCCTTCTAAAGCAGAGAATCTGTTCTTCAGTTCCAATTTGAAGGTATTATGGTGTTTTTTAAGGTTGGTTATGTGAATACATTTTGTTAGTCTTATGAGCTTGCTACGTTCGAGTTTAGTGTTGAGGTGCATCTTACATCTCACCAATCTATGGTCACTGCCTGTGTTGAACTTGTTTAGCCCACTGCAGTCTTCTATGATGAATTTTTTGTACACATAATAAAATCAATTTCACTTGTCGTCCCATTTGGATGTCTCCATGTCCATTTCCTGTGTGGCTTTTTCTTGAAAAAGGAGTTTAAGATGAAAAACCCTTCTGCCTCTGCAAACTCTACGAGAGTATTTCCCTGCTGGTTTCTGTTGCCGTGACCGAATTTACCTACTGAAGTTTCATTCTGTTGCCGTTGCCCTATTTTTGCATTGAAATCTCCCATAATTATCTTCAAGTGCTGCTTACCTTTATTATTTAGATCACGAATTTCCTCATAAAATTCTTCAATTTCTTCTTCAGCATGACTTGTGGTGGGTGCATAAGTTTGAATAATCTGAGCCTGGTATCTTCTCGAGAGTTGGATAACGAGTCGTGCAGCTCTGTCAGAGGAACTTTCAACTTCTACAACTTTATCCTTCAGTTTCTTGTTTATTATAAATCCAACACCACTAGTTCTGCCAGTATCTGTCCCACGATAGTAGAAGAGTTGTCCACTTTTCAGTTCAATGAGATCTTCCCCTTTTCTCCTTACCTCACTTAGCCCCACGATGTCCCACTTGATCCTTTGTAGTTCCTCTTCCAATTCAAGAAGCCTTGAATCAGAAGATAGGGAGCGTCCGTTGTACGTAGCCAAGGTCAGCATCAGATGGCAGCCTAGTCCGGTCCTCCGGGGATTCTTAGCACCCTCTGCCTTCATGTCGCACTGGCCGCTGCCTTGGCCAGGTACATTCCAGCTGCCGGAGACTGAGGGCCAAGATTTAAGTTGTGGAGTTATTTTGGAGGGGTTTGGCCATAACTCACCACGCTGGCCAAGCGGGTTGGTGAGTGTGGGATAGCATTTCCTCTAATCCCGATGGTATAGTTATACCGCTATTGGCGGTCGTCAGAGCCCCTTTAGTGGGAACAGGATGTACCACGAGAAGGCGGGTTGACATTTGTCAAGGAGAGGCTGTGATGTTACGCATCACCTGACCTTACATCCCATATATATATATATATATATAATTAACTTGATACAAAGATAATAAAAGTGCATGATAATAAAAGATTAATGAACGTATTTTAAAAAAGTTCATCGTCAAAATACAATGTTTGAAAAGAATTGCATTTACTCTAAAAAGATAATTTGTAATACATGCATGCCATACATACATACATACATTGGTACCACTGCGCAGAACTGGGCCCCAGATCATCACATCCAATAATAGTTCTCCACAACTTTCTTAGAAAAAGCCTTAAGCAAAAGTTGAATACCTTTTATTTCATTTTTTTACACAGAATATTTTTTTATTTCATTTCTTCTCTCACTTGCTCCCACCAGGCCAACTCTCTGTTAATGCCATTGCAGAATGTAAAACTTCTTTTCCATTTGAGTCATTATCCTCTAGTGATTGTGGCAGAAGCTTCGGAAGAGGCAATGCGAAATTTTGTCACATGCATAATAGGAGACTCTTCTAAAAGCGTCCTGACTTTCCGTAGTATTCGTCGTCGTTAATATACGCATATATGCGTTCTCGCCACTATGCGCCTGAAAATTCTTTCTGTGCAATATCGAGTTCTCGTGGCTTTTGAGCATGGTTTCGATGAACGTATTTTCTCGTCGTTGCCACTTTGGGCACAGAAAGCTCCGAACGCATATATGCCTGCTTGTCACCTGGAGGGTTAACGCCAGATTAATCTGATTTAAGAAATCCGCAAACAGTTTGACTTTGAAAACCTTTGTGGGCCGGTTCATACTATTTTCTTTGACCCTTCATGATTTCCCTCTTCTCTGTTTTCCTTCTACATTTACATCAGTTCATCATTTGTCAGTTCAACTAAATGAAACTCAGTTAACTCTTCTACACGTGCAGCGTCCATTTCCAAAACTAATCTCAATCCCATTTCTACAGTTCTGAGTGATTCGCCCTTCAGTTTCTTCAGAATCCTGTGAACCAGAAACAAACGGTGGGCGAAGTTTTCTATAAAATCGGAGAATTAAACATAGTTAAATATCTGTGAACCTCGTGCATCGTAAAATGTTCGTAAGCCTGGGGCTCCATGTTCGTTAAACAAATTGGGAGTCCCAATTTATTAGTCCGTGCCATGTTCGTAAACCAAATGGTTAGTTTCTTTATGTTTTTAAGTTGAGGTTTGCATGTTCCTGAAATTATTGATAATGTGTCTTCGATCTGAAGCAGAAAATGATCTTTCCACACCATTTTCTGAAAGCAGAGATACCATTGTAAATATTGACGTATATTTGCAGCAAACAGAGGGAAAATCATGCATCAGGAAAAGAGAAAAGTACATGGTTAATAGTGGCAACGTACACACTTGATTCCAAAGGAAACCCTTTCTGAGCGATTCTATCGATTCACAGTATTGCATTCCATTCCAAAAGAAAAAAACTAACTCGATTCAAAGTCAACATTTGAATCCAAATGTAACCCGAGGGAGATTCTATCGTTTCACAGTAAGCTTAAGTATCCCAGATCACACTTACACCGCTCACAGACTAAACTTACACCCCTTCGCTACGAGAAAATCTTCAAGTGACCACATCATTTAATTTGGTTTCAGAAGGTAGGCTAACTAATTTTGTAAGCTGTTAATCCGTACTTTGTTAGAGCATTGAAACGTACCTATACGCGATGGAAAACTCTAATGAACGATACTAGAGGTTAGGTACTTTGTACTTAAAAATAACATCCTTTCTTTTACAGTGGTGGACCTAAGCTAAGTTACAAAAATCCTACAGTACTCCTACAGTGGTGGACCTAAGCTAAGTTACAAAAATCCTACAGTACTCCTACAGTGGTGGACCTAAGCTAAGTTACAAAAATATAAGTTCCTGTAGGAATTGATGAAACTCTATGCAGAAGTACATCAGCTCATGACAAAGAACACAAACAACAAGTTCGTAAACTCATGCAATGCATTGATTATAATACGCTTTCCAACATACCAGAAATCATTACTCAAGTTATGAGGATAATGGCTGTGGAATAAATCTCAGTCCTGTGCTCTGAACTTTGATCCCATTTCGATTATGTTCGACAGAACTAGTTCAATATACCTCCTAAATAACATGATAAAGTTTTTTCGCAATTGAAGCATTTTTACGTAAGTTATGATGCATAAGGGCTATGGAATAGATCCCGTTCTGTGTTCGAACCTTAGACCCCATTTCGCCCATTCTCAACAGGATTCGTCCCCAAGCAGGCCCCTACAAATACTAACAGTTCATCCAAATCGAAACATTTTTACGTACGTTGCATAAAACAGTGGAATTGATCCCGCTCCTATGTCCTGACCGTTGACCCCATTTCGTTCAGTTTCATTAGGATTTCTTCCCAGGTGTTCCCCTACCACATACTAAAATTTCATCGAAATCGAAGGATTTTTACGCGAGTTATCGTGCGGACGGACATACGCACACAACGCGTGACGTAATGAGGCAGATGGGAATCGCGACTATCTGCTCGCCAGAGTGTGACGTCATAAAACATTCATAGGATCCACACACAACGCGTGACGTAATGAGACAGATGGCGTGACCGCGCGCCAACATTCTCAATCGCGAGATTGTGACGTCATAAGATTTCTAAGCATGGGCAACATTAATGGGACGACGTCATGACACTAAAAACGTGGTGATTCGGGGTGGTTATTTAACCCACTAAACGAATTTTCCTAAAGTCGAGATCAAGCTTAACCGATTTCTGGTACCAGAAAACGGCAGGTTAACGACTTTCATCAAAATCCTTAGAGCCGTTTTCAAAATAAAATTTACATACATACAGGAATTGCTCCTTTAATAGTATGGGATAAGGGCGATGGAATGGATCCCGATCCTATGTCCTGACCTTTGACCCCATTTCGTCCATTTTCAATAGGGTTCGTCCCCAAGTGGTCCCCTACGACATAGTACAATTTCATCGAAATCAAACCATATTTACGCACGTTATGACGCATAAGGGCAAAGGAATGCATCCCGCTCCTATGTCCTCACATTTGACCTCACTTCACCCATTTTTAACATGGTTTATTCCCACGTGGTCCTCTACGACATACTACATTTTCATCGAAATCGAACCATATTTACGCAAATTATGACGCATAAGAGCAATGGAATGCATCTTGCTCTTATGTCCTGACCTTTAACCCCACTTCACCCATTTTGAATAGGGTTCCTTCCCAGGTGATCCCCTACCACGTATAAAAATTTCATCGACATCGAACCATATGTACGCAAGTTATGACCCATAAGGGCAATGGAATGGATACCGCTCCTATGTCGTGACCTTTGACCCCATTTCGTCCATATTCAATAAGTGTTGTCTCTAGGTGGTCCCCTACCACATACTAAAATTTCATCGAAATCGAACCACTTTTACGCGAGTTATCGTGCCGACAGACAGACGGACGGACGGACAGAGCTGCAGCATATACGCTTCTCAAACCTACGGTTGGAAAGCGTAAAAAATGAATGCCATGGGAACAGTAGTAAATAGTAACACTATAGAAGTAATCCGATTTATTGGCGTAGGAGATGTACACATAAGCGTTTTCAAGCTTTCGCACATCAACCAGATGGCTTTTTCTAAAAGACATCTGGTTGATGGCTTTTCCAAGAGCCATCTGGTTGATGTGCGAAAGCTTGGAAACGCTTATGTGTATATTTCGTACGCCAATACATCGGATCACTGGTATAGTGTTACTATTTACTACTTAATTGGTGTACTGTTCCTCATTATCAATGTGAACAGTGTTCGCACAGACAGAGAGCGCAAATATGACACACGCCACATGGTACCCCGCACGTCCATAAATTTTGAACTTGAAAGATATGTTCTCTAACATCCCTCGTAAGCTGAACCTTCGCTTACCTCCTAGCAACTACAAGAACTGGTTACAGACAACATCCTACCTTGACGAACAGGAGTGAGTTCATGTGCTTCTCACGGGTAAGCCCAGTTTCATTCTGGTTCCTGATTTCCGACGTGCACTCATCTGGAGAGAATGCCGAACCGACAACCAGACCATCACAATACACGGCGACGGGACCACTGAAAATCAGAAGCTGTCCTGATGAAGGGGAGTCTTTTTATGATGGACTAAAGAAGTTGGTGCAGGGACGTGAGAAATGTGTTGAAAAGGTGGGTGATAATGCAGGAAAATGAAATCTCTAATTGAATTACGTATCTCAAAATATTCAATTTGCTGTTACTTTTTGAATTGCCCTTGTATAATATTTGATGGCCACACGCCATTCCATGTTCGAAAGTGGCACTGTGCATTGCTGAAAGACACACAGAAGAGAAAGAAGAAGGCTATAGAGTGAAACCTATCTAACAAAGAATGTAAGGCACTGGAACTATTTTCCATTTCAGACAGGTTTCCATTCAACAAAGTGAATCTATGCAAGCCATTGAAATGTTAACCTTTGAATCTTTGTCATGCTCATACCAGTTCCTATACATTAGTGATTATTTAACGGAATATATTGTACATACGTACCTCATTCAATAAAAAATCACACTTCTGTTGTTTTAAATAACCCAAAATTCATTTCCGTACAGTAACACTTACAATATGACACTCGTAAGCGCACTCCCTGCCGATTACCTGAAATCATACACTCACCTCGAAGAAGTGCAAACTAGAGAATATCCTGATGCTATGTTTTTATCCTAGATGTGGTTTCTGTATTTACCTCATTGCTACTGTTTTTTACGTCTGTTTGATGGCGCTCAATAATTTCGTCAAGAACTTCATTACAAGAATCTATTGCTGCTTTGCTGTCGATGGTTATATAGTCCTCCGCTCTGACTGTTACAAAACTGGCTCTGTTTAGTGCTGTCTGTAGATCATCGGTGCTTTTATCACACATGTCCGGTCAGTCCTCAAAAGGTAATTTTGTTTTCTTGAAACACGACTTAATCGTTTCGGGTGGCAACTTGCGTGATGTGCTTTTGCAAGACCTTCAAGAGCAGCAACAAGAGTTACGGATTTCTTTAGTTCTCAATAAGATAGTAGGGGCTCCATATTCTCAAGATGTGACGGCATTGCAAATTTCCGATAATGAGTTTTGATGCATTTAAGTCTTGATTCATTGGCTGACAAATGCTGGTTGTGTTTGGTGGACACCACACACACGTTTTCTTTTGACATAGGACTACGTTTAACACCGCAGATAATATGGGGCGATTTAAAACAGACCGCCTGTGACAAAAATAGGTCCCAATTGAAATCATTAGAGCGTTAAAAAATACGTGTTGCACACTAATCGTGTTAGCATATTTGTAAGCAGCATGGAGTGCAATTCGCGTACTGTCCAATACATCGTGTGCCGCCCCGGTGGCGCAGTGGTCTAAAGCGCTGGCCTCTGATCATTCGTCCGTCTGGGGTCCGGGTTCGAATCCCGGTGAGGCATGGGTGTTGTGTTTGTCTTACGGCACTGGCTCTCTCCCTTCCCTGGAACCAGTGACCCTAAATTAGGGACGGGCGACTGCTTATAGCCCATTGAGTTGCTCACGGTGGTCGTTAAACCTCCAATCAAAAAAAAAAAAAAATACATCGTGTGCGCGACTGTCCCGTTGCTCCCTGTGCGTGCGCGGGGAGATGATACAATATATCTGGGTATGCCGCCGCGTTTGACTCTGTCTATTTCGGCAACCGCGAGAGCAACACGATTGTGCCTCGTATCATTTTAAAGCTCTCCACGAGATCTATCCAAATATACGAAGAACATTTCGCAGTGACGTGAACTGTTTTAAAAATTGTTTTCTTGTTAACCGGTGAACACTTTTGACAATATCGCAGTTTATCTATACAACTGTGAGTGCAAAACGACTGTGCGTGGTATCCTTTTAAAGCTCTAGACTAGATCTATTCAAATATATAAAAAACATATCGTAGTGGTTTAAACTAAAATTCTTAAAAATTTTATATATAAATCTATTCATTATATAAAGAACATATCGTTGTGGTTTAAACTAAAATTCTTAAAAATTGTTTCCGTGTCAACCGGTTAATATTTTCGGCAATCCCGCGGAATTCGCAGAATGAAAGCGAGCAAAAGTGGAGAAAATCAAAACGAGCGGCAAGAGCAAGTGATGAGGAATGTACGAAGCCCAAGAAGACAAGAGCACCACGTTGCGTAATTCGTGTATCGATCTGCTTTATGTTCGCAATGTATTCAGCATTGTTTGTAACAAGAAAGATGACACCTAATTTTCGGTTGTAATTAGCACGTCTTTTGAATCTGTTCTGACGCAAATTAAATTTATCAAATCTATTCAAAGTCAATGGAGCTGATATGGAAAACAATAGTATCTGACGGAAGAAAAAGTTTTTCAATCGGGTTTTTAATCCCTCAGATATTGCTGTAAACGGAAACGTGAGCTTACGCCCTCTTAGAAAGAGAGATATCGACAAAAATAAGATGCGACTTTACGTCCTCTGGTGGGAAAAATCATGCATTATTTTAGGAAGAAGGTATTCTCAAAAGGTTTATCCATATAAGCGGTATCGGCCCAAGAAAAAAATATTAGTCGAGTTTTCAGGATCCCAGATTTTGCCATAATGACCCCTGGTGGCCAAACCATTATTTACCAAACATTAGAAATTATGTGAAAAATATATTCCATCAGGTCTGGTATGTGATAGAGGAAGAAATTTTCAAATCGGAGGTTTAGGAGCAGAAATAACGCAGAAAACGCAATTTACCTTTGTGCCCCCTAGCGGAAAGTCTATGATTTACTTGTAAATTTTGAATTTATGGGAAAACATTTTGTATCGGAAACACTATCCAACAGAGAAGGAATTTTTCAAATCGGACTCTTAGTAGTAGAGATATTGACAAAAGTAAGATATACATGTACGCACCTGGCGTAGAAGCCATGCACTATTTCAAGAAGAACATTTACCTAAAACGTTTGTCGACATGAGTAGTATCGATCAACAAACGACTTTTTTTCAATCGGGATTTTAGAAGCTCATATTTTGCTGCAAATACACCAGAAGCGGAAATTAAGACTTACGCCCCCTGGTGGCCAAACCATTTTTTACAAAAATTAGAAATTATTTGCAAACAATTTCCTATCAGGAGCTGTATGCGGTACAGAAAGAAGTTTTCAAATCGGAGATTTAGAAGCAGAGATATAGGAGGAAACGCAATTTACCGTAATGCCCCTAGCGGAAAGTCTATGAATTACTTGAAAATTTTGAAATTATATGAAAAATATACCACACGGAAAACACTATCCAACAAAGAAGGAATTTTTCAAATCGCACTCCTAGAAGTAGAGATATTGACAAAAATAAGATGTACATCTACGCCCCCTGGCGGAGAAACTGTGGAATATTTTAGAAAAAAAATATGCCAAAAAGGTTTATCGATGTGAGTGGCATCAGTCCACGAAATAATTTTTCAATCGATATTTTAGAAGCTCAGATTTTATGGCAAATACGTCAGAAGCAAAAATTAACACTTACGCCCTCTGGTGGCCAAAGTATGCTTTACCAAAAATTAGAAATTATACGCAAAAGATTTTGTACCCAAAGGTGTATCCGCTGAAGAACTTTTTTTTCAAATCGGAGTTTTAGAAGAAGAGTTATCAGGAAAAATGTAATTTACGTTTACGCCCCCTAGCGGAAAATCTATGCGTAATTTGAAAAATGTAACTATATCTAGAATACTATTCGACATAAATGGAATCGAAACATAGAAGAATTTTTTTAATCCGATGATTAGAAGCAAATATGTGGAATAAAACGTATTTTTGAATTCGACATAATCTGCATTTACGCCCTCTAGCGGCAAAATTTCACATCGTAAAAAAAAAAACGAAATAAAGGATCATCCTTCGCGTATTTCAAGCTTCCCAATGCAAAAAGAATTTTTCAAATCGGACTAATAGTTGCAGAGATATCGTGGGTACAGGCTGACGGACGGGCAAACCGATAATATAAGCAAGATCTTTTTTACGCTTTCCAACCGTCGGTTGAAGAAGCGTATATGCTCCAGCTTTGTCCGTCCGTCCGTCCGTCCTCACGATAACTGGAGTGAAAATGGTTCGATTTCGATGAAATTTTAGTATGTGGTAGGGGACCACCATGGGACGAACCCTATTGAAAATGGGACAAATGGGGTCAAAGGTCACGACGTAGGAGCGGGATCCTTCCATTGCCCTTATGCGTCATAACTTGCGTAAATATGGTTCGATTTCAATGAAAGTTTACCATGTGGTAGGGACCATCTGGGGATGAATCCTATTGAAAATGGGACAAATGGGGTCAAAGGTCACGACGTAGGAGCTGGATCATTCCTTTGCCCTTATGCGTCATAACTTGCATAAATATGGTTCGATTTCACTTAAATTTTAGTATGTAGTAGGGGACCGCCTGGGGACGAATCTCTTTGAAAATCGGTGAAGTGGGGTCAAAGGTTAGGACATAAGAGCAGGATGCATTCCATTGCCCTTATGCGTCATAACGTGCGTAAAAATGGTTCGATTTCGATGAAATTACAGTATGTGGTAGGGGACCACCTGGGGATGAACCCTATTGAATTTGGACGAAATGGGATCAAAGGTCAGTACATAGGAATGCGATCCATTATATCGCTCTTATCCCATATTATTAAGGTAGACGTCAAGTAATTTAGCTTACTATACTTCCAATGGAAAAAACTTTTGTACACATTTCCTTCAAAATTAATGTGTTCCCAAGGATGAAAATTTGAACATCGATTAAAATAACTTTATTACAACTTGGAATACTTAATATTTTCTAAACATAACCATAATTATATTAAAAAATCAATAACTTTTCCTTTGGGTGTGTTGAAACCAGAAAAAGTATGGCGCGACCTGTACTTTGATGACGTCAGTAGACAAACAAATGTTGGATTGCATAATTATGGTTATGTTTTAGAAAATATTAAGTATTCCAAGTTATAAACTGAAGCTATTTTAATCGATGTTCAAATTTTCATCCTTGTGAATGCATAAATTGTCTAGAAAAAAGATGGCGCGACCTGTATTTTCATGACGTCAGCAGACAAAAAAATGTTGGATTGCATAATTATGGTTATGTTTTAGAAAATATTAAGTATTGCAAGTTATAAAATGAAGCTATTTTATTCGATGTTAAAATTTTCATCCGTGTGAACGCATTAATTGTCCAGAAAAAGATGGCGCGACCTGTATTTTTATGACGTCAGCAGTCAAACAAATGTGCGGATCCTATTAAAGTTTTATGACGTCACACTTTTGCTAGCAGATGGCCGCGATTCCCATCTGCCTCATTACGTCACGCGTTGTGTGCGTATGTTCGTCCGCACGATAACTTGCGTAAAAACCGCTCGATTTCGATGAAATTTTAGTATGTGGTAGGGGAACACCTGGGAAGGAACCCTTTTGAAAGTGAACGAAATGGGGTCAAAGTCAGGACATAAGAGCGGGATCCATTCCACTGCTCTTATGCGTCATAACTAACGTAAAAAAGGTTCCATTTCGATTAAATTTTAGTATGTGGTAGGGGACGACCTGGGAACAAACCCTATTGAAAATTGGCGAAATAGGGGTCAAAGGTCAGGACATAGGAGCGGAATCACTTCCATCGCCTTTATGAGTCATAACTTACGTAAAAATGTTTCGATTTGGATGAAATGTTGGTATGTTGTAGGGACCCTCCTAGGGACGAATCCTATTGAAAATGGGCGGAATGGGGTGAAAGGTTAGGACACAGGAGCGGGATCTATTCCATAGAGCTTATGCATCATAACTTTCGTAAAAGTGCTTCGATTGGGACAAAACTTTATCATGTTATTTCGGAGATATACTGAACCAGTTCTGTTGAATATCATCCAAATGGATCAAAGGCCAGGGCACAGGGGTGAGATTTATTCCACAGCCATTTTCCTCATAACTTGAGTAATAGCTTGAGTAATGATTTCTAGTATATTGGAAAGCGTATCATAATCAATGCATTGCATGATTTTACTAACTTGTTTTACAAAAGGCGTGCTAAAAAAGGAAACATGATCTAAGTATAAGTCTGCTAGCGGAAGAATTTTGCATAGCGGAAAAGTTGAAAATAGGCAAAAATTATTCTTCATGGAAAAAGCGTTTGACCTTTACGCAGCTGGTGAGAAATCTTTGCGTTACTTAAAGAGGATAATGCTCCACATCTCTGATGTAGCGAACGGCATACACTGAAGAGAAAATTTCTCAATAGCGTTTTCAAAAGCGGCGTTGCATCTGCAAACTGATGGAACACCACCTAGCGACATAACTATGAACTACAAAATTCCTCATATTCTTGCCTTAAGTGTTTTTACAAGGTAAATGGCATCAGGTGTTAAAAGAATTTTTCAAATCCAACACGGAAAAGGAGTGAAATTGAGAAAAACAGAAAAAGCGTATGCGCCCCTAGTGGCGAAATTCTGTACTATTTTGGAAAGAAATTACACACTCAGTTTGCATAGTTATTAGAATCTAACCGAAGAAAGAATTTTTTCAATCGGGTTTTTAGTCCCGGATATATTGCTGTAAACGGAAACTTGAACTTACGCCCTCTGGTGGCAGACTTGTGCGCTACGAAAAATTTAAAATTGTATGAGAAACATTTCCCCACGGAAACGCTTCCGGAAAAGAAATAATTTTTCAAATCGGACTCTTAGATGCAAGATATTGACAAAAATAAGATATGCGTCTACGCACCCTGGCGGAAAAACCATGCATTATTTTAAGAAGAAAGTATTTTCAAAAGGTCTTCCGATATGAGTGGTATCGGTCAACGAAATAATTTTTTCATTCGAGTTTGCAGGAGCTCAGATTTTGCTACAAATACATCAGACGCAGAAATTAACGCTTACGCCCCCTGGTGGCTAAACCTTTCTTTATCAAATATTAGAAATTATAGACAAAGCATTTTTTATCAGCAGCTGTGTCCAGTGCGGAAAGAAGTTTTCTAATCGGAATTTTAGATGCAGACATATCGAGAAAAACGCAATTTACCTTAACGCCCCGTAGCGGAAACTCTATGTATTACTTTAAAAATTTAAAAT
Source organism: Macrothele yani (assembly GCA_039090855.1). Lineage (NCBI taxonomy): Eukaryota > Metazoa > Arthropoda > Arachnida > Araneae > Macrothelidae > Macrothele > Macrothele yani. The sequence continues at coordinate 70,367,881 of CM077010.1, read as the reverse complement.
TATAGGAGAGCATTTTACACTGGAACCGCTATCCAACGAAGAAGGAATTTTTCAAATCTGACTCTTAGAAGCAGAGATACTGACAGAAACAGGATATACATCTACGCCCCCTGGCGGAGAAACCATACATGATTTTAAGAAGAAAATATTGTCAAATGTTTATCGAGATAAGAGACAGGCAGTATTGCAGCGCGTCCCCGTTCGGGCCGACCCACCGGAATGGGTAGGAATGTGCAACCAGTCGATGTTCTGGCATACGTTTTGGCCAACCCACACACCAGTACGAGGGAAGTCAGTATGGCATGTGGCTTATCACAATCCCGTCGTTTTGCATCAGCATGGTGCCCACCCATACCGTACAACACCGCTGCGCGTACTGATGCCAGGGGATAACCAACGACGCCTAGATTGGAGCAATTTTGTAATCAACACCGTAGAAGAAAATGCGACCTTTCCATCAAATATCTTTTGGATTGACGAGGCGCAGATCACACGCGCCGGGGTGCAGAACAAACAAAACACCTATTACTGGGCAGTTCAGAATTCATTTTGTACACGGAAGATTTGGCATCAGATGCGCTGGTAGATCAATGTCTGGTGTGGCATCTGGAAGGACCGACTTGTTTGGCCTGTGTTCTATGAGGGCGCATTAAATGGACGAAGATACCTGCAGCTGTTACAAAGCACATTACCTGAGTGGTTAGAGGATCTGTCTCTGCAATATGTACGCTCATTATGGATTCAACGTAACGGCGCTCAGGCACATCAACCAGCAGCGGTACAGCACTTCCTGTCCGACACTTTCGGGCAACAGATCATCGGTTATGGTGGTCCCATAGCATGGCCTCCACGATCCCCGGATCTAGCTCCCATGGATTTCTTCCTCTGGGGTTACCTAAATGATCACGTGTACAGGGTGGAACCGGCGAGTCTTCACGATCTCCGACTGCGTATCGTCGCTGCGTGTGAGAGCGCGACACCTGTTGTGCTGGCGAACGTACAACGGGAAGTTCTGTCTCGCATTCAAATGTGTATTGTGGCAGATGGTGGCCATATTGAACCCTATTTACGTTAAACGCAACGTTATGTAAGTGCCGCTGTTGCATTAAATACGACCAATGTACTCCATTTGTATTCATGCCTGATCTTTGTGTTTCCCTCACGTTTCCAGCCTTCTACGTACCCTAGCCGTTTCAACCATATGTCGTTTTCTACTAATTCATTGATGCTCTACAAGTTTCTAATTGTTCTCTTTCCCGTATATCTCATGGTTTCCGAGATATGAGTGCTAACTTCCACATTTTGCCACTAGGGGCGCTGCAATTACTCTCATCCGATCAGTGGTGTCGGAACTCTTTTTTGACAGCGAGGGCAATATGTCGGAGAACAAAATATTTCACCCTGGCATAAAATTTATCGTGCTACTGTAAAAGAAGACGTGCTGGCTTCATTAAGAAAATTTGCAGAAAAGCAATTTTTTTTTCAATTAAACATTCATCTATAAATAAAAACAATTTTCATATCCATATAGTTTCTCAATGTCAACTAACCTGTACACATGAAAGGCGTTAAACTATAGATCTTGACACTTCCGGATTGGTACGAATTTCGCAGGAATTGTAGCCGTAGACGCTATAATTCAACATTGAAGGAACTTATATCTCATTCCTCACCTTACTTCCATTTCGTTATTTATTTTTACTCATTTTTTTAGAGGAAGACTAATTTTTTACACCTAATGAGACAAATCATTGCTGTTCTTCAAACGGGAAACAGCCCTCTGGACTGTTTAATTTCTTGGCGTCTCAGGACTGAGTGACATTAAAAAAATATATTCACATTTCTAGATAGTTAATGGCAAAAAATGAAGAGCAATATTCAATTTTTATCAAAATGAACTTAAAAAAGCCGAATGTTTGAGATCTCCAATCACGAACATATATAATTTGAAAAGGAAGAAACTGAGGGGGCAAATATCATGTTTTCCCCCACTTTCATTTGCGTGCTGGGGCTGCTGCCACCCTCTGCCCCCGCGGTTCCGACGCCTCTGCATCCGATAGCGCATGGTTGTTTTATTATGCCATATCTTACTTCTTAGCTGCCTTTGTTCCCAAGTTATAGAGGTGCCTTAGGACTTTAGGAATCACCCTGTATATCATCATTCATCATTGTCAACCATTATCAATCCACTGCTGGACGAAGGTCTCCCCAAGTTTCCTCCACAACGGTCTATCTTGTGCCAGTCTCCTCCATGTCACTCCCGCATATTTACGAATTTCATCCACCCACCTCCCATGTGGTCTTTTTCTGGGTCTTTTCCTGTCCCTTGGAATCCAATCTAAAATTTCGGCTGTCCATCTATGGTCTGTCCTTCTGGCAGTATGTCCAGCCCATTGCCATTTCAGGGATTTAACTCTGATCATGATGTCTTCCACTCTCGTCATTTTTCGGATCCACGAGTTCCTCTTCTTATCTCTCCTGGTTATACCAAGCATGCACCTCTCCATGCTTCTTTGAGTTGTCTGCAGCTTTTGTATGTCTCTTTTAGTTAAGGTCCACGTCTCTGCACCATACGTAAGCACTGGAAGGATGCATTGATCAAACACTTTTCTTTTAAGACATAATGGCATATTGCTCTTGAAAATTATGCTGTTTCTTCCAAAAGCTCTCCAGGCAAGTTTTGTACGCCGATTAATTTCTTCATCAATGTGACCCTCACTTGATATCTGCTGTCCAAGATAAACATACGTATCTGTTATCTCCATTTTTTCTCCATCAATCGATAAATCTTCATTTCTTGTAAAAGCATTGAACATCACTTTTGTCTTCTGAAAGTTCATTTTTAATCCCACTTCTTTACTCTTGTCAGCAAGTTCCTGGATCATACTCTGCAGCTCTGATGGGGTAGTTGCAAAAATGACTATGTCATCAGCAAAACGAAGGTGGGTTAGATAATCTCCATTAATCTTTATCCCTTTGTTTTCCCAGTTCAGTGATTGAAAGACATTTTCCAATGTGGCATTAAAGAGCTTCGGAGATATGGTGTCACCTTGTCTCACTCCCTTTCCAATTTTTATGTGTGTTGTATTTTCAAACAGCCGAATCTTTGCACTTGCATTTTCATAGATGTTATTAATAATATTAATGTATGCATCTTCAATACCGCAGGATTTCAGAGCCGTGGTAACTGCTGATAGTTTCACCGAATCAAAGGCTTTTTCATAATCGATAAAAGCCATGCACAATGGAAGTTCATATTCCCTCGCTCTTTCAATCAGTTCTCTCAGTACGTGGATATGATCTATTGTGCTGTAGCCACTCCTGAATCCAGCTTGTTCTCTCGGTTGAGCCATGTCCAGTGTTACCTTCAAGCGGTGTGAAAGAACTTTAGTGAAGATTTTATAAACCACTGATAGGAGGCTGATAGGTCTGTAGTTCCTAAGATCCTCAATGTCACCTTTTTATGTAGCAGGATCATTGTAGCATTGTTCCAATCCTCAGGAACTTTCCCTTCATTAAGGCATCGAGTGAAAATTTGGGCGAGTACTGTTTTAATTTCTCCACTTGCTTCTTGTATGATGTCTATAGTAATTCCATCTTCTCCTGGAGCTTTCCCTCGCTTCATGTTCTTGATTGCATGAGCAACTTCTGCTGAGAGGACTGGAAGAACTCTGGTACCTTTCATGATGTCTGGAGTACATGTATCATCCCTTTCATATAATTTGGAGTAGAAATCTTTCACTCTTGTCAAAATTTCGCCTCTATTTCTTGTTACAGAACCATCTTCTTTTCTCAGAGCCATAATCTGTTTTCTTCCCTTACTGAGATGTCCCTTTGCTATCTTAAGGCTTTGGTTGTTTTCAATTGCTTTCCTCACTAGCTCACAGTTGAATTTCCTTACGTCTTCAGTGATACTTTTTCGTGTTGTCTTGCATAGCTCTATATATTCCACTTTGGAAGTCACATCTACTTTAGTTGTCCTCATCTCTCTTCTTTTTTGCATCAACATTTTGGTTTTTCCTGATAATTTGTTCACATGCAACTTGTTCTTAGACCCAGCTAATTTTGTTGCTGTTTCCATTAGAGCTTTGGTTACTTTTCTGTTAACTTCCGAAATATCCACTTCTTCCGATGTTAGGCCTTCTAAAGCAGAGAATCTGTTCTTCAGTTCCAACTTGAAAGTATTATGGTGTTTTTTAAGGTTGGTTATGTCAATACATTTTGTTTGTCTTATGAGCTTGTCACGTTCCAGTTTAGTGTTGAGGTGCATCTTACATCTCACCAATCTATGATCACTACCTGTGTTGAACTTGTTCAGCACACTGCAGTCTTCGATGACGAATTTTTTGTTACACATAATAAAATCAATTTCACTTGTCGTCCCAATTGGATGTCTCCATGTCCATTTCCTGTGTGGTTTTTTCTTGAAAAAGGAGTTCAAAATGAAAAATCCTTCTGCCTCTGCAAACTCAACGAGAGTATTTCCACGCTGGTTTCTGTTGCCGTGACCGAATTTACCTACTGAAGTTTCATTCTGTTGCCGTTGCCCTATTTTTGCATTGAAATCTCCCATAATTATCTTCCAGTGCTGCTTACCTTTATTATTTAGATGACGAATTTCCTCATAAAATTCTTCAATTTCTTCTTCAGGATGACTTGTGGTGGGTGCATAAGTTTGAATAATCTGAGCCTGGTATCTTCTCGATAGTTGGATAACGAGTCGTGCAGCTCTGTCAGAGGAACTTTCAACTTCTACCACTTTATCCTTCAGTTTCTTGTTTATTATAAATCCAACACCACTAGTTCTGCCAGTATCTGTCCCACGATAATAGAAGAGATGTCCACTTTTCAGTTCAATGAGATCTTCTCCTTTTCTCCTTACCTCACTTAGCCCGACGATGTCCCACTTGATCCTTTGTAGTTCCTCTTCCAATTCAAGAAGCCTTGAATCAGAAGATAGGGAGCGTCCGTTATAGGTAGCCAAGGTCAGCATCAAATGGCAGCCCTAGTCCGGTCCTCCGGGGATTCTTAGCACCCTCTGCCTTCATGTCGCACTGGCCGCTGCCTTGGCCAGGTACATTCCAGCTGCCGGAGACTGAGGGCCAAGATTTAAGTTGTAGAGTCATTTTGGAGGTGTTTGACCATAACTCACCACGCTGGCCAAGCGGGTTGGTGAGTGTGGGATAGCATTTCCTCTGATCCCGATGGTATAGTTATACCGCTATTGGCGGTCGTCAGAGCCCCTTTAGTGGGAACAGGATGCACCACGAGAAGGCGGGGTTGACATTTGTCAAGGAGAGGCTGTGATGTTACGCATCACCTGACCTTACATCCCTGTATATATACTCACATAAATAGTGGATCCAGCGTTTTGATACATGTTCAGAGAAAAAAAGTTTGTTTTGAGAATATGTGAGCGACAAATGAAAATTAACGTAAACACTGTGTCAACAACTGCCAGTATTCATTAGGACTTTCTACCATGGCTGTAAGTTCTGTTAGTTGAATTGTTGATCTCTACATATGAGTGGGACAGTGAAGGCTTAAAGAAGTGCCAAATTGTTATATCTTAATGTTGCAGTAATGCTCTAATAACTATATTAATATCTTTCTTGGTTAATCATGTTGTGTTGTAAAAATAAATACAGGCATTAGCCTTTCAAAAACAAAGTTTTGGCATGAGTTGGCATTCGATTAATAGGTGTGTCTTATAGATTCTGAGCCATTGCACCCATCAACGAACGCTTTGACTTTGGCCTGGGATTCTTACTTGAGGTTATTGCCACAATTGTTTTCAATGTTTAAATAATACACTTAACTGAATTTACATAGCAATTTTTTATACTTATCTACACAAGTTCCAAAAATACTGATATTCCAGAGTTGACACATTAATACACATGTAACATGAAAACAGTGTCATGTTGTAGCATACTGCAATATTACAAGTGGTGAAAAACAAAATTGTATATGTATACACACAAGCACCATTACAAGTGAAAACCACCAGAATTCTGTTTGATATTTTTTTTTTTTTTTGGTACACTTGCAAATATGTTATAACGTTGGAAAATACACTGCCGGAAAGTAAAAAAAGAACACCAAGAGGGAATTGGCGGACGATCATGAAATTTACATATGTTAATGGATCGAGTTTACGTAGGTGTGATGTTAATTTTGGGACCAACCGGTGAGCGCTTACGCCACAGCACGGCATAATATGCAAATTATCGTCGGTGGTATTTATGGAGTACGGCGAAGTGAATGTAATCTGTCTTCGGCGTACGAACACGTGCGAAGACCCTGAAGAAGCTGCAATGCCTGGACATGGAAGACGTGTACGATTTCAGCAGTTATCGGACTTTGAGCGAGGTCGTCTAGTCGAACTCCGCGAGGCCGGGTGGTCGTATCGTCGTATTGAGGAGCGAATTGGACGAGAAGTATCGGTGGTGGTAAATAGTGGCGTAGATGGTCCGAGGAACATCCGCACACGAGAAGACGTGGAACCGGGAGTCACAGAAAGACTGATGAGTGGACCGATCGACGCATAAGAAGAGCGGCGTTGTCAAGCAGAACATCCACTGCGACGCAAATCCGAGCTGCCGTTGCACCTGAGGTGACTGTGCGAACAATCCGCAGCCGTCTACTGGATGCAGGACTACGTGCACGTGTGCCTCTGGCATGTGTACCCCTGACTCCAGCCCACCGTCAGGAACGGCTGCAATGGTGTCGCCAACGTCTGCACTGGAGAACGCAATGGCGATCTGTCGTGTTCAGCGATGAAAGCAGATTCTGCTTAGGAGCCTCCTATGGCCATATGCGTGCTCGCAGACGCACAGGGGAGCGTCTCCACCGTTCTTGCATCCGCCAGCGACACACAGGGCCTACACCTAGTTTCCTGGTGTGGGGAGCGATCAGCTATCACTCCCGTACACAACTAGTGTTTGTACCGGGTAAGTTAAACAGCACCTCCTACATCAACAACATCATTCAGCCCGTTGTTGTGTCATTTGTAAGGTCGGTCCATCGTGGTGTTTTCCAGCAAGATAAAGCACGCCCACACATGGCACGTGCAACGCAACATGCACTTCAGGGTGTGATACAACTTCCATGGCCTGCTGCACGTTCACCGCATTTGTCCCCCATTAAGCACGTGTGGGATTTTATGGGACAAAGACTTATCCGGTCTCCACGGCCAGCCACGACCATCCCCGATTTACGCGTCCAGGTTGAGGATGCTTGGAACTCAATACCCCAAACTTACATCCAACATATGTACGACAGACTCCATGCCAGAATCGCACAGTGAGACGCAGTTTCTGGCGGTTCAACCTCGTAGTAACCATGTTACATGGAAATGTTATTTTTCAGTTTACCATCAAATATAGCTGTACTTTGCCATAATGTTTTGATCACGTTATCCTCTGTATTCCATTATTATGCTGCATAAATTTCGTTGGTATCAGACGTCTCCTTCTTGGTGTTCTTTTTTCGCTTTCCGCCAGTGTATGATTACAACATGTTTGATGTTCTTTTATTTGTTTTACTCACACATGCAAAATTGTCAATAATAGTAATACGAATATAACCACCACATAAATACTCCTGTTTCGAAATGCATCTACCCATCTCCAAATTTTAATTTTTCCTTAAATTCAATATTTACCTTCTACTTTAATATTGGCATTAAATTTTATAAATATCCATACTTTTTCTTGTGTTTCGTTACAACAATTATAAGCATAGCTCTTTACAAAGCAGTATGTCCTGTTGCATTATTTAGCATCAGTGCCGAGTTAAACATTCACTTATTTTGCCTGTATTGGCATCGTAACCCAGAGCAGAAGTGAGGGAGTGGAAATGCTTAACCAATTTGTCATCTAAAACGGAAGTGAGCAACTTACCATTATCTGATGGAGTCAAGGATCAAGCTGACCTGCTCCAAGAAAGAACACAGCTACACTGTCTTGGTTCTCCAAGGTTGTAACATATCGGGTAAGGTGTAACAAAATCAGAGAGCCGCGTATTTTGTGTAATCTGAAATGCAGAATTTAGGGTATAATCGCAAAACGCGTATAAATGAATTATATACACTATATTGACAAAAGTCACTGGGCACCCCTTCAAAAGCAAATGAACGGATCTGCTGCCTTGTTCAGATGAGCGGCTACCTTGTGACCTTTTCCTGTGGGGGTACGTAAAGGACAAGGTATTCGTCCCTCCCCTTCGTGTTGATCTAGAGGAGCTGAAACAGAGCATCACGGCCACTATCACTGCACTTGATTCAGATATCTTACCTCGCGTTTGGGCGGAAATGGATTACCGGCTCGACGTGCGTCATGTGACTAAGGGTGCATACATAGAACATCTGTGACTGTCTCTAAAAAAACTTGAAACATCTCCCTAGAATTCTGTTACAGGTACCATACAATATCTTACATCGTTTTTGCTTTATAGTGCGTTTAAATTGTATACTTCTTTATGAAACACCCTGTATTTTGGCTGTCAGTAGTCTTTGATTCTCTCTAAAAGCCTTTTTTTGCCATCCGTAGTCTCATTCCAATTTCCTTTTCACATCTCGCATCTTCACATTTCCTATTCACATCTCGCATCTTCTACATAGCGAACAAAATTCCAATGAATGTTTTTAAAAGTGCAATACTCCAAAAAAGAGTTTTATATGTCTAGGATTCATAAGTACCTACTGCACATTTCCTTCAGCGATTAAACGATAAATAAAAAAAACATAAAATAAAATAAAAATAAAAATAAATGCGTCAAATGCTAATCAATAGTAGCTCTCCTTTCAGTCTGCGTTTCATCTTCTAAAAGTCGCTTCCTTCAGTTTTCTTTTTTATGCCTCCTTTTTTTTTCCTACTATTTTTTTTTTTTTTTTTACCCGATGTGATTTCTGCGACACAAGGAATTGTATTTTTACAAATTGTCGAATTCCAAATCTGCGGAAAATGGTCTTTTTAATGTTTGTCACGTTCTCAGAAATAAAGACGACCCTTTGTTTCGAGTCACGGGCAAAACGGGAAATACCATTGTGAAATCACGAACTTGTCAGTCAAAATGGTGAATGATGCGGTGTCCTTAGAAGACAGACACTCTAAAGAGCTGTTGCTAGCTTGTTTCTAACCCAGTTTCCCGACGTTGGACTGCCGCCTATCAAGCGCACCCGCCCTCCCCACCCTGAACGCATTTCAGCTTCGGGATTCCTGGGCCTCGCATTTTTATCTTCGAAGGAAGAAAATAACATTCTAAATTCGCCTGTCACTCCTTTTATGGGCAAATCAAAAGGTGACGCGCACAGTTAATACAGAAGAATGCATAAGCTGGGCGAGTTTTTCCTTCCAACCCGCATGTACATACACCTACATGCTTGTATCTCCAGAGATCTTGTTTTTATCGCGGAAAAAAGTTGGACAAGGCGTTTCGTAGCTATTAATATTTATAGGAGGAAATGTGTCTCTGCGATTTTATTCGTTCCGGCTGTCAAAGATCGAAACTTTCACGATGATACACTTTCGATTCAAAGAATCTAAATAACAATTTCTTTTTTCTCCATGCATTTCCTCGAGAATATTTCAAAAATCATACCATCCGGTCCAGTTCTATGACTTCAACGTTATTTTTACAGTCCTATAAATCTTAAAATTGTGCTTTCATTTATTTTGCTGTCAGACGCATTCTTCAAGGAGGTTGTCATTTATGTTCTCCAAAGGTGCAAAAGTAAATAAATAGTTTAATATCTCCAGACAAGATTCCCATTTAATCGCCACATCAGTCTTAAATTCTAATTTGATATGCCTGTAACCAAACTGAGTATAATACGTTTAAAAATGTCGAAACGTTCATTTTCCTTAGAAAGCTTCTTTGAGGAAGGAAATAAGCACTCAGCTTTCCTCATATAAAAGCCACTGTAGGATATATTTCTTGAAAAGAAAGAAAAAAAAACATTTCATTAGCATTGCACAAAACTTTAAATGTATGAAAAGTTACCAAATTCGAGTCACTCAAAATTGTCTGCCAGCTCTTTCTTTTTTTTTTTTTTTCTGATTGGAGGTTTAACGACCACCTTGAGCAACTCAATGGGCTATAAGCAATCGCCCGTCCCTAATTTAGGGTAGCTGGTTCCAGGGAAAGGAGAGAGCCAGTGCCGTAAGACAAACACAAAATTCATGCCTCACCGGGATTTGAACCCAGACCCATCTCGGACGAATAGTCAAAAGCCATTGCTTAGACCACTGCGCCAGCGGTGCGGCCGAAAGGTATTTTGTGTGCTGATTTCAGAAATGATTACGATTACGATTAAGGATAGAATGATTACGATTAAGGATGTTTCATAAAATGGATGTGGATTGGATAGGTGGCGCAGTGGTCTAAGCGCTGGCTTGTGACCATTCGTCCGAGAAGGGTCCGGGTTCGAATCGCGATGAAGCATGGATTTTGTTTTTTACGACACAATTTGGGACCCTTCCTTGGAGTCAGTGGTCCTAAATTAGGGATTGAGTTGCTCACGGTAATCGTTAAACCTTCAATAAAAAAAAACATAAATAAAATAAAAAATAAAATGGCTTTGAAGATATGGGACAATGTCCTATTAGCATGTATTCAGATGACAATTTTAGTTTATTGTAAAAAGTTAAAACATATTTTTATTTTAAAATATACTGCAAAGAGCCATTTTAAAATGCCATTTATATTTACGAGTTGCTACTAGGGGTGTTCAAATGAAAAGGTACGAAACGTCATAAGAACGTAACCGTTAACATATTTGCCTATGCCGCTATGAGAGAACGTAGCGACACATCTAGGGATGCGATTGGAGTCGCCGGCGTGGATCGGAGCATGCGCGGGCGCCCGCATGCGCAGGAGAGAGCAGTGGCTCTTATAAAGAGCGCCGTCCAATTGACGCGGCAGTGCGTGTGAGGACAGGATGGCGTTCACATTGCAAAATTCGACGATTGAGGAGCAGCGAAGCGTTATCCGATTTCTGACAGCGGAAGGAGGTAAACCGGCAGCTATTCATCGCGGAGGGTGTGGTTCTGCTCCATGATAACGCGCGTCCACACGTCTCCAGGGTCACACACGCGGAACTGGCCAAGTTCCAGTGGGAGGAGCTTGGCCATCCGCCCTACAGCCTGGACATGTCGCCCTGCGATTTCCATGTGTTGGGTCCCTTGAAAAAACATCTGAAAGGGAAGCGCTTCCACTCGGACGACGAACTCAAGGACGCTGTGCAGGACTGGGTCTCGTCACGGCCACAGTAATTCTGGGAACAAGGAATCCTTTGGCTCGTTAATCAATGGGATCGTTGTGCTACGGCCTATGGTGTATACTTTGAATAAAGTCTTCATTTATACCCACAGTGTCGTTTCGTACCTTTTCATTTGAACACTCCTTGTATATTGCCTTTTCCTTTTGCCTTCCAAGCTTCGTTTAGTACTTTTTCTTCTATGCACAGCTCGTGGGTCTTCTCTGTGTAGCATCCAACAGTAGATTGCCATCATGTTGACGTTTCATCTTCCCTGGTACCGTCATTCCATCTTCGCTGATATCGTCGTTCCGTCTTGCCTGGGATAATCTGTCAATCTCATTTATGTCTTAGGGAAATCTTTCTCGTTGTTCCTCACTAACGGTACAAAATTTTTAGAAATGTTGTCGAAGTGAGCGTTCAGAAAGTGCATTTTTAAGCTCATTGGACAACCTAATAGTTGAAATGTTTTTCGTTTAATATGTCGCTCCTTAAACATTATGTGAAAACACAAATGTGTCGGTGACAGTGATCAAGTCCGTGCCTCCTCACTCCGGAGTAATTTGCTCTCCCAACTAAGCTACACGGATAGAATGTATCACTACAGATTTGTCATCTTGTTTTACCTTTGTAATACGTCACATCGTTTTCTTCTTATTATTTTTTTTATTTGAAGGGAAGTGGGAATTTTTTCATTAATTTCAGACGATATGCGGAAAAAACATCACACATTTTTCAAAGAACCCAAAGGCCAGTATATCCATTTTATGTTCGGGGACCAATGTGAAAACACAAATTTCTCCGCGCCTCCTCAGTCCGGAGTAAGTTGTTCTCCCAACTAAGCTACACGGACAGAATGTATCGCTGAAGATTTATCATCTTGACACGTGTTTTACCTCTGCAGCACGTCACAATAATCGTCGTACCATCAGTCGGTTGTTCTCATATCACTGGAACTACGTACTGTTAAGACTCGGATAGTTAGTTCATAAACAACTATTAATTACACACTTAGCTAAATAAAGCGACCTAAGGTACAGAAAAGAGAAGTCGTAAAAACACTTACGAGCAAATGATCTTTATTGTCAAAACTTCACCGCACTTCAAGAACACAACGTATGTAATAATGATTTCATCAACACAATTCAGAATACTGAACCTCCATCAACTTAGGTTCAACAGGTTTACATCGGATCTACCAATTACAGCAATTCGCTGCAGTACTTTGACAATAGCACGCCTCAACAACACACCACACCACACTTTCCGCTGCTCGCTTCAACATTGTATAGCTCGTTCTTATCCTCTCCACACACACACGTGACGCACTCTGACCTCAAGACTGCTTCCAACATAACATTCTATGAGCTAGAAAATATAACGTTAAGGTTGAAACACTGGCAGAGAACGAACTCAAAATTTACCTCGAAAAAGACAACTAATAGTGGAAGTTAAATTAGAGTATACGCCATATTCTTTGAAACTTTCCAGCATATTTTTTAGCATTTGCTTTTGTTAGGACCTTTGCAATTTCCCAAAGATTACAAAGGTCCTAAAAGAGCAAATACAGTTCCCATTTTTGTTTCAAACGCACTGTCATTTAGGCGTTTCCGAGTGTCTGGTTCGAAAAATATGCCTTCTTTCAATTTATCATCTAACACCTGAAACTCTTGATACAGGTACTTAAAACACTCTCCTTCTCTTGACCCAACTCTTACAAGCTGCTTCATAAGTCCAAGTTTTATATGACAGGAGGTAAGAGGGTTAGAGGACTTTTTTGGGATCAACCAAACTTTCACAGATAGCATTTTTGTTTCCTGGTTTTTTTCCCCGCTTGGCCATTGTATTTTGATCCCTTTGCTTGGCTGTCCCATTCACACAAAAAGCATGGGTATTTTGTCTATCCTCCTTGCTGTCCAAGGAGCATGGAAAGTATTGTTTGATCACCCCATAGCATCTATCTGTGATCGTTGAGCTTCATGAGAACTAAGGCTTCATTTTTATAACTTCCTTTACTCAAACTAGTTTACTTTTTGGTCCCTGGCTTTCTCGTTTTCTGGGCTGATACAAATTTTTATCTTCTTATTGATTGCAGGAAATTCTGAAAACAATTTGTTGCTAAGTTCAGGTTGTTTGCAAAATAAACAACTTATAATTATGTTAGTTAAATTAAAAATACAACACTTCGAATTACAGATTACGGTATGCGCAATAATACTTCCAGCACCGTCGCTGGCTATTAAATGAATTATTCCGGTCACGTTTGTGTAGTTTCGACCACGTGTGAGGAAAAAATCGTTTCCAATCATATTCGTCCGGATACGGAATGTTCGCTTCCATTCCGGTCTGTCTCGATGTAAAATGGTTTCCGTTCCGATGTAAAAACGTTCGCTTCCGTTCCTTTCCATGTCATTTCATTCTGTTTCAACGTAATGATTGGAAACCACTTTTGCGTATCTACATCAGCGTTCACGGAAATCAAAGGACTAGTCACTAAGAAGCAGTATTCGACGTATTGTGACATTGAAACTTCAGGGACAGCACCGTGGGCCACTCAAAGCTTTTATCTACCTTTGAACAAGAGGGCAAAAGCTCTGATTCATCCCACAACTTCTAAGTTTCATTTGTAAAGGCTGCTGTTAAGCATCGCTCTTGTCGTTCTCACCATCACATCAAAGGAAGACCATAACGTACTTTTTTTCTGATTGAGAGTATAATGACCACCGTGAGCAACTCAATGGGCTATAAGCAGCCCCCATCCCTAATTTAGAGCTAATCGTTCCAGGAAAGGAAGAGAGCTAGTGCTGTGAGGAAAACGCAGCAACCATGCCTCACCGGGATTCGAACCCTGATCCATTTATGACGAATGGTCAGAAATCGTCGTTTAGACGATGCGTCACCAGGGCAGGGCGGCTATTTTTTTCCTTTTCAGAGCGACAGGAGAAAAATTTCAGGTGTATGTGGATCTTAACCCTTTAACCGACTGAAACACATTAACTCGAGCTTGGCAAAATGGACTGATATCAGCTCAAAAGGATGTATTCCTTGTCTAAGAAGTGGACCGAACGCAGCTGAAACAAGAGCATTCGCGCATCAGAAAGCATTGATTTCCTTTCAGGTTATTATTCAAAGTGCCATTTAGGGCAGTTATTGACTCTATTCCTTTCTGACTGATTACCTGCTAAAAGGTTTACTACGATAACAGCAGTGAACCGAAAAAAGGAGATAGATAGATAGATAGAGAGAGAGAGAGAGAGAGAGAGAGAGAGAGAGAGAGAGAGAGAGAGAGAGAGAGAGAGAGAGAGAGAGAGAGAGAGAGAGAGAGAGAGGTTTGTGTCACTTGTTTCTTCTCATTGTCACGATGTCCGTATCAGCGGGACTAGTCTCACCATGCTGTAGACCATGGGGCAGAAAATAAAAGGACTGGAGCGAGCTTTTATCACTCTGTAACGTATATTCTATTTTAACTTTCCTCTTGAGTTCCTTTTCTTTTGTAAATTTGAGTTTGTTCTATTAGACATTTTCAAACCTTAACGTTATGTCTTTTCCCTCAAAAGAGAATAATGTTGGCAACACACTGAGAGATCGAAACAAGTGTGACGCATGTGTGGCCAGATAAGAAAGATATATATTAGGTTGTCCATAATGAAATGTCCGGGTTTTGATCTCTCATACTTTGATAATGTGTTGTGTTCACTACAGTGAATACACTGAAGAGCAATTGAATTAGAGACAGCTGGCGTTATGCAAATGTGGTGCTGTAGGCGGTCCTCTAAACGGAAACGACATGACGTATGCAGCGATCCGACAATATAAGGAGTGATGCGACGGGAATCAGTAAGAGTCGGACGCAGTATGGGTAAGACGAAGGATCTAAGCGCATTTGATCGTGGGCAAATTGCCGGGGCCCGACGAATGGGTCACTCCATCTCGGAAGTCGTTCAAGCACTGGGATTTTCACGAGCCACTGTGTCACAGGTGCACCGTGAGTACATCGAATCCGGTAAAACCATCCCTGTATTACGTTGATGATTTGGGTATTAAAAAAAGATTTATGTTAATATTGCAATTTATATAGAAATTACAGAAAATTAGAATTTTGGGAGATGAGTGGATGCATTTTGGAACAAAACTAAAATTTTGATAAAGGCCATGAAACATAAATAGGAAAATAAAATGTAACACTGAATTTGGAAACTCCCAAAAGTTACTATTGTATTGTTTGCGTTGTTTGCGTTAGATGAGTAGATACACCTGAAAGTGGAAGAAAGGTAACTATTGTTTATATGTGTACCAAATTTGTATAACAAATAGTTTATTAGTAATTACGTACACGTGTAAATAACTTTTGGAGGCGGTGAAGTCAAAATCAAAATATTGAATTTAAAACACAGTTACCCCAGATTTCGTTTCTCACCTCAGTCACTGCTGAGGAAGGATACATTTGAACCATGTGATGAAAATTCAAAATGAGCCACTTAATACTTCACTGCACTAAGGTTTGGGTTTTTGAAAGGCCACTTGGCATATATTTATTTTGTAAAACTCAACAAGCTAATTTTCGGTCGCAAACTTTAAACCTGGCCACTGGGCCCAATAAAAATAATTAGCTGCCAGCTTAGTTGCTTTCAATAAAACTATAGCACAGGCACATTACTGATCATAATCAACATCACATAAAGGCAATTTATATGGTGTGTAAATTAAGTGGTTGAAATGCAAATATCTCGCTCTCTCTCTCGTAGTAAAAATAAATAAATTATAAGAATATGTGTACATTATGTTGCTCTGATTAATTCCTTCGAACAAACCTTCCCAGACCAGTTTTCTGAATCCATTTTAAGTTTTAAATACCAAAACGACTGAGCCAAAATTTTACGGATAATGAAAAGTTACTTGAATACCAGGTTCTACACTTGCAGGAAAATTTGTCTTAGAATCAACATAACATAACAATCTAGCATTACCGGATACTGAACCAATTCTATACACCATACAAGACCTAATATACTAAATACCTTACTCAATTCACTCAAAAGTTATCATTAAATTGCTACACTGACAAAAGAATCTCAATTCACACTATCATCATGAAAATCCAAAAATCCTTACCAACACAAGCTTGTTCTGAGTACTCAAAATGTTATAATGTAGGCAAAAGCATACACCAATTTCCACACTCTTGGACTTACTTTTGTGCTCTCCTACTGTTCATCAAAATTTTAAATTACATAACTGGTCCTGACAGACAATTTATAAACAGATTAATCCAACTTTTCAAAATTCCACACTAAAAGTTTTTCCAATCTACAAGCACCCATGTAGTAATCAACTCGGGCAGAAAAGCCAAACAAACATCTCACTCAACGAGTCCCACTTCTCTAGAAAAACACAATTTCACTGCGGGAACAACAAAGTTTGGGTCTGAAGGCGAGAATGGGTCGGGAATCCATTCCCAGCCTATACAGTGTAGTGGAGCAAAGCGTGTCCTAACCCTGTATTATTTCTTCACTCTGATTTTGGGACAACTCACACCACTCCTTGGTAGGAACCACCTCCTATGAGCCAACGAGCTTACTCGGGCAGAAAACAAATCCCCCAATTTGTTTCATGCACCCTTTCAGACCCGAGGCATGTCCACATAGGGAAAAGTATCCCACAAGAGTTCTCTTCTCCCCCAAATATCTCACCATCATCATTTCCAGAAAACTCAATAAATCACATTTTTTTCCAGAAAATCACTCCATATCCTTATCTCCCAGAAAATCATTCCATATCTTTATTTCCCAGGAACACACTGTACTACTCATTTCCCAGGAAGCTCAATAATACCATACTAGACACACTATACCAAACCTTACTTTATTTCCAGAAAACTCAACAGCTGTTCGGGTTTCCTCAGTCACACTATACATATGCCCCTTACTCTGCCTGTATGCCCATTTCTATATTCTTTTCCCATAAAAAATAGTTTTCTACTCCACGGGCTGAAACCAGAAATTAGCCCTCACTATCACAAAAAAATTTTTAAAGATTAATTTTGCACCTAAATTTACCCAACACCAAACCATAACAATAACCAGCCTACAAGAAAAATTTCCAACTACATGGCACATACACTAAGCTCATAAATAGAAATCCTATTTCACAAATACAAAAAACCACTGAGCACAAAAAGAGTTAAATTTTACTTAATAGAAATACTGGTCCGAGAGGTTGTTCATCAAAATAACTTAATACAATAATGATATCATCTATCACTACATGACCCAGAAAATTATACACTTCCTTTCTTTGTTTTTTTCTATTACCTACCCACAGAAAATAACATGGAATTTATTGAAACAGCCTAACATTAAACCATGTGGTTTCATTCCTTAAGCACACCAGAACACTAAAATACAAAAAGAAAAAAAAACCCTGAATGAAAGCATTTACAACTCACTTTTTTTTGAACTCATACTTGAGAGACTAATAAAATTTTTGAAACCGTACGACAACGCACCACTATCAGGGGCAAAAAGAAAACCACATTTTTCTTTATGCTCAGCTCAAAGCTCAGGTACTTGCTTGGGAATTTATGTATTAACACTAAAAGATATGAACTAAAACATTACCTTTGAACTGGTGTCTTTTTTATTAACACAACTCTCCCCAGAGTTCACTGCCCCGGAACAACCAAAGTCTCTGCAATTCGTCTTCCATGTCCCTGCTTTTTTCTTCTCGCCATGGGCAACCTTTTTTGTCCTGGAGCGGGTGCATAGGAGCTCTTTATTCCTGCTGACCCATTGGGCAGAGCCAAAAATCCAGAAAGCAGAACAGTACTTTGGATTTCCCTTCTTGTGATGGCGGTCCCGTTGTTGTAGTCAGCAGTGGGCCAGGCTCGACGATTCAGCAGTAAAGGCGCGAAGATGCCACTGGGAATTACGGCAAAGCCCTAATGGGCTTTTCCGGAATTCCCAGTGCCTGGAGTAACTTGCTTGCGTCCCTTGTAGGTGTAGATGGTGGGGCTTCTCTTTCCAGGACATCAATCTAGGGAGAAATTTTTTTGATGATGTATTTCGCACGCCCCTGCTAGTAGTTTTTTCCCATTCTGTTCCATTTGACCGTCAGATTCGGGCTGAAGAATCAACCCACGTCTCCACGCCTCGAGAACAAAGTTGCCAGCCAGGCCGAATCCCGGCTAACGTAATTTTTTCTTTACATCGTGGTCAGCTCAACCAGCGTCAAGAGAGAGAGTGTCAATTTTACCAACTCAAGCTGGGATGCTTGAAAACTGGTGACCTCTCATTGGCTAAACTATCCCCTACCAACCAACGGTTTCGCTGGCTGTTGGCCACGAGTTTGCGCCAAAACCCTGTTACTAAACACATGGCCCTTATTCTGTCAGCCGGGGAAGAATCCCTTGACCTTCACATGTAGAGACCATGTAACCTTCCGCATGCTGCCGAGCTAAAAATAGATTTGCAGCTGGCTTTTGAGAACATTTCTGCAACACAATTTAGAAGCTTCTAAATCCTTTGCCTAAAATGGCGGATTGAAAGAAAATATTTTCTGGCCTTTTGCACAAATTTTTTCAGAAATGCTTTTTTCCTCATTCCGTGATTACTACGAATAATTTTGTGTTCTAAAAGGTTGATGGTGACTTCCTTTGCTCCCCCCCCTTTTTTTATTTAACTTACTGAAGAGAAAAAAATAATGCCTATTATTCCCCTTTTAAGAAATTTTGCTTGTCTGGTCAGGGCTGTGAAGTAAACAAATATGGCCATTTATTCCATCACCTCACCGCCTCTTCCAAACAAAATTTTGAAACGTGGGACTGTACAGAATTTTCATTCTATGTATTTTATTTATTTATTTTCTATTATTTTTTATTTTTCGTAAATCTCAGCCAAGTGATCAATTTCCCCAAGATTTACGAACATGAAAATTCTCGACAGGACACCTGCAAGGGCCAACTGCCGTGGACTACAGCGTGTGGATGAGCGGGTTCATCGTCGGCTAGCTTGCATTGCAACAGCGGATAGACGGGCCACAGTGCAAGAAATCACTCGGAAATTTAACGCTGGTGCACAAAAACGTGTAAACAGCTACACCATTTCAGAACCATCTCCTCGCTATAGGGTACAGAAACCATCGTCCCACGAGGGTACCGCTATTGGCCGCACATCACAGGGTGCAATTATTAGCATGGGCGCAGGAACATCGCCACTGGACCCTAGACATGTGGAAAAATGTTGCCTGGACTGATGAGTCGAGATTGACGTTGGTACATGCTGATGGCAGGATACGATTACGGCGCAAACCACATGAAGCGATGGATCCTTCTTGCCAGCAGGGTACTCTTCAAGCTGGTGGGGGTGGCATTTGCGTCTGGGACTGTTTACATGGGCTGAAATGGGACCCCTGGTACGTGCGACATCGTCCCTCACAAGTCAACGTTACCGAGATATCCTGGACGACCATTTGCTCCCGTTTGTGAGTCTTCAACATTCCATAGGGGACCTCATCCTGCAACAAGACAATGCACCGTGCCATCGCTTCCGAATTGTATCCGAATGGTTGGATGAACACTCCACCGACGTGACCTCGCTTCCTTGGCCAGCTAGGTCCGCTGACCTCAATCCCATCGAGCACATCTGGGATGCCATCGAGAGAGATGTTCGAGGCTCTGACCCTCCTCCATCAAATGTTCGGGAACTGTGGGAACTTGTCCAGGGGTTGTGGATCCCTATGGCTTCCCAACGCTTCCGGTGACTTGTCGAGTCCATGCCGAGACGAATCGCCGCCGTCATCAGGGCGAAAGGTGGTGCTACACGTTACTATACAGATATCTCTAATTCAATTGCTCTTCAGTGTATGTACGCAAGTGTAATATATCATTGAAAAGCTTGAAATCTGCAGATTGTAACCCTTTGCTTCACTTTATTAACAAATAATATTTCCTACTCTATATTTCCGTTTCAGTGAAAGATGTGAATAATCGTGCTTTTCGTGCAGTTTTCCTCTACGAGTTCAAAGTGAGCTACAACGCAGCGCAAGCGAAGCGAAACATTGTTGGTGCCTTTGGGAAAGATGCGGCTAACGAGCGTACGGTGCGAAGATGGTTCGCAAAATTCAAGGTTGGCGACACGAACCTCGACAACGAAGAGCGTGGACGACCCAGTACCGTCATCGATGACGATGCATTGAAGGCGCTTGTTGAAACAGATCCACACACAACTGCTCATGACCTTGCAGGAGAACTGGGAGTAAACATATCAGTTGTTTCTGTGCACCTCAACCAAATTGGAAAGTCCAAGAAGCTCGACAAAGGGGGCCACATGAATTGAACGAAAATCAACAAAATTGTCGTTTGAAAATCTCATCAGAGCTGCTTTTGCGCAACAAAACCGATCTTTTCTTGATCGCATCATGACATGCGACGAAAAAACATGGATCTGTACGACAATCATCGACATTCCGCGTCGTTGTTGGACCACGACGAAGCTCCTCAACAATTCCCTAAACCAAAACTCCATCAACAAAAGGTTCTTCAACCGGTTTAATTTACTACAGCTTCCTGAATGCGGACGAAACGATTACCGCGGCAAAGTATTGTCAGTAAATCGACGAAATGCTCCGCAAACTGCAACGCTTTCGCCCATCATTAGTCAGCAGAGGGAGCCCAGTACTTCTGCACGACAACAAGCATCTGGATCAATTGTTTGTAACGTAGATATCATATTAACTGCATCGTTTCTTTGTCCGAAAGCTAAGTTTTAGGATTCAAAACATCTCTGAGATAATCGATAATCATAATAAACATATGCATTTTTACTTTTCTTTTTCATGTGGTCCGTAAATTGTATTCCATTCTGCCATGTTGTCCGCAATTCAAAAAAAGCTGAAGACGTAAGTATAAAAAGTTTAAAACACACCTAAGTTACGTAAGAAAATTTATTTTAAGGAAGATTTCAACTGATAACTTCAATATTTGTCAGCCTTGTTGATAGATGGAAATGGCCGCCCCGGTGGCGCAGTGGTCTAAGGCGTTGGCCTCTGATCATTCGTCCGTAAGGGGTCCGGGTTCGAATCCCGGTCAGGCATGGATGTTGTGTTTGTCTTACGGCACTGGCTCTTTCCCTTCCCTGGAACCAGTGACCCTAAATTAGGGACGGGCGACTGCTTATAGCCCATTGAGTTGCTCACGGTGGTCGTTAAACCTCCAATCAAAAAAAAAATAAATGGATGGAAATGATGAAAAACAACAACAACAGAAAGACAGAATGTATATAACTTTACAGATCTTGCAACCGCTACCCATCACCATCATTTCAAGCATCTGGACGAATTTTTTCCACACTAAAGCTGATGCTGAAAACGCCTTTCAAGCTTTCTCGCTTCCAGAACTCCTGACTTTCTATGCTACCGGAATACATAACCTTGTTTCTCGTTGTCAAAAAGGTATTGAATCGAATTGTTCTTATTTTGATTAATCATATTCATTCGGAGCTGAGATATCTGTGATTGACGACCAGTGTACAAATCGGACATTTTATTATGGACAACCTAATAAGAACGCAATGCAGCGGTTGTTTACGGGGATTGATGTTATTGATGAATGATGATAGACGTGCTTTTATACTGTGCTTGGATGTTAAATCATTGATACTGTATTGAGTATGCCAATAAACCGGATGTAAGTGTGGAGTACAAACCATCCAAGCAAAATAAATGAATTTGTAAGTACTACAAATGACCTATTTCTTGTAATGCGTATGGGTACCTTCTAATATTACATTGACTTTATCACATATAACATAATTATTGACCTAAGGGCTAAGTTACAGCTGAAAGAAAATTACGATATAACTTTTGACAAGTTTATGGTCAATACTGCTGAGGTAGGAAGGAGAAAGAAATTGTTTTGGCGTAGGTTGTGTAAAACCTGCCCGATCGGTGAACATTTCTGTTAGGTGTGTACAGAGAAATTTTGATCACTATCTGTTTCACGGTCATCGCCCGCTTAAAAGATTAAAGAACTCAGCCTTCCAGGTGTTTGTGTTTTTGAAAGATCTAACCAGAGGAAATAAACGCATCATAAATGCGTTTTCATTTCTCTCTCAGTCCTCCTATGCAAATCTACAGAGCTTTAGGAATGTATTAAACATTTAAGATGCATTAAATAGCAAGTTTTGTCACAAAAAGGACCCATTCAACTTTAATTCACGTGATCGCTTTCTTAAAGGAATAAAGATAACTTGAAAACTACATCATGGTGGGGGAAAGAATCGAAACAGCATCACCCAATTACCGCTCGTCAGATTTGCCATTCCTTTCTGCCAGAAAAGCGCATTCTTCAGTAACTGAAGCATAGGAATTTACTTGGATGACATCACGATAACATAGCATGCAGGAAGTTGAGATAAGGGGGGGATGGTGCAATCTCTACTGCAGAGTAATGTCAATTTGAAGTTTTCTGGAGAGTTTGACACATGGATGATCTTCAACAGCGGTGTTCATATATCGAAAAATAATGAGCTAAGGTGCCTGCAGTGCGCTTGAGGAGATTAATTCTCCATAAATTCCTATCACGTTATATATGAAGATCGAAATTCTAGTTGTTATTTGCTTAACATGCAGATACATTATAATAGATCCATCAAGTACCTACACTGGTGTCCAAAATTAAAGTCCGAAGGGCAATAACGGGCAAATAATCCAAAACGCTCAATGAAATGTTACAATGTTCATATGACATATGTAAATTGACGAGATAAGCAAATTACTACATTTAAATTTGAATATTAGTGAGCAAAACGCTGTCCAATATGTAAACTGCGTTATATACTTAAAGCCGATAAGACAAGCAGTGGCATATTCTTGTTGGTAACACTGTAAAGTACGACTTCCACGCACAAAAGCGCGGAAGGATACATTAACATTTAATGACTTGAGCGTGTGGTGAGTGATGAGGAGAGTTGCGAGAGAGATATCGAAGGAGGAGGACATGGCGAGCTTTGGCTAAGACAACAAGTTCAGTTTATACCGCGGAGTGTATTCCAGTTTATGTTTTTGTGTAAAGTAATAAATGTTTTGTGTTGTGATCGAGTGTCTGTGATGTTACAGACGAAATATAGAATTGGAGGCACCGGTGAGATTCGAACTACGAAAGACAGGAAGTGAAGGCGCCGGTGAGACGGAATCAGCGCAACTTCAGCGGCGTTTTTTATGACCGTGGGAATCGATGAGTTGAAAGTTCTTCAAGCGTGCGAAAGAACCAACGCGACAGGGATATTTTTTCCTCTTTGTGTTGGGAAGAACAAAGGATGGTGACTGTAGTTTGTTTTTTCGAAATTATTTGTTCCGTATCGGATTTACACCACATTAGATGTTTATGTAAGTACTGTTTTGTTGTTGTTCTTAGAGAATTATCCAAAGGAATGAAATATCAAAGAAAGTTTTTTAGAAGTTTCCGGGCACGGAATTAAATAGAAGGAAATAATTTCTGTCAAGAAATAGTACATTCAGATCAACTGTTTGAGCCTAGATTATAGGTAAATGTAGAATATTATTGTAAACAATTTCTGTGAACGTATACACATATACGAAAATAGAAGGAAATAATTTCTGTCAAGAAATAGTACATTCAGAACAACTGTTTGAGCCTAGATTATAGGTAAATATAGAATATTGTTGTAAACAATTTCTGTAAACGTTTACACATATACGATAATAAATAAACATTCGGTACACGTAGAGCTTGTTGAAATGGCTTTCTTAGGAAGAGCTCGAAAAGAAGAACTTCTGCAGTTGGCGGAAGAATTGGGTATAGAAGTTATGCCAAATCTCAAAATTCTGGAATTAAAAAATAAAATTGTCAACTTTGAAGGATATGAAGAGGATTTCGCGAAAGAACTTTTGGCAGGTATAAAAGAGCGTAGAGAAACAGAAAGACAAATGGAATTTGAGCTTGAAAAACTCAAAATAGAAGCTGGACGTCAGCCGCTGGGAGGTAGTTTGGAGCAAAATGGAAATTCTCAAAAACCGAGATTAGAACTTCGTCATTTGATAAAAACATTTGACCCAAAAGACAGTGATATAAGTATTTACTTAGTTTTATTTGAAAGGCAAGCACAACAAGCAGAAATAAAAAGGGAAGATTGGGTCACGAATTTGATAGGACTTTTGCCCTACGAAACATCACAATTGATTGCCAGAGAAAATGTGGAAGATGCTAAAAACTATGAATATGTTAAAAGGTTACTTCTTAAAAGATATAAGTTAAGTCCAGAGAAATTTAGATTGAAATTTGTACAACACATGCGTACATCAGAGAAGACCTGGAGAGATTTCGCCTTCGAGTTAGAAAATTATTTTAATGAATGGATTTCAGGACTTAAAATAGGCAATTTTGAAGGGCTAAAAAAATTAATGATCATAGATCAATTGAAGCGGAGAGTGCCTATAGAAATAAGGGAGCATTTTATTGATAAATGGTCAAATATTGTCTCACCTTCAGATTTGGCTGATATGGTGGACAATTATGAAAGTGTAAGAGGAGGAATCAAGAAAAATTCATCGAATGAATTTTGTGCTTCAAAGAAAATGCAAGGCAGTGAGAACAAAACTAGAGATAACTATGATCGCAGAAATTTTATGAAAAATGGACTTTATAACAAAAATTATGTTAAGTCAGATGTAGGACAAGGGTGGTCAAAACGGAATGTATCTCAGAATGAAGAAAAGTATGATCGCAGACGGAAGATTCAATGTTACGAGTGTGCATCTGTAACGTATACTCTATATTCACTTTCCTTTTGATTTTACTATCTCTAGTTATTTTATTTTACTATGTAAATTATCTTCCTACTGAACGGAATATTATTTCACCCGCTGAATGAGATCTGGCAATGAGTGTAAGTCATGACGTGGTGGTAGCTCGTATATAGGCGCGTTCATCGAGACGGTAGGGGGTGTGTGTTGTGTTGTTGCGTTGGAGTTGAGGTTGTGTTGGAGTTGTGTTGGTGGTGTGCGTACTATAAGAGGAAAGTTTATTCATTATTATCTACAAGATATATGAGTGCCTTAGTTGACCACGAGTCTGGGAAATAAATAGTTGTTCAGTAAGTTCAGTCTTTCTCAATTCTTAGTTTTGTCAGACCTCTGTGTGGCTGTTAGGTTTATGACTTTGATTACTTAATATAAATAACCAGCGTTGAGACTTTGTTTAAGTTCATAATTAACGAGTAACAACACCCTTTTGGGAATTCATTAGTTTGAAGCTTAGAGCATTATTCATTCATAATAATTAGCTTAGCAAAAAGATATTAAAGCTAATACATTATAATTGGCGCCCGAACTTTTCTCGAACACGAGATCCTGACTATTATTACCCATGGCTTCTTTACCTGAGACAACTTCAAATTTCCACCATCCGGCAAGTCTCGAGGGTAATGGTGTTTGTTTGGACAATTTGTACGAAGCCTGTGGCTCTGACTTCGATATGAATGATCTGCACATACCCAAGCATTCTTCACCATTTCGGAATGCACCAGCTTCTTATTACTCTGAGTCGCGGGTCGTACCTGAGGGAATTCAATCCTCTCAGCGAAGCAGAATGCTTGCCCATTTCGTGCCGCATGCAGGAACAATTCATTTCAATGGTTTGGAGGGGTCTTTAAAGTTCCTTGAAGATCTGGAAGATCATTTTGATCTCTATAATATTCCGGAAGACTGCAAGGTCCAAATTGCCGGAACTTGCTTGAGAGATACCGCCAAGACCTGGTATCGTCAGTGGCGAGGGTCGAACCCGGATTCTCATTATGAGAATTTCCGTGCAGAATTCTTGGAGGTCTTTCCTTTCGGCCTCAGTCGAGCTAGCTTTGCTCAACAGCTGTTTTCTCGTCAGCAGGGTCCCAATGATAGCCCTGTTGCATTTGCGTTGGAAACTACACGCCTATATAATCTATGGGATCCACATGCCAGTCATGTTGACATGTTGGATACCCTCGTACAGCAGCTCGACCCATTCTTGCAAGATTTTCTTGAGGTTCGACACCCTACCACTATTCATGAATGCCTTCGCCTCATACGCACGTATGAAGAGCGGCATGGCAGACATGCTTCAACTCACCATGCTCGGGCACCCCGCGAGGCTTATTCCGAAAACCCTCAGCGGCATAATAGACAAAACTTTCAGCGCGAGCATACACAAGTGCCCACCCAAGCTTCATACGTTCCACCACACAGAAGAGTGGCGAACCAACAGCGAGGTTCTGAGCAAGCTTCGGGATATCGTCATAATGCACAGTATGCTCGACCCCGTTTCACTCAGCAGCATTCGGAACGTTATCATGCTCAGGGCAATAATAATTTTTCTGCCCGTGCTGAGGGCAGACATAACGAATATGAAAATGTCAACAGACACGCGGAGTTCCCGACGCAGGGTTCACGCAATTTTCCTTATCGTGAAAATTTTCCCGATACCCGGCAGGGTCGAGGTTTCCGACCACATGATAACAACACCAGAGTTCCTTTAAACTTCCACAGGAAGTAGACGAAGGCTCGGTCCTGCTTCCTGATACCAAACATTCTGACCCTAAAACAGTATTAGTGACTGTTCAAACTCCTCAGTTGCCTGATGTATTCTTGACACTTGAAGACGTTATTGTCGAGACAAAGTTCGACACTGGGTCTGAGATATCAGCCCTAAATACAAAGTTTTGCAATGACGTTTTTTCTGCAATACACGTTCAGCCTGCAACGCAGTATTTGCGAGGTGCCAATAATGAAATCTTCAGTATCGCAGGAACTGTCACATTATCTTTAGGGCTGGGAAAAGCTCGTTTTACACATTCTTTCCTGCTTATAGACGAGCTACCCGTGAAATGTCTCATGGGTATGGACTTTATTAACAAGTTTCAAATAACTTTGAATTTTGTACAACATGTGATTTCCTTTCCGGAACCTGTCGAAATGATTCCGACGGTTCCTGTAGATATTACGAGTTTATTGTTGAGTGACCAATTGAATGAGGAGCAACGAGACCAACTTTCTCTCCTTTTACAGGAAAGCCCTGGTTTATTTTCTGATCAACCTGGTTTCACACAGGTGGTTTATCATGTTATTGACACTGATGGTTCGAAACCCATTGCGACGAAACCTTACCCTTGTGCTCCACATAAGAAACAGGAAATGCAACGTCAAATTGCGGAAATGATTAAGCAAGGCATAATCAGGGAATCAACAAGCGCCTGGGCGGCCCCTGCTTTCTTGGTTCCAAAGAAACAACCAAATGAATTTCGTTTCGTGACAGATTTTCGCAAACTCAACCAAGTTACAAAAACTATCAATTATCCACTACCCTGTCATGTCACATATTCTAAATGACTTGTCGTCAACCAAATGGATGTCAACTTTGGATTTGGCGAGTGGATATTGGCAGGTGGCAGTACATCCGGACTCTGTCGATAAAACAGGCTTTGTGACTCCTTTTGGGGCCTATGAATATTTACGTATGCCTTTTGGTTTGGCTTCTGCACCTGCTACTTTCCAAAAGCTTATGGACACGGTTCTCAGACCTGTCCTGGGTCCCCACGTGCATGTCTATTTGGATGATATTATTATAACATCAGAGACTTTTGACGAGCACCTTTTTCTGCTCAAACAGGTGTTCCAACTTATATACAATGCTGGCTTGACGTTAAAACCTAGTAAATGCCAGATAGCGAGGGACGAGATTGTATATCTGGGGTTGAAAATTACTCCCCATGGGTTATTCACTGATAATGAAAAAATTAGGCCTATTGTTGACTTTCCTCGGCCTAAAACAGCAAAAGAACTATCCCGTTTTCTGGGAATGACCGGTTGGTATCAGCAGTTCGTCCCCGCTTATGCTACAATATGTGAGCCGTTGTATGCTTTAAAGCGTAAATACAAGAAGTTTATTTGGACACCTGAAGCTAACGCTGCATTCGAAACACTGAAGTCTGCATTGACTCAGCCTCCGGTGTTGGCTTTCCCGGATCATACTAAAGAATTTGATATTTATACTGATGCATCCGGAGTTGGTCTTGGTTGCGTTTTGTCACAAGCTGGGCATCCAATAGCTTTTGCGTCTCGTACTTTAGCCAAAGCTGAACGCAATTATTCAGCTACGGAACGTGAATGTCTTGCTGTTGTGTATGCACTGAATAAATTTCAATGTTATCTTAACGAATTGACAGTTAACATAATTACGGATCATTCTGCCCTTCAGTATTTAAATTCTGCTAAGCACCTATCTCAAAGACTTATGAAGTGGGCTCTGAAGTTACAAGAGAGCAATATCAAAATTTCGTATCAGCCAGGTCATAAGAATCAATTACCGGACGCATTATCTCGCGTTCCGATTAGTGGGGTCCCCACCGAAACTACTCTGGATGTCAGCCTTTACTTCTGATAGCTGATATTACATCCAGAGAGCAGATAATGGCAGAATTAATAAATGATCCAGATTTTGGGGATATTTACAATTTTTTGCTTGCGGGTTCGCCCCTACCAAGTGATCCTTCTCTGGCTGGAAGGTCACAACATTTTGAAGTAATAGAGGGTCTTCTTTATTATACAAAGTCTCGGACTACTAGGGCAGAGTTTCGCCCATGTATTCCGCGAACCCTTAGAATGGCTCTTTTAAATGAATTTCATGACAAACCTCTTGCAGGCCATTTAGGTATTCGCAAGACCCGTTGTAAATTGCGGGATGTTGCCTATTGGCCTGGCATGTACCAAAGTGTGCTCGCATACGTTCAATCATGTCACTTGTGTCAGATTAATAATTATCGTAATGTAAGACCGGCCGGTCACTTGAAATCTAGTTCAAGTTCTCATGTATTTGATATTATTTCCATAGATTTATTAGGACCTTATCCATTATCTGTTAAAAATAAAGCTCGTTATGTGTTAGTACTAACTGATAATTTTTCTAAATGGGTTGAAGTTTTCCCATTAAAGCCGCTACGGCTGAGATTATTTGTAATGTCTTAGTTAATGAAGTATTTTCTAGATATGGTGCACCTAATAAAGTAGTTTCGGATAATGGTCCTCAATTTATTTCTGACATTTTTGAAAGAATGTGTGCGAGATTACACATTAAACATAAATTCATTTCCCCATATCATCCCCAGAGTAATCCTGCAGAACGCGTTAACCGAACGCTAGTGAAAATGATTGCGACTTTCGTAATGGACCACCATGAAAGATGGGATGACCATTTAGAACTTTTTGCGTTCGCCCTCCGCTCGTCTGTCCACGAGTCTACTAAAATTACTCCTGCAGAACTTTTCTGGGTCGCAAAATTAAAACCCCTTTTGAAAATTTAACGGGGATTATCGACGAATTAAACCAGCGACCAACTCCGCAATCAGTACACATTATGGCAGAAAAAGCTCGTGTTGCAATGCTAGGAGCACAAGCGGCTCAAGCACGATATTATAATTCTAGGCGTAGGGAACCAGATCTTGTCGTTGGAGATCTCACTCTCGTGGAAACGCACTTCCAGTCTTCTGTTTCGCATACTTTAGTGAAGAAATTTGCACCCAGCTACGAAGGTCCATATCGGGTGGCAAATGTCTTTGACAATAATATTGTTCTGGAGAAACCGAACAACCATTTTCAATATGTACATGTTGATCAATGTCGCAAATATCACGAACGGAATATCGATTTCATTATCAATCCTACTCAACCTTCTGTTCCACAGACTCAAGAATCTATATCTCATGTTCAACCGCCGGAAATTGTGGACGAACCACCGAACATTTTTGACGAATCACCAGTGATTTTTTCCTGCACCCTCCCTCCCTCCAGACGAGTTTCTACACACGCAACCTGATTCTCCCGTGAGACCAAGGCTCGAATCGAGTTCGTCGAATACGAGTATCGTTCCTTTCCCTCCAACCATTGCCAAGACTATTGCTGCGCCGTTTCCGGTTAAATCTGCACCAACGCGGGATACTTCTTCTTTGAATACCTCATCGGAAAGTATTCCTGTGGGCAAATCTAAACATCGCCCTGCACGACCGCTGAATTACAGCAGCGACTCGGAGGCGTCGGACATTTCTGATTTGTCAGTTATGAATCCTACTTTTAATATTCCACACCGTCCAGCACCACCAAAAGCTGGGCGCAAACGTGACTTGTCTCCCCAATCTGCTTCGCCGCAACAGCCACGAAGGCAGAAATCTTTGCATCCACCCGGGTTTCGCCCCTGGAACCTCCGTTCAGGGCAAACAGGGCCGATGCCTGCTACTACTATCATGCCCCGTGGGCGTAAACGAAAGCAAGCGATGTGGCCGGAGACACGTCCGTCCAAAAGATGCTGGAAGGACACAACGGGCCCCAGCACCAAGGGACTTCATATCCAAAGCCTGGGGGAGCCCGTTCCTATCAGCCGCAGCAGGGATTTCCGGACCGCCAGACTTCTGACGTTCCTGACCGTTCTTCTCAGCCGCAGGGATTTCCAGACCGCCGGACTTCTGACGTTCCTGACCGTTCTTCTCAGCCGCAGGGATTTCCAGACCGCCAGACTCCTGACCGTTCTTCTCAGCCGCAAGGGATTCCGGACCGCCAGATTTCTGACCGTTCTTCTCAGCCGCAGGGATTTCCAGACCGCCAGATTCCTGACCGACAACAGACCGATGTTCCATTACCGTCCCGGAAGAGATCCAAGCCACCTGATTTCACCAGTCCCATTAGGCCTGGAAAACGTTACCGCACTAGAATTTTTTATGCGTCCTCGAGATAAGTAAGTTCTCGTGGACAGGTTCTTTCTCAGTTTGTTGTTTTTCCTGCACGACCAGTTGGCGTGTCAGAATTTCTTTTTTTTTCGTGTGGGCCTATGCATTCTTTTTTGTGTATATATGTGTGTTTTTTTTATATTTCTTCTATGTCCATCTACTAATCCACTTTTTTTTGTATGTCTATGTGCTTAGGGGTAAAATAATAAAATTGTTACTGTTAGGCAGCTCCAGGTAAATTTCGCTGCTGATACAGTTGTTCTGTATTTCAACGAATGAGGCGAACGTAATTTGAAATGAAAATAGTAAAATTGTTACTGTTAGGCAGCTCCAGGCAATCTTCGCTGCTGATACAGTTGTTCTGTATTTCAACGAATGAGGCGAACGTAATTTGAAATGAAAATAGTAAAATTGTTACTGTTAGGCAGCTTCAGGTAAATTTCGCTGCTGATACAGTTGTTCTGTATTTCAACGAATGAGGCGAACGTAATTTGAAATGAAAATAGTAAAATTGTTACTGTTAGGCAGCTTCAGGCAATCTTCGCTGCTGATACAGTTGTTATGTATTTCAACGAATGAGGCGCACGTAATTTGAAATTAAAAAAGTGATTCCTGCTAGGCAGAATAAAAGGAAAGTATGCCGATGCAGGTTTGGTTTGTTCTACACTACAAATTTCAGTCGAATACAGATTCGTAAATTGTCATGCCAAGTTGATAATGTAAATACGGCTACCACCAAACAAATCAAAAAAGAGATCGAGAAACGTCAATCATCGAAATGTAAGACTTACACTCCAAAATTGATAGGTTTTTCGGACATAAAAAAATGAAAAAAAAAAAAAAAATTAAGGGGGAGATGATGTAACGTATACTCTATATTCACTTTCCTTTTGATTTTACTATCTCTAGTTATTTTATTTTACTATGTAAATTATCTTCCTACTGAACGGAATATTATTTCACCCGCTGAATGAGATCTGGCAATGAGTGTAAGTCATGACGTGGTGGTAGCTCGTATATAGGCGCGTTCATCGAGACGGTAGGGGGGGTGTGTTGTGTTGTTGCGTTGGAGTTGAGGTTGTGTTGGAGTTGTGTTGGTGGTGTGCGTACTATAAGAGGAAAGTTTATTCATTATTATCTACAAGATATATGAGTGCCTTAGTTGACCACGAGTCTGGGAAATAAATAGTTGTTCAGTAAGTTCAGTCTTTCTCAATTCTTAGTTTTGTCAGACCTCTGTCTGGCTGTTAGGTTTATGACTTTGATTACTTAATATAAATAACCAGCGTTGAGACTTTGTTTAAGTTCATAATTAACGAGTAACAACACCCTTTTGGGAATTCATTAGTTTGAAGCTTAGAGCATTATTCATTCATAATAATTAGCTTAGCAAAAAGATATTAAAGCTAATACATTATACATCTTATGATCACATTCGACCTCAGTGTCCTAAGCTAAAATCACAGAACTCAGGAAGCGTAAATAGAATCAGAGAGGAAACTGAAAGGGGTCTCTTGGCACCCTATACCTTTGAAGGAAAAATAAATGGAGTTACCATGCCTATTCTCCGGGATACAGGTTCATCAGTTGATATCATTTGTCAAGAGTATGTGTCGCCAGGTGAGTTTACTGGAGAACATGTGTGGGTACAGCATCTTCTGGATGAGCAAAAGGTTTGTTTACCATTGGCAGAAGTTGAACTAGAATGTGAATTAGGTCATATTGTAACTAAGGCTGCAGTGATTAGAAAGTCGCTAGATCAAGGTAGATATTTACTTGGAAATAAGACTGCCGCTTTGTTAAAAAAATTGATATGGAGTGGCCACTTAATTCAGAACAAGTAAATGTTGTGGTTACTAGGTATCAAGAAAAACAGAAACGAAACAACGAAGAGAGAAATTCAGTAAAGAATGATTCAGGGAAGAAAGAAAAACAAGCCCTTGAAGGACAGGCTGTGGGTTCCGAAGAATCAGATGAATTAGAAGAAGAAATTCTGCCATTGAGGCATGATGAAGATAAAGCCATGTTAGAGTTGGTAAAAATGGATTCAAAAAGTTTCATGGAAGATCAACGGCAGAGTTTGGAATTGAAAAAATGTCTCAAAGAAATAGAGAAAACAGATTGTAATAAGGCAAATGGTTATGCTGTACTAAGAAATGGGATGTTGGTGAAGAAGAAGATCAACAAGATTGGCGAAGAGGAAGATCTTATTGTTGTTCCAGAACAATATAGAGAACAAATAAAAAGCATGTGTCTTGAGGGAACTTCGGGGCATTTAGGAGTGACAAAAACCAAAGACAGACTAGCGAAGTATTTTTATTGGCCTAACTGTTATAAAGACATTGAAGAATTTGTAAAATCTTGTGATTCATGCCAACGTGCTGGAAAAGCTGGGGACAAAAAGAAAGCACCTTTAAAAATAGTTCCAATTATTCCTGAATTTTTTACAAAAATCAACGTTGATGCCTGTGGGCCTTTGCCCGAGACTTCAAGCGGAAATAGATACATAATTACAGCTATGTGTTTGTCGTCCAAATATCCAGATGCAGTACCAGTACCAGACATAGGATCCAAGTCGGTAGTTGACGCTTTGTTACACATTTTTAGCCGCATGGGATTTCCGAAAGAAATTCAAACTGATCAAGGAGCCAGTTTTGTAAGCATTTTGACACTAGAATTTCTGGAGCGGTTTGGAATAAAAGTTACTCATAGTTCTGTATATCATCCCCAAAGTAATCCGGTAGAACGATTCCATCGAACTATTAAAAGGATGTTGAGAGTTTTATGTCTTGAGTCTGCTCCGGATTGGGAGAAACAGTTACCGGCGGCGCTGTTTGCTTTGAGAACTGTGACACATGTAAGCACAGGGTTTACGCCTGCTGAATTGGTGCGTGGAAAAAATTTGAGGACGCCAATGACACTATTGTGTGAAAAATGGATGGGTCATCCTGAAGAAGAAAACTATGTCACTGAATATGTATTTGAGTTAATAAATAGGATGAAAAGATGTCAAGACCTTGCCATTAAAAACATGGAAGTGGCTTAATTAAAAAGAAAATATTGGTATGACAGAAATGCGGTAAAACGTGAATTTCAAGAAGGAGATTTAGTATTGGTTTTGTTACCTGCAGGCCAAATAAGTTAGCGGAACAGTGGAAAGGACCAGGGAAAATTGAGAAAAAAATTTCTGAGACTAATTATGTAGTAAGCTTTAAAGGTAAAAATGTAAAGCATCAAGCATATCACATTAACATGCTGAAACCATACCATAAACGACCAGAATTTGTGAACTTATTGCCCGGTTGTGAAAATGGTGAAATAGATTTAGAGATTAAATTTCCGCAAGTTGAAAAAAATCCCAATATATTTAACTTCTCTGATATCAAGGAGAACAGTAAACTTCGAGAGCGCCTAAGTGGCCAACAAATTCAGGATCTGAAAAAACTATTATGTCGTTACTTGAAAATGTTTTCTAATATTCCAGGGAAGACTCATTCGGTCGAACATGATATCGAGCTAGCTAGTAATGCTATTGTAAGAGTTAAGCCTTATAGAATGTCGCCCAGGCAGATAAATATTCTTAAAGCCGAGATAGATAAAATGCTGCAGTACAAGATTATAGAAGTTGGTGAATCAGACTATACATCACCCATGATTTTGGTAGAAGTACCCGGAAGAGATCCACGCCCATGTATTGACTACAGGCGATTGAATGAAGTGACAAGGACCCAGTTCTATCCATTGCCTAATATACAAGAAAGAGTCGAAAAGGTTTCTGGAGCGAAGTATATTACAGTATTAGATTTAACAAAAGGGTACTGGCAAATTCCATTAAGTGCTAGAGCTCAACGATTAGCAGCGTTTGTGACTACTTTTGGAACGTATCGGCCCTTAAAGATGCCATTTGGCTTTAAGAACGCTCCTTATTTCTTTAGCAAAATGATGTCGGAACTTTTGAGAGGCTGCGAAGAGTTTGCCGTACCATATCTAGATGATGTTGCCATTTTTTCCGAAAACTGGGGGATCATTTGATACATCTTGAAGAAGTGCTACAGAGGTTGCAGAGGGCTTCCTTGACCATAAAACCTTCCAAATGTAAGTTTGCTCAAGATCACGTCTTGTATTTGGGTCATATTGTTGGACAAGGATATCGAAAACCAGCGGAACGAAAGCTTCAGATAATACAAAGTTTTCCTACGCCAAAGAACAAGACGCAAGTAAGATCTTTCTTAGGCCTGGCGGGATATTACAGCAGATATATTCCAATGTTTTCTTCGATAGCAGCTCCCTTGACAGACATCTTGAAGGGTAAAAATCGTAAAGAGGAAATGATATGGTCAGAACAATGTGAGAAAGCTTTTGTGGAACTAAAAAATCTTTATCTAGTTTTCCTGTTCTGTATGCCCCTGACTATGAACGTAGATTTATTCTACAAACTGATGCTTCAGATCAAGGAATGGGAGTCGTCCTCTCGCAAGAACAAGAAGATGGCGCTGAACATCCTGTACTCTATCATAGCAGAAAACTTTCGACAGCAGAGAAGACATACAGTACCAGTGAAAAAGAATGTGCCGCCATTATATTTGCGGTACAGAAACTAAAATGCTACCTGGATGGTCAAAATTTCCTCATACAAACTGATCATAACCTTCTCGTTTGGTTACGCACCAACCCAAGTTCAAATGCTCGTCTGATGAGATGGGCCCTTGCTTTACAAGCATATGATTTTGTTATAATTCATCGATCGGGAACTATGCACAAAAATGCAGATGGACTGAGAAGAGTTCCAACTTTAGATCATCCACCTTGATCATGCTATGTGTCTGCTAGTGAAAACATTTTTTTGTTTTTTTTTGCTTTTGGTTGTGGTATATAATACATAGAAATTGTTGGAAAACACGTAAAGATGATTGTTGAATTAACTCATATATTTCGCTTTGTAAATGGATTATGACTCATTATGTGAACTATGACTATTGTATTGTAAAATGACAAGAACTTTTTACCACTTGAAAAAGTTCCTCTGGAGTGAGGAGGGGTTGTAAAGTACGACTTCCACGCACAAAAGTGCGGAAGGATACATTGACATTTAATGACTTGAGCGTGTGGTTGAGTGATGAGGAGAGTTGCGAGAGAGATATCGAAGGAGGAGGACATGGCGAGCTTTACCTAAGACAACAAGTTCAGTTTATACCGCGGAGTGTATTCCAGTTGATGTTTTTGTGTAAAGAAATAAATGTTTTGTGTTGTGATCGAGTGTCTGTGATGTTACAACACTCGTAAGAAGAGTTCCGATGGCTGCAAATGCTTTCCCTTTGTCTCATACACTTGTATCTGACGTTGTATGGTGGTGAGCGACTAGAAGTAGGCCAGTATTTGACGTATGGTGGTGAACGGTTAGA
The DNA here is from genome assembly GCA_039090855.1 of Macrothele yani. NCBI lineage: Eukaryota > Metazoa > Arthropoda > Arachnida > Araneae > Macrothelidae > Macrothele > Macrothele yani. The sequence goes on along the minus strand of CM077010.1, from coordinate 70,331,459 downwards.
AGCAGGCCAGCATTTGATGTTGTATGGTTGTGAGCGACTAGAAGCAGGCAAGTATCTGACGTTGTATGGTGGTGAGCGACTAGAAGTAGGCCAGTATCTGACGTTTTATGGTAGTGAACGACTAGAAGCAGGCCAATATCTGGCGTTGTATGATTGTGAGCGACTAGAAGCAAGGCAGTATCTGACATTGTATGGTGGTGAGCGACTAGAAACAGGCCAATATCTGGCGTTCTATGGTGGAAGTGACTAGAAGCACGCTAGTATATGGCGTTGTATGGTGGTTAGCGACTAGACGCCGGCCAGTATTTGTCGGTATATGGTGGTGAGCGACTAGAATCTGACTTTGTATGGTGGTAAGCGACTACAAGCAGACCAATATTTGACGCTCTATGGCAGTGAGTGACTAAAAACAGGCCAGTATTTGACGTTGTATGGTGCTGAGCGCCTAGAAGCAGGCCAGCATCTGACGTATGGTGGTGAACGGTTAGAATCAGGCCAGTATTTGATGTTGTATGGTGGTGAGCGACTAGAAGCAGGTCAGTATATGACGTTGTATGTTGGTGAGCGACTAGAAGCAGGTCAGTATCTGGCGTTGTATGGTGGTGAGCGACTAGACACAGGCCAGTCTCAGATCCAGGCAGCAAGGGATTTGAATATCCACCCCCGTGTTGTTTCCGCGATAATGGCATCGCCGGTGAGATTTCGCCATTACTGTTAGGTTCCGATAGTATAACACCTTGTGATGTAGCTATTATCAATAACACCGGGAAGGGGGCGGGGTTGCCACGAAGGCCTGGCCAAAGTCCTCTAAGATATACGACACTTTATTAGGACTATTATGTCGGCGTCATAGGTCCCATACAGCCCGAAAGTTGTCTTCAAAGCTTTCCGCTTCATCTCTACAGGACATCATGGACAAGCTGATTTCCCCTAGGACTGCTGTATCTAGGCAAACGATATATCGAAGGCTCAATGGCCAGGAGACCTATAGTTTGTTTCCCGTAGGCCTCATTTCACAGGAGAGCTCACATGAACTGGTGCAGACGATATTGTTCCTGGTGCCTAGACGAGTGGGCCGATGTTCATTTTACAGACGAATTGAGATTCAGTCTACAAATGGATTTTTATCGGCATTTAATCTTGAGGGAACAAGACATTTAATGATCCTGCAAACGTCGTAAACAAGACTTCAGTGGCGGTGGCCGACTCGTGTGTGGTGGCATTACGTTCAATGGCCGCACACCACGTCACGTGTTCGGAGAAGGCAATGTGAATGCTGAGCGCTATAGGAACGAGATCTCACAGCCCCATGTCTGAATTTTTCTGGGAATTCCTTTAATGGGTAACAACGCATTGCAGCACAGGGCTCAGCATGTCGTTGATATCCTCTAGAGTGAGGATATTCGGTGTGTGGATGGACATCCAAGTCTCCAGACCTGAACCCTATAGAGCAGGGGCCAACACTTCGATCGGGATCTACCGGTCGATCGCCGAATCATTTTTGATTGATCGCTAAGGTTTTGTGGAAAAAATATAAAACATTTTTGAAGTGACTACGAAAGTCGACGATGGAGCATTCTGACAAAGGAGGGGCCATGTTTGCGTCCTTACAACTGCTGATCTGCGACTGCATCCACCAGGTGTCAAGATAACGTGGCCTTCCCTCCCCCGATAGCAATCTGCAGCGGCTCCGCTTTCCTACGTAGTAAGAGAATTCACTACAGAGATAGACGCGGGAGATTGCGTCACGGGAGGTAACAGTCAGCTTGGGGGCAGTTGGGCGTGCAGGTTATGTGAATAATGTTTATTGTTTATCGTTCTCATCGGAGCTGTGGTTTTCTTCTTTGAACTATTTTGTTGATAGATATTATTTTGGATGAAATGAGTGCCCCAAAAAGATCGAAAACTTATTATTTTCATCAAGAATGGGAACCAGACTACTTCTTCGCTATGGTTAAAGACAAGTGTTGCTGCTTAATTTGCAGTACTTCCTTGACGATACCAAAGAAGGGGATTTTAGAGCCGCACTTCAACGCATTGCATGGTAAATATCAATCCAATTTCCCATTAAACAGTTAAATAAGAAAGTGAAAATGACAAGAACTGAAATCTGGATTGACTGCGCAGCGAAACATGTTCTCAAAATCAAACGATCAATAGAAGGCTGTAATCATCGCTTCCTTTCAAGTAAGCGATAAATAAGCAACAACATGTAAATCTTTTTCTGATGGCGAATTTATCAAAGATATTTTTGTGGACATAGCAGATTCTTTTATTTGCAAATTTCACGAATAAGGGTGAAATAAAAAACAGCCCTTCAAGATCTGCAATTATCTCGGAATACAGTCATGAGACGTATGGAAAAGTTAAGCCAACATGCAAATAGGCAACTGCTAAAAGATATTGAACAATGTGTTTCATTTTCCCTGAAACTGGATGAATCAACGGATTTCGGTGACACCTCTCAACTACCCAGTTTTATCAGAATGGTTTTCTCGAACTTTTCTGCTAAAGAAGAGTTGTTGGGCATGATTTCATTGAAAGGAAAAATTCGAGGTCTCGATATTTTCAACGGATTCAAGGAACATATTGAAAAGGTTCATTTGGCTTTCTTTAAACTCGTGTCAATAACCACCGACGGAGCAGCAGAGATAACGGGTAAATCCAATGGATTCATAGCTTCGTGTCAGAAAAATAAAGATTTCCCAGATTTCTTAGCTATCATTGTATCACCCATCAGCAAGAGGCTTAATACAAAATGCGTCATGGATATTTCTTTTAAAACCATCAACTACATCAGAGGTAAATCTCTTCAAAGGAGACTTTTTAAAATGTAACTGGTTGATATAGAGCCAGATTTGATTTTGCACACGGACGTCAGGTGACTAAGCCGAAGCAATTTTTTTGCAAAGATTTCGTTGTTGGGCGATATTATAAATTTACTTGAAGAGAGGGGTGATAATTACCATCAACTACGTGATCTGGACTGGCTATGTGATCTGCCATTTTCGGCAGATTTTACAAGAAAACTTAGTTTACTAAACCTGAAATAACAAGGACAAAATAAAACAATCGGCAATACGATGAGCAGTGCTTCTTCTTTCAAGAACCAAACATTGGCTATGATTAAGGATCTCGAAAATAAACGTTTTGATCGATTTAAAAACATCAAGGATTATTTATAAAAAAATTCACGTATGTATTCAATTTAGGAAAATATGTAACTGAAATCCAAACTTTTCTTGACGACTTCGAAACCCGATTCAGTGATTTATCAAAAATGGAAGATCTTATTCAATTTTCCATTTACCCATTCAAGGAGGACACTGACCCACAACCGATCGGAAGTAAATTTTCAGAGCTGTTTCAACTGGACAAAATTTCATTGGGAAATGAGATAATAACACTACCGTGCGACATACTGTACTTCCAAAAGCTAGATCTTCAGAATATGATTTTTGGAATTTTGTCCCCAAAGGAAAGTACCTCAATGTGAGAAAATGTAGAGAACATTTACATTCCTGCTTCGGGTCAACATATTTATGCGAATCAGCATTTTCTTACTTGCAACAAACAAGAAATAAACATCGCTCAAATTTGACGGATCAGCACACAGAATGTTGCTTGAGATTGGCGTTGTACGATTATACTCCAGATTTTCTAGCCTTGGTGGAAGACATGAAGGCGCAAACTTCACGTTAATTTTTTGTTCACCATAAAAAATAAAGATTTGTTCATAACAATTAAACTTATACTAAGGCCTATGCACAAATATCCGATAAAAAGCATACAATAATTCAAATTGTTTAATTTACCTCAAATACATGCATAAAATTGATAGGTTCTACCTACTGGGCAACAACGATATACGCATAGCGGGAAGCGACAAATTTTGGAGGAAGATATTTTAAATTGTGAAGTAAAGCAGAACACACTTGGAGTCGAGGGGAGAAAAGTAGATTTTAGGTCCAATCAAGTTAGTAACACCTGCGATAGAGTACGCCTGAGATACTTTGGGATGACACGTTGCAACTCGTCAGCCTCGTTTCAGAACCCTTCCCGAGCTACGCGCTACTCTCATCGAGGAATGAATATTCTTTGGCTCTGGAGTTTATCAACAACCTGTTGATAAGTATACACCATCATTGAGAGAGTTGCCTTTCCGTAAGAGATGATCACATTCCTTATTAACGCATTTTTAGGTTACATTCTTGCATCTCTTCTTGGTGACATCTGCGGATGTGACCCTTGTACGCAAAATGTGTACGTATTTGTTTGTTGTTATAAAATGTTTGTTACCCTTATGATTGTGTCGCTTTACAAGCCGAAAGTTTGTACGTGTTTCCCTTTTTATCCCTGCGAATTCCTTCCAAATTTTGGATGAGACAATAATGCAAGTACAGGTCTAAGGAATTAAGAAATTTAAGTGGGGTAGCACTCTTGATTCTTTCAATAAACCCTTAATCAGGAATGGTGAACCTATGTGGCCCGCGGCATGCAGCGCCACCCCTTGATTTTTTAAACCACGTCCATAATAAATAAACAACTCCATAAAGTCGTACTTGGAGGTAAGTTTCACAGTATACATTTTTAAAAACATTTTTACTGTAAAACTTACCTCCAAGTACGACGACGTGAACACTGCAGCGGCATGCCTAACACAACGCCTCGGCGACCATTGGCTCTGCTGAAGTCGCTGCCAATAAAGTAGTTGTTACTAAGGGATATTTTCGAGGTTTGGGGTAAAAAATTGACGTCGTATAATACGTTTTGAAGTCTCCGCAGACCAGAGGACTGGTAACTATTTGGGCTATAATTAGAACTGAACAGCTGGCATCGGCTTTGCTCTGATTATTGGCACGTCTTTTGTAAAAAAAAACCGTATATGCATATATTATCACTTTGTCCGTCCTTCCACTTATGGACAGCATTTCTTTGTAACTTTTAGTCCCATTTGAAAAACTCTTTTTGCATTCGGAAGCTTGAAATGGAATAACGATAATCCTTTCCTTCCGGTTTTCTCTCGATCTCTATAGGGAGTAAGTTCAAATGCTACCGAATTCAAAATGCATTTTATTACATGTCATTGATTCTAAACAACCAATTGAAAAAATAAATCTTTCTTTCCTTCGATACCATTTAAGAGGAGTCTATTTCGGGTACAGTTTCTTTCTCAAGTAGTGCGCGTTCACCGATAGAAACCGTAACGTTAAATTGCTATTTCTCCGATATTTCTGCTTCTAAAAGATCGATCGAAAAAATTATTTTTGCATCTCATAGAGATTCTGGAGGGAAACATTCCGCATGTAAATTCTGTTTTTTTGTAAAGGACAGCATTGCCACACAAAGGCATAAATGCATATTTCTATTTCTGATGTGTTTGCAGCCGTTCTAAAATCTCGATAAAAGAAACTTGTTTTTGCAATCAGACACCACTCATCACGAAAAACCTTTTGAGAATACCCTCTGCTTAAAATAATGCATAGCTTTTCCGTCAGACGGAGTAGTTGTTTATTGTTTTCCGAGATAACTCTGTTTCTAATAAACCGATTTGAAAACTTTTTTCTTTGTCGGAGAGTGTTTCTGGTGCAAAATGTTTTGCATATGATTTAAAAATTTTCTTAATGTTTACATTTGCTGCAAAATCCACGCAACTGAAAACCTGACTTAAAAATTTTTTCGGTCATTTACAAATAATACGTCGTCGAAGTGTGACATCACAAGATGGCGCTGGGCATAAACAAATGTCTGTTACTTCAGGATTCCCATAACGTTTCAACATGATTGGCGAAATGTGATCATATTTTGCAATTTCCTCATTTTTTTCTGACAATTTGAAGCTAATTCAACGCGGTGAAACTGCTGGAAAGTCCTCTCACATCCAGTCATTTGATAATGAACCGCATAGAGAGAAAATACGAGGTCAAATTCATGCTTCTATGAAAGATAAGGCGAAATGTGTAGTTTATCATCCTAAACTATTTGGCTACATATTTGGAAAGAATGAGATATATAATGTTAAAGTATATAATTTGATGGCAAGTAGTGAAAACATTTCATCTTTAAAACGCATTTTAAAGATTTTTACTGTAAAACACACCTCCAAATAAGACGACGTGAACACCGCTGCAGCAGGCCAAACACAACGCCGCGGCGACCGCGTCAAGCTTGGCTCCGAGTATAACGATGGCTCGGCAAAAATGTGCTAGGTTCCTCTTGTACTCTTCCGCTACGGAAATGGCCACCGGAACGAGACCGTCGCTTCAGCGGAGCCAATGGTCGCCGCAGCGTTGTGTTAGGTCTGCCGATGCGGTGTTCACGTCGTCGTACTTGGAGTTAAGTTTTACAGTAAAAATCTTTGAAATGCATCTTAAACATGAACGTTTTTTAGCATTTGCCATCAAATTATATAATTTAACATGTGTATATCTCATTGTTTTTTCAAATACGGAGCCAAATATTTTAGGACGCTAAACTACACATTTGCCGACATTTTAGTTCACAGGGCATGTCTACGTTTGTTTCTCGGAAATCTATAAAATGAACATTGATTTTTATCACAGTGTGCTGCAAAACATAAAAACACATTTATTATATTCAGTTTCACCTTTTAACATCTATTTTACAGGATCATTGACAGCCACCAACAATGAAACTAACGTTAGGGAACATGTAAACAATGTGTGTTTATGCCCAGTCGCCATTCCGGGACGTCACGACTTCGACGACATACTACAGTATTACCAAAATCATTGCGTTCATTTTCTGCTCAAAATAATGCATAGTTTGCCCGCTAGGCGGCGCAAAGTTTAATCTGTTTTCTTGATATCTCTGTTTCTATAAGTCTGACTTAAAAAATTATTTTAACGCCGGACATCTTTCGTCTTGAAGAACACCTTGAATTTACTCATGGGGTGTTGAATTTCACAGTTCTATTTCCAGGTGGTGTTAGTGACTATTCCTGCTTCCAAATATATTTGCGATTCTAAAAGTCCCGTTGAAAAGTCTCTGTTTTTATTGTATGCTATTCCTTACAGTAAAGATTGGGAATATTATATTCTTCAAATATTGCACACTTTACCCGCAAGGAAAAATATAAAAAAAATTTCTTTGCTACCTCTGCTTTAAAGGGACGTATGTAAACAATAACTTTTACCTAGCAAAAAACATTTGCTATGAAGAACACTTTTAGCATATTTTCTGCTTTTCAGTTATTCAAAATTCTTCCGACAGAGGGCGTCTGCGTATATTTCTACTTGAAATACTTAATTCGATTCCAAAATTTTGTTACAAAAATTCCCTTATTTGTAGGATACTCTTCGTTATGAAGAGTGTTTTAAACCCATTTACTTCTTTAAGTAAGCACAAGGCTTTTCCTCTTGGGGATATGAAGATGTAAGGTTTTCTTATATCTCTCTCTTCTTCTAACTGATTGATTTGAAAGCCTTTTTGTCTGTGTTATCTTTCTTTCGCTATGAGAAATGTTTTTCGCAAAATTTGTTAATTTTTGTAGCATGCTTTTCAGCCGATAGCCGGCGTAAGTAGCTATTTCTATTTCTGAATGTTTAATCGATTGTAGAAACCCTGCTATTTTTTTTAAACCGGCTTCATTGACTATGAAACCCCCTTGCTAAAATTGCGTGTCTTAAATTATGTGAAGTTTTGCCCTATCGTCTGTCTGTCTGTTCACCTGTAGATACCACATCTCTGCAACTATTACCCGGATTTGAAAAATTCTTTTTGTCATGGAAAGCTTGAAATGCAACAAAGATGCGCTTCCATTCCCAGTTTTTCTAAAAGCTTAAATTCGACGCTAGAGTACGTAAACGCACATGCCATCGAATTAAGAATGGACTTTGTTCCATATGCAAAAACAAATTCTTTCTTCCTTTTGATGACATTTATTCCGATTGAAAAAATTATCTCTTCCTTTCCATGCCATTTGAAACGAAGACTATTTTGGGTACTGTAAAATTTCCAAGTAATGCATAGATTTTCCGCTAGAGGCGTAAAGGTAAATTGCGATTTCCCCGATATCTCTGCTTCTAAAAATCCTATTTACAAAATTGTTTCTTCCTCGGAAACAGCTTCTGGTGGAAAATAATCAGTATATAATTTTTAATATTTTGGTAAAGAGTGGTTTGACCACCAGGCCGCCCCAGTGGCGCAGTGGTATAAGGCGCTGGCTTATGATCATTCGTCCGTAAGGGGTCCGGGTTCGAATCCCGGTGAGGCATGGATGTTGTGTTTGTCTTACGGCACTGGCTCTCTCCCTTCCCTGGAACCAGTGACCCTAAATTAGGGACGGGCGACTGCTTATAGCCCATTGAGTTGCTCACGGTGGTCGTTAAACCTCCAATCAAAAAAAAAAAAAAAAAAAAAAAAAAATGACCACCAGGAAGCGTAAGTGTTTATTTGTGTTTCTGATGTATTTGCATCAAAATCAGAGCTTCTGAAAACTCGATTAAAAAACTTCTTTCGTGAACCGTTTTTGAGAATACCTTCTCTTTAAAGTAGTGCATAAATAGCGTAGTCGGCCCTCCAGGGTGCGTAGATGTATGTCCAATTTTTGTCCGTATTTCTACTTATTAATATCCTATTTGAAAATTTCTTACTTTATTGCAGATCGTTCCCGATGGAAAATGTTTTTCATATATTGTCAAATATTTCTCAAAACACAAGTGCGCAACTATAGGGCGTTAGTTGACGTTCCAGTTTACAGCATGTGTGGAGCAATATCGGCGGGACTAAAAATCTGATTGAAAAACTCTTTTAGGCCAGGTACTACTACTATCTATGAAAATATTTGGTGTGCATTTCGTCCGAAAATAATGTATAATTTCCCCGCTAAGGGCGCAAATATTTAATTTGTTATTCTCAATATCTTTTCTTCTAAGTGACTGACTTAAGAAATTCTTTTAAGGGGACTCGGTACCCGTCATTTCGCAAAAATTGACAAAAATATCGATTTTATAATTTTTACCCTAAAATATACTTTGGGACCTCTAGTATGTTGCGACGAAATTCTGAGTTCATCGGAAGCATATAACACGTGTAAAAATATTTTTACTACTGAGATGTCCCTGGAAATGCTACGCGCCCTTTAATGTACGTTTTTTTGACACGCAACATGCTTCACTTGGTTTGCAAAGAAGAACGATTTTTCGCACGTTTGTTGTGCGTTAGATATGCGTGGTATTATGAAATGGTATGCATTCAATTTATCAATCTAAAAAAACCAATTATATAGATTATCATTATTCAAAAATATGTGATTTGTGTATTATATAAAAACATCAGTTGTTGAAATGACACAGGCAAACTTCTGGGATGGTGTTGACCATTGAATCTCACAGAATAAATATGACATTTCAAAAGAAATATGCATCACAACTATATAACTTTGCCTCGTATATGAACCTTCAGTTTTGCATAATACAATTTCAGGTTTTTGTGGGTTTTTTTCTTCTCTCTTGCCTAAATACCTGAAAATTTCTACAACCCTTCCTCATTAATTAATTAATTTAAATGTAGCTGTTTATTTCCCCCACCATTCCTAATTCAGGGATTTCGGTGACAACTGGTTTTGGAAAAAGAGGCAAACATCGTGAAATAGGCAAATCTATATGTAGACACTATAATTATTTTATGCATTAGTGTGCTCCTTTAGAATGTTTTTTATGGTGCAAAAAAGCATGACCTAAACAATTTTGACAACACTTTTTTCACAATTATTTTAGACATTATTTTCATTTCTTCAGATTTTGCTCGTCACCGCAAGCTGATATGTGCTGTAATTAGCAGATTAAAAACTGAGATTGAGGTGGGTAATGTGATTAAGACTCACTGTAGTATCTGTACACTTGTAGGTATGTGTATTATAAATGCACAAAAAAAAATCACAAAGGAAACTGATTGTGTTTATACAACATTTCTGCAAGAATGAAATCTTTAAATTCATTTTTCTCTGTTCGCATTTTCCCGAGAAATCACTCCATTAAAAGTACTAAAACTTGAACACAGATTCATCAAACCATTTGAGATTTTTTGGTAGTTTCCCTAGCACCCAATTAATAGATCTAGGGATGAAATTTGCAATAAAATAAAAGCAAGAAAATTTAAAAATTTAAATGTAAAATACACTTATGTTTTTCCTGATTTTGTACATATACAAAATCAGGAAAAACATAAGTATAAACATAAGTAAATGTGAGTTTTATTTCTTTTTTCTGCTAAACTATTTTGTTTATTTAAAATCAAATCCCTAAAGTTAGAAAATATATCCTCATAAAAATTTAACAAAATATCATTGGAAAACGATTAAAAATAAAGAAGTAAGATTTTTTAAATAACTTCAATTTAAAAAAAAATCAGAAATTGCAAACACAATATCCTTTTTTTTTTGTCAAAATCAGTTCATAGTATCGCCCTACTTATAAAAATTTAAGAAAAATATAAGTTAATTTCTTAAACAAAAAAATAGAAGTTGTAAGGGTACCGAGTTCTTTTAACGCCGGATATTATATACCTTGTGGAAAACTTTGCTTTTAGTTGTGGAGTTCTTTGCTGTTCACAGTTCTATTGCTAGGTGGTGTTTGTGCACTTCTGTTTGCAGCTGTATCTCCGCTTCAAAATGCCCTTCTGAAAAATTTCTTTTTTTTTTACTGTATACCATTTTCCACAATAAAGATGGAGAACATTATCCTGTTTAATTAATTCACAGTCCTCCCGGTAGTGAGAGAAAATGTCAAATCCTTTTTCTCCCCATCTCTGCTTTTGTACGACGCATCTGGAAAATTCTATTTCCTCAGCATAGCTTTAGGTGTGAAATATACGAGTACGTTTCTCATATTTTAAATTTTTCCGTTATTCAGATTTCTTCCGATGGGGGCCTAGAGTCATATGTTTTCTTCTTTATTCTTTCAACCGTTCGTTTTGAAAATTTCTTTGCCTCTGGTATTTATTTTCTGCTACGAGAAACTTTTTGTGCACCATTTGTCAATTTTCGTAACATACTATTAAGCCCCTTGTGGGAGTAAGCTACTATTTCTGTTTCTGAATAATTTATCAGTCGCAGAAATCCAATTGATCTTTTTCCTAACCGTTCCCTTTCACTATGAATAACTTTGAAAAAAAAATTATTCGCGTCAAAAAGGATACAAAAGACGTCCTCATTACATCCGAAAATTCGGTGTCATCTTTCTTTTTCTCCTTTTGTTTGTGAGTAAACAGTGGAGATAAATATTAAACGAAAATCTGCTGCTGAAAGCTCGCGTTGGGCATGTCACACTTTTAAACATGTTTACTACCCGCAGCTAAAGAAATCATGATGCACGCGTACTCATTGAGACAGGTGTTCACTTAATCAAATTTTAAGACCGAATTCGTTATAATGACCAGAGAATTAATGCATTTAATACAGTGGCGCACTCACGGGGGGCGGGGGAGGGGACGCCTCCCCCGGGCTGACAGAGCAAAAAATTATTACGTCCAAGTTTGCAACAAAAAATCACGACACGCGATCTATATATGCTTCTTAATCATGAACCGTATAATTATAACATACAATAATTGCAAAGGAGTAGTTCTGTTAAATAAATTTAGAAAAATCTAACCAGAAAAAAGAATTTCATGTATTGCTTCTTCTAATCATTTAACTTTCTTGTTCTGTAACATTACTAGTAACTGGATAAGGATAAATGTACAAAAGTCAACCTCCTTCTTAATTGTTATGGCAACTGACTATTTTCTCCTATAAATTTAGGGGAGATCACCCCCACCTTGGGAAAATTCCCTGCGCCACGCCCCCCCCCCCGACTTGGGAAATTTCTGAGTGTGCTACTGATTTATTAAGTAACTTATTTTCAAATTCGTTTGGTTGTTGCATGTTTGAGCTCAATTTTTTAAAGTTTCTTTCAACAATATTTAATTAATTACAGCTCACATGAGATTTTGTTCTCACGAGCTTGATGCTATTGAAACAACCACCCAATGCAGTGGGAGATGACTCGAAGTCTTCCTATATTTTTGCCCCAACAGGTCAGAGGTTACACCGAGAACACAATGCGATGAATATCAGAATTAATTCGTATGTTGTTTTTCGACGTATTCTAAAACTTCGTAATTTTGACGAAATATCGAGACTCCGATAATTGCTTCTATATAATTAATTCAGGATAAAATGAACACTTTTTAAATTCTGCAAAATTTAAACTCCGTTTCGAGTTGTCAATTGCAGGTTGCATCCTTTTTCCTGTAAGAGAGAAGAAAATTGCGGGAAATAAACGCGATCTTGCCAAGAATAAAAATGACTTCCAGTTATAGGAAATTCCGAGTTATCGACTTTCACTTTATTGAGAGGTATAAAAGAAAACTGCTATTTCATCGAGAGTTAGAAATAAGGTCATTCTTCCTGCTCCGTTGAGCTGAGGCTCAGATACAACGGCTTCTTCTCTCCTTCCCTACTTTTATTTTTTTATTAAGCTCTGTCTCTGACCAGTCTGTTTTCACTTTCAGGAAATATTTTGCTCACGTAGTGACCTCAAAAAACTTGCTAACAGTTATTTGCCTTACTAGCAAAAATTGGAATCAACTGATGAACAATCGTCAGAGAGAAAACAAGAAAGTGACTAAACCAGTTTTAATGAAAGGACTCAAATTCGGAATATTCCTTGATATCCTAGAATTACATGGAATAGTCTTGAAAATTCAATGAAGTGCAGAGCTTTCTTATTTTTAAACATTACTATTTTCACTGGTGGGGCATCCTGAAATTTTTTCCATAAAAAGAGATTTGTTTGACCCAATAGTCTAATTTAGAAGTTATTTATTTAAGTCAGTTGGGATTTATCGAAGGCTGTAGCTTTATTTTAAATATATTTGTTATGGACTATTTTGAATCGTTTTTCTTAAGTTGGATATATGTACATATTTAGTTTAAGTTAGATATATATTTATTTATTTGAATTTATGTACAGCTCCAAAAAAAGCATCAAAAAAAAAAAAAAAAAGACTTTCAGAGATAAATGCAGGGGAGGAAAAAATAGCGGAAAAGACTTGTTTAGGAACCCCATAATATTTTTATTATGGAAAAATAAAATACTAACTGCTTAATTAATGTTAACACTGATACTACACCGTTAAAAATGTGGTTCAACATTGTCGTGCTTTATAGTGCAATTTTTGTACTTGCACTATAAAGTGGTGCTTGAAATCATCTGATCGTCACCATGTTTCGGTGAAAAATAAAATATAAAATGAATAGTGGTGTTCTCTTGCTTTAATTTTAGGTACTACTCAAGAAAATTGAGCATTGAGCATGTATCTTCGCGATCGAACAACCGGACTCGAAGACGAATGTATGTGTAATGCCGACTTCATGAATTTTTACGTGGGACAAGAGATCGTTTGATAAATTCTGTAATTAAATGTTCACTGAGTATAAATGCAGGAGACTAAAATAATTTTTTTGACTCTATGTGGTGTTTCTAACATGTATTTATTTGCATGTTAATTGTTGAAGCTTTATGATATTAGATATCTGCGTAGTCATTTTGTTGGCGTATCTCAGTGATTAGGAAATATTGCTTCCATGCTCGGGGAGGCTTTTTATTTAACTTTTGGCTTTAGTTTGTCACCTTAACATACAATGCTGTCCTAATTTTTTCAATTACGAAAGCTCATGATTTCTAGGATTTAAATTAAAATTAAGAATAATTGAGTACTACATCATTCAAATACCAAATATATCGTTGTGAAGTGAGTTGTGCTTTCATGCCATTCTTAGCGCGTCTTTTGTAAAAAAAGATCGTGCTTCTGTTATCGGTTTGTCCGTCCGTCCGTCTGTACCCACGGTATCTCTGCAACTCTTCGTCCGATTTGAAATTTTTTTTGCGTTCGGAAGCTTGAAATATGCGAATGATGATCCTTCATTTCGCTTTTTTTACGATGTATAATTTTGCCGCTAGAGGGCGTAAATGCAGATGATGTCAAATTCAAAACTACATTTTCATCCACATATTTGCTTCTAAACATCCGATTGAAAAAATTCTTTTATCTTTCGATTCCATTTATGTCGAAGAGTGTTTTAGATATAGTTTCCTTTTGAAATTACGCATAGATTTTCTGCTAGGGGGCGTAAAAGTAAATTGCATTTTTCCCGATAACTCTTCTCCTAAAACTCCGATTTGAAAAATCTTTTTTTCAGCGGATACATCATCTAATGGAAAATCTTTTGCGTATAATTTCGAATTTTTGGTAAAAATACTTTGGCCACCAGGGGGCGTAAGGTTTAATTTTTGCTTCTGATGTATTTGCCATAAAATCTGAGCTTCTAAAATATCGATTGAAAAATTCTTTCGTGGACTGATGCCACTCACATCGAGAAACCGTTTCGGAACATTTTCTTCCTAAAATATCCCACAGTTTCTCCGCCAGGGGGCTTTGATGTATATCTTATTTTTGTCAATATCTCTACTTCTAGGAGTCCGATTTTAAAAATTCCTTCTTTGTTGGATAGTGTTTTCCGTGTGACATGTTTTTTATATAATTCTAAAACTTTCAAGTAATTCATAGACTTTCCGCTAGGGGGCGTAAAGGTAAATTGCGCTTCGCCTTATATCTCTGCTTCTAAATCTCCGATTTGAAAAATTTATTCTGCACCGGATACAGCTCCTGATGGGAAATCGCTTGCATATAATTTCTGATTTTTGTAAAAAAATGGTTTGACCACCAGGGGCGTAAATCTTAATTTCCGCTTCTGATGTATTTGCAGCAAAATTTGTGCTTCTAAATTCTCGATTTAAAAAAAAACGTCGTTTGTAGACCGATACTACTCATGTCGACAAACCTTTTAGGAACATTTTCTTCTTAAAATGGTGCATGGTTTCTACGCCAGGGGGCGTAGATGTATATCTTATTTTTGTCAATATCTCTACTTCTAGGAGTTCAATTTGAAAAATTCCTTTCTTGTTGGATAGTGTTTCCAGTATAATTTCAAAATTTTCAAGTAATTCATAGACTTTCCGCTAGGGGCGTCAAGCTAAACTGCGTTTCTCCCTATATCTCTGCTCCTAAATCTCCGATTTGAAAAATTCTTTCTGCACCGGATACACCTCCTGATGGGAAATCGTTTGCCCATAATTACTAATTTTTGTAAAGAAAAAAAATGGTTTGGCCACCAGGGGGCGTAAACCTTAATTTCCACTTCTGATGTATTTGCAGCAAAATATGAGCTTCTAAATTCTCGATTGAAAAAAACGTCGTTTGTAGACCGATACTACTCGTGTCGACAAACCTTTTAGAAACATTTTCTTCTTAAAATAGTGCATGGTTTCTGCGCCAGGGGGCGTAGACGTATATCTTATTTTTGTCAATATCTCGACTTCTAGGAGTCCGATTTAAAAAATACCTTCTTTGTTGGATAGTGTTTATAGTGTGACATGTTTTTCCTATAAATTCAAAATTTTCAAGTAATTCATAGACTTTCCGCTAGGGGGCGTAAAGGTAAATTGCGTTTCCCACTATTTCTCTGCTTCTAAATCTCCGATTTGAAAAATTCCTTCTGCACCGGATACAGCTCCTGATGGGAAATCGTTTGCACATAATTTCTAATTTTTGTAAAAAAATGGTATGGCCACAAGGTGGCGTAAGTCTTAATTTCCGCTTCTGATGTTTTTGCAGCAAAATATGAGCTTCTAAAATCTCGATTGAAAAAAAAAGTATTTTGTTGACCGATGCTACTCATGTCGACAAACCTTTAAGGAACATTTTCTTCTTGAAATAATGCATGGTTTTTTCGCCAGGGGGCGTAGATGTATATCTTATTTTTGTCAATATCTCTACTTCTAAAAGTCCAATTTGAAAAATTATTTCGGTGTTGGATAATGTTTCTGATGCGAAATGTTTTTCCTATAAATTCAAAATTTTCACGTAAATCATTTAAGACTTTTCGCTAGGGCGCATAAAGGTAAATTGCGTTTTCTGCATACAAGACCTGATGGAAAATATTTTTCACATAATTTCTAATGTTTTATAAAGAATGGTTTGGCCACCAGGGGTCTTAAGTGTTAATTTGCGCTTATGATGTATTTGTAGCAAAATCTGGGCTCCTGAAAACTCGACTAAATTTTTTTTTCTTGGACCGATACCGCTCATATGGATAAACCTTTTGAGGATACTTTCTTCCTAAAATAATGCATGGTTTTTCCACCAGGGGACGTAAAGTCACATCTTATTTTTGTCGATAACTCTGTTTCTAAGAGTTCGTAAGCTCAAGATTCCGTTTACACCAATATCTGAGGGAAAAAAGACCCGATTGAAAAACTTCTTTCTTCCGTCAGATACTATTGTTTTCCATACCGGTTCCATTGCCTTTGAATAGCTTTGATAAATTTAATTTGAGTCAGAACGGATTCAAAAGACGTGCTTATTACACCCGAAAATTCGGTGTCATCTTTCTTGTCTGTAATTTTATCGCATAGGAACGGGATTTGCTCGATGACGTTTTTTTCGGTCAGATGCTAATTACTACCAAAGCATCTTGCGCTCAGAATAATAGAATCTCGGT
The DNA here is from genome assembly GCA_039090855.1 of Macrothele yani. NCBI lineage: Eukaryota > Metazoa > Arthropoda > Arachnida > Araneae > Macrothelidae > Macrothele > Macrothele yani. The sequence goes on along the minus strand of CM077010.1, from coordinate 70,314,892 downwards.
TTCTTAAGGTCCGATTTAAAAAAAAGTCAACACCCGATACTTATACCGGAATCCATGGATTATGAAAAGAATTTGCTTACATAAAGTAAATTAAATAAGTTGCATCCATGATCATACCTCTGATTATGTGTAACCGTGGGTGAAAAAACTGGAAAGTTCAAGTAACGTTCAGAACCACAAGATACAAAAGAGTACAGTAGAACTCGCTAATAACGAGCCCGAATTCAGCGAAATCTCAGATTTAAGGTATATAACAGGAACCTTTGTTTGGTATAATATAAATTTAAAGACAATTTGATCCTTTTTAATTAACAAACAGGAACTATTCATCAAGTGTACTCAAAATACGAGTAGTACTGGGTGTCCATAAAGTATTTTCCACATTACAAAAATTAATATAAAACAATATATGTAAGTTAAAATAAAATGCTTGGCGACATAATATAGCAGCACTCATAAAGTTTTGTTTCTATTCTTTAGGTGAGCGCTACTGCTGAGTAAGAGGAGTATTCCATCGGTAATGGCTTCCATGCAAGTAAAAGCATGTTGTGGTTCCATGAGACCAAATCGGCGGTTACTCTCTAGCGTGATTTCGGAAAAGAGTACAGACGATCACCCCCGGACCAAAAAAAAACATAAAAGCTTGGTATGAAAACTTTAAAACCACGGGTAGTGCTGGGCAACATTCGGCCTCGCATTTTGCCAGTACAGCACGAGACATTCTGGAAAAGTATGGATGGGAATTGCTTCCCCACGCGCCATACAATCTGATATGAGCCCACCAGAGTAAGACTTGTTCCCAAAACTGAACAAGCCTCTCGTCAGGAAACGATTCAGGATGTTTCTAATGAGGTGACCCGTGTAATCCGACTTCTAAAAAATGGAGATGTCCTGACTGGAATACAAGACTTGCCCAAACCTTGGGACGCTGTCATAAAGAAACACGAAGATTACGTCGAAAGCCTGTAAAGGTATGGTGTGAAATAAATTCGTTTTGTAAGAGATAACCCACAGTGTGAAAAACTTTGAAATGACCCTCGTAGATAATTAATTTAATATTTTCAGTATATTCAGTTGTTCTGGAAAAACACTATATTGACATTTATTGACATACATTAGTACGGTGTCGGTCCACATATGGCCTTAATGCATGCACTGACCCTTCGAGACATGCTTTCAACAAGGTATTGGAACACATCGATAGGTATGCGCTCCCATTCAGTACATAATGCTGCCGCTAACTGTTGCTTAGTAGTAGGCCAGGGTTCCAAACCTCTTATGTGGCACTGTAATTCCACCATTAGCTGTTCTATGGGATTAAGATCAGAGCTCTGTGCTGGCCTGTCCACACATGATACGGAATTATAGTCAAACCACGCCGTAACAGACCTTGCTTTATGGCTTCGGGCATTATCCTGCTGGTACCAACAAGGCTCGGTTCCGTAGTATTGCCAAAGAGTTGGTAGGGCATAATTTTCCAGAATATCGGGGTAAACGTGCTGCTTAACAGGTTTATCTACGATGACCAATGCGCCGGGACCATAGCACGAAAAACACCCCCACACGAGTACACTGCCAGCTCCACACTTGGCCGTAGGAACAGTACACTGTGGTAAATAGCGTTCCCCGGCTGCCGCCATACCCACACACGGCAATCAGACTGATGGATCGTGTATCTGGATTCAGTAGTCCACAGGACCCGTTTCCATTGGTCTACGGTCCACGATAAATGTTCTTTGTACGATGATAAACGACTAGCATTCCGAGTGGAGATAAAAGGCTTATGTGCAGCCGCACGACCATGGAAACCAATGGAATATAGTTCTCTGCGAATGGTACGTATACATACTGAGGTTCCAGCATTGTTACTCACCTGTACACTGAGGTCTTGTGCAGTACTCGGTCGATTAGCTGTAACGACTTTCCTGAGGCTTCGACCTCCTCTATCACTGATTTTCTTTGGTCTGCCAGTACGTTTTGCTGCTCCAGGCACGCTATGTGTCTTCCGTTTATTCAGCACATCCAAAACAGTTGATTTAGGTATGTTTAAACGCCTCTCGGTTTCTCTTATGGAAAACCCATTGATATAATACCAAAGAATCTTTCTTTTCTCTAAGTCAGTTCTCCTACAGCCGCGACAGTTTCACTCAACCTCACAGTGCGTTATGATCGCGGTCAGCTGCAGGCTTGTTTTTATACCGTTTGCAGCTGTACCGCGCCACTTAACAACGCAGCGTATCCGTTCATTTGATTTTGAAGGGGCGTCCGCTGACTTTTGTAAATGTAGTGTATAAGGTAAACGCCTATGCGTGTTATCGCGTGTTATCGTGTATGCATAATTTTACATGTTGGACATTTTCACCCAAAAACGGATTTAACGGAGATTTCCGGCTTTCCGGTGCTGCTCGTCAAAAGCGGGCAATATTGTATTTCCATCGCGCTTCTAGAAACACAAAATGGATAATACATGTAAGTGAATGTTTATACTGTATCAGTCCACGAGAAAATTCTCCATCTAAGCAGGTCAAGTTGAAAATGTATGAGTTACTGGTAAATATCAACAGCGGCTTTCATGCACAAACTGAGTTTTTTAAACTTCTGTTTCCGAAATAGTGATATTAGAATAAATTCGAATTTCCATTTGCCCTGTTTGTAGCAGAGACGTACTTTACTGTTGACTAAGGGTAAAATACTCGGAACTAGTTTAAATGCTTTTTCCATTACGTTTCTATAAACACAAATACATGATGAGGCCAACATTTGCGCATCCGGAAAACTTGTCTAGTGCAAAAAGAAATCTGTTCATGAATCTTTCTGAAGTGGTAATAGCATGTTTCCCAGCTAACGAACAAGGATACAGAGCAGTCAGAGAAGCATATGTCAGTTTTTGCGATAATATATACAAACTTATTGAAATATAATTATTTATGCATGCATCAAGAAACGTGTTGAAATCGGTAAATTTAATATCTGTCGCTAAACTGTGATGCTGGGAGTAGTTCATCGAGTAACTCAAAATTACATTGCCCAAGTATTGGCGTTGGCGTCTGGTTTCATCAGAGAAAACAGTATGATAAGTTGGTAGCTGAACGTCCCCTTTCACTTTAATGTGCGAAAAGTGATACCAACCACTCTGACAGTGATGAACGATAAGGTGCGGAACAGAATACAGTGGGCCATCCATCACTGGAGAAGAGATTGCAGCTAAATGAATACTTACTCAAGGACAACGTGAAGCATGAACATACTACCCCTTGCAAGAAACTAGTCATCTCCTTCATCTGATGAAGTAAATAAGTTCACTCGTTTCTAGAATGATCTGTAATTATGAAAGAGAGGATACGAAGAAAATTGCATGCTAATGACAGTTAAACAGCCTTTTCACGACACTTTGCTGTCAAAAGAGTTGTCCGCGTGTAGCATACAGATAAAAGTTTTAGAGACAGTGCTGTTCATTCAGGAAATTTTTTAGTTTTGCTATGAACATAGCCCAGCTTGATCAGAACAGCTGATATTTTTCACTTTGTAAACTGAGATGCGGATGCTTTGTAAAAAGGCCATTCCATAAAAAAACTATTTTTTTGAATTGGCAACATTGCGAATGGCAAAAATAACAACGTAGACGATTAACTGAATTAAGAAAGTATCTATGGCAACAGTTATTAGCCGCGGCAGACGATTCTGGCTTTTTTCTGGTTTTCTCAGTTGTTAAAGGTACGTGTGCATTTCGCCATACAGCTATGGAGGTGAATGATTCCGAGTTAAGAAGTGGAATGCCTTGTGCGATTAAATTTTGCTATCGTTTGGGTAAAACGGCTCAAGAAACAGTTGATTTAATGAAAAAGCTTACAAAGGTAAATGTTTGGGTGAGTCAACGATTTGTAGATGTCACCATGATTTTCAAAACGGGAGTCTGTCGGCATGATCGACCTGAAAGTGTTGTTACGGAGCGTATTGTTAACACTATTTGGGCAGTGCTACAAGAACATCGGCGAATGACGTGCGAAAACATAGCAGCGTCAACTATGTGATATTTCAAAAAAGGTTGGCATTCCGCAGTCTACGCGACAAATTACTTTTTCATCGTGTGTGCTCCAGATGGGTACCTCATCACCTGACGAGAGAATAATTGTGAGCCAGAATTCAGGTGTGTCATGAGTGGAAACAAATAATTGCAAAGGATTTATAGTTTGTAAATACAGTAATAATTACCGATGAAACATGGGTCCACTATTTTGACCACCTCCACGAAGCGCGCAACGAGTGTCTGGAAACACACAGACTCGCCTCCTCCGAAAAACGTCCGCGAAACCAAATCAGCTGGGAAGGCGATGATGATAATTTTCTTTGACCATAAATGTGTAGTCTACCAGCATGCCGTTGCTCCACAAATTACTGTCAATGCTGAGTATTACATTTCAGTCTTGAAGCGTCTGCGGCGACACATATCGATTAAGCGACCGGAACTCTATGGTCAAGTGGACCCTACACCCTGATAAAGCTCGCCGACATGTGGCTGCTTGTGTTCAACAGTTTCTTGCGAAATGTAGTATTCAAATCATGCCACAGCCTGCTAACAGTCCTGAGCTCTTCCCGTGCGATTTCTGGTTGCTTTCAACAATGAAGGAGAAGTTCCGTGGCACAACATTCAACACAGATGAAAGTAGCTCTAATACCATACATAGTCGTATCAGAAAAATACGACAACCTTCCAAATAATGGGAATAATGACACTTGGCCAGGATGACAGCGGCGAGACAGCGTGGCATGCAACCCATGAAGTCCAGGAAGGGTACCCGAGGCACACGTGTCCATTCGGACTGCAGAAGAGCACGGAGGTCCCGGAGATAACGTGGTTGTGGGTCGGCACGTCGAACCTGTCGATTCAAATAGTCCCACATGTGTTATGTGGGATTGAGGTCGGGCGATCTCGCCGGCCAAAGGAGAACGGAGACATCGCTGTCATGTTCCTGGAACCAGTCACGCACCCTCTTAGCCACGCAGCACGGCGCATTGTCCTGTTGTTAGACACAATCACCACCAGGATAAACGTCCTGTTGTGAGTTTTAGAGAGGTGGAAACATTAAATTAAAAATGTAACACTAACACCCCAATTGCTCTGTACGCAGTAGTAAAATACTTTTCGCTGTTCTTCATCCATGGCAGAAGAATGTGAGCTTAACAACAAAATAGAACACAGTACTTCATGCTAGCAATAATAAATTCATATACAGACCTGAGTTGTAGGCAATAAATTATATTTAATGAAAAATATAAAAGGTGACACGATGATATCGATTAGATGAAATGCGTTGACAAATAGATAAACCATTGCTGTAATAAACGTTCATTCGAACAGACACCAACAGACGCAATGTTTGCTGAAATAAAGATCCCAGCAGTCGCGCACACTTAATCACCTTGCTGGTGACAGAAACTATGTACATAACATCATGAAGAGTTCAACAGTATACCGATTAAGAACATCTTGCAAAAGCAGTTTGCTTCCTAATAAAAAAGAGCAGTTCTATTTGAAAGAACATATACACGCAGAACTTCATTGACACACCACCGCACACAAGCAAAGACGACAGCAGACTGTAAACAGAGAAGGTTATCGTCTCAGCTTTGCCTACGTCACAGATCACGAGAGAGTGAGATCCCCGCGTCGTGACGTTTCAAGGTGCGTGTAGTTTAGTACACAACAGCTGCGCTTGGTGCATGGCAATTAATTTGGTTGCCAGCAAAATTCCCGTCTGACGATATGCGTTTTTTTTTTCATCGCTGAGAGGCTGTGATTCCAACACGTCCATGTGGTCAGCGAGGATAGGCAGGTAGCCATTGGCGTTCAGCGACCCATCCAGTGGTACCAGCGATCCCAGGTCATACCACCAAAACTTCCCCCGTACATGCACACTGTCACCGCCTGCCCGTAATTGACCGACAAGCGTGTATGGTTGTTAGTTCTCGTGTGTCTGACGCCGTATCTCCACCACCCGTTACTTCTGTGGATTAGAAACCGCGATTCGTCGTCGGAGGCAACCTTTTCCCACTCTTTCACTGTCCAATGAGGGAGTCCCATGAAAACTGCATGCGTCGTTGCCGATGGGCCTGGGTTAACATGAGCGCTTTGACGCAGCGTCGACCACGGAGACCCATGCGTTTCAGGGTTCGCTCTACTGTTATCGGGGACACATAACTGGGCGCCTCAGCGTTCATTTGCGTGGTCAATTCCTGCACTGTTGGGCGACGATTGCCGTTTTACCAGTTGACGGAGGCGACGTTCTCCTCTGCGGTCGATGTCCTTTGGAGATCCACAGTTATGTTGTGCCAGAGTTTTATTCTTGGTACACAATTACTACAACAGCTCGCAAACAGCCAACGAAGTGTGCTGTTTCTGAGATGGTTCCACCATTGACGCGGTAGCCGATGATCATTGCTTTTTGAACGTCCATCAAATCACTACCTCTGCCCAATCTGTCCTAGCCAGTCACTTATATCTTCGCGTGGTCGACCTTGTCACGTGCACTATATGACGTGCCTGGGCGGGTACACTGTGATTCCGGGGGTGGTCATGTTATTCTGATACGACCGTGTTTAATTCGTTTGCTCCTGAAATACGCGAGCACTTTCGTTGGCGTGCGTTTGGGAAACGTAGAACGGCAACAAAGACGATATTTGGAGGGTGTCCGTATCTCGGACTCAGTTCGTATCTTTCAATCAGCCAGTGAAAGTTATAACGACAATGACACAGCGGAGACGATCACTAATAGTAGAAGAACAGAGCAGGTTTTTTCGCTTTTTTAAGTATTGTGTGTTATCGCACTTTTCAGTGGAAGTGGCACGAAGTCTTCTGCGGACAGCAGTAGGTGAAAATTCCCTCAAGAAAACTGGTGTATGCCATTAAATGGAAAAATCTAAAGACGGCAGGTCATCATCCAAAGACGCTTCAAGACGCAGCCGAGTGATTTCGACAACCAGACAAGAATCCAGTCGACGGAACCAAGAAGCCTCACGGTTGTCGCGTAAGGTGAGTGTTGATGACCTTTCCGCACAACTCAGTACCCCTCACGCAACAGTCTATACCGTACGGATGGAAGAAGCATCATGGACAAACTATAGCGACATGAATGCAGTAGTACAAAGTACACTGATCACGACATAGAAATAGTTCTACTACGAAATTGCACGAATTACCTCTCGTGGTATCGACGCAACAATACTCGTAGAGGGAAGGTTCCTTTTCTTAGATAAAAGTTGGGTGGAATGCTAGGTACTGAGGCAAAAATATCAGTCACAGTACTTGGTTGAACCCGGTACTTTCGCCGCTTCTTTACTCCTTAAAGAACTACATTAGCGTTAAATCTTACTTGTCAATGTGATGGAATGTCCCATCGTGGCTTTTTGAAAGGCATATGACGGGAAAACCACCATTATATCAAAGCGGTGCAAGTCGTTTCTAGAGGTACGCATCTCGGCATGACTCTGCGACATCATGCACTGTCCTCATACACGGCAACGCACGGTTCCAGAAGGCCTGGATTATTCAGAATGTTCAACGAACAGAACGGTTGGGTGAAACTATCCTACCGGCCTTGTTCACCGGATATGGTCCCCTGGATTTCAACTGTTTAAGTCATTTGAAGAGGGAGGTGTCTGGCGCTCATAATAATAATAAAAAATGATTTTTATCTGCGCTATACAAATATCAGATTTAATGACATTGTTGCTTTTAATGGTATTCTTGCACTGCCCACAATTTGGAAAGGTATTCATGATAATAAGAGAAACTACAAATGGCAACCCTCAAATATTATCAATTGCCTGGTAATTATAGATATTATGGTAAGCTGAAAGTATTCACTTACGCCGGAGCCACGTAATATCAGTCAGATTTCTTGAACAAAGTGAAGTTTGCAGGATCTATGAACATCAAATGAAACTACTATTCCACTACATGTCAGTAACAATGGGGCCACGCACAAGAAACTCACCAATATTCCATAAAGTTTCCCTGAAAAATAGGAGAGAGGAAGAGTCACAACAAGCCTTAAGTAAAATTGGTATAGTACAGCAATACGATCTACACTGATGAACCATTACATTATGAACACCTACCTAATAAGCTGTAGGACCCACTTCAGCACGCAAAACATAGGCCACTAGGCAAGGCATCGATTCGATGAGGTGGCGATAGGTATCCTGGGTATCTGGTAGCATAATGTCAACAGCAGGTCATCCAGTTCCTGTACATTTCGGAGTGGGGGTGATTTAGCTGCCAGAAGCATCAAAGATTGGTTCGAGGAACATTTCGGGGTGGTGGTGATTTAGCGCGAACCCGCTTTTCCAAGTCGAACCAGAAATGTTCGATTGGGTTCATGTCAGGTGAATTTGGAGACCAGGGCATTAACAGAAAATCACCAACATGTTCCTCGAACCAATCTTTGATGCTTCTAGCAGTGTGGCATGGCGCATTATCCAGTTGGCAATGACCATCACCAGCAGGAAGCACAGTTGCCATGAATGGGTGAACTTGGTCCGCAACGATGTTCAGATACCTGACAGCTGTCAGTGATTGTGCTACTGAGAAAATGGGACCTAAAGTGTTCCAAGAAAATATCACCCACAACCTAGCACAGCCGTCGCTGCCCGGTTTCCGCCCAACAGTGCACCCAAATGCCATAGCCTTCCTTAGTAATCGGCGTATCCGCACTCGGCCGTCTACGTGATGCACCAGGAATCTTGATTAGTTAGACCAAGCCACTTTCTTCCAATCATCTGCGATCCAATCGTGATGATTGTAGCCCCATTTCATGCGCTGTTGGCGATGACGTGCAGTCAACATGCGGAATCGGCTGGGTCTTCGACTACGCGGGCCCATGCGCAGAAGGCTGCGATGAGCTGTGTGCTGGGACACATTGTCCTGTTCATCACTGTTTTAGCTATGGGTGATCCGTCGCACTGTGGCCCCGAGGTTGCTGTAAACAAAGCGCGACAGACTCCGGTCCCCTATGGCATCATGAGCTGCGGACGACACACGGCTGGGCGATGGTTTGTCGTTTGGCAAGCTTTGCAACACTTTTGATACGTTTTCATTACAATGGCACGCAAACAACCCACAAGCCGCACAGTTTCCTAGATCGTAGTTCCGAGGCCGCGTGCCATCCCAATTTGTCCTTTATTAAACACCGATAAATCGGTAGGTTTTCTCATTCTGACTCCCGAACATTTACTAACCGCAAGACGGTCCTCGGGTTGTATGTACACCTAGTGGCCACTTTATTATGACTACCTGATAGTTTTAAACAAATGAGCTATGACTGCACGCTGTTGCCGCCACAAGGCGAGGCTAGTATAAAAAGGGAAAGCTTAGTGCATGCGACAGTAGTAGAAGCGATTTTTGGGTGATGAGATGGGCAAAAAATGTGATTTGACGGACTTTCAACGTGGGATGATTGTAGGAGCTCGGAGCCATGGAGAGAGTATCTCCGAAACCCGCCGCATTCGTGAAATGTTCTAGAACAACTGTTGTTAAAGTGTTTAAAAACTGGACTGTCAGTCAAAAAACTGGATCTCTACGTGCAACGTGTGGTCGTCATCGACTAGTGACTGCTCGGGCGGAACGGAGAGTGTCCAGACTGGTAACAGACAACAGAAGGGCAACAGTGCAGCAAATTACCGACCATCATAATCAGGAATCCCCTCAAATGATCTCTGTACGCACTGTTCGCCGTACATTGCATCGGATGGGATATGGCAGCCGAAGGCCTGTTCGAATACCTTTGCTGTCTGCAGTTAAAAAGAGAAAACGTCTCCAGTTCGCACAGGATCACAAAGATTGGACGGTCGATAATTGGAAACAAATTATATGGTCCGATGAATCACGTTTTCAGTTGCACCATGCCGATCCCCGAGTGAGAATTTGGCGGAAACAGCACGAAACCATGGACCCCAAATGCATTGCGACAACTTTTCAAGCTGGTGGAGGCAACGTTATGGTTTGGGGAATGTTTTCCTGACATGCTTAGGGCCGTTTAATTCGTTTTGATCAACTTCTGACTGGAACATCATATCTAAACATCGTTGCGAACGGATCAAGTGCATCCTGTTATGTGGATAGTTTATCCCAATGGCGATGGCTACTTTCAACAAGATAATGCGTCCTGCCCTAGTGCTCGTATTGTAGAGGATTGGTTTCAGGAACATGCCGGTGAGTTTACTTTGCTCAGGTGGCCCCCACAATCTCCAGATCTCAACCCCATTGAGAATTTGTGGGATGAAGTTGAACGAGCCATCAGACAGCTGGATCTACAACCCTGCTAGCTCACACTCTTGGAAACTGCTATTCATCAAGCATGGTCTCAGATTCCACAAACCACCTATCAACATCTCGTGGAGTCCATGTCACAATGAATCGAAGCAGTATTAAAGGCGAAAAGTGGTCCAACGAAGTACTGAGGGGGTGGTCTTAATAAAGTGGCCACTCAGTGTATACTGCTCTGTGAACTTCACCTGCGCCACCGTTCGGTCTCGAAGTGCGCCCATTTCTCCAGGCTGGGGGTGGTTTTAACGTAATTACTCATCGGTATATGTTATTATTCTTACAGAATAACAATTTTCGGGTGTAATAAGCACGTCTTTTCTTACAGAATAATAATAATAACAATAAACTGGCACGGTATTGCAGATCTGCTTACATTCCATAACATTATCTCACAATAATGGAAATACTTGGCACTCTGTGGGAAAAATAAGTGAATAGTGTGACACTAAAAGTTAAATGTGTCATTTAATAATAGCTACCCAGTGCGTGTGAATTAAGCCTAAAATCAAAGCATTCCTTTGCAGTGCTTTGAAATAAATAATCAATAAAATTTTACTGTTTTGGGTTACAATTAGAAATCTGAACAACTAAAAACAAGCAAGATGACCCCGAATTTTCGGGTGTAATAAGCACGTCTTTTGAATCCGTTCGGACGCACATTAAATTTATTAAAGCTATTCAAAGTCAATGGAACCGGTATAGGAAACAATAGTGTCTGACGGAATAAAGAAGTTTTTCAATCGGGTTTTTAATCCCTCAGATATTGCTGTAAACGGAATCGTGAGATTACGCCTTCTGGTTGCAGACTTGTGCATTAAGAAAAACATGAATTTATATGAGAAACATTTCGCCCCGGAAACGCTCTCCAACACGGGAAACATTTTTCAAATCGGACTCTTAGAAACAGAGATATTGACAAAAATAAGACGTGACTTTACGTCCGCTGGTGGGAAAACCTTGCATTATTTTAGGAAGAAAATATTCTCAAAATAATTTTCAATATGAGCGGTATCGGTCCAAAAAAAAAAAAAAAAAAAAAAATGTGGAGATTTCAGGGGCCCAGATTTTGCTACAAATACATCAGAAACAGAAATTAACACTTATGCTCCCTGGTGGCCGAACCATTCTTTACCAAACATTAGAAATTATGTGAGAAATATTTTCCATCAGATCTTGTATGCGATACAGGAAGCATTTTTCAAATTGGAGTTTTAGAAGCAGAAATACCGCAGAAAACGCAATTTACATTTGCGCCCCTTGGCGGAAAGGGATCTATGATTTACTTGAAAATTTTTAATCTATAGGAAAAACATTTCGCATCGGAAACACTATCCAACAAAGAATGAATTTTTCAAATCGGACTCCTAGATATTGACAAATATATGCATATATATATATACCTCTACGACCCCTGGCGTAGAAACCATGCATTATTTTAAGAAGAAAATGTTCCTAAAAGGTTTGTCGACATGAATAGTATCGGTCTACAAACGACTTTTTTTTCAATCGAGAATTTACAAGATCATATTTTGCTGTAAATACATCAGAAATGGACATTAAGACTTACGCCCCCAGGTGGCCAAACCACTTTTTCTTACAAAAATTAGAAATTATGTTCAAACGATTTCCCATCAGCAGTTGTATCCGGCAGAGAAAGAATTTTTCAAATCGGAGATTTAGAAGCAGAGATATAGGGGAAAACGCAATTTACCTTTACGCCCCCTAGCGGAAAGTCTATGAATTACTTGAAAATTTTGAAATTATATGAAAAAGATGTCACACGGAAATTACTATCCAACAAAGATGGAATTTTTCCAATCAGACTACTAGAAGTAGAGATATTGACAAAAATAAGACATACATCTACGCCAGCTTGCGGAGAACCTATGGAATATTTTAAAAGAAAATATTCCAAAAAATTTTAATGATGTGAGTGACATCATTCCACGAAAACAAAGTTTCAGTCGATAATTTTGAAGCTCTGATTTTATGGCAAATACATCAGAAGAAAGAATTAACACTTAATTTTTGGGGGGCCAAAGTATTTTGCCCCCAAAAATTGGGGGGCCAAAAAAACTGGGGGCCAAAGTATTCTTTACCAAAAATTTGAAATTATGTACAAAAGATTTTCCATCAGGAGGTGTATCTGCTGAATTTTTTTTTAAATCGGAGTTATAGAAGAAGAGTTATCGGGAAAAATGTAATTTACTTTTACATTCCCTAGCAAAAAATCTATGCGTAGTTTAAAAAAGTAACTATATCTAAAATACTCTTCGACATAAATTGAAACGAAAGGTAAAAGTATTTTTTCAATCGGATATTTAGAAGCAAATATTAGGAATAAAATGTATTTTTGAATTTGATATTATCTGCGTTTACGCCCTCTAGCGGCGAAATGTACATCGTAAAAAAAAAACCGAAATAAAGGATCATCATTAGCATATTTCAAGCTTCCCAATGCGAAAAAATTCTGAAATCGCACTAATAGTTGCACAGCTATCGTATCTACAGGCGGACAGACGGACGGACAAACCGATAACATAAGCACGATCTTTTTTTACAAAAGACGTGCTAAAAATGTACAAGAAAGATGACACTGAATTCTGGAGTGTAATGAGTACGGTTTTTAAAACCTTTCCGCGAGGAAAATAATTTTTCAAATTGGATTTTTAGAAAAAAGTTGTCTAAGAAAAGGAATCGCATTAACTTAAAAGCACTGTAGTACAGAAAATTTGTAGCCAGGGATAGAATTCATTTATTTCTAGCAAATAATGCTAGAGCTGAAAATTTTTACAAAGGTATTTGACTCCTTTGTAGCAAGTAGCTATACTTCCATAGAAAAGTCTTATTTCTTAGAAATGTGAAGTTAAATGCGTAGTTTGAAATAGTTACCTAAGGCAAATAATTTAAACATCAAGCCAAAACCATTCTTTGCAGTGTTACTAAAAGAAATAGTCATTAACATATGAATCTTTTGGGTTACTATTAAAAATACGAAAAAAAAATATAAGAAAGATTACCCTGAATTCTGGGGTATAATGCGTATGTCTTTTGAAAAGGTTTAAAACACCTTGAGAATAATTTTTAACAAGAAAATAATTTTTTATTTAGATTTTACTTAGAAATTCCCATTGAAAGAAATGTGCATTATTTAAAAGGGTAGTAAGCAGTGTTCTTCATAAGAATGAAACCAGTTACCAAAAATAAAAAAAAAAAACAAACAAACCTGATTTTCCAGAATTGGTGTAACGTCCACAAATAGAAGCAGCTATTTATATCCGTAGCAACAGAAATGTGTTTTCCGAGAAATCACAGATTGTAGGATATGAAGGGAAACCACCTAACTTAACACCCCTAGCAGAAAAGTTGTGCATTATTTGGAGACAGAATATCCTTCATAGTGATAGTGTCCTGCCAGTAAATCATTTTTACAAGAGGTATTTAGAATCTCAGATTGCTTTTCAAGGTATCTGATCCAAATTTTTTAAATTTTTCATTTTAAAAAAGGAAAAGAATGAATGTTTTTCTTAAGCACTTTTCTTTTAATATATATTATTGAACTGATATTGTTTTCGAAATAGACTCTAACCAAGTTATATACTGTATATCTATTGATATCTTCTTCGTAGTGGATCTAGCGTGACATCTCTTGTCCAAGGCAGATAAAGGCATGAATAACTTCAAATTTGCCCAGTAAATCTTCAATTATCGTAAAAACATTGCAAATGAAATTTGAATTCTTTAAGTTCACCTTTAATCCCACTTCTTTACTCAGGTCAACAAGTTATTACATCATATACTGTAGCTCTGCGGGTGTTCTTGCAATAATATCTTTAGCTCCGAGAGTGTTCTTTCAAAAATGGCTGTAGAGCTGAAGGAGTTCTCGCAAAAATGACTGCAGCTTTGCGGGTGTTCTTGCTAAATATCTGTAGCTCTGAGAGTGTTCTTGCAAAAATGACTAACTCTGAGGGAGTTCTTGCAAAATTGACTGTAGCTCTTAGGGTGTTCTTTCAAAAAATATCTGTAGCTCTGAGGATGTTCCTCCAAAAATACCTGTAGCTCTGAAGCTGTTTTTGCAAAAATGACTGTAGCTCTGATGGTGTTCTGGCAAAAATGACGATAGCTGTGAGTGTGTACTAGCAAAAATGACTGCAGCTGCGAGAGTGTTCTTGCAAAACTGATTGTCGCTCTGAGGATGCTCTTGCGAAAATGACTGTAGCTCTGAAGATGGTTTCTGCAAAATTGTGTGTAGCTCTGAGGGTGTTCTTGTAAAAATGATTGTAGCTCTGCTAGTGTTCTTGCAAAAATGACTGTAGCTCTGAGTGAGTTATTGCAAAAATGACTGTAGCTCTGAGTGAGTCATTGCAAATATGACTAGCTCTTAGGATGTTCTTGTAAAAATATCTGTAGTTCTGAGGATGTTCTTGCAAAAACATCTGTAGCTCAGAAGATGTTCCTGCTAAAATATCTGTAGCTCTGAAGGTATTTTTGTAAAAACATCTGTAGCTCTGAAGATGTTCTGTCAAAAATATCTGTAGCTCAGACGATGTTCCTGCTAAAATATATGTAGTTCTGATGGTGTCCTTGCAAAAATGAATGTAGCTGTGAGGGTGTACTAGCAAAACTGATTGTAGCTCTGAGAGTGTTCTTGTAAAACTGACTGTAGCCCTGAGGGTGTTCTTGCGAAAAACTGTCTGCAGCTCTGGGGGTGATTTGCGAAAATGACTGTAGCTCTGATTGTGTTATTGCAAAAGTGAGGGTAACTCTGAGAATGTTCTTGCAAAAATGAATGTAGCTGTGTGGGTGTACTAGCAAAACTGTTTGTAACTCTGAGAGTGTTCTTGCAAAAATGACTGTAAGCTCTTAGGATGTTCTTGCAAAAATATTTGTAGCTCAGAGGATGTTCTTGCAAAAATATCTGTAGCTCAGAGGATGTTCCTGCTAAAATATCTGTAGCTTTGAGGCTGTTTTTGCATAAATGACTGCAGCTCTGATAGTGTTCCTGCAAAAGTGAATGTAGTTGAGGGGGGGGGTGTACTAGCAAAACTGATTGTAGCTCTGAGAGTGTTCTTGCAAAACTGACTGTAGCTCTGAGGGTGTTCTTGCGAAAAAGTCTGCAGCTCTGGGGGTGTCTTGCGAAAATGACTAGCTCTTAGTTTGTTCTTGCAAAAACATCTGTAGCTCAGAGGATGTTCTTGCAAAAATATCTTCAGAGGATGTTCCTGCTAAAATATCTGAAGCTGTAAGGATGTTTTTGCAAAAATTACTGCAGCTCTGATGGTGTTCTTGCAAAAATGAATGTAGCTGTGGGGGTGTACTAGCAAAAATGATTGTAGCTCTGAGGGTGTTCTTGAAAAACTGACTGCAGTCCTGAGGGTGTCCGTGCGAAAAAGTCTGCAGTTCTTGGAAGTGTTCTTGCAAAAATGACTGTAGCTCTGAGGGTGTTCTTGCAAAAGTGAGTCTAGCTCTGATTGTTGTTCTTGTAAAAATAATTAGAGCTCTGAGGATGTTCTTGCAAAAATGACTAGGTCGTCTTCTCTGGGTTCGTCTGATTACATGATGTTATTCTGATAACATCCTTGAAAGTCAGTGATATACTCAAATTCCGGTATTGGTCTTTCGTAAGAACCCATTCAGTGAGAACCGGGTGCACCATGAGAACACATACTGAGTACTCAGTAAATTACGACCACCACATGCAAAGTGTGCTTCTCAAGATTCTGACATAAGAAAGAGGAGAGTCTTGATCTGCAGGTTAAAGGGTGTATAAACACTGTTCACAAAAAGTTAGGGATATTGTCGTTTCGAAGGGAAAAACGTGGTGTTATGCACATTTAGCGGCAACTGCAGATTCCTTATTAACGTGGGTAACTATCATATCAAAATTAACAATATGACAACACAGCACGTATCGTGCAAGCTCCGAAAAAAGTACCCTGCGAGAAGTGGAAAACGGGTCTTTTCAGGGCTTGGTCTAGAAGTGTACTGAATGTATTGCCTTTGGTGTTGGTGTGGAATTAACCACAAATGATGTCCAGACGACGTTTAAGCATTGACAACATAAATACGACGGTCGGCATGTTATATGCAGATGTACGGGATATCGAAGTGGCTGCTGTTATAGGAATTTCACAAAGTGTAATAAGGTCGGCTATACCCAAGAGTTTTACGGAATAGAAATGTTACAAATCGACACAAGGGTGATCAGCCAAGGATAACCGGCGAGTAGACAAGATCTCTACCTGAAAGCAAGTGCTCGGAAAAAGCCTAGTATCACCAGTAGCTAACCCCGGTAATCAATTCGAGCTGCTTCTGGTGCCACTGTATGTACTTAAACGGTACGAAACTGTCTTCACAAGTACGGACTCAAAGCAAGGAGACCTCTAAGATATATAGCATTGACATCATCTCATCATCGTCAAACGTGTACCTGGGTCCAATAGTACATGTCATGGAATGCAGAGTGAGACCAGCCGCCCCGGTGGCGCAGTGGTCTAAGGCGCTGGCCTATGATCATTCGTCCGTAAGGGGTCCGGGTTCGAATCCCGGCCAGACATGGATGTTGTGTTTGTCTAACGACACTGGTTCTCTCCCTTCCCTGGAACCAGTGACCCTAAATTAGGGACGGGCGGCTGCTTATAGCCCATTGAGTTGCTCGCGGTGGTCGTTAAACCTTCAATCAAAAAAAAAAAAAAAAAGAAACAGTGTGAGACCATGTACTTTACACAGACGAATCCCGTTTCGCTCCTTATCCTGATACTTGACGAGCACTCGTATGGAGGAGATCCGATACATGAATGCGACAAGACTATGTGCAGTCCACCCACTCTTGACAGAGGGTGTCAGTTCTGATCTAGGCAGGGGTGTGTTTTAATGGCCGTACTACTTTGTGTTTTTGTCAAGGCAACAAGAAAGCCTCACTGTCTCGAAACGAGATCTTTGTGTCCATTCTAGCACAGTTTCACGCCACTATTGGACATGCATCCCGTTTTCTCTATGAAATTGCAGCCAGTCACAGTGCCTATAGCGTGCTACAGAAGCTGGAAGATAACGGAATTGCATCGTTACAGCTGCCTCCGAGGTCTCCTGACCTTAGTTCTGTTGAGGACATTTGGAACGCTGTACAGCAACGTCTGGATAACCACGTTTTATACCCTAGTACAATGGTTGACCTCCATAACATATTGCTTGTAACATGGGACGTCTACCTAAGACACTAAGCAATAATGTCATTGCAAGTATGACTCGTATGTGTTAAGACGTCCTTCGACACGGAGGTATTGTTACTGTGTACTAAAATGCAGAGGTATGGACCTCCTGCTAATTTACTGTTTTGGCTATATCGCAGTGCTACATTGTGGTGTGCAGAAATTGCACAATGCGCTGCTTTTGTAAGTGCACTCTTTATCGTTTGTATTATGTAGTCTCACTGGTGTTATTTCAATGCGTGTTACTTGAGTCAGATACATACATCCTTCATGTTATGCAATATCCATAACGTTTTGTGACCAGTGTATACAGCCCATTTAAATCAACAGCAAAATAGAAACTGCATCAGAATAATGACAAAAAAAAAAGCACGACTTTTATACTAAATATTAACATTTTTTTCCGTTAACGCAAGAGATCGTTAAGGAGCAATTCTGTGGTTCGTGTCCAATACGAAAAATAAAGAAACTAAAAGAAAGATCGCGAATTTCTATGTCTCCCTATGGTTTGTTCATTTCGACCAAGTTCATGATTTTTTGAAGTCAAAGTTCCTGATAGTTTTAAATTTCGAAAGCTGAATAGTATTTTAATTTATACGGTGTGACATGTTTTAGCGAGCCTGTGGTTCCCAGGCCCGGTTGGTTCGTTTCGTTCTTTACAAAGTACGGCCATAGGGGAAAATACCTTCAGTTCAGGAATCCATTTTCTAAGAAAATCCGAATATTTATTAAAGATATATATATATATATATATATATATATATATATATATATATATATATATATATATAACAGTACATTATTTACATGCTTTATGGGTTATATCCCATATAACGAAAAAACATTATGGTGTATCACCGTGACATCTCATTCTCCTCGCGCTTCCAATATCTAATGTCCTCCTAGTCCCCTTCCTCCGCGAACACCCTCAACGTTTTCGGGGGTTGCATTGTTGACACCTCGTAATGAATGTTCTTTAAGTTCAGCCTCCGAGCATGTAAGAAGGCGTACCGAATATCACTATGTACTTGACAACCAACGACTATCTTACGAGATCGAGCAAAATGGCGTCGTTGAGGACCAATGTCCCCAAAATGTCCAGCAGTGAGTTGGCAAGGATAAATTGTCCGTTCTCGTACAAGATATCTTACACGGCTGTCACTTGAACACATACATATATACACGAAAAAGACACAAAAATCATATTTAAGTATTTAAAGGGGTCTCTCGTTCGCAGAGATCCTCACCCCTTCCGGTTTAACATTACTCGACCAAGGTCGCGAAATGGAAACCATTTAAACCTAAAGGGTGTTGCTTTAGTCCCAGTACAATTTTAGAACTAAGAGCCAAAGCAATTTAAAATATTCAATGCACCTTACTGTGCTGTGTATAAGACTCTTCTGGCTTCTTTACACATTTTTCTAAATTTCTTTTATGTTGTAGAGGAGTGATTTTAAATTCCGTTAACAGGATTTCTTTAATGTCAACATAATTTTCCAATTTTTCCGCTCCCAATGTTGCAGCTAAATGACGTACATACCCCTGCAAATTTTGCACTATCACCTTCCTTGATACTCATCGGGTACTTCATATAGCTTGAACATAGTTTCGTCATGGTAAAAGAAAAAATGGCCACTCCTCTGCTTTAGAAGGAGGTTTCAACAAAACACCTTTCAACAAATTCACATATTTCAGAAATTCATTATTCTGTGATACCAGGTTTCTGAATTACTTACCATATTCCCAATTCTCATAAAACCCGATTGCGATGCTAACTCTAACTCCTTTAACCTTACCTCATGATCCATATCCATTTGCTTTTATCTTAATTCCAGGTCCTGTTTCTTTATAGCCATTTCAGCTTCCTTCTGAGACCTTTCCCATAAAAACTTTTTCCTCTCCAATTCCATTTTTAGCAACCTAGCTCTTGCTACCATCGTTTCAGCATCACCTGACATAATCTCTTCCTCACTACCACTTTCACGATCAGATACCTCATCCTGTATCTCTGAATCTGTTGCTCTCCTAGTCTTCGGAGGCATGATTACAATATTTACTCTTATACACTCTGTTAACAGGTAACTAAATAAAATTATCGATCACCAGCAGTAGCAAATGAACATAAAATCACTTGTGATTACACGTTACACTTATCGTAACATTTATCAGTTGCATCAAACAACCTTAAATAACATAATATGCAATTACGTGCATTACTTCAATACCTTTTTCTTTAAACCATTTTCTTTATACCATTCCCATTACATCATTTTCCTTTACACCACTTTTCTTTATACCATTTTTCTTTAGATCATTTCTCTTTACAACTTTTTGCTTTATACCTTTCTGTTTATACCATTTTTGTTTATACCATTTTCTTTACAATATTTTCATTGATACTAGTTTCCAAAAAATTTTATTCTTTATTTAAACTTTCCCTTTATATTTAAACTAGAAGAATTCAGGCTGAATCTATTCTTCTTTCTCACAAACCCAAAATATTTCATTTCTTGCCTACACTTCATTTACATTAATACCACCACATAACTTCATTTACTACCACATAAACCATAAAACATCTTAAAGAACACTAATACTGATTTAAACAAAATCAATTCATCCAAAATACTGGTATAGCCATGCTACACTGATTTTTCCTTTTCACAAATACCACATAAAAATCTTTCATCTCTTGCTTACATTTCACTTAAATTAATATAACAGAATAAATCGATATTCTGCCACAAAGAACATATAAACATATTAAAGAGCACTGATGCTTATACAAGAAAAATAATTCATCCGAAACACTTGTTTACTCATTCTAAATGTTTATTCCTAACCACTAAGCCATATCCTACACTCTCCCTACTTTTCCTATTTCTAACCATGTGTGTTCCCCCTTGTATGTTCTTTTTTTTTCTAAATGGCTCTATTCAAATTGGGACTAAAAGCAACTTACTCCATTATCCAACGTAAGCATTTCCACACACATCACACAATCCAGTTCTTGTTCCATCAAATAAACGGAATCACAGTCTCTGGCTCCAACTTCATATTTAGTCTAGCAACAGGGTGACACCTCATCCATTAATAATTGGTTCCTTACATGCGTCCATCAGTTCCTTCTTTCGGTCCATGCTTGGATTTGAGCTTTCCTTTATAGCCTAACTCTGGCGGTAACTGTTGGTACATCTAAAATCCGTCAGGTTTTTTTCTCAGTGACCATGCCAATTCCTTTAATTCCAATTCCTTTAATTCCAGTATGAAGAAAAGTTGTTCCGATTCATTCAATTTTTTATTCCGGGCGATGGGCGAATACCGTTCCTATTCGTCCATTGTTCGGGACGGATCCTTGGCGATCTGCGCCAGTGTGACATGATTTTGCGAGCTTGTGGTTCCCAGGCCCGTTTGGTTCGTTTCGTCCTTTACAAAGTACGGCCTTAGGGAAAATACCTTTAGTTCAGGAATCCATTTTCTAAGAAATCCAAATATTTATTAAATATATATATATATATATAACTGTACATTATTTACAAGCTTTATGTGTTATATCCCATACAACGAAAAAACATTACGTTGTATCACCGTGACATCTCATTCTCTTCGCGCTTCCAATCTCAAATGTCCCCCTCGTCCCATTCCTCCATGAACCCCCCAACGTTTTCGGCGGTTGCATTTTTGACACCTCGTAACGAATGTTCTTTAAGTTCCGCCTCCGAGCATATAAGAAGGCGTACCGAATATCAGCATGTACTTGACAACCAACGACTATCTTACGAGATCGAGCAAAATGGCGTCGTTGAGGACCAATGTCCCCAAAATGTCCAGCAATGAGTTTGCAAGAATAAATTGTCCGTTCTCGTACAAGATATCTTACACGGCTGTCACTTGAACACATACATATATACACGAAAAAGACACAAAATTCATATTTAAGTATTTAAAGGGGCCTCTCGTTCGCAGAAATCCTCACATACGGTATTAATTATTACCAGCTCACTCAGTACTTAAGCCTTTAAGCGACCGATGCACCTGAACGAAAAGTTGCCCAAATTTTCCTGTGCTCCTCAAACAGAAGGGTTCCCCAAGTGACTGGGCTATAACAAAAGTTACATCAAAACAATTCCTTTCCCTCTTTTATCTCAAAAGTATCAACTATGAATCTGTCGCTGGTTCTAAGTAATACCTTATAGTTCTTATTCTTAAAGTACGTAGTTTGATTCCTTTATAGTCCTTTGTTCTCTGTTCTATTACCCCAGGAATGATTCGGAAGCTGTAGTCCCCGGACCCGAACAACATGCCACTGGACAGAAACAAGTAATTCATATGGGTCTGGTTCACTTCGTCGACAACTCATTTCGTCGAAGCCACTTCGTCGACACTCAATTCGTCAACACTATAAATGCAAACAGTCGATTCCTGAAAAACCGAAATAAAGTTCAGAACCACCAAATTTTGCATACTATCTCATGGTACTCTCTTAGACCGTACACGGTTTTTAGAAGGGTCGGGGCCCGGAGTCAAGGGGGCCCCATACAACATTTTCGTAAAATCTACAGTTTTCAATTCAGAACCACCACATTTGGTATACTATCTCATGGTATTCTAACTTAGACAGCAGATAGAGCATTGGAGTGCAGAACTGTGTTGCAGTTCTTAAGTAAAAAATGGAAATTTTTGAGAAAATTTTGTATGGGGCTCCCTTTACGCCGGACCTCGACCCCTTCCAAAAACCGTGTACGGTCTAAATTAGAGTACCATGAGATAGTATACCAAATTTGGTGGTTCCTAAATTGAAAACTGTAGATTTTACGAAAATGTTGTATGGGGCTACCTTGACCCCGGGCCCCAACCTCCTTCCAAAAACCGTGTACGGTCTAAGAGAGTACCATGAAATAGTATACAAAATTTGGTGGTTCTAATCTGAACCACCAAATTTGAACCACCAAACAGTATTCGGAATCGACTGTTTGCAGATGACATTCCTGTTAGGATCTGTTTTGTAACGTGAAAACACATCCTAACAGGAATGTCCTCTACTTAATACTAAGTCGACGAATTGAGTGTCGATAAAATGTACCTGTCGACGAAATGAGTTGTCGACGAAATGAACGAGACCGATTCAAACAACTTTTCTCTTCTGTTTTTAGGTTCTTCGCCGTTAGCATTCTTAGCGGAAAAGTAAATGGGACACTAAGGATTAATGACAATCACACCTCCCAAATCACCACTTAGAAAAACAATCGTAAGGTAAAAGCAACGATTTCTGATGCACAGGTTTACTCATTCCCGTCGCGTTCGGCCCACTTGTCAGACAGCGAATTTATTCGTTCGAGCTTATCTCATCCTACTTTGTTAATCCCGAGTTAATTCGTTCCAGCCTGTTAAAGGGTTAAATATTCGCAATAAAATTATTACAGATATTTCTTATGCATGGAACTGAAGTATTGATTCCACAGAAAAAAAAACGCTTTCTTCGAGAAACGAAACAGAAGTTCTTCTACATTGTATGCTGAAAAATTCTTGCTTTCTGCTGTTAAAAGTTCAGGCTTAGCGCATAACTTCAAACAGCAACGTTTTTTGATGATGAAAAGCATAACTTTTGGAAAATATTTCACCTTAATTTTTAAATATTGACATTTTTTAACAAAAAGGTATGTTTTAGCGCGCATCTTCCTCTCATATTATAAATTTCGTAAACGTTACTTTATACTATGCAAGACATTTTGGCCAAGTAATTTTTTTGGGCTCTTTGTTCATACTTCTAGTTAAGTGTATCCTTCGTGAAGTAAATTTCCAAAGGAGGAGTAACACGTCTGCGGTTACTTGTTTTTCTTTTGTAACGGCCCCATTTCCTTTTTTTCTACTGACGCGCTTAAGAAATAAACGCAAATGATACGCAAACCCTTTAGATTTGCAGACAAAGCTCTGTTTTTCAAAAATTTAATGTTAAAACCTTTCTTCGTTCAAGCGAAGGATTTCCTAAAGCTTTGAGAAGGAGTTGTTAAAATATGCTTTTACTCCACTGAGAATGTGAAATAATGGAAGGACAACGTTTTCTCACATTATGTCTTGATATTAAACAGAACACGCAACTCGACCCACTAATGAGGAAAGTACAGCGTTCCGTTAAATACTACTTTGAGGTGCCCTAAATTTCTGGGAAGTTTGTTAGAGATAGTTAAACCACAGAAAACAAACAAAACCTCATGTGCCAAAACAAAACCTCATGTGCCAAAACAAAACCTCATGTGACACCGCATGATATTTTCACGAGAGTAGGTAAATTTAAATTTTTGTAGAGCAGAACAAATCAAAATATGTTTTTATTATTCTTGATATTTATTCAGTGTGTTTGGATTTCAATTCACGCAGAGGAAAATACTAAGATTTCATTTTATGAATCATAAATACGGCTTCACAATACCAAAATGTTCGAAACATAATATAAATAATTAAGGTAACCTCAAAAAATTTAAGGAACCTTTAAATTTCTATGATTTGCAAACTTCAATTTTGAAATCTTCTTAACTTATAATGAATAAAGCTTCTTCTAATGCTTGTTGTGTTAATTATATCATGAATAAACTTTCCTGCTAGTAGTGTAGTAATAAAAATGAACAAGCTTTTAACTGCTAGTAATGTTGTAGTAGTAATTAAGATGAATAAAGTCTTAATGCTGGTTGTTAATAATAACAACTAATGAAATAAACCTAACAGCCAGACAGAGATCTGACAAAACTATGAACTGAGAAAAACGTATTTACAACAAAAGCTTTATTTAGGGAAACTCCTGGTATTATCCAACATACACTCCATAGATCACACAGCTACTCAATAAAACGTAGCTCCTTGCACATGAACGAAGCTCTACTCACATAAACGAAGCTCTCTTAGGTAACACAAAAGCTCTCTCTACGCACATCAACATAAGCTCTCTCTGGTATCGTTGAACGCGCCTATTTATACTGGCTACCACCACGTCATGACTTACACTCATTGCCAGATCTCATTCAGCGGGAGAAATAACATCTCGTTCAGTAAGAAGATAATTTACATAGGAAAATAAAATTACCAGAGATAGTAAAATCAAAAGGAAAGTGAATCTAGAGTATACGTTACAAACTCATTTGAAAACAGAGTAAATTTGGAAGGTAAACTTTGCTTGTACAATAATTCAAAATTTGTAGAAATTTTCAAACTGTGTCAGGTTATCCTGATGTATAGTGCCAAACACTGCTTATACGTATGTTAATTCAAGATCTGCTGCAATTTTGAAAATGTGTTAGCTCATTTGGATAGAGTGTACATAATACATACACTATCTACCAACAAGTAATTGGACACCTGTGATAACAAAGGAAAACGAAGTTCATTCACCTTCAATAGTTGGTGGAGCCTCCACGAACGGCGATTACAGCTACGACCCTCCGGGGCATACTCTCAACCACGCGTTGTACGACGGCTAGCAGTATTTTCTTCCACTCGGCTTGGAGAAGACAGGTCAGTTCCTTCACCGATTTCGGACGGTGGGGGCACCCCTTAAGTCGACGCTCCAACTCGTCACAGAGGTGCTCGATAGGGTTAAGGTCCTGGCTCTGCGCAGGCCAGTCTATTTGATTAACCCCATTGTCACCATACCAAGCCATGGTGGACCTCGCAACATGACAGGTGGCATTGTCATCCTGAAAGTAACATAGGTCCACCCCGAAAAACTGCCACAATGTAGGAAGCGCATGGTCATCCAAAATGGCGCTGTAGGTCTCGGTGATGAGTCTACCAGGAATTGCGACCAAGGGTCACGTGCCATACCAGGAGAAACACCCCCATAGCATAATTCCAGCGCCGCCGAACTTTACAGTTGGCACAATACATTCCGGCAGGAGGCGTTCTCCAGGCAGACGCCAAACCCAGACCCTGCCATCCGACCGGAAGAGGGTGAACCATGATTCGTCGCTCCAGAGAACCTGTTTCCACTGTTCAACGGTCCACTGTCGACGTTCTTTGCACCACGTTAGCCGAGCAGCGCTATTGGACTTGGAGATCAAAGGCTTGTGGGCGGTATCCATGATAACCGAGCTGACGGGCTTCCTCATGGATGGAATTCATCGAAAGAACACTTCCGGATGCCTGTTGGAACTCCTCGCGGATGTGGCCCATCGATTTGGTGCGGTTCTTCCGAATTTCTCTGGCCAGCACCCGTCGGTCTCTAACTCCCAGTTTTATGGGTCTGCCGGGTCGGGGCACATTCCGACAGTCACCTCTCATCTTCCGCTTGCCAATCACGTATGCCACTGTCGATTTTGGGTACTTCAACTCGCTGGATATATCACGTATGGATCGGCCATTTCTGTGATACCCGACGATTACACCTTTCTCGAAATCAGAGAGCTGCAAACTGCGTGGCATCTTGCATGCGACTGGTTGCGTTGTTGTTTCCCACACGATATTTAACGGCGGTGGCCGTGACGTGCATCAGGATCGCAGATATCGTCGATTGCAGGGGTGTCCAATTACTTGTTGGTAGATAGTGTATAACAAACACTGCTTATTCAATTGTACGAAGAAAGTGTCAGAAAATCATATAATGATTAACCAGGAGAGTCGGAATCATCTGTTGAAACAAATTCAGACATAAAAGAACTGTCTCTATGAAATGGAATTTATTCAAATAGTTTAAAGCAACTTAGAATTAAGGAGATGACATTCCTGTTAGGACGTGTTTTCACGTTAACTTCTTTTCTGAATTCATTTTACAGAGAACGTTACTGGATGGCTGATAGTGAAATTGATTTCTGTACAGTCGGAAGATTATATAATATTTTCTTCTTGAAAGCAGTGGGTCTCGATCTCGGGATTTGCGAGATGGAGACCCGCTGCTACGAGAATAAAATAATGCAATGAGTCACTTTAATCTACCGCTTCAGGAATTTTTTTTTATCTAGAAGATATTCGCAATTTTTAAGAAAATTTGTAAGATTTCAAATTTCCTACAAGCGAATGAGTGGATTTTATAACTATGGCACGACGGACATTTATGAGCATAATAAATCGTGTGTACGATAGGTAGACGTTAGAAGATAGGACAAACAAGTAAATCGCTCCGAACATTGCAGCTATAGAAAAACATGCTATATACAAACTCAATTGAGCCGTATTATGGTCACATACCTGATATCAACATTATGGACTCGATAATCGATTAAACCTATGATATCGATTCGCGTCACTGCGAAAGGTGTTTCCAAGTATTCCATACCAGATGTACAGATTGATGTTCAGAAATTCAACGACGGAGAGAGGCGTTAGCGTGAAACGGTGAATGATGCGTTCCACTGTTTTCCGCAAATGCTTGATACCACTTCTGGCTTTGTGACATGGTACCGGAAAAAAATCCAGTTATATTCCGACAAAGGAACGCCATGTGGGACTACACTTGTCCTGAAACAATGCCATGGCAGGATCTGGCGATTACAGATGATTTCTTCAAAGACGAGGGGGACGCAGTGATGTCCATGAGAACAACTCCCACACCATAATACCACAGCTGCTGACTTATTTTCGTCCAAATGTGCAGTCTGATTGCAGCTAGAGCCTGGACTCATCGGACCATGGAATTGATTTCTAGGCGTCCAGTGTTAAGATACGGTGTTCATATACTCATTGCAGGCGGAGTAGGTGAATGTTTTCAAGAGCACTAGCTGGATTGTGTGTTCGGTAACGTATCGCTGTGCACCGTGTTTCTAATTGGCCAGCAACAGAATAAATCGTCTGCTATCTCGGACAGTGCATTCAAACCTGCGTTCACCTCCACTGTCAACCAACAGTGATCCGCCCTTTCCAGCATGTCGGATGGACTTGTTTCCATCATTGGATCATTCATTTCACCCCTTCACTATGGAGGCCCTCAAACCAGTCGGCACTACATGATGTTGCTGAGATGTTGCTCTGCGGCTCACTCGTGCAGGTAATCCCTCCCGTTTACTCTATGGCACAAACTCTCTACCGACGAACAGAAATTTCCTGTTCGTTCCGTCTCTATTGATACCGCGCTGGCGGGTGAAGTCACTGTTACGTGCTGATGACACGTCCAGTCGTGGCGAAAGAGCTGGTTACAATGATATGGCTTATGAGCATATACATGGATGAGTCACATTATTTTGACCCTCAGCTAATATGCAGAGTAACCGCCGTGCGCAGCGTGGACAGCAGCTGGACGGGCTGGAAGTGACACATTTAGGCGCTGGAAGGTGTTCACAGGTATGTGGAGCCATGCTGACTGCAGTACATATGACAGTTGCTGAAGGGTGCGTGGTGGATGATCCATAGAGGGAATAACACGATCGAGGTGGTTGCACAGATGCTCAATTGTGTTTAAGTCTGAGGAATTAAGGGAGCAGAGAAGTACTTTGAAGTCTTCGTCGTGCTCTTGCAACCACTCTCGGACATTTCTAGCTATGCGACACATCGCATTGTGGTGGAAGATCTCATCCACCCCAGGAAAGACAATCAACATGTATAGGTGTACGTGGCCAGCAATATGGATTCATAACGAATTCGGTCCATAGTCACCTTCCACAGGTATAAGTGGACCCATGGAATGGCACGAAAACATTTCCCCGAACCATAACGCTGCTACCAGAAGCTTGTGTTCTGCCAGCAATGGTTGAAGAGTGTTTGTTCTCCGATACTTCTCGCGTCATACGCCAACGTCCATCCGTTCGATGAAGGAGAAAACGTGACTCATCGGAGAAAGCAATTCTTTGCCCATCAGCGGAGATCTAATTCCGATACTGCCGTGCAAATGTAAGCCTTTTCTTCCGATGCACCTTCATTAGCATAGGTGCAGTGACCATCCGTTTGTATCGGAGCCCCATACGCAGCAGGGTTCGCTGAACCGTCGTTTTAGACCCACTTGCGGTAGCCCCCTGGTTTATTAGGCCAGTGAGTTGCTCCACTGTACCGTGTCGATCGGCCCTCATGCACCTTCGCAGCAGCCGACGTTCAGCTCTCACATGAATGGCACGTGGTGGTCCGCAGTTTCTACGTAGCTTATTCGCAATGGTGCCATTTCTCCAATCACAATATACTTTAACCACAGGAGCACGCGAACAGTTCAGAAACTGCGCTGTTTCAAAAATACTTCCACGCTTGGTCCAAAAGCGGATAAGCATCACATTTTGCAAATCTGATAAATCGCTCCTTTTATCCATGACAGCAACCAGTGATGTGTTTTCAGAATGCCAACAGCACACCATATGCACCCTCCAAGCCAGCTCACGACACGTGCCATCTTTCATTGGCTACGCGCTGTTGACGTCAAGAGTAGGAGGTAGTCACAATAATATGACTCGACTATGTACATAAATTGAGAGGAGAGAAATTATGGGATACCTTCACTTCGCAGGTTTCGTATATACACTGCTGGCCACCCAAAATGCAACATCAAGAAGGACACAAGATAGCAAAGCCAGATTTACTGGACACATAACAACAGATACAAAGATGAAACGATTGAGCTTACAGGCCCGTGCGACTTGCGGGACACGCAGACATCAATAGTTCGTGTGGCCCCCATGGCTGGCAACAACGGCCGCTACACGCCGCGGCATCAAACGAAAGAGGCTTTGGATGTGGGCTTGGGGTATGACGGTCCAGGCTGCTTCCACCCGTTGCCACAGTTGATCAGGCGTAGCAGCGGGTGGTGCTTGTCGGGCCACTTGGTTGCCGAACAGCGACCAGACGTGTTCGATGGGCGACATATCGGGAGAACAGGCGGGCCACGGCAGCAATGACACCCGGTGGGCCGTGAAGAATTGTTACACGATGCATGCCACGTGCGGGCGCGCACATTTTCTTGTTGAAACGTGGACGCTGGCCGGTCCTGCAGGTAAGGGAGGACTACAGGCTCCAAAACGTCGGAGATGGTGCGGTGCCTGTTGAGTGTACCGGCGATGCGTACCAGAAGGGTGCTGGTGTCACATCCAATTGCGCCCCAAACCATAACGCCAGGCGACGGACCGGTATGGCGATGCAGAATGCAGGTGTCATACAGTCTCTCGCCGCGGTGCCGCCACACGCGGATCCGACCAGCTTGGTGTTGCAGGCCGAAGCGGAATTCGT
This sequence comes from Macrothele yani, assembly GCA_039090855.1. Lineage (NCBI taxonomy): Eukaryota > Metazoa > Arthropoda > Arachnida > Araneae > Macrothelidae > Macrothele > Macrothele yani. The sequence continues at coordinate 70,285,234 of CM077010.1, read as the reverse complement.
CGGAGAAGACTATGTCGGGCCATTCCGTAGTCCAGGTGCGGAGTTCAACGGCCCACTGCCGCCGTACTCGCCGGTGGTGTAACGTCAATGGCAATCGGAGCAATGGGCGCCGTGCGACTAGTCCCCGCTCCTGCAGACGACACAGAACGGTACGTGCTGACACAGGTTGTTGCGCAAGACACCCTAATTCCTGCGCTAACGTTCGTGATGTGCCGGTGCGAGCCGTCAATGCCCGCCGCACAACATGCCTGTCCTCCCATTCGGTGGTGTGCCGCGGCTTCGGCAATCGCTCACGTCGGTCTGTTCGTCCCTCCTGCACCCACCGAATCCATATTCGCCTCACTGTGGCTGGATGTCGCCCCACACGGGCGCTGATGTCTCGGTATGATAAACCGCTGTCGCGATAAGCCACAATTCGTCCTCTGTCGAACTCCGAAACGTGCTGGAATGACTGCCGTATTCTGCGACGAGGCATCAGGAAGCTTCCCACGCAAAGGTCCGGCACCACAACTCACTTCCACAACTTACACCTCACCTTCTGTGCACCCTTCTTATAGTGCTTTTCGGTTGCGTGCCGGGCGCACATGATTTGCAAATGCCCTGCAATGCTAATCGTTTGCAGGTACTCTCGCGGGCGACGCATGCGCGAATTTCAGGCCAATCGGATGCATCCTTCTTGGTGTTGCATTTTGCGTGGCTAGAAGTTTAGTAGGAATACATGACTGCATTTACGTAGAGGGTAATTCGTTGTCAGTATGGATTAACGTCGTGAGCTAACAGTTTGAAAGAGGAATGATATAGGGTGCTAGACGCAAGGGTCACTCTATGTCAGAGGTGGTACAGGAATTGCAGCACTCCCTTTCGACAATATAGCGAGTGCATCGCGAATACGCCATTTTCGTTACACCGTAGGATCGTGAAGGGTGCTGTGAGCTGAAAGTTGGGGTTAGTGAAAGTAACCGTCGACTTCTGTCTTGCATAGTTGCAAACAACCGGAGAGCAATAGTGGCACAAATCATCTCCGAGTAAAATGAAGGTGGAGCCAGAACCGTCTTAAGCAAGACCACGAGGCGACCATTAGGATTATTGTAATAGGCTATGGGTGCTGCCGGCTCACCAAAGACCCATTGATAACGTCACATTCTCGGATTGTACGCTTCAGCTAGGAGAAACAACATCTGCACTGGACACTGGATCATTGGAGACGGGTCTTCAGGCTCGATAAGCTACTTTTTTAATTATTTCTCGCTGACAGAAGGGTGCAAATTTGACCAAAACCACACGAAGCGGTGGACCAGAGATCTCAACAAAGAAATGTTCAGGCTAATGACAGCTCTGTTATGGTCTGCGGCGTGTTGAATTGGCACACGTTGGTACTTTTGGTAGGTTTAGATGCACCTCTGAACGGTTCAAGGTTCGTGTCCAGTCTTACTGACGATATGCGTCGGTTTATAGTAATCATACACCCACGGAGCAGTGCAATCTTAGAGCCGGACAACGTGCCTTCCTACGAGCCGTAGTGACAAGAACAAAGTTAGAAGAGCATTCTGCAGAAGTTTCGACGCTGGAATGACCTTCACGTTCACCGGACACGAACACTCTGGACAATCTTTGGGGTGCTGTTGAAAGGTCCGTTCGAGTTCCAGATCCGTCACCCAGGAATGCGACAAAATTATGGGCCGCCGCATTCCTGGGTGACAGATATCCTTGCAGACCATATGCGTTGGTTTATGGTCATCATACACCTACGGGGCAGTGAAATCTTCCAGCCGGACAACGCGCCTTCCTACAAGCCGTGGTGATGAAAACAAAGTTAGAAGAGCATTCTGCAGAATTTTCTACCTTGGAATGACCTTCACGTTCACTGGACACGAACAATATGGACAATTTTGAGGTGCTGTGGAAAGGTCCTTTCGAGTTCCGGATCCGTCACCCAGGAATGCGACGAAATTATGGACAGCGGTGCAGCAAGCATGTGTAGATGTGCCTGTGGAACGCTTTCGTGCTGGTAGACCTTGGTATATCGTGCTGCGTCCTACTAACTGCGCTGGTTCTAACACCTGCCCTGATTGTTTTATATAGGACTTGCGTGATATGGGACAATGTTGATCTGCGTTCTGATAGGGCAGTCGTTTGCAGAGTTTTTCTGCCAAGTTTTGTTAACGCAGAGCTGTCCTGTCAAATTCTGTTAACTAGTCACATCACCAACCACAGACCTAGGGATATTCAATGCCACTAAAAATTCACGTACGAAGCGATAGCTTTTGTTGCACCCTATTTTCAGCCAGTCCTGGAAATAAGTTAACCCTGTCGGTCGAGGCATCTTACATTCGCATTCTTGCGATTGTTTCATCATGTTCATAATCATGATCATATGTAGAAGATTTTAGGAAGGTAGTGTCTGACCCCAGGTCTTAAACAACCCTTAGAAATAGGAAGCTAGGAGATTTGGGCTAGAGTGCCAGACAGGAAAGTGACACGGAAGCAAAGGAGAAAGTGGAAGGAAGACGACCTTATTTATTAACGGGGAGCAAGTACCTGGGTCCGACGGCTTAACGTGCCCATCCGACGCACGGCGGATATTTAGTGGATCGAGCGTTCGTACCTGCCTGGGATCGAACCTGAGGTCCTTTCCGTGGCAGTCACGAACGTTGCCCACTAGGCCACCTGCGGCCCTAATGATTGTTTCATCATAGCCCTAGGACCATATTTATAGGTGGGATTATGACGTGGTTCTTGCGTTGCACCCAATTCACTAACAATAAATAAAGGAATGTTTAGATATTTAAGGCAGGGCAGTGTATATTAGTTTCGCGAATACTGCGACACACTTAGTTATATCCGAAAAGCTGAGCAGTAAAGAAAAATATTGTTCTCAAACATTAATAATCTGGTGAAACACTCTTTGACTAAGCCAACAACAAATAGCAAAGCTTTTTCCCAGGTTTATCATGCTTCGTTCACTTACATAGCGAAGACGATCGCTAATTAACATTCGGAAGATTTCGTTCTTCTGCAGTATTTGAAAAGATTCCTTTTCTCAGGGTAGCTAAATGACATTGTCTAGTATGTGTGTGCACGTGGAGTCGCTCCGATATAATTTATTGCAATTGCCCAGCTGCGCAAAATTATAATTAGGTGCCCTCAGAACGAAGCTAAAAGTAAGAACAAGTGGCAGCCGTAAGAACAAGCGCAGCACTTAATTTTTTCCGGTATGTAGGCTGAGACCTAATGTTTCGTAGGTGAGGAGCCCGTGAGCTGTGCACTCGAGTACTGTCATATGACAAAGAGCCTGAGCCAAGTACGTCTTGTTAGTTGCGTACGTTTGCTCTTATATATGCGACTCAGAAGTTTATGATATGTGATATCGGCTTTGGACTGCGTTTCTTGATCCCAATTATACATTCGGCGCTAATGAAAGAGAAAGAATACATTTTACCGAGGAAGTCTCGAATAATTCATTACTTGAAACACATTTTAAGCAAACTACGTAAGAAAATTGATAGTGTACTACGCTACGTTTCTCAGATGAATCTTGTGATGCATAACCAATCATGTAGAAAAATGTCCTCGCTAGCAGAAATTTACCCAAAGCTCTGTGTTTCAATAAAGAATGCCTTGCGTTGTTTTTACTTCTGTTGACCAAAATTTGTTAATTCTATATGACAAATGAAATAAAATGTGTTCTCAGAAATCGATGTATGTGTCTGTGTATCAGTTAATTCATATATGTTGACAAAATAAACATTGATAAAAGCGCAAACAATGACAACAATAATAATAATAATAGTAATAACACAACTGTGTACAGTACATGTAACGTGCCGATAAGGGAGGAATCTGTGCCTTAGAAGCATATACGTACGACGGTTGTACCGTAAGTAATGCAAAAGTGGGCATAACGTTTATATTAATAGACAGAGGTCGCTCAAATTGCCCATGTTGGTAAAGTATCTCTTCCTCTATGGTAACCCTTCTTCATTGTAGGTAAATAATAGATTCGAAGTAGAAGCAACTTGCCGTCGTTGAGTTCTTGACGAAGAAAGGGTGCAAGTTGTCCGACATCCACAGAAGGCTGCAGAATGCTTAAGGAGATGACGTCATTGACAAAAGCAAAATGCACAGATGGATGAAAAAGTTAAAGAAGAGTTCAAAATCGCTTTTATTTAAAGGCAGGATACAGGAGACGGGATGAACCAAGGCGTCTCAAAAGAATCTAAAAGATATATAAAGAGTGTAACAAAAAACTAAAACTATTTACAAGTAGGTCAGGTGATGCGGAACATCACAGCCTCTCCTTGACAAATGTCAACCTCGCCTTTTCGTGGTGCATCCTGTTCCCACTAAAGGGGCTCTGAAGACCGCCAATAGCGGTATAACTGTAACATCTGGATTAGAGGAAATGCTATCCCACACTCACCAACCCGATTGGTCAGCGTGGTGAGTTATGGCCAACCCCCCCCAAAATGACTCCACAACTTAAATCTTGGCCCTTAGTCCGAGTCGATACGCGGATATCCATAGATGTCTGTACACCTCATAGAATGTTATCCACTGAGGATCGTGGTGATACCATGACTTGACGTCTAATGCAAGAGATCGAGCTGTTTGGACGTCTGCCTATCTGCACCAGACCTACCATGGTGGCGCGCGTTAACTTTCTCCAAGCACAGTCGCCACATTCGACCGACAGGTTTTGCATCCGTATGAGTTTCTGCAATGAGCCAACGCAGGGACCAACCAGTGGTACGTAGCCCTATGGTGTAACCCCAGATGAAGACTTTCGCGTGATGATAGGATTCGCGATGACGTCGCATAAAAAGTATCTCGCCTTAAACGTGCTTTCGCCACACAGATCATACCCATGCAGTGGTCAATATGTCCGTCTGACGACAACCAAACTTTTATGTCTCTCACCTATCACGTGCTTGATTCAGAACTGCAGTCACTTACGTAACGCAGTTGGCGACACATACCCAGTGATCTGCATGGCGTTCAGACAAATGCTTCCAGGTGAAGAATTGTTTCAATGTCAAGTAACATATACGCTCAGTAGATAAAACATTAGACATAGGACTGATGGAAAGTTGACGAGGGCATCCCCTGAGCACACTGGAACAGACCCAATCCAACCGCAGGCGTTAAATAAGACGACAGCATTGCTTCTCAACAGTATATTGTAATCGACGAACATGAGTGAATGTGCTGATCTGAGAGACTTTGATCGTGGACTCATTGTCGGCACAGGACCGATGGGTCATTCTACCGTTCAAGTGGTTAGAAACCTAAGGTTCCCGAGGGCATCCATATTAAGGGCCACCACGCGTATAGCATTGACGGACATACCAGGGCCGAGAGTGCAAGTAGTGGCCATCGACACGCCATTGATGACTGAGGTTGACGTACAATATACAGGCTACCACTCGGTAACGGAGGCGCAAATCACACCCAGGTTAAATGTAGGAGTCCCAATCAGAGTCACCGAGGGAACGGTACGGTTCACGCTACATACCCTGGGCTACAGGAGCCGACGACCTACTCATGTGCCACTGTTGATTGCTAGTAATCGGAAATGACGCCTTACCTGCTGCCGGGAACATCAAAACTAGGCCTCTGCAGAAGAATCTCGCGTTGTGTGGCCAGTTGAATTTCATTTTCAGCTGTTCGAAGCTGACGGGAGGTTGCGGGTGTGGCATCGACAGAATGAGCCCATGGCCCAGTCGTGCCAGCTAGGCTCTGTTCAAGGTGGTGGTGGCTGTGTGATGGTGTGGGGAGTCTTCTCATGGAACTCATTAGGTCCCTTAATATTCTGGAGGTCCTTAGCCGCCGCGTGCTACCAGCATGTGCTGGCTGACCACTTACACGCTTCCATGGCCTTTAAGCATCCTGCGGTAAATGATGTGTCTCAGAAAGACAATGCGTGGTCCCAACGGACCGCAACCGCACAGGCATGGCACGAGAAGCACTCACCTGAGTTCGGAATCATCCAGTAACCCAATGGTTCCTGTATTTAAACCTGAGAGGCCATGGAGCGGAATATTTGATCCAGGGACCTGGACCCAAGCCTTTGGCAGAGTTGTGGAGAATGCTGCCACACGCATGGCTGACATTACCACCAGAAACCCTCCGGCGTCTGATGAAGTTGATGTCTCGGAGTGTACAGACTGTTATTCACGTTAGAGGAGAACCACAACACACTATTAGATAGGTATCTCTATGTTTTGCCCATTGAGTGTATATATACACCAAAGAGCCAAACTGTTATGACCACCTGTTTAATAAGACACTGGTCCGCCCCGTGCCTCCAAAACAGTTGTTACCCGGCGAGGCACTGAAGGTTTCTTTTGGTAGTTCTGAAGGTTTCTTTTGGTATCTGGTGCCGAAACGATACTAGAAAATCCCTCAACTCTTGCAAGTTACGTTGTTGAGCCGCAAAGATAGCATTTGTTATTCCAGCACAAACCCCATATGCTCAATTAGATTGGTTTCTGGGGAATTTGGAGGCCTAAGAAATACGGGAAAGTTTCGTTGATATTCCGAGAACCATTTTCGAACAATCCGGGATGTGTGGCGTGGCGCATTTTCCTACAGAAAGAATACACTGTTAGAAGGGAATACCGTTGACAAGCAGACATGTACCTGGTCTGCAATTATGTTTAGATCGGTGGTAGAGGGCATAGTTTACTGCACACGAGTGACTAAACCCAAGGTTGTGCAGAAGATCAGTGCCCAAGGCGTTACACTGCCTTCCCCGGCAGGTTACGTCTCACAGTGCATCATGGTGCCAACATTTACCCAGGTAAACAAGCACACGTACCCGGCTGTCAATAAATGGCAACTGAAAACGAGATCCATCGATCCAGAAGTTTTTCTTACAATCATTCGAGGTCCAGTTTTGATTCTCCGTGCCCAGAGTACGCGTTTTCGTCAGGGAACCAAGGCTAGCATTGCCTCTCGGAACCATCTGTGGATACGAAGTCCCATGTTTCATCAGAATTCGATGTTCTGTGTATTGTAACACATTACTTAGTCAGTAGCATTCAAATTACCGGCCATTTTCGCTACATTATCTCTTTTGTTGGGTCGTAGCATACGGGATAGCATTTGCTCACATCTAGCATCGATGAGCCGTTAACGGCTTACACCTTGCTGGCGGTTACTGGCATTTCTTTACTCGGACTACTTTTTGAAATTACTAACTGCGGCTTACAATGAGAACCCCACAAACCTTGCTGTCTCGGAAATGTTCAGTGTGGCCATTACAAGTTTATATTGCTTCGAAATCATCGCACGGGCCATCGATTTCCGCAGCTACTTCGATTTGCGTGAAGACGCGCTGGTCATAATATTTTAGCCCCTCGATGTACATATTATATATACAGTGGCGGAAAGCAAAAAGAACACCAAGAAAGAGACGTCTGATACCAACGAAATTTATACAGCATAATAACGGAATACAGAGGATAACGTGATCAAAACATTATGGTGAAATACAGCTGTATTTGCTGATAAACTGAAAAATAACATTTCCATGTAACATGGTTAGTACGAGGTTGAATCGCAATGAACTGCGTCACACTGTGCAATTCTGACATGGAGTCTGTCGTACAGATGTTGGATGTAAGTTTGGGGTATTGAGTTCCAAGCATCCTCAACCTGAACGCTTAAATCGGGGATGGTCGTGGCTGGCCGTGGAGACCGGATAAGTCGTTGTCCCATAAAATACCACACGTGCTCAATGGGGGACAAATCCGGTGAACGTACAGGCCATGGACGTTGTCTCACACCCTGAAGTGCATGTTGAGTTGCACGTGCCGTGTGTGGGCGTGCGTTATCTTGCTGGAAAACACCACGATGGACCGACCTTACAAATGGCACAACAACGGGCTGAATGATGTTGATGTAGGAGGTGATGTTTAACGTACCCGGTACAAACACTAGTTGTGTACGGGAGTGATACCTGATTGCTCCCCACACCAGGAGACCAGGTGTAGGCCCCGTGTGTCGCTGGCGGATGCAAGAAGGGTGGAGACGCTCTCCTGTGCGTCTGCGAACACGCATACGGCCATCGGAGGCTTCCAAGCAGAATAAACTTTCGTCGCTGAACACGACAGATCGCCATTGCGTTCTCCGGTGCAGACGTTGGCGACACTACTGCAGCCGTTCCTGACGGTGGGCTGGAGTCAGAGGTACACATTCCAGAGGCACACGTGCACGTAGTTCTGCATCCAGTAGACGGTTGCGGATTGTTCGCACAGTCACCTCAGGTGCAACGGCCCCGCACGGGGATAACTGGTTTTCCAGTTATTTGGGGAGCGACGCCCTCGCGGCCCGAGCTAACCTTGTGACGGAATGCTTTTCGTTTACACTTGAACGATGACATCACCGAAAGGACAGCTGTTCATCCAGCTGATGGGGGATGGCGTCCCAACGGCCCGAGCCAACATGTACTATATGTGATGAATTTCACATTTTTTATGTTTTTTCACTTTACATAAACCCGCCTCAGTTGTTGGTTGCTGAGGTTGTGATTATGCGCCAGCTCAGGATTTTAGTTTCTCGTTTTCTTTCCTGCCTTCTCCATTTTATGTTCCTTTTGTTTTTCCGAGCTGGTTAGCTAGACCTACCTGCACGTTTGCCGTGTGCGGTAACCCGTAAGGTGGAAAATGCGATGCTGGAGGCTGAGGTTTCTGGAGGCCTGGTGTTGTTGTCGCCAGTTGCCAACACTCCTCTTTGCCCCCTGCTTCACCCTAAACGGGCGGCTGGGAACTAACCCACTCCTAGTCAATGAGGTCTGTGGCCGAGTTAAGCCCAGACCTCTAACGGCTTGTCGTTTTGCACGACAGGGTGAGTCTGGGGATAGGGTGGGAATGCCAAAGGGGTGTGGGAGAGTCTGGGTGCACGCCGAGCGGATGTCTGCCCTATCAACTTGCTATATCCGCTTGCTATCCCTAGAGCAGTGTCCTGCGTCCACTTGGGCTTGCAGACCTCCGGCTTTCCCTCGTTGGGCTCGATTGTGGGTGGGGAAGTCGGCGGACGAATTCAAAATTTTTTTAATGGCTCTCAATTCTGTTTCCCACGAACCAACAACCAAAAGAGGTATGGAGGAAGGCTCATCCCCTTCCGCAAAAAAACATGTTCCTGGTTCTTCTAATGCTCGTTTCTTTTTTGTGCACTCATTGGACCCTTCAAAGCCTTTTAGTGCCAAAAGCCCACTTTGGATTAACAAAGCACTTCAATCTATAGCAAGCTCTCCTAAGAGCGTAAAGCAACTTCAGTCTGGAGATCTTCTGGTAGAAATTTCCACTGTAGCCTACAGTTCTACACTTCTAAACACTACAACGCTGCTCGAGACTCCGGTAAAATCAACACCTTTTGGGTACCTAAATTCATCTCGAGTTGTTGTCTCCTCTCAGGATCTCGTTGAGTGTACTGAGGACGAACTACTTGAACAACTGAGGAGTCAACACGTTACGGGTGTGCGGCGTATACTCTTTAGGCGGAATGGGCAGTCCGTCCCATCCCGCAATATCATTTTAACATTTGATAGCTCTTCCCTGCCTACGTCCATTAAGGCAGGGTATCTGCACCTTGAGATACGTCCGTACATCCCTAACCCTCTGAGATGTTTTAGGTGTCAGTCTTAAGGCCATTCTCAGCAGTCGTGCAGGAGCAATCCTAGGTGTGGACGCTGTGGTGCCGCAGAGCATCTTTTATCAGAATGTGTGGCCGAAGCTGAGATTTGTGTGAACTGCAAGGGTTGACACGCAGCATCAGCCAAAGATTGTCCCAAGTGGAAGGAGGAGAAAGAAATTCAAAGGCTAAAGACGGTGGAGAATATTTCCTATCCTGAGGCCAGAAGGAGAGTTTTTCCTGCTTCTTCTGATCGGCGCTCAGATGCATCAGTGGTGGTTGCTAAATCTACAATCGGCATTCAAACCGACATTCAGATCCCTACTAAATGTCCCTATAAGCTGGACGATATCATCGCAGCCGAACTGGAGGCACTGCAGTCTCGAACTAGGGATCTGAAAGCGCCACCCACCACTTTGCCGAAGCAGACTCATCCCACCACCAACAAGGGAACTCAGGCCACTTCTAACAAAGAAACCAAAGCCCAGGATAAGAAAAGGATTTCTTCTCCTCCAAAATCTCAGAAAACGACTCAACGTCGTGCGCCTCACAGTGTTCCGGTGTCCCTCACAGTGTTAAGGTGTCCCTCACAGTGTTCCGGTGTCTTCAGTGGCGATATCCACAACTTTGCAGGCCGTGGCAGTACGAATATCTGTCCCTGGGCCTCTTACTGTCTGCAGTGTCTATCTGCCGCCGGACGAGAACGTAAGCGTCTCTGTACTGGGGAGATTGGTTGATCAGCTGCCTTCACCCTTACTTTTACTGGGTGACTTCAATTCCCATCATCATTTATGGGGTAGTGTCAGCATCAGCGCGAGAGGTCGTCGCATAGAGTCTCTTCTGTCCTCGGCCTCTTTGTGCCTTTTTAACACCGGTGCTGACACGTACTTCCATGAAATGACAAGATCCTTCAGTGCTCTCGATTTGACCTTGGGATCACCATCAATTATTGCTGACTGGTCGTGGACGGTGTGTAACGACCTCCACGGGAGCGACCACTTTCCAATTGTCCTCTCGCATCATGCGAACATGCCATCTTCTGTTTCCTGCCCTCCTCGGTGGAGGATGGAGCGTGCGAGATGGGCGGTCTTCACATCGTCCACAGTAATATCTTCTGCAATGGTGACCCAAGAGTCAATCGACGCAGCTGTTCTTGAAGTCACAAATTGTATTCTTCAGGCAACTGATCTTTCTATACCAAAAACATCTACGACACTCTCCAGAAGTCCGAAGTCTTGGTGGACCCCTGAATGCGCAGCTGCTAGGAGAGCTCAACATAAGGCCTGGTCTACGTTTCGGCGTTATGCAAATGATGCTAAACTCGTTACATTCAAACGAGCAAAATCCTATGCTCGGTTGGTGCGTCGACGTAGCAAGAGGAAATCTTGGATCCAGTATGTTTCATCTCTCACTTCACGTGCCAGGTCGAAAAGTGTGTGGGACAAGATTCGTAAGATCCGGGGTAACTACAGCTCTCACCAGATCTCCATTCTCGAGAGTAACGGCTGCACATATGCTGAAGTCGGGGAGATTGCTGATTGTTTGGGGGAGGCGTTTGCCTCCGTGTCGAGTGACATGGCGTATCTTCCTCCTTTCTGAGGATTAAATCCACTGCGGAACGTTAGAGAATCTCCTTTGCGCCTTTTAACGACACTAGTTATAACTCCCCCTTCAGCATGGTTGAACTCAGGGTGGCTCTGCATCGGTCCGGCGCTACGTTTGTCGGTCCCGATGGCATCCACTATGACATGCTCCGTCATCTCTCGCAGTCGTCTCTCGAGAATCTCTTAATCTTGTATAATCGTATTTGGTCGGAGCACAGTTTCCCGGAATCTTGGCGAAAAGCATTTGTTCTACCTTTTCCCAAACCTGGCAAGGATCCCAATTCTCCCTCGAGTTATCGTGCAATTGCTCTCACTAGCTGTCTGTGCAAAGTTCTTGAACGCATGGTTAATTCCCGGTTAGTTCATTTTTTAGAATAACATCAAGTACTTTCACCATCACAAAGCGGCTTTCGCCGTCATCGTTCAACTCACGATCATCTCCTGCACCTTGAGACATCTGTATGCGAGGCGTTCGTGCGTAGGCAGCACCTGGTGTCCGTTTTCTTCGATATTGAAAAAGCCTATGATCGAGCGTGGCGGCACGGTATTATCCGTGACCTCCACGCATGCGGATTGCGAGGAAATCCTCCGACATTTATTTTAAATTTTCTTCGCAATCGGGTGTTCCAGGTGCGCCTTGGTACGACGCTATCGGCAACATTCCATCAAAAACAAGGTGTTCCTCAAGGTTGCATTTTATCTGTCACATTGTTCATCCTTCGCATTAATTGTCTTTTCACAAATCTTCCTCCTGCGGTTTCGGCTACTGTTTATGTTGATGAATTGCACATTTTCTGCTCGTCATCAAGCATGCATTTTATTGAAAGGCAGTTGCAGTCTGCAATTAACCAGATCTTTAAAGCGGCGAATAGCAATGGTTTTGTTCTTTCTCCCGACAAGACAGCGTGTGTCCATATCTGCCGGAGGCGTGGCCTCCATCCTGACCCACAGCTGTATTTAGAACGTGCAGCCATACCAGTTTTACCGGACACCAAGTTCCTTGGTCTGACCGTCGACCGTGCGCTTACGTTCCGTTCGCACGTTCGGCGGCTCAAGATTTCCTGTCTGCGGGCTCTATCTATTCTTAAGATCCTTTCGAGAGTCTCGTGGGGCGCAGACAGGATGTCTTTGTTTCGAATTTACCATTCATTAATACGGTCAAAACTGGATTATGGTTGTATCGTGTATGGCTCTGCTCGTCGTTCCGTTCTCCGGCCTTTGGACACTATTCACCATCAAGCACTGCGTCTGTGTTCGGGAGCATTTCGAACATCTCCAATTCCCAGCCTTTTACGCTGACGCGAACGAACCATCGCTTGAATTACGCCGTCTGCAGCTATCTATTCAATTCTACCTGAAACTTAGATCTCTTCCAGATCATCCTTTATACGATGCAGTTTTTCATCCCCAGCATACTCGTTTATTCGGGAACCGGCCTTCGTGCATTTCAATCTTCGGTCTTCGTATGGCTGCCGTAGCCCGTGATGTAGGGCTCGACTTGTCTCTTGTTGAAAAGACCAGGGGCTTTGGGGATCCTCCATGGCACTCACTTGGTGTCATGGTTCATACCACCTTTACATCTTTCGAGAAATCCTCAACCCCTGCGTCAGTGTACCAGCAGCTCTTCGCTGAGCACCGTGCCCTCAATTCTGAATACCCTCCCATTTTCACTGATGGCTCTAAGATGCATGGAGTCGTTGGATCCGCGGCGGTTTGTATTGATGACGTCTCTGTTGCGCGGATCCCAGCTGAGGCCACGGTGTTTTCGGCGGAGATGCATGCTGTGTATCTCGCCCTTCTCCATGTTCAGTCGAGTTCTCATCACCGGGCACCGGTGTACACTGAGTCTTTGAGTGTTGTACAGGCATTGTCATCGTTGGACTGTTGTGACCACCCATTTCTTTTTACCGTACGAAGACTTCTTTGTTCTTTGCTCGGGGCCGGTGTCCAGATACAATTTTGTTGGATTCCCGGGCATGTTGGAATCTCGGGTAACGAGTGTGCTGATGCGGCTGCTAGATCTGCTTCCTCTTTGGTCGTCACACCCTTGCCACTATTTCACCTGGATTTCCACTTTCTGGTTCGCGACTATATCAAGCGAACGTGGCAAAGTCTGTGGGACCAAGAGGTGGAAAATAAACTGCATCGTATTAAACCTAATCTTGAAGTCTGGAAATCCTCATATCGTCGGAACCGTAGGGAGGAAGTGGTGCCTGCGCGTCTCCGCATTGGGCATTGTCGTTTCACTCACCGCTTTTTGCTGTGTGGCGACACTGCGCCGATGTGTGAGACGTGCAACTGCCGACTCACCGTCACTCATCTTCTGTGTACCTGTGTTCGTTTTCGTGATGTACGTTTTCATTTCTTTCATTCTCATTTGTTGAACGAGGACGCCGCTACACTGCAGCGGCTCCTAAATGACCACTGCAATACTGTTGCTGTTTTTTCATTTTTTAAACAAATTGACTATTTTAAACATATCTAGATTTTAGCCCTATCATCTTACTCATTTCTCAGTTTTACTGAATCAGCTAGATTTTAATAATTGTATCATGTTTTTAATACTGTTTGTTTCATTATCTTTTTTAGCCCTTCCATCATTCACATTTTTCAGTTTTACAGGATCAGTCAGATTTCAAGCTTTTTACCACGTTTTTAATACTGTTTGTTTGTCTGTCTTGTGTCTGGCGCTCTTTGGCCAATCATGGCCCTTGCGCCATAAAAATAAAAAAACCAACCAACCAATCAGGTGCAACGGCAGCTCGGATTTGCGTCGCAGTGGATGCTCTGCTTGACAACGCCGCTCTTCTTATTCGTCGATCGGTCCGCTCATCAGTCCGTCTGTGACTCCCGGTTCCACGTCTTCTGGTGTGGAAATGTTCCTCGGACCATCTACGCCACCATCGTACCACCACCGATACTTTCCGTCCAATTCGCTCCGCAGTACGACGATACGACCACCCGGCCTCGCGGAGTCCGACTAGACGACCTCGCTCAAAGTCCGATAACTGCTGAAATCCTACACGTCTTCCATGTCCAGGCATTGCAGCTTCTTCAGGGTCTTCGCACGTGTTCGTACGCCGACGACTGATTACATTCACTTCGCCGTACTCCTTAAATACCACCGACGATAATTTGCATATTATGCCGTGCTGTGGCGTAAGAAGCGCTCACCGGTGGGTCCCGAAATTAACATCACACCTACGTAAACTCGACCCCATTAGCATATGCAAATTTCATGATCGTCCCCCAATTCCTTTTTGGTGTTCTTTTTTCACTTTCCGGCAGTGTATATATATACAACAGATATCAACTGAGCGCGACATCAGCGTAGAAAGTAGAAAATTGATAGTCGCATATAAGGCGCTTCAGCACCTTTAGAAGAAAGAGTACAATTTTTGCAAGCAATGTGCCATTCCGTTTTAATAGAAAAATGTGTAATTAATGCATCATTCCAGTTCTTACTTATTGATTAGATAGAATACTATTGCTTATCGACCGCTCGAATCACATTATTGTGACCACCTGCTAATATCCAGAGTAACCGCCATGTTCAACGCGGACAGCAGCTAGACGGGCTGGGAGTGAATCAATTAGGCGCTGGAAGGCGTTCAATGGTATCTAAAGTCATGCTGGCTGCAGTGCATCTGACAGCTACTGGAGTGTTCGTGCTGGAGGATCCATAAAGAGAACAACACGATCGAAGTGGTGGCACAGATGCTGAATTGTGTTTCTGGGGAATTAGAGGAGCAGAGAAGTACTTTGAAGTCTTCATCGTGCTCTTCCAAGCACTCTTGGACATTACTAGCTGTGTGACACGTCGCATTGTCGTGCTGGAAGATCCCATCCGTCCCAGGGAAGACAGTGAGCACGTATGGGTGTACGTGGCCTGCAAGGATGGATTCATAAAGAATTTGGTCCATATTGCCTTCTATAGGTATCAGTGGACACAGAGAATGCCACCAAAACATTCCCCGGACCATAACCGCCCCCACCAGCTTGTGTTCGTCCAGCAATGGATGAAGAGTGTTTGTTCTCCTATGTTTGTCGCCTTGTACGCTAATGTCCATCCGTTCGATGAAGCAGAAAACGTGACTTTTCGGAGAAGGCAATTCTTTGCCAATGCGCAGAGGTCCAATTCCGATATTGCCGTGCAAATGTAAACTTTTTCTGAGAATGCACCTTCGTAAGTCCATCCGTGTGCATCGGAGCCCCAGACATTGGAGTATGCGCTAAACTGTCGTTTTAGACACACGTCCGTTAACCCCTGGTTCATTCGGCCAGTGAGTTGCTCCACTGTAGCGTGTCGATCGGCCCTCACGCACCGTCGAAGCCAACGTCCACCTCTCTCATCAATGACACGTGGTGCTCCGCAGTTTCCATGTCGCTTAATCGCAATGGGACCATTTCTCCAATCACGATACACTTTAAGCACAGCAGTACGCGAGCAGTTCAGAAACTGGGCTGTTTCAGAAATACTGCCACCCTTGGTCCGAAAGCAAATAAACATCCCTTTTTGAAGATATGATAAATCGCCACTTTTATCCATGACAGCAACGAGTGATACGCTTTCAGATTGCCTACAGCACACATACTTTCGAAGCCAACTCAGGACACGTGCCTCCTTTCACTGGCTGCGCGCTGTTGACGTCAAAAGTAGGAGGTGGTCACAATAATGTGACTCGACTGTGTATATGATAATTATCATCATTGTGAACCATTACCAATCCATTGCTGGATGTAGGATTTCCCAAACCTCTTCCACAACGACTTGCACCCGTATCCTCCATGTCACTCCTGCATACTTTCGAATTTCATCCACCAATCTCCCATATGGTCTTCTTTTGGATCTTTTCGTGTCCCTCCAGTGTAAAATTTCGGTTGTCCATCGGTGGTCTGCCCTTCTGGCAATATGTCCAGCCCATTGCTCTTCTTGACAGACGTGTATCTGGATTCATAAGTCCATAGGACCCGTTTCCATTGATCTACGGTCCACAATATATGTCCTTTTCACCATGCTAAACGACGATTAACCTTCCTAGTGGAGATAAAAGGCTTATGAGCAGCCGCACGACCACGGTAACCCATAGAAAGAAGTTCTCTGCGAATGGTACGTGTACGTACCGAGGTTCCAGCATTTTTACTCACCTGTACACTGAGATCTTGTGCAGTACTCCATCGATTAGCTGTAACGACTCTCCTGAGGCTTCGACATCCTCTTTCACTGATTGTCTTTGGTCTGACGGTACGTTTTGCTTCTTCAGGAACGCCATGTGTCTTCCACTTATTCAATACACTCAAAACAGCTGACTTGCGTATGTTTAAACGCCTCTCGGTTTCTCTTATGGACAACCCACTAATATAACACCAAACAATCTTTCCTTTCTCAACGTCAGTTCTCTCCCGTCGCTACATTTTCACTCAAACTCACAGTGCGATATGATCGCGGTTCAGCTGCAAGTTTGTTTTTATACCGTTTGCAGCTGTACCGCGACTCTGAGCAACGCAGCGGATTCATTCATTTGCTTTTGAAGGAGTGCCCAGTGACCTTTGTCAATATAGTGTATATAACAGAAAACAGCCTGTTATGTCAAAAAACCAGAATTATTTGATTTTGGGCAAGCCAGAGCGCAGAACTAAACCATAGAGCTCGTGCGGAATGACGGAATGATAGAGATGTTGACAATGCGAACTTATTTTCCCGGAATAATAAATTATGTTCTTCGATTATAGTAATGATATTAATTAAAATACTGCATTAGATTGATAAAATGCGAGAGACTATAAATGTGGTGAGAAACCATTAAAAAGGGTGGTAATTATTCATGTTAAGAGAAATGGGAACTCTCTACAAGAAAAGAAAATGCTCCTTAATAAGAAATCCATCCAGAAATAATAAGAACATTACTGTACTTCATACCAGTCACAAGATCTTTCTCTCGCACCTCAATCAACACTGTGAGTGAATAAAAGTTTTGAACACTCTTCAAGTATTGATTTGGTTGAGAAACCTACTGAAGATACGCACATTCCCCAGAAATATCAAATTATAATCTATGAAAATAACAAAGCCTTCATATTTGTCCAAAAAGTGATAGGTGTGCGTGCTATAATGCCATCGGCGTAAAATCTGAAACATTCTTTCTGATTGTTCTTCCTAATACTGAATGTATAAGAGATGAACAAAATCGAAAGAAATCAGAGAACCTGAGGAGCGCTTTCATGTAAGTCACACGTACACGGAAATAGCGATAGCTAAGGTTGATTTTAAACAGAAATGTCTGTTTTGAAATTGTCAGAGACAGCAATCTCAGTATGAGATTTATGTGTCTCACAGATAATTAATTAACGTGAAATTAAACCAAATCGCAGCAGCATTTCGTCTAAGCCGAAGTATCTGCAGGACATTCGAATGAATTATATTTTGATATGAGCTTCGATAGGGGTGCTTAATTTCGGATTTAATTGCGTTTACACTTTGAAAAGCCGGAACAACTTTTCTTCCGAATGTGAAATACACTCGCGGACAATGAAATTTGCGTACCAAGAAGGAAGCATCGGATCGAACAGAAATTGTATGGACGTAATGATACAGATGAATGATACACATGATGACAAAAACTGAGATGATGGAAAATAACAGAGGAATCTGTGGCTTCAATAGCGCGTCGCACCGCCTCGTGCGGTGATACATGCTGCAATACGGTCCGACATGGAGGCGAATCCAGGATAGTGCGGCACGGTGGCAGCTGGCGTTTCAAGTAGTCCCACACATGCTCGAAAGGGAACATGTCCGGGGAGCGTGCAGGGCATAGAAGTCTCTGGACCCGACTTAAGCAGTAATATGCAACCGGAGCCTTGTGCGGGCGAGCATTATCCTGCTAGTATAGCGAACCTGGAATCCCGGCCAAGAATGGGAGCACATGGAGCCATAGGATCTCATCCACATACCGCTGGCCAGTCAATGACCCACGTACCACTACTAAAGCTTATCGGCTATCACAGGCAATGGCTCCCAGACCATAATGCCTGCATTGGAGGAGGTGTGACGCTTGATGGCGAGGTCGGGATTGCTCCATTGACCCGGGGACCTCCACACCCGGACATGATGATCATCTGTCCCCAAAACGAAGCGGCACTAATCGCTAAACACCACACGTCGCCATTCTGTGGCACTCTACGTCGCTCTGTCCTGGCACCACTGCACACGGGGACGGTGATGTTCCGGTGTTAATGTACGGGACGCTGGGATCACAGATTCGTTTCCGTGAGGCGTCAGGAAATGGTTCGTGAGCACACAGGATCCGCTAAATCTGCATGTATAGTGGATCGGGTTCCTGTGGGACCTGTCCGTGCCTGGCGCACGATACGTCGATCCTCTCTAGTGGTTGTTCTCCTGATTCATCTGGAGCTGCTCCGCCGGGTGGAAGTGCAATCCCGTGTCCACTGCTTTCAACACAGTCGGACGGTGTGGTCAGAAAGATCCACGGGGCGGGATATACGGCGCGCCGACCACCCTGCGGTTTTCAGTCCGATGATCAGGCCGCTCTCAAAACCCGTAAGTTGCGTAAATCGAATTCTCTGGCGTCTACTCGGCATTCGTGTCACTCTGTACTCTTGTTTTAATCGACCGGTGCTTTTCGCTTTCATGGGACATTGAGTACACGCCGGTTTATAAGGCTGCCGGTTCGTACTTACAGCGCCACCACAGGGTGTAATATCATGCTCAATCGCACCAAACTTGCGTCATTTGCATACCAGCACGCACTCTGGCTATTTAAAAAGTTTTGCTGTTGTAGCATGTTTTCTTCTAGGTGTGCAAATTCCATTGTCCGTGAGTGTATGTCATCTGGGAATGTCTGAGCCTATAACTTGAACAAAAGCTACATTACATGATAAAAACTACAAGGACAGCCTTTTTCCATAGTGGATTTCCCAATATACGTTACAGCCATGGTTCATACAAGTATGAAAAGATGCTAATGGCCTGGCAAACATCGTAGAGAAGCGTAAACTTAGAATGTGCTGTACAGCAGAACACAATAACTTTCAACGTGGCACGGTCATAGGATGCCATCTTAGCAACAAGCCACTTCGGAAATGTTCTGCGCTGCTGCAGCTGTAAGGATGTTACTGTACATTGGAAACATCGAGGAACAACATCAACGCAATCAAAATGCCTTAGTAGGCCACGGAAAATGTCAGATAGGGAGCGTCGAGTGCTACAGCGAGTGGTGCGACAAAACCGCCTGTCCACGGTTGCAAACCTGACCATTGAGTTCCAAAATGCCTCTGGAAGCAGCACCAACGCCATGACGATTCATCAAGAGCTGAAGGAGAGTTGGCTTCTATGGTCTAGCAACTGCACATAAGCCTAATATCAGCAAGACCAAAGCGAGGGCGGCGGTTGGAATGGTGAAAAGCTCGGAGTAAGTGGATTCTGGATCAGTAGGAAAGCATTTCCTGGAGTGATAAATGACACTTCACCATATTGCAGTCCAACGGATGAATCTGGCTGCTGAGGATGCGAGGCGAATTGTACCTGCCCGCTTGTGTTTTGCCAACTGTGGAGGTTGTTGAAGGAGGAGCCGTGCTCTTGAGCTGCTTTTCAGGGTTTGAGCTGAATCTCCTAGTTTCGGTGCCTGGGAACCTTAACGGTGCGCCATATAACAACATCCTCGACAATTCTGGGTACCCAACATTATCGAAACAGGTAAATGAAGGCCCTTCCATTTACCAATAGGACAATGCCCCTGTCCACAAAGTGAGATCCATTCAGGAACAGTTGGATGAAATAGGTATTGAAGAACTTGAAGGACCTATAGCTTGCACAGAACCCCAAATCTCATCCCCATGGAACCCTTTTGGGATGAGCTGGAATTCTGACTGTTAGCCAGACCTAGTCGCTTGACATCGGTGACCGACTTCACTAATGCATTTGTGCCAGAATGGAAGGTAATTTCCGTGGCAACGTACCAAAGTCCAGTGGAAAGCCTTTCCAACAGAGTGGAGGCTATGATAGCAGCAAAGGATGGACCAACTCGATAGTAATTCCTTTCTTATTAGAGGAGTTTTTGGATAGGCAAGTGTGAAGATACCTTGGATCAGGTATGGTATGCAGGGTGATCGTAAACTCCTTCAACAAAACAAGAGGGGTGATAGTACAGATCAAGACGAACAATATTTGCAATGGAACCTAGGGTCGCATTCCACTCCTAGTTCCAGAAAAGAGCACGTTCGAAAAACGTCCAGCAGGCACACGGAGTTCCAACCAGTGCATGAAAAGCACAAGATGCAAATCAGGTGCGCTGAACACGTGCGTAGACGATGAGGAGCAAACATTTAAAAACGCAGCCGAACCCGTTCAGCGATATTACCGTACGAACATTACATAAGAACTGATGTATACGTCTGGGCGGCGTAGCGTATCGCGTGTTCCTGGAGAATATGCTTCCCGGTCTGTTGCAGGATGTTCCGCTCACCATACGGAGTAACATGCGGTTTATGCATGATGGGGCCCCGGCACACTTTGCCACCTAGGTCCCATACTTCCTAAGTGCGACATATCCCGGGCGGTGGATTGGACGCGGTGGAATGGCCTGCACGCTATGGACCTTAATCCACTAGACATATGGCCTGGCCTGCACGCTCCCTGGACCTTAATCCACTAGACCCTTTCCTTCTGGGGGCGCATGAAAACATTGGTGTAGAAGACACCTGTGGACTCCCTGGAAGATCTCGTCCCGCGAATCGCTGTCGCTGAGGACAAGATCAACACCACACCGGCAGTCTACAAGAGGGTGCGACAGTCTTTCGTTCGCCGGTGTGGGCTGTGCAACGATACCCTTGGACGTCAGATTGAGCAGCTGCGTTAAGTCTTTCTCTGATGAGATTGGAATTGTGCAACTCATAAATTAGGTATGTCTCTTTGTTTTTACAGTTGAATGCTCAACGTGGATCTGTAACTTTAATCTTTTCTGGCATTAGGAGTGGAATGCGGCCCTAGGTTCCATTGCAAATATTATTCGTCTTGATGTGTACTATCCCCCTCTTGTTTTGTTGAAGGAGTTTACAATCACCCTGTATGCTTTGCTTTCATGATACGTGTCGATATACGTATTTTAGCATGAATCGGAAACTTAATAAATCTACGTTTCGAACATTCTAGAAAGAGTCTTCTTTTTAGCAGATCTTTTGTAACAAAAAGTGCGTGCTTATAATACCACTTTATGATTTTCTCCGTTGCCACATCCATCCATCTGCCTGTCTGTGGTCACCATATCTCTGCAACAATTAGTCCGATTTGAAAAAGTGGTTTTTACGCTGGAATGCCGAAAACGTGAGAAAGATTGTCTTTGCTATCAGTATTTTCTTTCCGAATCAAACCTTCGCCGTTACAAGGCATAAACGTAAATGCTATCACGTTTAAAATGCATGTTTTGATGTCATATCATTGCGTCTAAACATCCGACGAAAGAATTTCTTCCTTTCGGTATCATTTACAACGAACTTAATTTAAGTACATTTCTTTTTGAAATAATGAAAAGGTTTTCTGCTAGGGGCGTAAAGGTATAAATTCCAGTTTCCCCAATATCTCTGTTTCTAAACGATCGATTTGAAAAATTCATTTTGCATGGCTCCTGGAGAGAAATGTTCTGCATATAATTTCTAATTTTTGGAAAAGCACTGTTTTGAAATTAGGGGACATAAGTGAATAATTCTGTTCCTGGTGTATTTGAAACAATATCTGCACGCCTCAAGAGTTTATTTAAAAAATGTTTTGTGCTCTGATTACGCTCACTATAAAAAAACTTCATACAATATTTTCTTCTTAAAGTGATGCATAGTTTGTACTCCATGGAGTGTAATACACTATATTAACAAAAGTCACCGGACACCTATAAGAAAAACACAAAATAGCATTCATTGACATACATTAGTACGTTGTCGGTCCACCTGTGGCCTTAATGCATGCACTGGACCTTCGAGACATACTTTCGACAAGGTTTTGGAACACAGCTGTAGGTATGCGCTTCCATTAAGTACATAATGCCACCGCTAACTGTTGCTCAGTAGTAGGCCTTGCTTCTAGAATTCTTATGCGGGGCTGTAATTCATCCCATATGTGCTATACAGTATTAAGATCAGGAGTATGTGATGTCCAGTCCACACACGATACGGAATTATCGTCAAAACACGCAGTAACCGTCCTTGCCTTATGGCTCGGTACATTATCCTTCTGTTACCAACAAGGCTCTGTTCCATAGTACTGCCACAAAGTTGGTAGCGCATAATTGTCCAGAATATCGAGGTAAACGTGCTGGTTAACAGGTTTGTCTACGATAACCAATGCGCCGGGACCATACCACGAAAAACACCCTTACTCGAGTGCACTGCCAGCTCCAAACTTGACCGTAGGAACAGTGAACTGTGGTAATAGCGTTCTCCCGACTGCCGCCATACCCACACACGGCCATCAGAGTGATGGATCGTGTATCTGGATTCATCAGTCATTAGGACCCATTTCCACTGATCTACAGCCCACGATAAATGTTCTTTATATAATGTTAAACGACGAGTAGCATTCCGATAGGAGATGAAAGGCTTATGAGCTGCCGCACGACCATGGTAATCCATGGAATGAAGTTCTCTGCAAATGGTACGTGTACATACCGAGGTTCCAGCGTTTTTACTCACCTGTACACTGAGGTCTTGTGCAGCATTCCGTCGATTAGCTGTAACGACTCTCCTGAGGCTTCGACGTCCTCTATCACTGATTTTCTTTGGTCTGCCGATACGTTTTGCTCCTTAAGGAACACCATGTGTCTTCTACTCATTCAATACATCGAAAACAGTTGACTTGGGTATGTTTAAACGCCTCTTTGTTTCGCTTATGGACAACCCACTAATATAACATCTAACAATCTTTCCATTCTCAAAGTTAGTTCTCTCCCGCAGTGACATGTTCACTCAACCTCAAAATGCTATTTGATCACGGTCAGCTGCAGGCTTGTTTTTCTACCGTTTGCAGCTGTACCGCTCATCTTAAAAACGCAGCGGATCCGTTCATTTGTTTTTGAAGGGCTGTCCGGTGACGTTTGTCAATATAGTGTATATACAACGACCGTTCCATAAAACCTAAAAGTAAAATCACTCAAAATGAAGAAATATAGGTACAGTTAAATATGTGTTATTCTTTCTCAAAGTATCTTCCTTCGGATGATATGCAACGGTCCCATCGTTCAGTTAAATTTTCAAAGCATGTGGCGAAGGCATTTGGTGGAAGCTGTTTTAGCGATCCCAGTACAGCTTGATAAACGTCAGCATCTATGCTGAATGTTTCTTCCTGGAACTTCTCCTTGATTGTTCGAAACAACCAGAAATCTGCACAGGGCCAGGCTCAAGACTGTAGGCAGGCTGTAGCACGATTTAAATACTATGTTTTGTAAGAAACTGTTGAACACAGGCAGCCGCATGTGGGCGAGCGTTATTATGGTGTAGGATCCACCTGCACACCAGTTCTGTCGCTTAATCGATATGTGTCGTCGCAGACGCTTCAAGATTGAAATGTAATACGCAGGACAGTAATTTCTGGAGGAACGCCCAGCTGGTAGACTACAACTTTATAATAAAAGAAAATTACCATCATCACCTTCCCAGCTGATTTGGTTTGGCGGACGTTTTCCGAAAGAGACGAGTTTCCAAACACTTGCTCGCTTCGTGAGGAGTCAAAATAGTGGACCCATGTTTTATCGGCAGTTGTTACTCTGTTTAGATTGTTTGGGTCCTTTGCAATCATTTGCTTTCACTCATGACACACCTGAACTCTGGCTAACAATTGTTCTCTCGTCAGATGAGAGGTACCCATCTGGAACACATATAATAAAGCTGTAAATATCAGCTTGATCTTTCGTTTTTTGGAAAGGGTTCCATTGACAATGAATGGCTTTGGAAGATTTTATCCAAATCGGAAAAGATTCAGAAGACGTGCTCATTACAACCGAAAATTCAGTGTCACCTTTCTTGTTTGTTCACAGAACGAGTCAAACGCAGTATAATTATAAATTTGAATCTAAAATGTAAATTGGTGCAGCCTTCAGTTAGTAGGCAAGTTCCCTGAAAGCTAAACTGCGAAATTTCACATTTGAAAAATGTGCCTATCAAGCAACACCTTTTTTTAAAAAAAATAAAACTTTTTGGTCAATGAGGAGTGAGAATGAAAGCAATCAATAATGCGCATCAAAGGCGTAGCAATGTACAAAGTCGCCAGGTTGTGGATTGTTTCACTCAGCAGTGAAGCGATGATGTTCCCCAACAAAGAAGTACGAATTACTAATTTAGGTATATACGCAGTCGAGTCACATTATTGCGACCCCCTCCTACTTTTGACGTAAAGAGTGCATATCCAATGAAAGAAGTTACTTGCCGTGAGCTGGTTTGGAGGGCATATTAGGTGTGCTGTAGGCAATATGAAAACATATCACTGGTTTCTGTCATGGTTAAAAGGAGCGATTTATCAGATTTGCAAAAAGGGATGATTATCGACTTTCGGGCCAAGAGTGGCAGTATTTCTAAAAGAGCGCAGTTTGTGAACTGTTCGCGTGCTGCTGTGGTTAAAGAGTATCGTGATTGGAGAAATGGCCCCATTGCGAATAAGCAACGTGCAAACTGCGGAGCACCACGTGACATTGATGTGAACGTTCCCTGCGAAGGTGCATTAGGGCAGATCGGCACGCTACAGTGGATCGACTCATTGGGCGAATGAACCAGGGGTCTACCGGAAGTCTGCCTAAAACGACAGTTCAGCGAACCCTGCTGCGTATGGAGCTCCGATGCAGGCGGATGGTCACTGCATCTATGCTAACAAAGGTGCATCGGCAGAAAAGGCTTATATTTGAACGGCAGTATCGGAATTGGACCTCCGCTGATTGGCAAATTCTTCCCTTCTCCGATGAGTCACGTTTTCTGCTTCATCAAACGGATGGAATTGGGCGTATAAGGCGAGAAACATCGGAAAACAGACACTCTTCAACCATTGCTGGAAGAACACAAGCTGGTGGGGGTTGCATTATGGTAAGGGCAATGTTTTCGTGGCATTATCTGGGTCAACTCATACCTGTGGAAGGGACTATGGACTGAATTCCTTATGAATTCA
Source organism: Macrothele yani (assembly GCA_039090855.1). Taxonomy (NCBI): domain Eukaryota; kingdom Metazoa; phylum Arthropoda; class Arachnida; order Araneae; family Macrothelidae; genus Macrothele; species Macrothele yani. The sequence continues at coordinate 70,259,842 of CM077010.1, read as the reverse complement.
TCCTTGCAGACCACGTGCATCAATACACGCTGATTGTCTTCCCCGAGGGGGATGAGATCTTCCACCACGATAATCCAACGTGTCACACAGCTGGGAATGTCCGAAAGTAGTTAGAAGATCACGATGAAGACTTCAAAGTACTTTCCTGGTCCCCTAACTTCCCAGAATTAAACCCAATTGAGCATCTGTGGGACTACCTCGATCGTGTTGTTCACTCTATGGATCGTCTACCACGCAGCTGTCGGATGCGCTACAGTCAGTATGGCTCCACATATTTGTGAACATCTTTCAGTACCTTATTGAGTCACTTCCAGCCAGTCTAGCTGCTATCCGCGCTGCACACGGTGGTTACTCTGAATATCAGTTGGTGATCACAATAATGTGACTCAACCGTGAAATCTGCAGCCGATGTGAGATTATTCACCAAAAGAAACTTCGTTGTTTTTTTTGTTTTTTGATTAGCGACGACCCGTGAGCAACTCAATGGGCTATAAGTATTATCCCATCCTCAATTTAGAGCCACTGGTTCCGGGGAAGAGAGAGAGCCACGGCCGTAAGGGAAACACAACATTCATGCCTCACCGGGATTCGAACTTGGAAGAATGACCAGAAGCCAGCGCTTAGACCTCTGGGCCACTGGCGCCACCATAAGGAACTTGAATCATGTCATACGCCACATTCAATGCGACACAAGACTTGAACTTTTCCAATGAATCAACCGTTAAAACTCAAGAAAAATATTTTTGAGGGAATATCTGCGTCTCTTTATCTAGTTTCACGAGAGAATGGCGGAAAAAACATTTACGAAATTACCCCGAATGAGCTGGTGTAATTTCAAAAAACGATTCAGAAAATAACTTAACCACTTCATAAATCTTCAACCTGAATAAAATATGCTAGAAATTTAAATAACTCATTTATCATCTGAAAGTTGTGAAGTTCTGGATGAGACTTTTTGAAAGTTACTTAATTAATGACCCGGTTTGAAAATGTTAATTGTGCGAAAGACATTTGCGACGTCTTAATTGTTATGCAAGAGCGGAAACAGAGCAGAGTCCAATGTTCTTTATCTTCAGGCAGGCAGACCATTCTAAATGTTGCACACAGCTTCAAGAGGCAGAAGCCTTGCGACAGTAATATCCTCTCATTTGTTTCCACAGCTATGACATGATGCAGTTAAAGAAGTACTTAAAAGTTCTCCTTCTGGAATAGCGGTATTTTCTCGCGGGATGGTTCTTATTTTAGGTCATTACACTGTAAAGGTGAAAAGTTAATATCTCGAATGGAACATGTAAGAAAGTAAACTCTGTTGACCATGCGTACGAAACGTACGGTATAACTTTATATCTCCAGAAGATATTTTACTAAGATTTTTCTGTTCCACCAACCAGGTAATATGATATTACATTATTTCTTCGGTATAACTCTGGAAAGGAGAGAGACGCCGGGTTTTGAGTAAGCGTCAGAAAGCATAGAATTGTCACGTGCCAAAAGCCCCTAAAATACAAAGGGTGTCCAGAAAAAAATGCCTCCATACTTATACACAAGCACAGTGCCAAGATATCAATTTGAAACACAACAGCCGCCCCGGTGGCGCAGTGGTCTAAGGCGTTGGCCTCTGGTCATTCGTCCGAAAGGGGTCCGGGTTCGAATCCCGGTGAGGCATGGATGTTGTGTTTGTCTTACGGCACTGGCTTTGTCCCTTCCCTGGAACCAGTGACCCTAAATTAGGGACGGGCGACTGCTTATAGCCCATTGAGTTGCTCACGGTGGTCGTTAAACCTCCAATCAAAAAAAAAAAAAAAAAAAAAAAGAAACACAACAAGAACAAAGCTCAGAATTTCTACTTTAATTTACATATTTCATTTTCCTACATAGTCCCACTTAGGCTCGATACAGATGCGGCAACGTTTAACAAGTTTTTTAAACCCGTCTCTGTAAAAATCTTCAAGTTGTTCTCCGAACCATTTCTTCGTAACGGATTGAACATCATAGGTGAACTGAATTCCTTTCAGATGTCTTTTGAGAGCAGAAAATCAAGTGGAAGTTCGGCGGGGCCAAATCTGGTCCGCAAGTAATGTGTTCAAGAACTTCAAACCCGATTTTCTGAATGGCCTGTCAAGTAAAATCACAGACGTGGGATTTGGCGTTGTCATATTTCAGAATTATTGGCTTATTTCCCACGCACGTGATTTATTCTTTGTTTTAACCTTTTTAAGGTATCCACGTAATTCCCAGAATTGTAATCGTAGCTTTGGACATGCACTCCTTATACTTGTGTAGCCTCAAAACACAGTGAGCATGCACTTACCGGCAGAAATTTCAGGTTTGGGTTTTTTCGTTCGAGCAGTAGATGGGCTTCGGTACGGTATTCCAGCCAGTAAATTTTCATTTGTGGATCATAATGGTGAGCCCAACTCTCATCACCAGTCACAGTGCTTTGGGGAAAATAACTTCCATATCTTTTATAGCGAGCAAGCAACCTTTGGCATGTTTCAAATCTTGATTTCTACATTTCAGTCATTAGATGGCGCGGTACCTAACGAGCACATACTATTAATTAATAACAAGGAACTGTACACCAATTACACTTTAAATAACACTAGTGATCCGAATTTCTTGGCGTAGAATATAAATCAGAAATTTCTAAGCTTTCCTACATCAACCAGATGGCTTTTTCAAGGACGGTGTCGGCATAAGGTCTCCGGCATCTCCATATACGATGCTTAAGAGAACTATTGGCAAGCCCCCTCTTCTCAATGAGTCAGGTGCTTATGCAATCCCACTACAATATCCGGACGGCTCCAGGCGATAATGCATCGAAATGACCAAGCATTCGTTTGGAATTAGAATCAACGAACATAAAAATGATACAAAAAACAAGGTAAAATAACCACTGCTCTATCAAAAGAGGTCAATTTCAAGTCCGCTGACCCTATGTGGATGATATCAAGAAATCAGCTTCATACTCCACACCCAAATCTACTGCCATTCGCGAAACCTTGGAAATCTTGACCAGCAGCGAGGTTTGCAATGATAGCGTTTCTTTCGAGTCGCCACGTATTTAGTATCAATTCTTCAAATAATTCTATGTTTTCTACCACAGTACCGCGCGCCGAATCAACTTCACCTCGTTTCTTCGAATGACTGATCACATTTGCGCATATTCATTTATCGCCTACTCAAGTCACCACGTTCAAATTGTTGAAGTGTTTCATTATCCAGTTTGCAGTTAGCTGTCTACCTTCCTTGAAAAATCCATCTGGTTGATATGCGAAAGCTTCGAAACTTTTACTTGTATTCTACGCCAAGACATTTAGACCACTAGTGCTATTTAAAGAGCACAAACTTTGTTGTATTCTAAAAGGGTTAATAATGTCATTGACACTATCTAACTAAACTAATGTAAAGCTTACCTCCTATGGTTCTTTGAGTTAATCTTAGATTTTTCTTGAGGAGCTTATTGGCCTGTTTGCCTGTTCAAATCGCGAGTTGTAATTATCAGTTCCTCAGTCCTCGGCTGATGCATTACGGCTAATATTTCTCCATTGTCCTTTTATTTTACTAATCCAATGGCGAGCAATTTTTTTTATTGGAGGTTTAACGACCACCGTGAGCAACTCAATGGGCTATAAGCAGTCGCCCGTTCCTAATTTAGGGTCACTGGTTCCAGGGAAGGGACAAAGCCAGTGCCGTAAGACAAACACAACATCCATGCCTCACCGGGATTCGAACCCGGACCCCTTTCGGACGAATGATCAGAGGCCAACGCCTTAGACCACTGCGCCACCGGGGCGGCGGCGAGCAATGGTTATGTCTAAATTAATACAGACATTTAACGTGGACTAGGAACTTCAAACAAAGATCTTCGCTCTTTCCACGGTTTTATAAGTGAGTCACGGAAAAACTCTCATTGGGTGCCACCGGGAGTCGAACCCAGGGCGTAACTGGAAGACCCTGGGTACGACTCCCGATGGCGGCCAATGAGAGTTTTTCCGTGACTCATTTATAAAACCGTGGACAGAGCGAAGATCTTTGTTTGAAGTTCCTGGTCCACGTTAAATGTCTGTATTAATTATTCATTCGCTTTCTAATTATTTGTTCAGTTGCTGCTTTTTTTTTTTGATTGGAGTTTTAACGACCACCGTGAGCAACTCAATGGACTATAAGCAGTCGCCGGTCCCTAATTTAGGGTCACTGGTTCCAGGGAAGGGTCAGAGCCAGTGCCGTAAGACAAACACAACATCCATGCCTCACCGGGATTCAAACCCGGACCCCGTTCGGACGAATGATCAGAGGCCATCGCTTAGACCACTGCGCCACCGGGGCGGCAGTTGCTGCTTACCATCTTTGGTGAATCCCGAGCATTGTGCTGAGCTCCAAGAACCAACCTTCCAAATTGGCTTGGCAGTTAGTGTGTGTGAGTCTGGAAGAATTCGAGGCCGCTGTGGTGTAGCGGAAGCATATCCGGCACGTAACTGGAAGACCCTGGGTTCGACTCCAGGTGGCGGCCAATGAGAGTTTTTCCGTGACTCACTTATAAAGACGTAGAAAGAGCGAAGATCTTTGTTTGAGGTTATGTCTAAAGTTTCAGAACCATAAACGGACAATAATCTAGCGTGAAAGGAGAAATATTTTCATGAGTTAAAAACTCTATAACTGATTCTCATTTGACACCCGTCAACACAGTTAAAGTAGTATAAATAATTTTAAACACGATTAAATACCGACAAACAGTTGTACCGTGTTCTGTTACGCAGTAAAATTAAGTTAGTGGCTCATATAATCTTTTGCCATATGATTGGTTGCAAGGCAACAAGTCATTCGCGAGACACTTGCGCAGAGGCATTACGTATTGAACACGCCTCGTACATACTGTTCAGGACATACATAAGTAAAAAAAAAACAATATTGAATTGATCTTTACCAATTTTTCTCGTAGAATGTGATTGTTTTACGTGTTCACAAAAATGATGTAACATCGTTGATGGTATTAGACATACACTATATCGACAAAAGTCATCGGATATCTAGAAGAGAAGCACAACATAGCATTTATTTTTTTTGTCCGGGTTCGAATACCGATGAGGCATGGATGTAGTGTTTGTCTTATGGCACTGGCTCTCTTCCTTCCCAGGAACCATTGGCCCTAAATTAGGGACGGGCGACTGCTTATAGCCCATTGTGTTACTCACGGTGGTCGTTAAACCTCCAATAAAAAAAAACTGATTTTGATATTTTAAAAAACCGAAGCACCTAATTAACCATTTCATGCTCAAGTACTTGAACCAAAAAGTTCTCGAAATGTTTTTTGCGTTTCCCAAACAGAAATATTCTCAGGATTTTACGAAAATTAGGGCAAAACAATTATTTCCCCTTTCTCATCTCAGCAGCACTGACAATAAACACAGGTGATAAGTGCTTCCTTCTCTTCTAGACCTTTATTCTATGCTCCCTAACCCAAGGCATGAAAAGGAGGGGTTAGTTCCCCGCACACGGACATCATATCTCTGGGCAGAAACAAGTGACTCAAATATCTCTGTTCTTTTTAACGCTTTCCAACCGTAGGTTGAATTAGCGTATATCCTCCAGCTTCGTCCGTCCGTCTGCCTTTCCGTACGATAACTCACGTAAAAATGGTTCGATTTAGATGAAATTTTAGTATGTGGTAGGAGACAACCTGGGAAAGTACCCTATTGAAAATGGGCGAAATGGGGTCAAAGGACAGGACATAGAAGGGGATCTATTTCATCGTCTTTATGCGCCATAACTTACGTAAAAATGTTTCGATTGCGGCAAAACGTCATCATGTCGTTCCGGAGATGTACTGAACTGGTTCTGTTTAATATAATCGAAATGGGGTTAAAGATCAGGGCACAGGATCGAGACTTATTCCACAGCAATTATCCTCATAACTTGACTAAAAATGCTTCTATTGCGACAAAACTGTCGTTGGACGTGCCCTCTCGAGCTCCTCAATTTTTGCCCTGGTTGCTCGGTCCAAGAGCCCATTGCTTCAGACTCCTGTGTTCCGTGTGTATCTAAGAGTATGTGCTACCTTTCCTGCTACTTTTCCGAGTCAGAAAGTACGTATTTACTTCGAATTTTATCATAATATTACCTGCCGACTATACCCTACTGCATTTCTGAAGTGTACGCCCAAGTACATGTTCCAATGCCTGGTGTTCCTTTCCTGCATACTCTGCTCAAGTAATAGGCTGCCAGCAATCTTCCCAGCTACTTTTCAGCACCAGTAAGTGAATTTTATACCGATATTCCTTCATTTTTCATCTCGGTGGATATGTTTACATCTGCCCATCGTGACTTGACTTGACTTCCGCCTGTCTACTCACCTGCATTCTATTCAGTTGCCTTCCGTGCTTATCTTCCTGTTATCTACACGCCTTCCCGTGACGTCACCCTCTGATAGTGGTCCTTGGGTCACGTCATCGTTACTGTGCTCCATCTGTCTCTCGCCGTTCTTTCAGTGACGTCATTACCTCGCATCATCCCATCGTCCGCCTTCTTTACGTGCCTTTTGCCATCTCCATCGTCTTAAGCTCTCGAGATTGTGCTGCTTTGCTTTACAGTTTCTGATTTGTACTATGTCTACTGCTTTTCTTCGACCACTGACGCTTCCTCCGGATGTACTACTTAACAGTTCATCTCATCTCTCTACACCCGCAGTCACTGCCTTCCCCTCGGATCCTTTCTCAACTGCCTTGGGCTTCCGGTTTTCTCGTACCGGCTCCGTTTTAACAGCTCATTTATTAGAGTCCTCGTTACCGGGGAAGTATTTATTCGCTTCTTTAGTTCTCGGAGTAAAATATTCCGCGCTTCCACATACTAAACTTACAGCTTACACTTCAGCACTCCATCAGATTGTTCCACCTGATGCCATCACGCACATCACACGAAAGCCTCGTTCGGTGTTGGTTTATTTTTCTAATCCTGCTCAAGTTGAGTTGGTTCTTTCTTCTCCAATTTCAGTCGGCGACCAAAGTTTGTTCGCAATTCCTCTTGCTCATTGCCCTACTCTCGTTAGCTTATCTCCAGTTCCTCCTGAACTCCCCAACGATTTACTGCATGCTTACCTTTCTCAATGTGGTTTAGTTATTGGCCCTATTAAGACTTTGCCTGCTGCTTCAGACGATCAAGGGAATCGTCCCTGTTATAGTTTTCAACGTCAAGCTCTCCTCGTTTTTCCTGACGAACAGTCCATTGTTTCCTGTCCGACAGCTTTCCACGTTATTTGCGGTCCACACGCTCGCACTGTCAATGTTTTTGCCGCCTATCATTGTGTTTCTTGCAAATTGCCCGATCACCATAGTTCTTCTTGTCCAACTCGGAATTTTTCGACTTTCATTCGCCCCTCTGCCTTGCCAGAATCGTGTGACTTTTCTTTATCATCCACATCTTTGTCGACTTTTCCTTCTACGTATTCGCAGCTTCCGGTTTCGAGTGGTTTGTTCCAGGCCTCTGATGTTACTACTTCACGTGTTTCTCCGGAGAATATTTTCCCTGATCATCTATTACCGACAGCTCTCCTGGATGTTCTCCCTTCTGTTACTACTACACCACTTTGCACGCCTCCATCGAGCCCGTCTTCTTCTTAGATCTCGTTGAAATGCCCTCAGTCACCCTCTCCTCCTTCATCTCCTGCTCCTGTCAGTCCATTGTCTCCATGTTCGACTGCGGTCTTCCTTTCTATAGTTCCGATCTTCTTCTCCACGGAGCCAGCGTCTACCAGCTGTTTTATATCTCCTGCTTCCTCACCGCCCCAGTGCAACTTATCTATTTCTGTGCCTCCAGATTCTACGTCATCTCCGTTTCCTTTACCAACGGCTCATGTTGCTTCGTCTCCTGCTCGTCACCTCCAGTCCTCACTCCTAGATGCTCCTGTTACAACTTCATGTTCACCGCCGTGCTCCTTTCAAGCAAGTCTACAGGGCCCTGACTGACAGCCCTGTAGTGTCTTCTGCTTTGCACTTGTCTTCTGTTGATGTCTCCATTCGGCCTTTTTCTCTAGACACTTCTGCTTCGCCAACTCCTGAGTCACCGGACGAAGATCCTACTCCGCCTCTTATCAGCTGTCTCATGCAGATCGTCTCTCTGAGTTCTTCACTACCAGCAAATCTTGTCATGTCCATTGAACCTGCATCCTCCGACTCACAATATGCACATTTGCCTTCTGACGTGTCACCTTCCTCTACAGCCGTTCCTGTCGTCCTTCCATCAGCTTCAGCCACTGTTCCTGTCTCATCGATTGTTCCTGCCAGTGCTCCTCCACCTGTGCTTCATCATGCTCCATCGTTGCCTTCCTCGACTTCTGCTGATAGTACTTCCCTTACTTGTACATCTTCTACGGATCGACGTTCTCGACGGCGGCATAAGTCTCTTGCTCCAGATCCTCCTCACAACAAGACTTTGCTTCTTATGGTGATTATTGCCGCGCTTATGAGCGTTGGGTGAAACGTGCTATGTATAAATATCCAGACTTCTCCTTCCCTTATCCGCTAACGCCAGTTCCTTATCATTCCAGTATCTTCCAGAGTGTGAGCCCTTAGACTTTTGCTTGACTTTTGCCATGCTTAATGTCCTGTGTATTTCATGTTCCTCAAAATATATCTCTGTGTGAGAGCGTGGCCTGCGTACCCATAGTTCTGTTTCTTATGTTTTGTTCTCCTCAATGCCTCACGTGTAAGCCTGTGATTTTGTCCACGTGTTTTTGGCCTTTTGCCCATGTTATATGCGCTTGTTTTATTGTACACTATTAGTTGTCTAAGAAAGCGATACTGAACGACAAAACTTTAGTATGTTGTTCCGGATGTATACTGAATCAATTCTGTTTAATATCATTGAAATGGGGGTCAAACGTCAGGGCACCGGAGCGAGATTCATTCCACAGCCATTATCCTCATAACTTGAGTAATAATTTAAGTAATGATTTCTGGTATGCTGGAAACCGTATCATAATCAATGCATCGCATGATTTTACTAACTTGTTTAGGTTCATAGCAGAGATAGAAACGGATCGCGACTCAGCTGGGTAGCGGGTCAACGAGTTGACAATTTCATTCTGGTCAAACGATGCTCCTGATCCGATTTCAACCCAGTTTTATTTCCGTTTTATTTTTGAAAAGAAAAAAATCAAAACAAAATGCACGATGTGGAATTTTGTGCTCGACAATGGTGCCAGTGGAGTGAAAAGTGATTTGCCATGCAAAAATATTGTCGGCTCTTTCTTAAAGCGACGAAGATTTCCACCAACCAACGAAATATCATAAAATGATACTTCCTTTACGTTTTGTTTTCAGTGAGATTGCCCGGAATAAGGTACAAGAAAACGCCTGTCACATGCTTCTCTGCTGATTCACTCTCGCAACACGCGTGTCATATTGTAAAACTGAGAGTTCCTTTTTACATCGCATCTTTTCTACTGACCTTTGCGAAATTTTTTTTGGCGTGCTCACATCCCGTTCCCATTGCATTTCGTGTCATAATTAATGCCTTATTTGTTAATATGAATGAATTTAGTATTAAGGAGATTGAAAAAGGCGTCAAGGCCAACAAATACGTTCTTGTTGAAATCAAAACGGGGAAGAGTGAAAGCTGGAAGTTGTTTCGTCTCATTCAGGAACCAGAAAATGTTTCACAGCAACACCAATTTTCACGCGATTGCGGGGAGTTGAAAGTTTCCAAAATGTGAATATTGGTTTCATGAGTGTCCCTTCCTTCTAAGGGCAGTACGTTTGATATGTTATCAAGGAAACAGCAAGAACTGAAATTAAACGCATATGTAACTTAATTCAAAATTTTAAGTGTAGCGCCGTTAGAATTAAGCGGAACAACCTCAACATTACTGCGGAGGGACTTATTTACTCTCGCAGCTTGGCGCTCTTTGGCCCAATGAGGCTCTTGCGCCATTAAACATGAAACAACCGACCAATCAACAACTCTCGGAGATGTGTTTGAAAATATGTGTACTACAGTTAGGTTATGTTTCACAAATAAAGGACGACAGCTTAAATACTTCTTGTAAGAAACTGAGGAAATTATAGAAGGAAGAGTCAACTAAAAACCTTAAATAATATTTTTCTCACAATTTATTGAACAAAAGTCGTACACACCTGTACCATTTTCAATGTAATCTCTATTTCATGCAACACATGTCCTCCAGCGCTTACAAAGTGCATAGATTCCTGTAGAAAAAATTATTTCGGTAGCGGCTATTTATGCACCTTCCGCTGCACCTCTTAATAGGACCGAAAAGACTTCCTTCTCATCGCATCTTTGAGTGGTTCAAAGATGGGGCAAAGTCAGGAGAATACGTCGGATATGGAAGACACTCGAAGTGCAGGTCTTGTGTGGTTGCAACCTTTGCACGGGTAGTAGGAGGCCGAGCGTTGTCATGTTGTAACAAGACACCAATACTCAGAAGTCCATGGCGTTTGGATTTGATGGCAGGTCGAAGATGATTACTGATAAGATCTGCATACGTGTCACTGGTTACAGTGTTCCACCTGGGCATGTAGTGCTCCAAAATTACGCATCGTTCATTCCAAAAGAGAGTCAGCATAACCTTCCCAGAATTGAACTATGTGCGGAACTTCTTTGGTTTTGGTGAGAAGGGTTGGCGCCATTTCTTGTTGGCTCTCTTGATTTCTGGCTGATGATAGTAAACCCAGGTTTCATCTTCAGTAACGATTCTCGGTAGGAAGCCATCACCTTCTGCTTAAAGGCACCGCAAACGTTCTTGACAGGCATCAACACGCCCTTGTTTCAATCCTGGAGTCAGCTGGCGTGTCACCCGCATTCCAGATACTTTGTTGAACTGGAGCACATCATAGGTAATGTGGTATGCTGAACCACGCTTGATGTTCAAAAGCGCATCTATTTCATCCACCGTCACTCTGCGTTTTCCAATCAAAATGCCTTCAACTGCTGTAATGGACTCTGGCTTCAACACTTTGTGTGCCTTGATCCAGTCGAGGTGAATCTGTCACAGAACTCAAGCCATTTCGGGACTTCCTAGTCCATTCGTACACTTGCTAGAGTGACAGATATGCATCATCATACTGCAACTTCATTAGACGATGAATTTCAATAGGTTTCATGCGTTCACTACTTAAAAAACAGATGACAGAACGTTGCTCGTCTTCGGTACATGGCTTAAGTGAGGCGGCCATTTTTACACCGCTGTTGTGACGTCTCTAAGTTTTTCTGCAGGGTGCTGCCACCTGAAAATTTTTTCTAGTAGTTGGTAACAATATTGCCAAGTATAAGGAAGTAAATTTCTCCGTCATTTTTGGTCCACGACGGGGATCGAACCCGAGTCCACTTATTTCGGAACAAGTCACTCTGCCAACTGAGCTACACCGACGTTGGTTCTCGCTGCTATCTGCCTTTATGTCATGTGCGTCCTGCGGGGCAGACACATCACATCTCCCCCCCCCAAAAAAAAAAGAGGGCCGAGGGCATGGCCCACGGGTCAGCCGTAACCATGAATCGTCGTAGGCAGCCATCCGCTGAAGAACGTGCACTTCAGAACTCCCAGTCAATCTGGTGTGTGGAATGCAACATCACACACATTTATTTTTCGAAGCGCTGAAGAAGGAGTTCTCTTATTTTTCTTGTCTCGCGGTGTGGAAAGAACATCACACCATTGCGAGATATTTAACGGCCGGGTCATCCGGGATGTTCGGGCGCCATTATAACGAAGTAAATTTCTTCGTCATTTTTGGTCTACGCCGTGGATCGAACCCGATCCCACTTATTCCGGAACAAGTCGCTGTACCAACTGAGCCACGCAGACGCTCGTTCTCGCTGCTATCTGCCTTTATGTCGTGTGCGTCCTGCGGGGTAGGCACGTCACACAAGTTGCAGGATAATGACACTGTATTTAAATTTTTTTATCACTCTTTTAAAGTTTTCATTTTACTCTTGTGATAAATTTCCGTAATACACTTGTTTAATTTCAATATAATCTATGATACCTACTACGAAGAAAATTTTTGAACTTCCTGTATATATACAGGGTGTTCACAAAGTCTCTTTACAACTTTGCACGTTTATTACGGATACCCTGTATGAGATAGACAATCAGATAGACAAATATATGGTTAAGCACATAAGTATGAGCAAAGACAAAACGTTTTTTTTTTTTTATCTCATTACAAAAGCTCAATATGAGCACCATTTATTGCGCGTAGAACATCTAACCGAAACTCCAGTTCCAACCATGTGCGCTTCAGAATGTCCTCAGTAATGATTGAAATGGCATTGTTGATCCTCTATATCGGGTCATCGATGTCTTGCACCTTCGTCCGATACACGATATCCTTCACATATCCCCAAACAAAAAAAGGCCAAGAGGTGTGACGTCGGAGGAACGGGATGGCCATGCAAATGGGCTTTCCCTTCCAATCCACCTCCCAGGGAATGTTGTGTTTAAAATGTCCAGAAGGTGCCGTCTCCAATGTGGTGGCACACCGTCATGTTGAAATATCACGCTTAGTTGAAGATCCTCCAACTGTGGTACAACATACTCACGCAAAACATCCAGATAAACATCTGCCGTCACTGTTAAAAAAATGGTACAAGGACTCGGTTATGCGCACCACACATTCACTTTAGGAATGACTCTCGCAAGTTCCATAAAGGCATGAGCATTTTCAGACCCCAAAATCCTGACATTGTTTTTGTTTAACTGCCCAGAGACATGAAAAGTTACCTCATCCGTAAAACAAATATGTGTGAGAAACTCGGGATCTTCACTCAGTCTATCCAGTACCGTTACTGCGAATTCTTTTCGTCGTGGTCTATCGTTCTCCTCAAGTGCTTGTAACAGTTGCACTTTGTATGCATATAAGCGTAGATGTTTATGTAGCACCCTATGTACCTTGGACCGGGACATTTGTAGCTCTCTGGCAGAGGAACGAATGGATTCCTTCAGGCTTCGTGAAAACGAACACGTTCGATGTCTTCATTCGATGTCCGTGGGTGGCCACTAGGATCTTGATCCAACACGGACCCAGTCCCCATGAATTTCTGGTGCCATTAGCGGATACTAGGACGAGATGCCGCGGGGTTTTCCCATAGTTAGTCCGGAAATGTCGTTGCGTTTGTGTATCAGATTTTATTTCGATGAACCAAGCGACGCACAGCGCTATTTAATTTTCATAGAACAGCACTTGCTACGTCAGTTAGGGACCTATTACAAAAAACGATGATGTCAATTAAAACTGGTATTTACAGTATATTACACAATAAATACCATAGGCTTACGTAGTACAGGGTGTGCGTAATAAATGTGCAACGTTGTAAACAGACTTTATAGACACCCTCTATATATGGATCAGTTACATGTGTGGGCCAGTACCGGATCCTGGTCGCGTCAAATTACATGACATCCGGATTCAGGTCGAAAAGTTTGGACCTGTTTCCAGTTCTGGTTCATAGCCATAGTTAATGCCCTTTCAGCATTCAGAAAGGATTAGTGTCAATTAATATAATTGCCTACCAACCATGAGCTCTTTCAATAACAAAGCTAAAAGGGAAAGTAACGCCTTCTGATACCCAGGTTCATTTGTTCCAGCTTCGTAGGCAGCGAATATATACTTTTGAGCTGATTTGAGACCATTTTGTTAACCATTCCAGTTGGTAAAGAGGTTAATACTTTCCTTTGTAGTAGAGTGCGTAAGAACTCGATTCTACTTTTTTCTTCAAGTTTAATTTCTTCGCCGCTTTGTTTTGCATTTGTAAAATTTATACTTTTGTAGTATGATCTTTCAGTATCATCTAATTCGCTATATTTGCGAAAAAAGAAAGGACGTGCCACGGTGGCGCAGTTGTTTAAGCGATGGCTTCTGATCATTCCCCGAGAGAGAGGTCTGGGTTCAATTCGCAGGAAAGGCATGGATGTGTTTGTTTGTCTTTCAGCACTGGCTCTCAATCTGTTACTTGATCAGCACTGGCTCTCAATCTGTTACTTGATCAGCACTGGCTCTCAATCTGTTACTTGATCAGCACTGGCTTTCTCTGTGTAACTTGATCCTTTGGCCTACTGTACACCATGTTTGATATGTGCGTTATTGATGTAAACTGACAAGCGAAACCATCGGACCTCCCGACGACAATCATCACGGAACGTTATGCGGTGGACAAGCATGACACCAAAGTAACAGGTTTGAAGTATGGCATTTCGCAATCGCCCGCAACCCCTAGAACATGGCTTATAAAAGTGGGACGCCCGCCTGTAATGTATGCAACCATAAAGTGTGAAACAACATGTACATGTGGGTGTGATGTGATTGGATGATACTGCGTATGCCTGGAAGGTGTCTTGCGTTGTGTACGTCAGTGACTGTTAAACGTGAGTAGTGTGAGACAGCGCACGGGCCTGTTCGTACGCATACAAATACTGTGTTGTGTGTTTAAAGAAAATGGCTTGTAACCCTCCTGCTGTAGTACAGATACTGGTGAATGAGGTGTCGCAGAAATGCCAAGCGGACGACACGGCTCCAACGTACATCGACAAGCGAATTGCAAGGCATTTGTATAGTGTTTTGGAGAAACATGTCATTGGAGGCGCTGACATGTTTGAAGGACAGACATTGTGGCGTGATAGTGATGAAACGTCGGACACGTTATCTGAAAATAGTGATACACCGGGTATTCCAGCACACTACGTGCAAAGCAGTTCGAGTTCCTATGAACCATCACACCCCAAAGTGAAACGGAAAAGTATTCACGAACAGTTTTCCGGACAAGCCATGCAGAGTGTCTATGACAATGTGCAAGTTGCAAAGAAAATCGTTGCAGCAACTTCCCTCTCTCAACACATTACCATGACCTGGAGTGAGGTATGCATATGACATTTGCAACTTAATGTTGTTGTACGTGGTCTTTCTCGACATTTAACCCTTTAACTGACTGGAACGAATTAACTCATGGTTAACAAAATGGGTTGAAATCAATTCGGACGAATATATTCGCTTTCTAAGAAGTGGGCAACACGCCACTCGGACGAATTTGTTCAGGGTATGTTTAGTTGTCCCAAAACTCTACTCACAGAAGTTAACTTAAGAACTAGAGCCTGAAAAAAGTTGCTTTCGCCCTCTGATTTGTTATTCGGTCTGGTCGTTCAGGCATATGATTGACAATATTCCTTTCTGTCAAATTTACTGATAATGGGCAATGGCAATGGAGAAGAGAAGAATTTAAGAAAGGGGCGACATGATGTTTGAATCACTTATTTTTACCCAGTTGCATGATGTTACTCTCAGGGGGACTAGCCCTTCCATATCACGTTTTGGGTCACCGAACAGGAAATATAGGACTAGAAGCGAGAGAGTATCACATGTGACAGGCTTATTTTCGGTGCTGTTGAGATAAGAAGGGATAAATGTAAGATAAATTGTTTTGTCGTAGCTTTCGTAAATCCCCGTCGCTATGTGAACATTTCTGTTTGGAGACAGCAAAAAGTTTGGACACCGTTTAGTTCAAGTATATTGGCCGCTTAAAGGGTTAAGTGCCTCATATCTAACAGGTAAATGTTGTTTGACACTTTATGGCTTCATACATTACAGGCGGGCGTCACACTTTTATAAGCCATGCTCTAGGGGTTGCGGGCGATTGCGAAATGCCGTACTTCACACCTGTTACTTTGGTGTCATGCTTGTCCACCACAAAATGGTCCGTGACCATTGTCGTTGAGAAGTCCGATAGTTTCTCTTGTAAGTATACTGTCTATGTCTGCCTGCCAATACTGTGCAACTATGTCTGTTTATCCTGTTTCTGTATCTGTACCACGAGGCCAAAATAAACCTCCAAACAAGCAAAAAAGGGAAAAAAAGGAGGATAGAAGAATTAAAATAGATCAAAATCTGTTAAGAACTGAGGGTCTGGCAGCAAAAAGGAGAACGGAGTAAGAGCTATGCGTGCCGCTATTTCTAGGTAACTTTCCCTTCATGTTTTCAAAGGAATTCAAGTAGTCAAGCAATGTGTTTTCAATTTTATTACCAGTAGCGTAGGGAAGCTTTTATAAGACGCGAAATTATTGCATATTTATAAATATATAAGAAGAATGGTATCTTAGGCAAATGGAATCTCAAATAAGAGGGAAAAAACTCAGTTGATCTCGAAGACTTAATTTTGTTTTTCTTTTCGAGGGATGTTTTAGATTTTATTGGAGAAAACTATTCACTCTACTCATTTTAGGAAGTTCCTGTTGATCCTTAAAAACAATGAGAAATGGAATAAAAGGAAAAAGACACCACACCCGAAACATTTCCTGAGAAGATAATTAATGAAATACATCTCTTCAACAGATTCTCATGCAAGATGACTTTCATAGATTAATTTGCATTACAAAAACATTTCCTCCTTCTCATGGGGAATTAAAACCGAGAGAGTATTCCTGCACGAAAATTAAAAACCTTGGTCTTCCGTTTTTTAAGGAGCAAGACAAAAGCTGTCTGCATCTGTTTACCACGTTTCGACAAATATAATTCATACCGGACGAAGCACATTGTCATTCTTGCTTAGTGGAATGAAGCCGTGATGGGAAGATTCTTTATCTCTTTGTGATTCAAAAACGGAAATTAAAAAGAGAGAAACCTCATTTTTCCCCTTTTACTTCGAAAGAAATATGCTCGTTGTCATAACTTTTCTTCTAAATGATAATGCATGATGGGAGTTAAGCGGGTCTGTCTTTACAAGCGCCTCGAATTGGTTTTAGGAGTACGCCTTTGCTGGACTAGCAAAAGTACCAATTTCATTTTATTAAAGTATCCATAACGAGAAACACCCAGCCATCATGACTTTTAGTATGAATTATTCAAGATATTTGTAAGAATAACAATTCTGCTCCGAAACGGCAAAAAAGGTTAATGTATTCCAGAGAAACGGGTCAAACAAAAAAATGTAATAATTTTAATGATGTATGAGATATATAATTTCAATGCTTTAGCAAGGAATGTCTTCAATGAGGTGTATTTTAAAGCAAGGAATGACTTCAATAAGGTGTATTTTTAAAGCAAGGAATGACTTCAATAAAGTGTATTTTTTCTCTCTTAATAGTCATATTACCAAGAGGTATAATATGCTAGCAGAACTACACTGGTGGAAAGTGAAAAAAGAACACCAAGAAGCAGGCGTCTGATACCAACGAAATTTATACAGCATAATAAAGGAATAGAGAGGATAACGTGATCAGAACATTATGGCAAAATACAGCTGTATTTGCTGGTAAACTGAAAAATAACATTTTCATGTAACATGGTTAGTACAAGGTTGAACCGCCATGAACTGCGTCACACTGCGCAATTCTGGCATGGAGTCTGCTGTACAGATGTTGGATGTAAGTTTGGGGTATTGAGTTCCAAGCATCCTCAACCTGGACGCGTAAATCGGGATGGTCGTGGCTGGCAGTGGAGACCGGATAAGTCGTTGTCCCATAAAATCCCACACGTGCTCAATGGAGGACAAATCTGGTGAACGTGCAGGCCATGGACGTTGTCTCACACGCTGGAAAACACCACGATGGACCGACCTTACAAATGGCACAACAACGGGCTAAATGATGTTGTTGATGTAGGAGGTGCTGTTTAACGTACCCGGTACAAACACTAGTTGTGTACGGGAGTGATAGCTGATCGCTCGCCACACCAGAATACCAGGTGTAGGCCCTGTGTGTAGCTGGCGGATGCAAGAAGGGTGTAGATGCTCACCTGAGCGTCTGCGAACACGCATATGGCCATCGGAGGCTCCCAAGCAGAATCTGCTTTCATCGCTGAACACGACAGATCGCCATTGGGTTCTCCAGTGCAGACGTTGGCGACACCACTAAAGCCGTTCCCGACGGTGGGCTGGAGTCAGAGGTACATATGCCAGAGGCACACGTGCACGCAGTCCTGCATCCAGTAGACGGTTACGGATTGTTCGCACAGTCACCTCAGGTGCAACGGCAGCTCGGATTTGCGTCGCAGTGGATGTTCAGCTTGATAACGTCGCTCTTCTTATGCGTCGATCGGTCCGCTCATCAGGCTGTCTGTGACTCCCGGTTCCACGTCTTATCGTGTGGGAATGTTCCTCGGATCATCTACGCCACCATCGTACCACCACCGATTCTTCCCATCCAATTCGCTCCGCAATACGACGATACGACCACCCGGCCTCGCGGAGTCCGACTAGACGACCTCGCTGAAAGTCCGATAACTGCTGAAATCATACACGTCTTCCATGTCCAGGCATTGCAGCTTCTTCAGGGTCTTAGCACGTGTCCGTACGCCGATGACTGATTACATGCACTTCGCCGTACTCCTTAAATACCACCGACGATAATTTGCATAATATGCCATGCTGTGGCGTAAGTGCTCACCGGTTCGTCCCGAAATTAACATCACACCTACGTAAACTAGACCCCATTGACATATGTAAATTTCATGATCGTCCGCCAATTCCTTCTTGGTGTTCTTTTTTCACTTTCCGCCAGTGTATATAAGTAAAATGAGATTCCTGCTGGCTGAGTGGTCACGCCGCTTTCCAAGTAACCCAGGAGGTATGGTGTATGGAAAGCATTACCTATTTTAGCTTTAAAGCAAGGTAGGTTCCCCAATAGGCCTATGTCTTTAATAAACAGTTTGATCTTTTGAAGTCACATTCTCTTTTTTTCAACATCAAAAAGAAAAAAATGGTAACTAAGTTCACGGAGTCATGAATTTATGGATTAGCCATTTCAGATGCGATGAGCAAAGTTGTATCCCATTGTGTCACACTGGAACAGAAAGATCTGTTTTAATTATAATAGCCTTGTTTGTGCCATAATACAGATGTTTCTATTTCTTGAGGAAGCATTAAAATGTGAATTTCTGTGTTCATTTCCGCCGTCTTTACACGATCATTATTCTAAAAACAGAATCAAATAAACACATTTGACTGTTTAGATGATTTATTGTGATGAATATAATTATTAAATTCATATGGAAGACATTAGAACTTTCAGGCCCGCAACGGACCCATCTTCAGATGTTATTAACAGAATGGAACTGAGCATGATTTAAATACATTAATGTTATGTGGTTTTCTTGATATTGTGACCTGCTCGTGATGGACATCATATCTCGTGAAAGGTTTGTTAACATCGATAAATATATTACGTGCCAAGCAACGTATTAAAAACTATGTTTGAAGGATATAATTGGTGTAAGTCTCTACATGTTATAACTCATTAAGCACCGTTTTCCAAGGTAAAGGGATGTGACAAGGAGTATCATCACTGCAGCATTCTTCACCATATTTGTGAATAAATAGACTTTCTAGTAGTAGGATTGATGCTTTTGAGTAGGGCGTGGCGAGGATGTTGGCTTCATTCCAGCATGGGTAATGAGATCCTTTGAATAATAGCTTTGATAGGGAAGTCCATGATGAGTTTGTCTTTATGTTATATTGGTGCTCTTTTAAACGAGTTTTTTATGAGCGAAGTGTAGATCCAACATATATACGATCTTCATCTTCAATGTCTATTGTCTTCATTGGGATGACATATACTCCATATCTGTTGTCCAAAGGAACAACGTCTCTATCATTTTTTATTCCTGAAAGTACATTGTGTGTTCGTACACCGAAGCCAATATTGTGACGATGACAAACGTTTTTGAGTATATTGATGATGCTGGGAATGTATGGAAGTGATCCCAAATATTTAACTGGTCTGTGGTCTTTTATTAATGTGGTATCTAATGTGCGTTTCATTTTCTTTACTACAGAATTAACGATGTCATCTGAGTAGCCATGATGAGATGCAGATATTTTAATTTTGGCTATTTCTTGATTTCGTAACGTTACTGTAGATGAGTGGCTAAATGCTCGTCGTACTTGGAATTGGATGGATGTGAGTTTCTGGTTTAATGGATGAGATGATTGATATGGAATCATGACGGTAGAGGATGTGGGTTTTTGATACACTGAATATTGAACAGTTTGTCTATGAGGGTCTCGTTTTAAATAAAAATCCAAAAATGGTAAGGTATAATTCTTTTCAAATTTCATGGAGAATTTAATAGATGGATATTGAGATGATAAGCATTCTATGAACTGGTTCAACTCTTCTTTAGTGGAATGCCAATAAACGAGAACGTCATCCACGTAGCGTAAATAAAGTCCAGGGGGAGTTGGAAACGATTCAATTACATAATTCTCCAATTCCTGTAAAATAATTTCTGCTAAGATAGGCGAGAGTGGGGAGCCCATTGGTGCGCCTTTCAGTTGACGATATATATTGCCATTAAATCGGAAAAATGAGCGGTTTTTTATTAAGCGTAAGGAAGAAATAATGGCTTTAATCTCCGATGTAGAGAAAGCTGCTTGTGATTCTAGTTTTGATTCAATAATATTATGCACCGTGCTTATTGGAACATTCGGAAAAAGGGATATAACATCTAATGAAGCCATCATGAAATTAGTTCCTTTAGATGAAAATTCTTTGATTTTGGCCAGGACTTGACATGAACTGGAAACTGAGAATTTAGAACATTTTGTTGATGGTGAGAGTAATTTAGCTAGAGTATCTTCTAATGTCCTAGTTGGGCTGGCATAACTAGACACTAGTGGTCTGACAGGATGTCCTTCTTTATGTAGTTTTAATTTCCCATAGAGTTCAGGGACTCTAGGACCCGGAGGCGGATGCATATTCTCTGAGATGGTAGGTGGAAGAGTATGTTGACTTTTCAACCTACTTAATGCTGCTATTGTAGCTGCTGTAGGGTCAGTAGGTATAATTGCATGTGGAATTTTTTCTAAGGCCTGATTTATTTTTGCATCATAGTCGGTTTTATTATTTTTTTTACTCAAATTAAAATGTTTCACAGTTACAAGTTTTCCATTTGGGTACCTGAAAAAAAAAGGCTAAATAGTGTTACTGCACTTACAGAATGAACTCCAAGCTTAGCAGCAGCAGTCAACTGGAACATTTTGGTTTTCATACAACTGAATGAGTTGCAGACATTTTATAAATTCCTTATGTTCCTGTCTTAGCTAGCAATACTCAATCAAATGTTTTTCATTCACCATGCCAGAAAAAACATAGCAATGAAAAGAATGCGTACACCATATGAAAAGGTAAGAATTATTAATATTCATTACAGATTATTTCTTCATGTAGATATACACTCATTGTCATAAAAATCCGCGCACCAAAACGGGGGCGTCGGATTGAAATGAAATTTTAGTAGCGAGATTGTACATACCAAGGACAGAAGTGATTACAATATCACAGCAGCAGAACGATTTCCCGCGGACATACGGTACACATTTCGGTCAGCGTTAACACTACGTCGGACCGTTCTCTGATGCATGCGGTGATACGTCGGCACGAAGTCAAAGAGACGCCGTATGTTGTCCTGGGACAGATTGGCCCACATTTCTTGCAACTGAAGCTCTAAATCATGAGCACTAAGGCATGGAGAAAGCTGGCGTTCCATCTGGTCCCACACGGGCTCGATGCGCAAGAGATCAGGCGATCTGACAGGTCACGGATGCGTCGAAGCATGGCGTAGATAGTTCTGGGAAACCCGAGTCGTGTGCGGACGGGCGCCATATTGTTGAAAAATGGCTCCGGGCAGACCCGCCAGGAAATGCCGCAAATGGGCCCGCAGGATCTCCTGCACGTTGCGTTGAGCTGCCAACGTACCTAGAAGAAAGTCCGGCAGTCATACGCGATGGTTCCCCAGACCATCACGCCTGCAGCTTGGGACGTGTGTAACTGTACAATGAGGTTGGGTTTGTCGCGCACACCTGCGGTTCTCCACACTCTGACACGGTGGTCGTCCGTTCCAACACAGAAGCGGGATTCGTCGCTGAACACTGTACGTTACCAGTCCATAGCATTCCACGCTGCTCGCTGCTGACACCACTGCAATCAACGCTAACGATGGTCAGGTGTTAATGGCGAAAAACGTAAGAGCCGTCGAGAGTGCAGATTAGTTTCCGCCGGGCGTCTGGAAATGGCTCTGGCGGGCACAGGAGTCTCTTGTACAGCCGCCACATGTCTCTTTATATTGGACAAGGACGTTCTTGCATCTTTTCGTACCGCTCTCACGATCCCACGGTTCTCTTTGCTGGTGGTGTGCCCGGGTCGACCAGAGCCAGTCCGCCGTGTCTGGGTGCTTTGCCGTGTCCATTGCTCCCAACACGATCGTACTGTACTGTCCAGCAGGCCAAATTTCTACCGATTCGGCGCCGCGGCCACCCTGCCTCTCTCATCCCGACGATACAGCCTCATTCAAACTCCATCAGTTGCCCGTACGCATATCTACGGCAGCTCGTCGGTATGTCTGTTGCTCAGAGATCTCACCTGACTCTTACCGTGCCCTTCGGCACGAATGTGGAGTCTCCTGCGCGGCGCCTTATAAGTCCCAAGGATTGCGATTGCAGCGCCGGTCTTGGACGCGCGGGCATGCTGCGTCGCGCGAAACTTTATTCATTTGCATGTCTGCCATACCCATAGCTATTCGCCGAGTTTCGCGTTTATCGCACGGTTTAATCTTGGTGCGTGACTTTTTGTGACAATGGGTGAATTTACATACCTGCCAAATGATACACATTTCCATAACACAAAACTGAATTAGCAAGTATGCATTTCCATTTGACAGATTTCATCGGAGTTTTTATATTTAACTTAGAACTGCTAACTACCAAGAGGTATAGTATGCTAGCGGAACTTAGTAAGTAAAATGAGACTCCTGCTGGCCGAGTGGCCTGAGACTCGTGGCTGGGATCTGTCTTCCCAGATTTTCCCGGGATCGAGCCACACCAACGACAAAATAATATAGCTAATAAACCATATCCATGTTTCAAAAAGCGAGGAATGGCCTTCGACCCTTTAAGCGGCTGATGTACTTTTGTTTGGCGCTCCTCAAACAAAAGTATCCGCATAGCGTTCGGATTTTACGATGCGCAAATCATTTTCTTCCCTCCTCTATCTTAACAGTACAGACCATTAACCTGTCACCCGTGATAAGCGTTCACGTTCAGTTCCTGATTCTTAGCTCCAGGACCCAAGGCATAACGTGGAAGGATTAGTCCCCCTGTCTCGGACATCAGGTCACTGGGTTCAAACAACTTACTCAAACATCTCTATCGTTTTTTAGGTCCCACGCCATTGTTACAGCCCTTTCATCGGGTAATAAGTGAAAAGGGATTAGTTTGAATCAATCCCTTAAACGGAGACTTCGAATAACAAAGCTGAGGAGAAAGCATCGCTTTCTGATGCGCAGGTTCACTCGTTCCAGCCAGTTAGATGCAGTATTTGTTTCTAATGGAAACATGTTGTTTGGCCGAATTTAGGAATAAAATCCACCTCCTCGCTGTCAGTGTGACCTGAGATTCTGTCCTTGCATCAATCGTCCGAGATGGGCTCAATGCCCTGAAGAAACATTCCTGGCGCGTTTGCCGAATGGCGCTGATTCTATCCCTTCCCAGGAGCCAGTGAACCAAATCAAGGGGGAAAGACTAGCTATAACCCTCAGGATTGTTCATGGTGGCTGTTAAATCCCCCAGCCAGAAGAGGCACAAGTATTTTGGCAACGCAGTGAGTCAGAGTAAAGTACATGACGACGCTACATGTGTGTAGAGGATTATGAAGAGAGCAGATTGTGGGAAGTTGATATTGCGGAACATGTTGAAGTCTCTTATACACCGAAGAGACAATTCATTATGACCAGTGCGTCTTCCTGCAAATCGAAGCAACTGTAGATAAACCACGGCGAGTGTGAAGATCATAAAACCCCTTAAATAACACCTAATATCAGTGATATTCTTGTTTTTCAGATGGCAGCCGACTTCAGCGAGTTTGACAAAGGCCAAATCGTAATGGCAAGACGACTGGGTGAGAGCATTTACGAGACCGCCAGGCTTGGAAAGTGCTCACGGACAGCTATGGCTATTACATTCAAAATGTGGTCCGAGGTGGGAAAAATCACGAACCGTCGGTAAGGTATGGTCCGATAACGGCACATCGATTCTGGAGTGGAGCGAAGGCTACCTCGAATGGGAAGAGCCAACAGAAGGAATACTCTTGCGGAACTCACCGGTAATTCGAATGCTAGCGACGGGAGTAATGTCTCACAACGCACAGTGCATCGTATTCCGCTGAAAAGGGCGCTGCGTAGCCGCAGGCCACTCCGAGTGCCCATGCTAACCTCGGTTCACACACACAAGAGGAATGTATCGCAACACAGAGTACATCGAATCCTGCTGAATATGGGGCTGCTTAGCCACAGGTCACTCCAAATGCCCATGTTAACTTTGGTGCACCGTCGAAAGCGCCTAAAGTGGCACCCAACACGTAACCTGAACCTTAAATGTTTAGAAGAAGGTCGTTTGATCTGATGAATCTCATTTTCTGTTGCACCATGTGGATGCCACGGGTTTGTGTGAGTAATTTACCTCGTGAAGTGTTGGCACCAAATAAAAACCCTAGGACGAAAACTCATCGGTGGAGGAAGGGTAATGTTTTGGGCATTGTTCTGCTGGGAAATCTTGTGTCTTGTCATTCACGTGTAGGAAACTATGACGTCTGCCAGCTACGTAAACATCATTACGGACCAGGCACATGGCAACGATATTCGCTTCTGGCAATGCCTGCTTTAAGAAGGATAATGCGCCATACCATACTGCCCGGATTGTTAGAGAATGGTTTGCGGAACATGAAAAGATTTCCGGTAATGCCTTGGCCTCGAAACTCCCTAGCCATCAATCCAGTCGAGCTTACGCGATTTGGGTTGGATCAGCAATTGCGATCAGCGGCGCCTTAAAAACGTAACTCATTGGTTGGACCGGAAAGTAATGTCGTTTTAGGAACAGAGAAACACTGTAATAAAAGAAATTTATTTCTTAAAAAGTTATATAATCTCTATCACTATCAATCACATTTGCTCATCGTGAAGCCAAACTTTCAATACCGTCTTTGTAAAAATACGTTGGTTGTGCAGCATAGAAGTCTGAGAGCCCCGTTTGACATCAATAATATTGTGGAATCATTTCCCACTAAGAAAGTGCAGCAAAGATCTGGAAAAAATGGTAATCAGATGGTGCAATGTTAGGGAAATAAGGAGGATGGAACAGAACTTCCCAGCCAAAATCTCTGATCGTCTGCTGGGTCCGTCTCGCCGTGTGAGGTCTCGCGTTGTGATGCTGGAGGATGACACCTATTCTGTTGACCAGTGCTGGACGTTTTACAGTAAGAGCTTGCTTCAAATGGATCAGTTGTTGACAATAGAGGTCTGCCGTTACGGTCCGTCCGGGTTCCTAGAGCTCAAAGCGAGCTATGCCAGCGGTAGTGCAAAGAGAGCTCAAAGCGAGCTATGCCGGCGGTAGTGCGAAGAGAGCTCAAAGCGAGCTATGCCGGCGGTAGTGCAAAGAGAGCTCAAAGCGAACTATGCCAGCGGTAGTGCAAAGAGAGCTCAAAGCGAGCTATGCCAGCGGTACAGAGCAAAACCTTTTTGGGATGTAGGCCTGGTTTTGGCGTAGGACTGGTGTCTGACCTGGAGAAAGCCACTCCTCTGGTATTTGCGTTTGTGGTTCACGTAAAGAACCAACTTTTGATCTCCAGTGACAATTTGATGAAGAATTGGATCCTGTTTCTGTCGACTGAGCAAAGAGTTTGCAGATGGTGGAACGCTGGGCTTTGTTGGCAGGTGAAAGCTGGTGTGAGGAACAAACTCCTTGACTCTTCCTATCTGCTGTAGGTGCTCTTGAACAGTAAACCATGATGCATTAAGATGTTGGAATAATTCATCAATAGTTTGACGAGGATCTGCCTCAACGGCTGCACGCAGCAGGTCATTGTACAGCTCCATGGGCCTTACTGCACGAAGGGGCATCAGAGAGGTCAAATTGTCCTACCGGAATTAGGCGAACCAACGCTGGCACTTGCGGACATTTAGCGTATTCGGATAAACAGCGCAAATGTCATTGGCGGCCACGGTTGCATTGTTCCCCTTGTGAAATTCATACAGCATATAATGACGAACATGACTATCCTCGGGTTGTATGTCGCTAATTTTGTTCTGCAAATCTGGAAGACAAAAACACCTACATAAGTTAAAGGCGAATAGTGCATTCACTTGTACATACACTTACTTTACGTTGAGCGTACATAAACCCCTCACAACTGTTCCCTAAACCTATCCCTCTAAACACGCCATTACTTTCTGGTCTCGCCAATACAAGAGTTAATGGACCTGCTGGTAGCTTGTTATTAGCAGATACCACAAGACGTCTATAGAATTCTTTTAGTGTCAATGACTAGTGGAGTAAGGACTGTTTTGGCGGAATCTGGAGGACCAACATCATACTGTATTAGGAAGGTGTTACTAATATTTTGTCTCTTCGGTGTATATCTATGTGGATCGATGGACACATACTGGGTTTGAGTAAGAGACAATCAGGAATGAAAAATGCAGTAACGTAGCAATAGTATCTAGCTTTGATATCAGGAATAAAATAAATTAAAACTTGCCAGAAGACAGCTTTAATGTTCGTTTTCTGCGATAAAATAAGCCCCGCTTTTGTTGTATTGCGGCTCTATTGTTCTTTAATTTACAGGTGCCAAGACATGTAACATTAACATCGCTCTATTTCTTGAAAAACAAGAAATGCTGACATGGGACAAAAATCTATGTTTTGGAGTAAAACCTCCCCTTTTGTGCAGCATGCCTTTATGTAAAGACATACCAACCTTACTATCACGCAAATTTTCGCTTCAGCACGAACTCATTTTATTACACGACACAAAACATCTGCATCACCTATTTATCTCACAGTTCTAAACCATCGCATGACGTCCATGTTAAGCAAAGCTTGGCAGATGAAACTTTGTTGGTAAATTCTGAACTGTAAATAACGATATGTGGAGTATTTGTTGAAAGTGGAATTCTTTCATTCCAAAATGCACACTGCTATGGCGGAGCAAAGTACGAATATCTGACTAAAAACTTCCTGAGTTCAGTTTGCTTTGAAAGTGCCATTTGTAAAACATTTAGCCGAATTAGGTACCATTCAAGAACTACGGTATAAAACAATTAGAACATAATTTAGATTGCTAAATCTAAAATCCTGGTGATGCCATGCTACTAAATAATATGCACTATCTGATAAAAAATATCGTGCACTTGCGTATCCACAAACACCCTGTAATAGGAAAGGAATTAATATCGAGTTGGTCCACCTTTCGCTGCTATCACAGCAACCACTTTGCAGGGAAGGCTTTCCACTGGATTTTGGTACATTGCTGTGGAAACTGCCTTCCATTCTGCCTCAAGAGCTCTAGTTATGTCGGTCTACTTATGCCAGGGGGTACAGTCTGGTTCGCAGTAGCTCCATTTCACCACAAAGATATTCCATGACGTTGAGATCCGGACTCTGGGTAGCCCAGTCAAGTTCTTCCACACAGATCTCATGAAACTGTTCCTGCATAGTCTTCGCTTTGTGGACAGGGGCATTGTTCTATTGGAAAAGGAAAGGCATTCTGGTCTTCATCAGACTGTCGACATAATATTGGGACCCAAGAATTGCCGAGAATGACATTATACGGGAAAGGGTTAAGATTCCAGAGATACTGGAACTAGGGACCCAGTCCAACTCACAAAAAACAGCCCCAGAGGATGAAGACTCCACCGTCAAATTTAGACGTTGTTGCTACGCAGTCATGCAGGTAGGGTTCCCCTTGCGTTGTCCATAACCAGACTGGTCCGTTTGACTGCCAGATGATGAGGCGTGACTCAACACTCCAGACAACGGGTTTGAGTTTCCATTTAGCCAGAATCCATTGGTGCCGAGCATTACACTGAAGAGCAATTGAATTAGAGATACCTGTCTAGTAACGTGCAGCAACACTTTTCGTCCTGATGACGGCGGTGATTCGTCTCGGCATGGACTCGACAAGACACCGGAAGCGTTGGGAAGCCATACGGATCCAAGACTCCTGAACAAGCTCCCACAGTTCACGAAGATTTGATGGGGGCGGGTCAGAGCCTCGAACATCTCTCTTGATGGCATCCCAGATGTGCTCGATGGGATTGAGGTCAGGTAACCTAGCTGGCCAAGGAAGCGAAGTTGCGTTGGTTGAGTGTTCATCCAACCATTCGGATACAATTCGGGAGCGATGGCACGGTGCATTGTCTTGTTGCAGGATGAGGTCCCCAGTGGGATATTGAAGACGCACAAACGGTATCTAATGGTAGTCCAGGATATCCCAGTAATGCTGACCTATGAGAGACGATGTCACACGTACCAGGGGCCCCATTTCAGTCCACGTAAACAGTCCCTAGATGAGAATGCCACCACCACCAAATTGAAGAGTACCCTGCTGGCAAGAAGGATCCATCGCTTCATATGGTTTGCACCATACTCGTATCCTGCCATACGCATGTACCAACGTGAATCTCGACTGATCAGTACGGGTAACATTTTCCCACATGTCTAGTGTCCAGTGGCGATGTTCCCGCGCCCATGCTAACCTTTGCATCCTGTGATGTGCGGTCAGCAGCGGTACCCTCATGGGACGATGGTTTCTGTACCCCATAGCGAGGAGATGGTTGTGGATGGTGTGGCTGCTTACACGTTTTTTGTGCACCAGAGTTAAATTGCCGAGTGATTTCTTGCACTGTTGGCCGTCTATCCGCTGTTACAATGCGAGCTAGCCGACGATGACACCGCTCATCAATACGCCTGTTGTCAACGGCAGTTGACCCGTGCAGGGAGGGTTTTACCGGATTCGATGCACTCACGGTGCAACCGTGACACAGTGGCTAGTGAAAATCCCAGTGCCTGAACGACTTCCGAGATGGAGTGACCCATTCGTCGGTCCCCGACAGTTTCCCCACGATCAAATGCACTTAGATCTTTCGTATACTGCGTCCGACTCTTACTGATTCCCGTCGCATCATTCCTTATATTGTCGAATTGCTGCATATGTTATGTCGTTTCCGTTTACAGGGCCGCCCACAGCGTCACATTTGCAAAACGCCAGCTGTCTCTAATTCAATTTCTCTTTAGTGTACACTGATACAACAGACGATTGGCGTTGATCTTGCTGGCGTTTGGGTTATGTGCTGCTGCTCATCCAGAGAAACTGAGTTTCTTCAGATATCGAGGAAACCATATAGTGCTGGCGTTGTTTCCAGAGGCGTTTTAGAACTAGGTGGTGAGCGTTGTAACCGAGGATAGGCGATTTTGTTGCACAACTCTCTTTAGCACTTCATAATCCTGATGGCTCATTTTACGTAGTCTACTAGGTTGCGATTGCTGTTGTTGCTCCTAGGAGTTTCAAATTCAACATAACATCACTTACAGCTCATTGGAGCTGGGAAGAAATTTTCGGAAATGATTTGTTGCTAAGATGGCGTTCTACGACCATGCCACGTTGAACAACACTGCTGAGCTCCATTGCACGACCTACCTCTTCTACTGTTCCTACTTGCCTACGATGTCTTCCAGGACACGTGAGTCTTTTTATACACGGATAGGACAATGCTGTGACGTATTGGTTTGGAAAGGAAGTAATGTTCGATGACGAGGTACCGGAAAATGAAGCTCAGCCACGGCGCACATTGACCACTGAGATTGCACAGCACACCTGCATGACATCAGCAGGTAGATGACTTAAACCTTTAACCGGCTGGAACGAATTAACTCGAGGTGAGCAAAATGGGCTGAAATCATCCCCAGCGAATATATTTGCTGGCTAAAAAGAGATTGCAATAAGTGTACCTGCGCATCAGAAAACGCTGCTTTACCCTTACCTGTGTTGTTCAAAGAAAATGGTTATTTACCAGGATGACTGACAGTAATTTTTTATGACTGATAATTTACTTAATAAGCTATAACAATGGCGACAAACCTACAAAATCAGAGAAAATATGTTTCAGTCACTTGTTTCTGCCCAGTGACATGATGTCCTAGTCAGAGGGACTATCTCTTCCCCATCATGCCTTGTATCATGGAGCAGAAAAAATCGGATTAGAGGGAATATTTTCTCACGAATGACAGGTTTATCATCCGTACCGCTGAGATGGGAAGGGGAAAGCAATCGTTTTGCCGTCGGTTTTGTAAAACCTGGACGCTTTTCTGTTTGACAAAGTGCAGAAAATGTTGGGCATTATATGTTTCAGGTTATTCGGCCACTTAAAAGTTTAAGTCAG
This sequence comes from Macrothele yani, assembly GCA_039090855.1. Lineage (NCBI taxonomy): Eukaryota > Metazoa > Arthropoda > Arachnida > Araneae > Macrothelidae > Macrothele > Macrothele yani. The sequence goes on along the minus strand of CM077010.1, from coordinate 70,229,639 downwards.
TAACAGTTAGCCGTCAGAAGGCGAAGAGTGTAAGCATCAGCCAACAGCGAAGTGGATAAGGAGCACATCTGCCATTGCATGCTGTATGAGTTAGATGGCTTAACTCACTGGGAGTTAGCCGTCAGAAGGCGAACAGTGTAAGCGTCTGCCAACGTGGAAGTGGATAAGATGCATATCCCCATTGCACGCTGTATAAACTAATATACACTTGCTGTCTTAAAGCACGATAAAACCACAATATGCTCCCTAAAACACTCAATAAAATCCCATTTCTTAAAAATTCTAAAAGAACATTTACGTTTATGCCGACGAGCGCTTTCGAGGTCTCAAGACCTCATTATCAAGTCACTGAATAAAGCCCCGAAACACTCGGAAGCAGCAAGAATATGTAGACATAGGTTCGTTATCTCAATTACACGTCACAAGTTTATACATAGGTTGCCATTCTGAAAAAGAAAATTAAAGTCCAATATCCAGGTAGCAACATGACAAAACACAAAATTGATTAAAGATGGTCTAGTGGTCTGAGCTTCTTTTTGATCCAGAGCGGGACCCATGAGTCGTCTCCAAGGGGTTAGGATGAAGGCTGGAAAATCCGTATTACAACAGGTGTTCCAAAATTTTTGGATGTAGAGACTTTCAGCCAGAAATATGTTATATTTGTTTATTGAGGAGTTCCAGATTTTTGCATTTGTCCAATCTGGTACGAAGCCGTCATTAATAACTGCTTCGGTTATAGCCGTGGAGATGTTCCCGGATCGCAGTGCATACTGATGTTCTTTAAGACGGATCTTCAAAGTCCTCAGGGTCGAGCCAATGTAGACCTTCGGTTCGCAAGAAGGATCCTGGTGGAGAAGAGGTATGGAATACACTCCCCGCGTATTCACGACTTCGACAATATCTTGGTAGTGGTGAACCAAGGAGAAGACATTACGAGTGTTATGCCAAATGAGAGAGAGTGTTTATGGCATATCCCTTTCAATGTATTGGCCAGAGGAGGAAGGTAGTCCAGTTTCCCTACATATTTACTCAGATTTCTGGTAGATATTAATGACGAAATGCGGAGTCTAGAATGCTCTCGAAGTAAACCGTGAAAGTGAAATGAAGAAAAACCGAAAGTTCTTGAACACGGAGGTTTCGAGAGGAAGAATGGGTGAACGCCCTTTTTATCAGAAACCGAATAGCAGAGGATTTGGGTTCAGGTGGATGAGCCGATTCAAAAGGAATGATGCAGGGTATGAAAGTGGGTTTTCGATAGACAGAATAAGAAATTTGGTTGTTGACTAGGTTCCGGGTTAATTGAGTTTCAAGGAAGGGTAAAACACCCCCAACCTCTTGTTCTTGAGTAAACTGAATAGAAGGATACTGTGAAGACAACCCATGAGTTAGTTGATCAAGCAGGGATATTGAATGCGGCCAGAAAGTCAACATATCATCCACATACCTTAATACTAGTAGTGGTTGTACTAAAAAAGAAGGTAGAACTGTTTCTTCAATGGACTGCAAGATAATTTCAGCCAACACAGGGGATAGTGGTGACCCCATTGGTGCACCCTCGGTTTGATGAAAAATCTGATGATTGAACTTAAAACAGGACCTTTTTGCAATAAATCTAAGAGCAGTCAAAACAGCTTCAATTTCAACAGGGGAAATAGAGGGATCAAGAGCAAGTTTTGAACAAATAATAGAATGCACAGATGACAACGGGACACTAGGAAACAGAGAAACAACGTCAAGTGACGCCATTATAAAATTATTTCCTGGGTGGGTAAATGGTGCAATACGACCGATTGACTAAGTTGTACTGTTGATTGAAATAGAAGAATTCTGAGTGAGAGGTTTGAGTTACGAGGCCAGAGCCGCTTCAAAGGGGCGAATAGGGCTAGCATAGCCGGAAACCAATAACCTCATGGGCTGACTCACCTTGTGAGTTTTAAGTTTTCCAAAGGCCTCGGGGACCCTTGGTTCCACCGGTGGTTTCATCTTGCTAGAAATAGAAAGTGGAAGACAGCCTAACTCAATGGAAGTTAGCTGTCAGAAGGCGAAGAGTGTAAGCATCAGCAATCATGAAAGTGAACAAGAAGCATATCCCCCATGGCATGGTGTATGAGTTAGATTGCTTAACTCAGTGGCAGTTAGACATCAGAAGCAAAGAGCGTCAGCGTCAGCCAACATGGAAGTGAACAAGAAGCATATCCCCCATTGCATGGTGTATGAGTTAGATGGCTTAACTCAGTGGCAGTTAGCCTTCAGAAGGCGAAGAGCGTCAGAGTCAGCCATCATGGAAGTGGACAAGAAGCATATCCCCCATTGCATGCTGTATGAGTTAGATGGCTTAACGCAGTGGGAGTTAGCCATCAGAAGGCTAAGAGTGTAAGCATTAGCCAACATGGAAGTGAACAAGAAATGCATGCTGTATGAGTTAGATGACTTAACTCAGTGGGAGTTAACCGTCAGAAGGCGAAGAGGGTAAGCAACAGCCAACAGCTAAGTGGATAAGGAGCACATCTGCCATTGCATGCTGTATGAGGTTCGTCACGGTAGTGCCACCACAAATGTTGTAAGGAACATTAACAGTGTGTACTCCAATGCCTTATTATACATCGTCAGTGCTGTCGTTAGTTCGAACGGTTTCGAAAGGGAAATTTTAACCTGTCAGACCGTCCCAAAGTCGGAAGAACTTAGTGGAGACCAATCCACGTCTGACAACACGGGAGTTGGCCGAACAGCTGGCGTCTACACACACGAGCACGGACCTGTGGCTATCACGGACCTGTGGCTACTTGGGAAGGTGCGCAAGAGGAGAGTTTGGTACAACATCAACTCAATGTTGAGGAGAAAGCAAATCGCATGAGTGCATATGTTTCTCTGCTTGCACATGACCAAGTAGAACCATTCTTGCATCGCATTGTGGCAGGTCATGTTTTGTGTGACAATGTCAGCGCTTGGAAACAGTGGTTGGACCCAAAACAGCAGCACCCACGTAATGTCTTGCTGTCTGTTTGGTAGGATATGCGAGGTGTCGTGTTTTATGATCTGCTGCTGGACAACATCCGATGTGTACTGTCGTCAAATAGGAGATCTACACTCATCACTTATGTCAAAATGACCAGCACTGATGAACCGCAAGAGAGTCCTCCTACAGCAAGATGGAGCGAGACGGCACACAGCTGAGGTGACCTGTCACAAGATCAGGGACCTGTGCTAGGTGGCAATATCGGGGAAATAGACTGCTGCTACCAGTCTATTTTCCCGATATTGCCACCTTTTCCGGTCGTTGAAGCACTTCCTAGCCGGACAGAGGTTCATCAATTGGCAGGATGTCGAACGCGCACTAACATATCTGCGATCAAGCCGCTACAATTCTATAGAGACTGTGTCCAACAGCTGTCCAGACAATAGGAGCAGGTTGTGGCAAACGATGACGACTACATTTTGGACTGATTTGTACTTGTATATACGGTAATTAGCACTTTTCTGTTGCCTTGCCTTTGCAGACATTACTTTCTTTCCAACCCAACACATGGGCAAATCCATTCAAGTGTGTCCGGATATTTTTGATCACATAGAGAATCATGTCCATTACAGGTTTTATTTAATTCTGAAAGGGCGAATCTTATGTTATCGTGAATCGTTTTGTAAGTATGTTGTAAAAAAGCAAAGTCACGTATAAGTTTTAAAACCTCCGTTCTACTAGTGTGACAAAAACAGTGTTGGACAACCAAGATTGCAATTATAATACGATGACAGTCCTAACAATGATTTTTGTGAAAGAAATACAGGATTACACCATATAATACAAATTTTGAAGATGACAATCCGATTTTTGGTGTAAATGTGACAAGGATGGTAAGTCAAATAATATCCGAAAACTTGAAAATTTCATCGTCCTGGAGCGGAACTCGAATCTGCGTTTTCCAGATAGCGCCCAGGTATGCTAACCACTACACCACCCAGAACGACCAAGTCTCAAGTTTTCGGAAATTATCTGACTTACCATTCTTGTCACATTTACACCAAAAATTCGGATTGTCATCTTCAAAATTTGCATTATATGGTGTAATCCCGTATTCCATTCATGATTTATCTGCTTCTCCGGGCAATCACGGGATAGGATTCTTAACCTCCAGATTCGCTAAACATGACTGCCGGTTGCTTCGACTAGCGAATGATGGGATGGTTATATTCAAATTAATCGAAAACTTGAGACTTGGTAGTTCTGGGTGGTGTAGTGGTTCGCATACCGGGGCGCTATCTAGGAGACACGGATTCTAGTCCCGCTCCAGGACGATGAAATTTTCATGTTTTCGGATATTATCTGACTTACTATCCTTGTCACATTTACACCAAAAATCGGATTGTCATCTTCAAAATGATCTTTATTTTGTTCATAATGTAGCTTATTGATGAACGAAAATTTGAATGTTAGGAATATCTTTTGTTACAAAAAAAAAAAAAAAAAAAAAAAAAAAAAGATTACTATAACTAGATAAAAAAATATTTCCAAGTAAAATATTCAGTAACCTGATTATACATAATAACTGTATGTAAAACAAGTTGTTTATCTGTAACCACATATCTGAGTACTGTACTTGAAATGCTAAGTTTTTTTGTGGTCTGCGGTACATTGCAATAAACCGAGGTACCCACTCATTAAATAAATTTACAAGTCTGGTTTCCGGTCGTGTGTTAATATTACTGAATATTTCAAAAATTTAAGAATTCATTCCTCTCTTTTAAAGGTTGAAAAAGCCGAAGCAATTCGATGAGCTGAAAATGTGAACGGCCTAATCTGTTAGCAGTCGGTCCCGGACGATTCGTCCAACGACGATTGGACCAATAATGCCGATTGGTCCAATGCCGATTCATCCAAAGGGACAATTGGTCCAATGCCGATTGGTCCAGTGTCCGATTCGTCCAATGCCGATTGGTCCAATGGTACGATTGGTCCAACGCCGATTCGTCCAATGGTATCATCTTACCAACGGTAAACTGTTTTATTTTCCAGAAAGGAATAATGATTTAAATTATTCTGCTCATTATATCCTTTTGAAAGATCATTTCCGTATATTTGGTAATTGTAAACATTTTACATAAACCTGGTAAAAGGCACTCAATGTAAGCATTTCTCAGCTGTTTGCAAAGCACCTAGGCGCGGGCCTTTTTAGAATATTTTGAGTTACAACCTAGATATCTGGTATTTGTAAACCTTTTATAAAACGTTATAAAAGGCACTCATCGTATCATTTCTCAGGTCTTTACAAGACACCTAGACCTCGGGACTTTTTAGAAGATTTTGAGTTACAACCTAGATACTTGTTATTTGTAAACCTTTTATAAAACCTTACAAAAGGCACTCATCGTGTCATTTCTTTTGTCTTTACAAGGCACCTAGGCATCAGACCTTTTAACTCTTTTTATTCTACTGATGTCATATTCTACCGTTTACATATTAAGTAAAGTTAAAAATACTAGCATAACATTAGTAAGTTTTCTTGATAGGTAAACGTTATGAATCTGACAACGGTAGGATAAAAATATCAAAAGGCCTAAAGCCTTGGGCCTGTGAATTAATATTTCGTGCTTAAGTAAAAACGCAATATTAACTTGTTTGATAGGTAAACGTTATGAATATGACATCGGTAGAATAAAAAATGTGAAAAAGGTCTAGGCCTAGGGCCTATGAATTAATATTTCACATTTAAGTAAAAGCACAATATTATTAACTTGATTTAATATGTAAACGTTATGAATCTGACATCGGTAGAATTAAAACTGTTAAAAACGCCTAGGCCTAGAGCATATGAATTAATATTTCGTGCTTAAGTAAAAGCGCAATATAATTAACTTGATTTATTATGTAAACATTGCTAATCTGACATCGGTAGAATAAAAACTGTTAAAAAGGCCTAGGCCTAGGCCTTAGGAATTAATATTTCGTGCTTAAGTAAAAGCGCAAATATTGTTAACTTGATTTGATATGTAAACGTTATGAATATGACATCGCTAGAATAAAAACTGTTGAAAAGACCTCTGTCCGAACCCGACCATACCGTTTCCATTGGCCAGTTGGCGGAACCCCACTGCATGCTACAAACAGAAACGGAAAACTAGTATTTTATATTATTTCATGCAAAAGAGAAACATTGAAGTTGATTGAACGGCTCGTACATCAGTAACTTCATACGGCAGCAAGGACAGTATAACAAAAAACGCGATTCCGAAAGAAAAAAAAAATCTGTAACCACAATATTACGCATGAAATGTAACATTATTTTACATTCTTTATAACATATAACATCGGAGATAAAATCAGAACAGCTGAGATTTTTATAACACGAGTAGCACTTCGGACAGATAGGACGGAATTGGACCAATCGTCCCATTGGACGAATCGGCATTGGACCAATCGTACCTTTGGGCCAATTGTCCACTGGACGAATCTGCAATAGACCAATCGGCATAGGACCAATCGTCGTTGGAGGAATCGTACCAGATCCGTTAAGAGTTTTTTTTTTTTTTTGATTGGAGGTTTAACGACCACCGTGAGCAACTCAATGGGCTATAAGCAGTCGCCCATCCCTAATTTAGGGTCACTGGTTCCAGGGAAGGGAGAGAGCCAGTGCCGTAAGACAAACACAACATCCATGCCTCACCGGGATTCGAACCCGGACCCCGTTCGGACGAATGATCAGAGGCCATCGCTTAGACCACTGCGCCACCGGGGCGGCCGGTTAAGAGTTCAAGGGCAGCTGTTGTCCAAGTGGCCAGCGGCGAGGGCATCCGGGTTAGCGTTTCAGCTGGGTCAGATTTCCCGCGTGAAGCATGGAACATGCACCTCCTCCAAGGAGTTGCCTATGTCTTCCCCAAAGACGTATTGTTCCTAAATTAGTAATGGGCACGTCTCTTGTGACGTACTACAAAGGTGAAAACATGTGTCAAGACGACAAATCTGCAGCGAGACATTCTGTCCGCGTAGCAGAATTGGGGGAGGGACTTTCTCCGGAAGTGAGGGCACACGGACAAACTGGTGGTTTCACATTCTATAGCCATAAATGTCCACGGGGATAGGGAAATTAAAAAAAAAAATTAGTGAGACTCACATTACAGTGGTCTTTTTGAGCTACGATTTATAACCTTTTCTGTTGTTTTGAAAATTCAGTTTTCCAGTATACAATGAAGCACACTACTCTACACAGAAAATAAATTGTCATAATTCGTCACATAAATCGTCTTCATTTGGTCTTCAATGCACAACAGAACTACGTTTCAAAGCACTTCAATAGTCTCAAAGAACTGAACATCTATATCATAAGGTTCAAAGTGTATATTCCTATACCTCAATACAATTTTATCAAATATATAGTCTTGAATGCAAGGCTGCTCAAATATACCCACACACCGCTGCTCGCTCCACCCTTATATACATGTATAAATCGCTTTTATCTTGCCGAAATATACACATCATTCAACTTGACCTAAAAACTGCCACATATCATTCATCGAGTGAGGATACACCATATATTGACGAAAGTCACCGGACACCTAAAAGAGAAACACAACATGGCATTTATTGACATACATTAGTACGGTGACGGTCTACCTTTGGCCTTAAGGCATGCACTGAGCCTTAGAGACATGCTGCCGACAAGGTTTTGAAACACAGCGATAGGTATGCGCTTCCATTCAGTACATAATACTGCCGCTAACTCTTGCTTAGCAGTAGGCCTTGGTTCCAAACTTTTTATGCGGCGCTCTAATTCATTCCATAGGTGCTCTATGGTATCAAGACCAGGGCTCTGTACTGGCCAGTACAGAGCCCTGGTATCGTCAAACCACACCGTAACAGGCCTTGTTTTATGGCTTGGTGGATTATCTTGCTAGTAACGACAAGTCTCGCTACCGTAGTATTTAGTTTGCAGGGCATAATTGTCCAGAATGCCGAGGTAGACATACAGGTTACCAGGCTTGTCCACGATAACCAATGGGCCGGGACTATACTACGACCCCCCCCCCCACACACATACGAGTACATTGCCAGCTCTAAACTTCACCGCAGGAACAGTACACTGTGGTAAATAGCGTTCTCCCGGCTGCCGCCATACCCACACATGACCATCAGACTAATGGATCGTGTATCTGGATTCATCAGTCCATAGGACCCGTTTCCATTGATCTACGGTCCACGATAAATGTTCTTTACACCATGCTAAACGACGAGTAGCATTCCGAGTGGAGATGAAAGGCTTATGAGCAGCCGTATGACCACGGTAAGCCGTGGAATGAAGTTCTCTGCGAATAGTACGTGTACATACCGAGGTTCCAGCGTTTTAAGTTACCTGTACACTGAGGTCTTGTGCAGTACTATGTCGATTAGCTGTAATGACTGTTCTGAGGCTTCGACGTCCTTTATCACTGATTTTCTTTGGTCTGCCGATACGTTTTGCTGTTTCAGGTACGCCTTGTGTCTTCCACCTTTTCAGTACATCCCAAACAGTTGTTTTCGGTATGTTTAAACGCCTCTCGGTTTATCTTATGGACAACCCACTAATATAACACCCAACAATCTCTCCTTCCTCAAAGTAAGTTCTCCCCGCCTCGATATTTTCACTCAACCTTACAGTGCGATATGATCGTGGTCAGCTGCAGGCTTGTTTTATAACGTTTGCAGCTGTACCGCGCATCTTAACAACGCAGCGGATCCGTTCATTTCCTTTTGAAGGGCTGTTTGGTGCTTTTTGTCAATATAGTGTATAACGTAAAGGATGAAACCCTTAAAGAAAACGAAGGCAACATTTACACAGGGAAATAAATTAAAAATGCAAGTTAAATTAGAATGTATGTCATAGAGGTAACAAAAATAGTGAGGTACTAGTTTCTGTTATGCCTACTGAATTTACTGCGTAGTTTCTCGTTCTTCATGAGATCTATTTGTCACAAACACAAAACAATTTCATCATTGCATCTTCATCGGTAAGTTATTTATCCGTTATATGAAGCAATGCTTTTAAAGGAGGGTTTTCCATTATTTCGTTCATCCCGTGTAGATACATCCAAAGAAAAAAAAAACATGCACACACTTCGTGCGATATCCATAAGCATTCCTAATCGTGTTTTTACGATTGCTGTTGTTGGGTCGACAATGCGCTCTTTTATTCGACAAACAGGCAAATATTCTGAGAGCGAAGAATATCCAATGGTTTTGGGAGAGACAGAAGTGCAGAGTAAGTTAACCTCAAGCAAAATGACGGGGTTACGTCTCCCTGCAAAAGTAAAGGTACAGTGAATTAAATCACCCTTCTGAACGCAGGGACGATACGAAATGAGATTACTTCTATCTTGCGAGGTAGGTCTCTGACTCATGATCGGATTTCTCGAATACACAAAAAATGTCAAAGTGCTGGTTTCCGTTGGCGCTGAGAAAGCGATACGTAAGTGCTGCCTCAGACGCAACGTTGGTATTTTACTCTGAAATTATATTACTGCTCTATATTCGAATCCACATGTCAACACTGCATAAAAACGTAGGGGGGATGCGAGACGAACACAACACTCGGGCGGAAGTAGCAGAATAGGAGGAAATACACACAACACAGCAGACATGGAAAATGTATAAATCCTAGCTCTTTTCCTTATTGTTCCGAGTATGTCAATACCACATGCTGAAGTCTTCCTGCAAATCGCTGCTGTTGCCTGTAAATGTACTACAGCACTGGGTCTACGATATCTATAATTAAAAAACAACACGCGTCTTATATCGAAACTACAAACGAATTGTGAATCTTTAGCATTGCTACTCATAACATATGTCAGTTTTGTAAATTATATGAAGCAAATCTGAAAGCAGAGTAATTTAGTAATCCAAGATTTCGTCAATTAATAGTAAAGGGACGCGGATATTATTTCATTGATTTTTATTTAGTAACGAAATTTTATTAAAGAAGTAATTTTTCACCAATTCGGGAAACTTAATATTATGCGGCTTCAGATGTGTGCAAAGGTACTAACCGTTTTTCATGACGCAAATTCCAAGTGAAAATTTTAAGTAACAAGTTATGACGAAGTAAATTTCTCCATCACTTTTATGCCAGGGGAAAGATTCGAACCCCTAACTCTCGGCTTCGGAGCTCCGAGCGCTATCCACTATACAACACTGGCATGTGCTCTTACTGCTATCTGCCTTTATCTAATGTGCGTGCTGCGGCGCACGCATATCCCCCCGCAAAAGAGGGCCGGGGGAATGGCCCACGGGACAGCCGCGCATCGAACCCAGCGCCCCTTCACTCCGGAGTGAGTTGTTCTCCCCAACTGAGCTACGCGGACATGTGGTAAATACCATCTCCTTTATCTCACGTGCGTCCTGAGGGGCAGGCACGTCACATCGCCCCTACCCTACGAAGAGGGCCGAGGGCATGGCCCACGGATCAGCCGGGACCATGTGTAGCTCTAGGTAGTCATCCCATGAAGAACGTGCATTTGAGAAATCCTAGATAATTTGGTGTGGGGAACGTAACATTATACTGATTTATTTTTTCGAAGCACTGAAGAAGGGATTCGAATTTTTCCTGTCTCGCGGTGTGGAAAGAACAGCACACCATTGCGAGAAACCTAACAGGTAGACCATCCTTGAAGTTCGGGCGCCAATATGACGAAGTAAATTCCTACAGCATTTTTATGCCAGGGGAAGGATTCGAACCCCCAACTTTCGGTTCCGGAGCTCCGAGTGCTATCCACTATACTACACTGACATGTGCTCTCACTGCTGTCTGCCTTAACCTCATGTGCGTCCTGCGGGGCAGGCACGTAACAAAGTGCTATAACAGATGGCGCGTGTGGTGGCCAAAATGCTTCGAGGAGTAGGCTAAAAAATGGCGCCAAGTATGCTGGTGCATCTCAGTTACACAAGGGTTAACATGCCGAGTAATAAGGATCACATTAGGCATTATTTGCTTTATGAGTTCGACAAAGGCAACAATGCAACTGAAAGCCAAGTGCAACATTTGTGAGTGTATGGCGGGGATCCTATAGCCGAAACCACATGCCACCTTTAGTTCCGGAAATTCCGTGCATGAGGCAGGAGCTCCAGAGATCAACCACGTTCTAGACGTCCATCAGAGTTTTCTGAAGAGGATCTCAACCATGTTATATCAAATGAGGAACATCTAACCGTTAAAGGATCATTAGAAAGGTTTTCTGTACATAGAACAACAGCAGAAAGAAGGATCCACGTGCTTGGATTTATCACAAAGTTCGACCAGTGGGTACCACATGGTCTATTAGCAAGAAATCGATTGGACAGAATTACCACCTGTCTTTCTTTGCTTGCGCGTCACAAAAACGAACCTTTCGTGGAACGATTATTTACGGGTGGTGAAAATTAGGCCCTTTGCAAAAATGTAAAGCTTCAAACGACTGAATGCCGAGTTGGAGAGCCTGCACCAACGACTTCAAGAGGAGGACTGCATCCGAAAAAAGATCTTGTTAAGTGAATGGGGGGATGTCAGGAGAGTACTCTACAAAAAGCTGCTTGTACCTAACCAAACAATAAATGCCGACCTGTATTGCCAACAGTTGGAAAGGTTGAAAAAAGAATTGAAATCTAAGCATCCAGCACAGGTTAATCGCAAAGCCGTCATCTTGCAACTTCAGAACAACTTCGCTGAGAAAACCTGTGAAGTTGAAAATGTCGGAACTGCATTACAAGAGTGTTTTGACTCCGAAACGGCGGAGTTTTACAAAAGGGAAATTCAATTACTACCTAAAAGATGACAAGATGTCATAGATAATAATGACAGTTATGTAAGAGAATAAAGTTAGTATTTATTAAAAAAAATATGTTTTCCTTCTCTATTAAAAAAGGGTTAAAACTTTCGCACATGCCAAATATTTCAAGTTACCAACTAAGTCCAGTTTAGGTTAGCAACTTTTAATTTTTAACCATGCGTTATAAAATAACAGCTTTTAAAGGGATTTACTATGATTTACGTTTAAAGTTTAACTTACTGAAGGCTTAAATCTTCATTTCAACTAAACGACCACCGTGAGCAACTCAATGGGATATAAACAGTCGCTCGTCCTTAATTTAAGGTAACTGGTTCCAGGGAAGGGAGGGAGCCAGTGCCGTAAGACAAACACAACATGCATGCCCTACACAGTTTCGAGCACATCTCGGACGAACGACCAAACCCCATCCCTTTGAACACAGCGTCACTGGGACCGAATGATGACCAAAACTATGACGTAACATTGATTTGAATCCTAAGCATCGCTCGAACACGGCGAACGGGGACATTCTAATTAGTGAATTTTGAATTCTTATTTTTTATCACTGGTCACAACGGTGACAGTAATTTTTCAGTAACAGTGATAAAATAACAGTGACGTGATTTCAGACCCTTTTCTACCTTAAACGCAATATATTTCTTGTCATTCAGACACGGAATATATTTCTAGTCATTCAGACACGGAATATATTTCTAGTCATTCAGACACAGAGTATAGTTCTGGTCATTTCGACACGGAATATATTTCCGGTCATTAGGACACGGATTATACACTGCCGGACAATTGCTAAGGACGGATGACAATAGCAACAATAGCAACCATAAAATGGGAGGCAGGAAAATGTGGAAATTAGCATAAGTGTGGGATACAGTAAGACGTGTTCTGCGTATGCAAATTTTGGATTGCCGAACTTGTTCGTGACGTCATAGCGCTGATAAGAGATATAAAGGATTTGACGCGTATTGACCGTTGTTGTTCAAACGCAAAGTTGAAAGGGAAAGAATCAATTGACGAACTTGCCATTTTCAGTATGTCTTTCCGACATCACCTAGATGATTTTACGCGTGGCCGTATTATTGGCGAGATTGAAGAAGGAAGAAAAATAACAGATGTTGCCAGGGAGTTCGACGTCAGCCACAGTGTTGTTTCAAGGCTTTGGAAATTATTTCAAACAAATGGAGAGTGTAGCAAACGTCACGGGGAGGTCGTGTTCGCAGTACGACACCTGCAGAAGATCGGTACATAGTGCTATCAACAAAAATACACCGGAGCAGCACAGCTAGTGAGGTAGCAAATCAGTTTATTGCTGCTACGGGCAAGCGGATCTCCCGAAAAACTGTCGCCAGACGTTTGCATGAAGGAGGACTATCCGCCCGCCGTCCTGTTGTGTGCATCCCATTGTCCAGACTTTACCGTACCGCCCGTTTGCAATGGTGCCATCAACATCGCAATTGGACTGATAACGACTGGTCTGCTGTCCTCTTCTCAGATGAGAGTAGATACAGTCTATCGTCTGATTGTCGACGACAACTGATCTGGCGTGATAGTGGTACTGCATATTGTCCAGCAGACATACAGGAAAGGGACCGATATCCGACATGTAGCGTCATGGTATGGGCTGGCATCATGATCAATGGCCGTACGTCCCTCTATGTGCTTCCAACTATGACTACGACTGGCCAACGATACATTAATGACGTTCTGCTACCTCATGTTTGCATGTTCCGTGGTGCTGTCGGTGATAGATTCATTTTCATGGACGACAACGCAACATGTCATCGAACAGTCGCTGTCCAGGAGTGTCTTGAGAGCGAGGATATTCAACGCCTCGTATGGCCAGCACGTTCTCCAGGTCTGAATCCCATTGAAATTGTGTGGGATGATTTGGGGAAGAGTCTTGCTGGTCGCCAATGCACTCCAATAAACAAGGACACCCTCATCCGTGCACTGACAGAGGAATGGGATAAATTACCCCAACAGCTGCTTGATAATGTTGTGCAAAGCATGACACGACGTGTGGAATCTTGCATCGCCCTCCATGGTGACCATATCCCGTATTGACATCTTACGCCGGAACGCCTGCGGACGGTAATTGCATTTTTTTCACGTTTACGTATTCTGCACAAAATGGCCTGTTTGTCCCTTGAACACGTTCCAAAGCCTTCTGGATTTCAGAGCACAATAAATTGTCTTTCTTGTAATGTCCTGGCATTCTGACATTATTTTATTTCACTTGGCATCCAACCACACTTACTTTTTTATGCGCTATATAGCCGTCTATGATCCGTCCTTAGCAATTGTCCAGCAGTGTATTTCTGGTCATTGAGACACGAAATATATTTCTAGTCATGCAGACACGAAATATATTTCTAGTCATTCAGACACAGTGTATATTCTAGTCATTTGGGAACGGAATATGTTTCTAGCCATTCAGACACGGAATATGTTTCCAGTCGTTCAGACACGGAATATATTTCTGGTCATTCAGACACGGAATATGTTTCCAGTCGTTCAGACACGGAATATATTTCTGGTCATTCAGACACGGAATATATTTTTCGTCATTCAAACACGGAATATATTTCTAGTCATTCAGACGCTTAATATGTTTCTAGTCATTTAGACACGGAATATATTTCTAGTCATTCAGACGCTTAATATGTTTCTAGTCATTTAGACACGGAATATATTTCTAGTCATTCAGACACAGAGTATATTCTAGTCATTTGGGAACGGAATATTTTTCTAGCCATTCAGACACGGAATATGTTTCCAGTCGTTCAGACACGGAATAGATTTCTGGTCATTCAGACACGGAATATGTTTCCAGTCGTTCAGACACGGAATATATTTCTGGTCATTCAGACACGGAATATGTTTCCAGTCGTTCAGACACGGAATATATTTCTGGTCATTCAGACACGGAATATATTTTTCGTCTTTCAAACACGGAATATATTTCTAGTCATTCAGACGCTTAATATGTTTCTAGTCATTTAGACACGGAATATATTTCTAGTCATTCAAACACGGAGTATATTTCAAGTCATTCAGACGCGGAATATATTTCTAGTCATTCAGACACGGAATATATTTCTAGTCATTCAGACACGGAATACATTTCCAGTCATTCAGACACGGAATATGTTTCTAGTCATTCAGACACGGAATATATTTCTAGTCATTCAGACACGGAATATATTTCTAGTCATTCAGACACGGAATATGTTTCTAGTCATTCAGACACGGAATATATTTCTAGTCATTCAGACACGGAGTATATTTCAATTCATTCAAACACGGAATATATTTCTAGTCATTCAAACACGGAATATATTTCTAGTCATTCAGACAAGGAATGTATTTGCAGTAATTCAAACACGGAATATATTTCTAGTCATTCAGACACGGAATTTATTTGCAGTAATTCAAACACGGTATATATTTAGTCATTCAGAAACGGGATATATTTTAGTCATTCAGACGCGGAATATATTTCTAGTTCTTCAGACACGGAATGTATTTCTAGTCATTCAGACACGGAATATATTTCTAGTCATTCAAACACGGAATATATTTTTAGTCATTCAGACAGGGAATATATTTCTAGTCATTCAGACAGGGAATACATTTCTAGTCATTTATTTTAATGAGATCCACGTATGATCTGTGATGTTTGTTGAAGAACTGAGGTAGTCGACAAAAGATAAGGAAAGATTCCTTTATTTTGTTGGGCCAATGATTTGGCGGAAATCAAGAAGTCACAGTGCTGACTTTTGTTTTTGCTCTTGAATGAACAAAGGTGAAGAATTTAACAAGTTAGTAAAATCATGCAATGCATTGATTATCATACGCTTTCCAACATACCAGAAATCATTACTGAAGTTATTACTCAAGTTATGAGGATAATGGCTGTGGAATGAATTTCGCTCCTGCGCCTTGACTTTTGACCCCATTTTGATGATATTAAACAGAATTTATACAGTATACCTCTGGAACAACATACTAAAGTTTTGTTGCAATAGAAGCATTTTTAATCACGTTATGAGGATAATTGCTGTGGAGCAAATCTCGCTCCTGTGCCCTTTCCTTTGACCCCATTTTGGATGATATTTAACAGAACTTTTTCAATATATCTCCGGAACAAGATGCAAAAGTTTTGTCGCAATCGAAGTGTTTTTACGTAAGTCATGACGCATAAGGCAATGGAATGGATCCCGCTCCTATGTCCTGACCTTTGACCCCATTTTGTTCATTTTTAACAGGAATCCTCCCCAGGTTGTCCTTTAAAACGTACTAAACTTTCATCGAAATCGAACCATTTTTACGTGAGTTATCGTGCGTACGGACGGACAAAGAAACAGACAGACATACAGATGGACAAAAGCTGGAGCATGTACGCTTCTTCAACCTAAGGTTGGAAAGCGTAAAAATAGAGATATTTTGTAACCAAATTTTCCATCTGTTTTCCATGGACAAGGTACAACAATACCAATACCACTCAAAGCCCATGAAGATATAAGCTCTTAATGAGAAAGCAATGATCAATCTGGGAACTTAAAGTGAAGAGCAAGAGAAAATGTGATATACAGTAAATACAACTAGAGTGTCAACGTGATAGGAGACCGTTGCTGGATATTACCCAGGGAGATACAATGAACACACGAAAGGAAGTGTAAGAAACGCAGTTTGGAATTAAAAAGACAGATATTTTACAAGATGGGGTTTGAAGCTCATTAGATGTAGGAGCAAAATATATGTAAGTTTTTAAATTGTACTTGATGTATCTTCAATGTTTAAAATGTTTTTTTTTCTACACTTTTCCTATTTAGCAACCTACTATTTTACACATACTATAATTAAAGTTCTACAACGTTTTGTGAAAAAGCTCACGAGTAAAACTAAAATACTATTAGCAATCAGCACCGCAAATATGTACAATATCTGCCAAAATAAATCAATAAACTTTTAACATCTAACATTTTGTAGACCTCTGCTATTGCACCATTTCACAGAACAACATTTCATTGAAATATAAGAAACTGCACGGTGTATCGAGATCTTGGTTAAACAATTATCTGATAAAAATGATATCTTTCTAATAGTTAGACAGTTTTTGCAAGACGCCTTTGAGCATCAGAGATATCGTTTCATGATAAAGGATTTACAAATAAACACGTCGTGTTAGCATGCAATTTTTATTCATACATGTCCATCTTATGTGCTGCGTGTTAATACCTTCTCTTTCTTTTGAGTTATTGTGCTTTTTGTAAATTTGGTTTCTCCTAGTCAAATCGTTTCTAAATTAACACCACAAAGTTTCTCCCGACGAGCTTGAAGGTGGCAACCTGACAGCTGGTCAAAATACAATCAAGGTAATGTTACACGGCACTAGCAGTGTTCCTGCCTAGTCTGCCGGTAACGGTGCTTGAGACCTGAAGTACAATTTAGTTGGCCACGGCACCAGGTGAGAATCTCAGGTGCACTGCTGCACTCAAAGATTCACACCAGAACATAAAAAATGAAAAGTTGAAGAATGACCCAAAGCATAAGGCTTGGGTGAATCCACCTTGTGAACAAAATAACAACAACAAATAAACAATAAAATAATCTAAAAAAAATGATACTTTGGGATCAGAGTTGTGATGAGGTTCACCCGCAATCACCAATTCGTGACTGAGTGTAGTGGTCCGGATCTTACTCCGGTACATTCAATCCCCAACCAGCCAGTACAACACTCACTTTCGCAAATAACACATGATTCTCAAATACACAACACAACATTTAATAACGTTCTGCGAGATTTAAACAGATCCGGCGCTCTCTAGGCGCATAGACAATTGCCCCTCATATGTGGGCAGCATACGGTGTCACACTTTACTGTCGGATAACGCAGCCGACTGAGTCTCCACCGGACTATCTGAACAAGAGATACTACTCGTTTACACACTAAATAGAGCTGCAGGTGTTATTCATATACAATTGCTTAGAGAATAAAAAAATTATATGCAAACGATCACATTAAAAATACTCGCGACACAAAATACACAAGCACGTTAATTTGCGGTATAAGATTATAGGTGCGAAATACTGCCAAAGTTAATTAACTAAATCTAATAAGCATGCACATGCAGAACCCTTTCTCCGCTCGCTTTGGCCCTGAACCAAAGTTAAAAGAAACTGTCCCGCCCAGCGGAATTTGTGGCCACACCTTCTCCCTTATTCATGTAAAAAAAGTAATCAGGAAATGGGCCCTGTAAGAAATTGAAATCTGTATGTGCAGGTATTTCCTCTGAGGTTCAGTCACTCAGCATTACTGCATCTATGTCCATGCAGCTTCGGATGTCGGGATGGCACAAGTTCGCAGATGTGCGAAGAAAGAAAAAGGAAATATTCATCTACTTACAGTTTCGTGACTTTGCTGTGCAAATCCGTTGTGCATCACATAATATCACTCGACAAAAAAAACACGCACACAGACACTTGCACCATGTGGCAGCACCGATGATTCAACACTTCACTTTGACGCTTGATGTAAATGAAGCACACAATTAAAAATGGTAATATCACGCCGCACTTTGTTGCAATGATTAGAGTGCACACTGATCTATTCTCGTGACGATTTGAAGGTGGCCGTTAAGCAAAATAGGCCCTCTCACATCTGATGTTGCGGTTTCCAAGATTAATTTTCTCGGCCGAGCGAAATCAGACGTGCTTTTACCTTAAGCGTATATCGGCAACTCAACATTTCACCTGTATATTTGTTAGGTATCGAAGCCACCGCTCTTACGCTCATATTTTTCTTTCGACATGTTTTTATCCCGTCGCACTTACACGTAGTGGCTTCGCTGCTTACGCGACCACACACACGCACACATGGGGCCTCGCTTCACCCCGTAAGACAAGCGCATCTCTTCACTTCCTCCACAGTAGGGGATGAATGGGGGTGACGATTCCACACTGCAGTGGTTGGCATCCGAACCCGACTTTGCTTGGCTTCGCTTCTCATAGGAATGACCACTGTCCACTCGCAGACTTCTTAATTTGCCTGTAACTTGGCTTTCATTAGTCCAAACAGTCGCTGATTTCCATTACGCTCCAGCCTAGAAATTTCTGCGTTATCACGCGGATTTAGGCATTCTGCTGTCTTTATGGCAAACTGGCATCTCCAGCTGCCGCCTCGAGTTGTCTCCATTTCTTACCAAATGCGGGGAGGTTTGCTGCTTCATTTTTCCCAATTCATTTTTTGCAGATCCAAGGCATCCAGCCTTTCACATCGGAGAGCGCACAGACAACTGAACTTTCTTCCTTATGTTCATGCCAAGTGCGAACTCTTATTTTTCTGCACGGACCACACAGAGAGCAATTGTTCTCGAAAATGCCCCAAACAATCGACTAATTTACGATTATTCGCTAAACCTTTTGTCCCCATCTTCATTCATTTACTCAAGTGGACCCCTCTTCGAAAGGTACCATTCCGTGTTGCTTAGTTTCCCGTCAGCTGCGCCCTGATATTTATGACCTAACAGAGCTATTCTGAGACCACCCAGCCAGAGAGAGAATTCGTCGCCTCTTTTCTTTCCAAACCCCCAGATAAAACTTTATCTGCTGTTTACACTTTTAAACTCCAATCAAGCCTCGAACATAATTAATACTTAATTAATTTCACACATCAACCACGCCCATTAATTACTAAATTAATGGCGGGGGTGGGTCGTAACATCGGCCCCTAATCAAGAAATCCAGAAGCCCTCTTCTGGGCCTATCGCTTTGCTCTTATCAATTTCCAGAGCAACCATTGAGTGCTACATTTTCCCACAGGTAGAAACAATTTAAAATGGCAAAAATATTGCGTTTCATGCCTTCAAGAGCATTGGAGCGACTTCCCAATTATCCCGCAATTTTGTTAATTAATTTTAGAGAACATCCGAAAGAAAAACAACGTAAATGAGAAATAAATAAAAAAAAACTGAACTGTAAAAGAACATGTGAGCCTGCCGAACTGTGATTCCTAGCTACCTCATACCATACGCGACATGGCGGACAAATTTTAGAGTTTTCTTCAGGTTTTAGGATGGGGGGGTGTCCACTGTAACAGTAAGTAAAGTGTTCAGAGATGTGATTCGATGAGAAGATTGTATTGGGAGAGCAGTTTTGAGATAGGAAGATGTAAACAGCGTTATTCAATGTGAATATTGTAAGCGTGAATTATCATCATCATCATCATCATTGTCAACCATTATCAATCCACTGCTGGACGAAGGTCTCCCCAAGTTTCCTCCACAACGGTCTGTCTTGTGCCAGTCTCCTCCATGTCACCCCTGCATACTTTCGAATTACATCCACCCATCTCCCATGTGGTCTTCTTCTGGATCTTTTCCTGTCCCTTAAAATCCAATCTAAAATTTCGGCTGTCCATCGATGGTCTGTCCTTCTGGCAGTATGTCCAGCCCATTGCCATTTCAGGGATTTAACTCTGATCATGATGTCTTCCACTCTTGCCATTTTTCGGATCAACGAGTTCCTCTTCTTATCTCTCCTGGTTACACCAAGCATGCACCTCTCCATGCTACTTTGAGTTGTCTGCAGCCTTTGTATTTCTCTTTTAGTTAAGGTCCACGTATCTGTATCATACGTAAGCACTGGAAGAATGCATTGATCAAACACTTTTCTTTTAAGACATACGGGTATATTGCTCTTGAAAATTATGCTGTTTCTTCCAAACGCTCTCCAGGCAAAATTTGTACGTCGATTAATTTCTTCATCAATGTGACCCTCACTTGATATCTGCTGTCCAAGATAAACGTACGTGTCTGTTATCTCCAGCTTTTCTCCATCAATCGATAAATCTTCATTTCTTGTAAAAGCATTGAACATCACTTTTGTCTTCTGAAAGTTCATTTTTAATCCCACTTCTTTACTCTTGTCAGCAAGTTCTTGGATTATACTCTGCAGCTCTGATGGGGTAGTTACAAAACTGACTATGTCATCAGCAAAACGGAGGTGCGTTAGATAATCTCCATTAATCTTTATCCCTTTGTTTTCCCAGTTCAGTGATTGAATGACATTTTCTAATGTGGCATTAAAGAGCTTCGGAGATATGATGTCACCTTGTCTCACTCCCTTTCCAATTTTTATGTGCGTTGTATTTCCAAACAGCCGAATCTTTGCATTTGCATTTTCATAGATGTTATTAATAATATTAATGTATGCATCTTCAATACCGCAGCGTACATTGTACGAAATAATAAAATAACATTCATGTACTGTACGAAATAATAGAATAGAAATCACGGAGTGAATTCATTTCAGTGTGCGGTTACAAGCGAAGTGGTTATTCAATATTCACCTCATTAAATATTAAATAAAGAAGGAATTAGATATTGTAAATACAAAAAAAAACAGGTGGCGGAGTGATGTGACTTATACATTAAATTTGGCCTTCCTTTTTAGTTTCTATGTCCCTATGTATAATTGGTTTCCATTCGTAAAATTATTTCTAACTTAGCTCCACGAAGTTCCTCTCGACAAACTGATAAAAGTTGGCACCCTGACAGTGAGTTAGATGGCAACCGAAAGTATTGAATGCTCTAAGGTGGTGTGCAATTTTGAGATTGGTAGAAGCGGAGATGTAAAGGGCCAATTATATGAGAAAAGCAATATATTATATGTAGAGAGATAAGTGTCAACGAGAATTGTACGAAATGATTGAGTGAATTGTATTCAGTGTGCTGTTACAAACGAAGTGACTATTGAGTATTGATGTGCTTGGTTACTAAATAAAGAAGGAATTGGACATTGTGAGTGCTATTCTGTTGTTAATGAATACTGGCCTGTTATCTTGAAAGAGATTGGTATGTACACTTAAGATTTCAGCTTTTGCAAGCATCGATACGAACAATTTAAAGTAATCCGAGAAAGTGACATTTAAGTCACCAAACTAAGTTAATCTTTAAACCACCTTTCAAAAATTAAAAAAAAAAAAAAAAAGACCGCCATGTCTAAACAATTTGCCTCCTTTTCTATCAAAACATCATACAGGTCGCTTAAGATAGTTTTTGTATCACCAACATGCTTTCGCTCGTTAACAAAGAATTCAACTCTAGGCGATTGAAATAGTGATTTTGTCACTGTTACAAGAGAGACGATGACTCACTGTTACGGTTTCTTTAGAATTCCGTTACCGCCGTCTTAAGCGGTGATCTTGTCACCGTTTAAAATCACAGCTACTTCCGTGTAACTGACACCATTGTCAATGTCACAGGAATATCATTGTGAAGCCCACCTCTTGTTTAAGGTTTAGCTCAACCTTACTTCGAATTAAGTCTTGTAGGCTTTGCTTTGCAAACACTGATTATTCTAAACTGTTCATTTCATATAGTGGCTGCTGAAATCTTAATTGAGCGTGAATAACACTTTCAAAATCGTAGCCAAGCTGAGCTATGAGACACTACCTACAAAATCCAAATCCAATCTTTATTATCCTTTCAGCTAGCAAGTCAAATAATTTTCAATAAACACGTCGTTCTCATCAGCAAGATATTTTTGATTAATTTTTATTTTCGCATAGTATTTACATAAATCATTCAGAAAGTAAAGAATGTTTGCGCATAGTGTCTGCACAGGTTCCTGGCCGGCACTCAATCAAGGTCATCCGGGATTAGTGAGCTGTTGGCTATCTTCGGGCACCATTGTCGGGCGTGCATTATCCGTTTGTTATTAGTTACGATTTTCCGAAATGAACACCCGCATTGAAAATCCCACAATGCAAAGTTCAATCAGTTATGCATTTTCTAACTGATATGCAAAGTTCAATCAGTTATGCATTTTCTAACTGATATGCAAAGTTCAATCAGTTATGCATTTTCTAACTGATATGCAAAGTTCAATCAGTTATGCATTTTCTAACTGATATGCAAAGTTCAATCAGTTATGCATTTTCTAACCGATATGCAAAGTTCAATCAGTTATGCATTTTCTAACTGATATGCAAAGTTCAATCAGTTATGCCTTTTCCTGGTGTTTTCAGCAGGCTCATTCATCGGAGACTTGTTCAAGTGTATGGAGAAGATGTTATGAATGAATCCAGTGTCAGAAAGTGGTGCATAATGTTTAAAAACTGAAGAATTAACTTTTATGACCAGGAGCGGTTACAGGGCGCTTCTCTCTCATCACGGACGAACGCCGTGAACATCCGCTCGCACACTGCCAGGAAGATAAAAGAGCTGCTTGATAAGTTTCATTGGGAAGATTTTAAGCATGCACCTTAAAGCCCGGATTTGGCACCATCGGACATGTCCCTCAATAGCAAACCGTTCTTCGGTGGACAACGTTTTGATAATGATGATGATAGTGATGATGATGATGCGCTGAAGAATGCTGTTATGGGCTGGCTGAAAGGACAGACGGCAAAGTAAGTTCGATGAAGAGGGATTATTTAAATTTATCCCAAGATATGACACGTTCCTCAATTTCGAGGGAGGCTATGAACAAAAATAGGCTAAAGTAATGGTTAAAAATTGTGAATAAAATATTTGAAAAATTTAAAAGTATATAGCTTTTATAGCTGTAGATTCTTTACTTTCTGAATGACACGCGTAATATCACGAACCCAGAACATAGCTTCCGTATCGTATTCAACATACAGCTTTGCCTAACATCTCTCAGTAGAACATAACTCTCACAGCATCGATCTCAACTCATAACATCTCTCTCAACTCCTAATAAAAATTGCTCTGCTCATACAATCTGCCTGATTTCTGCTCACACAATTTGCTCCCAGCTCCTATTTAAAAACACTTTTTATTTAATTTTGATTGCACTTTGTCCTATTGTCAGGCTGCCAACTATTACAAGCTGCTGTAGCGTTAAGTCAGAAAATAATTCATCGAAACCAGATTTACATCAAAACGCAGAAACTCTAAAGGAAAGTTAAATTAGATATACACTATATTGACAAAAGTCACCGGACACCACTTCAAAAGCAACTTAACGAGTCCGTTACGTTGTTAAGATGCGCGGTACAGCTGCAAACGGTATAAAACAAGCCTGCAGCTGACCGCAATTATATCGCACTGTGAGGTTGAGTGAAAATGTCGGGCGGGAGAGAACTGACTTTGAGAAAGGAAAGATTGTTGGTTGTTATATTAGTGGGTTGTCCATAAGAGAAACCGAGTGGCATTTAAACATAGCCAAGTCAACTGTTTTGGATGTACTGAATAAGTGGAAGACACATGACGTGCCTGAAGCAGCAAAACGTACCGGCAGACCAAAGAAAATCAGTAATAGAGGACGTCGAGGCCTCAGGAGAGTCGTTACAGCTAATCGACGGAGTACTGCGCAGTTCACAAGACCTCAGTGCACAGGTGAGTAAAAATGCTGGAACCTCGGTATGTACACTATAACGCAAAAGTCTTTTATTACTTCTACGTTATTTTAAATCATCACCATACGATGGAAAAGTTCCTAAATTCCTTAACGGCCAGACGAGACACTTAAAAAATTGAAGTCAAACTTACGGAAAAGATGCTTTATTCGAGATGCTTTCTCCAACACATCGTAACATAACATAGCACTTCGAATTAAACTCACCACACAAGCTCTACATTAAACGCTCCACACAGCTCTACAAGCAATTCACCACGCCACGCCTCACGAGCAACTGTTTTTTATATCTCTCGTTCTTATCTAATAACAAGCATACGTCACGCTCATTCCACCTCAATTATGTTGCCAAAAGTATTTGTTTGAGAGAAAAGATATCACGTTAAGTGTGAAGTATAACTGAGAATAAACTCAAGATATACATAGGGAAAGAAACTAAAAAGGAAAGTAAATTTAGAAAATACGTCACAACACGTACGATTTGGAGAAACCTTCATTTCATATATGTCATCGTGGTCGTGCGACTGCTCATAAGCCCTTAATCTCCACTCGGAAAGCTACTCGTCGTTTAGCATGGTGTAAAGAACAATTATCGTGGACCGTAGATCAATGGAAACGGGTCCTATGGACTGATGAATCCAGATACACGATCCATTAGTCTGATGGTCATGTGTGGGTATGGCGGCAGCCGGGAGAACACTATTTACCACAGTGTACTGTTCCTACAGTAAAGTTTAGTTTAGAACTGGCAGTGTACTTGTGTGGGGGTATTTTTCGTGGTATGGTCCCGTCCCATTGGTTATCGTGGGCACACTTGTTAACCAGCCCGTCTGCCTCGATATTCTGGACAATTATGCCCTTCCAACTCTGTGGCAACACTGTGGAACCAAGCCTTGTTGGTAAAAGCAAGATAATGCACTGAACCATAAAGCAAGGACTGCTTCGGCGTGGTTTGACGAGAGTTCCGAATCGCGTGAACTGGCCAGCAGAGCCCTGATCTTAATCGCATAGAGCACCTATGGGATGAATTAGGGAGCCGCATAAGAAATTTGGAACCAAGACCTACTACTAAGCAACAGTTAGCGGCAGCATTATGTACTGAATGGAAGCGCACACCTATCGCTGTGTTCCACAACCTTGTCGAAAGCATGTCTCGAAGGGTCAGTGCATGCATTAAGGCCAAAGGTGGACCGACACCGCACTAATGTATGGCAATAAATGCTGTGTTGTGTTTCTCTTATAGGTGTCTGGTGACGTTTTGTCAATATAGTGTATACGTAGCACTTCAAAGTATGTTAGCTTCCTTTCGCAGATGAAGTATTTTCTACAGCTTCACATGTAGCCATCCCTAACAAAAAGTTTGAAAACTATACCATCCTGAAACGAGACTCGATCTCGCAGCTCCTGGTCTACGTTCGAGAGTGCCACCGTTAGAACACACCGGATAACTAAGTTCCATGCTGCTGAAACTAACCAGACGTCCGGGGGAAATTCGAAAAGCAGTCCAGATGTGCTCTAGTTCAATGCAATTTTTTTCCAGATGTGCGCTAGTTCATGCAATTTGCAAATTGTTTGAGGGATACTGCACGGGAAACAATAGAACATACGGTATCTTTATTTTGACAATTATATCTGTATACAAATTTCATGTAATGTGAAGAATTTAGCCTTCCGAGGTCACTTACCATTGGTTTTAACGAGGGTATACTTGCGCGTATTCAGGGGGAAGTCGACGGTAAAGCAACGTGCGGACATCCTCCAAACAGATTCGTCGATCAAATAAAAACTTTCCCAAAGCAATCAGTTGGAGAAATCATGAGAACTCTGGAGAATGGACAGGAATAGCGAATCATGACTATCGACAGGATGTGAATTGGGTCACGACGCGCGAACCGAGCCACGAAGAGAGAGAGAGAGAGAGAGAGATACTTACGTTGCATTAATGCATTAAAAAAAGAATACCACGTTTCTCAGTTGCAACATTGATACTAAATCCACTTACTGCTGAAGAACACATTTCCTTCTAAAAACTCAACTAGCAAAAATGCCAAATTACATGATTTGTATGAGAATTATCAAATGCCCGGAATTTTAAATTAGTAGCTCATAAATTTATTTAATTTAGCAAAATACATGATTATGAGTATAGAGTATACAATATCTGCTTTAATTCATTAGATAATGAATAAAGATTTGATAAAATATTACATTCGTTGTTTAGATGAATTACATTGCTCACCCAGAAGGAATATGCGTATTTTATCGATGAAGGCGAAATATCGCCATTCGTCATGTCATTCAGCCCGTTCGTCTTTCTTCTAGCATCCTTCTGGCTTTGAGTGAGTGGTATGCGTGAAGTAAACACCCCCTACCAACATACGCTGAAGTAGCAAGGTATTTAAGAACACACAATGGCAATCAGACACATGCCATGTTCAATTAACTAAGCAACTATGGCGTTGAGATGGATTTGTGAGTAGATAGTAACAACGTAGGAAATAATCGGGATTTTGAGCGACTATGCAGCTGGTATGATAGTGAGAACCAGAGGCTCAGGCAGGCACAAACAACTTGGAAACGGCAAACCTTGTCGGCTATGCAAGAACAACTGTACCAAGGGTGTAGAGTGAGTGGTGCACAAACCACAAAACAAACAGCGTGCTGTCTTCCTGTTGGCGCAAACGACTGGTGGACGTTCGAGGGCAACGGCGACTGGGGAGAATTGTACGAGGTAACAGACGAGCTCTATTGCGTCAAGTACCCCCGGAGTACAACAGCGGTATCGACAGGAGAATTTCAGCATACGCAGTCCGTCACACATTGGCTGGAGAGGATTGTATGAGGTACGAGATGAGCTCCATTGCGTCAAATAACCACGCAGTACATCAGAGATACCGAGAGGAGAATTTCCGCATAAACAGTCAGCCACACATCTGCTGTACAGAATTGTACGAGGTAATAGAGGAGTTCCATTGCATCAAGTAACCACGCAATACAACAGAGATGCCGAAAGGAGTATTTTAGCATACACAGTCAGCCAAACATTGGCGGGAAAGGATTGTACGAAGTAACAGACGAGCTCCATTGCGTGAAGTATCCGCCCAGTAGAACTGCGGTATTGAGAGAAGAATTTAACATACTAGGCTCGACGCATATAAGCGCGAATCAAGTACAAGGGCATATATTTTCCCTTCGTGTAACACTAGTTTCTAATAAAGCTCAAGAAATTCGCCTGCAGTGAGCAAAGGAGAGCCAAAACTCTACCCTTGAGAAATGGGTAAACATTCCCTGGTCACCACGTTTTCGCTTAATACGAGTCGATAGATTCACATTCTATGCGTTAACCATTCAAGATGGTGGACGCAGTGCAAAAGTTTGTTTTTATAAAATAAGCATGTTAGTAGGTGCGTACAGCGCCAACTATATTGAAGCGCATTTTTCATTAGAAACACATCCTGCTTTTGGTAAAGGCTAAATTTTGGAAACATTTGAGGACAAAAATAAAATATTCCAAGACAACTTGCAGCTCCATACACAGATGTTTTTTTGGGACGGAATATTAAATTCTAGGACTGTCCTCAAAAATACAGGACCTCTGCTCAGTATATGTATAACATGTTCCAAACCTGCAATTTTCTACATAAATTACCCTGCTTTAAAACGACTTCCTTCAAACTTGCTGAGTTGATAAAATATATACATCTGCGACCTACAAACGCAATTACTTTTTGGTGCATTCGGTTTTTCAAATCAGATTCATGTTTTTCAATATACTCTTTCCGATTTTTCTCACCCACAAACTTTCTTATTACTAACAGAACTTCTCTTCGTTCGCAACCAGAAATTTGATTTTCTTTCCGTTTTCCGAGTCATTGTTAAACATTTCTAGGCTGTTTAATCTCGGAAAATACAAGCCTTTTCTTTGTGGATGAGGCAAGGTGTTAAAAAAGCATCTACAGTTAAATGGTGTTTGGGTGGGGAATACAATTCAAGTGAAATTTCCATGGTTAAAAACCGGTTTGAAGGAGCTGGATTTGTGCGTTTTATAAATTAGTGTTTGTGAAAGTTGCAACACCATGAAGGAATGGTGTAATCACGTGAAACTTACAGGATACGCAGAGCAGGGTAGGACATGCAAATGATTAGAAATGCAGAGTCATTGCACATGTCTGGGCTCAGCAGCGCCCTCTGGACAGTCGAGTGAGGGTTATAAAGAGAGGACTGTTTTGGATACACATCAGTAGTGCATCGCGGATATCGAGTTGTAAAACGGGTCACCGCGACGACGAAAGGCGCAATTGTACCATACGGCAGAATTTGAACGGGGATGAATGATTGGTCGGCGTGCAGGTGCATTTTCGTACCGGGACATTGCGGCTCGGACGCGACGGAACGCCACGACAGTGAAGTGATGCGCATGTGGCGACAGTGCACAGGGGAGAACCAGGTGCATCGACAATCTGGCAGTGGACCGAGAAATATGACGACACTGTGGAATGACCGAAACCTCATCCGCATGGCAGTGATGAACCCTTTCCGCATCTTTGCAATTGTTAGCACATTGTGGCATTGTCTTGCCGCAAACTGTGAAGTCGGACAATGTCACACTGCAACAGGTGGGGCATTGTCTGCCTCCACAGTTCGACGCAGTCTGTTGCACAGAGGACTGGTGGCACGCATCCCTTTGCGCCGGTTCATTTGATCCTGAAACACCTCAGGCTGGAATGGGGCTTTCGATACAGACAATGGCCTGGCCACATGTCATATTTTCGGACGAGTCCCGATTCAACTTGGACTAGCATGATGGCCGCACATACGCATTAGACGATATTGCAGTGAGCGCCTTCTTCTAGCATGCATTGTCGAGCGTCATACGGGCCGAACGCCAAGAGGGATGGTGTAGGGTGCCATTGGGTACCATTCGCGATCTCGGCTGCTACGACTTGAGGGCAATCTCAAGAGCGACGGCCACATCAGGGAAGTCGAACAGGCAGAAGTCATTCCCTTCCTTCAGAGCACTGCTGGCGCTACATTCCAGCACAGAACAATACCCGACCACATGTTGCCAGGAATGTTCAAGCACTCTTCGCAGCACAGCAGATACCGCTTCTGCCCTGGGATGCACTTTCGCCTGTTATCTCGCCTATTGAACATGTTTGAGATATGGTGACTTGGCAGGTTGCCCATCAAAGTCCTCCAGCGGTTAGTACCAGTGATCTGTGGACTCACATACATGCCGCCTGGCAAGCAATTACCCAGGACACCATCCAGTGGCTTTCGATTCAATGCCATGCCGTCTAAAAGCTCTTATTACAGCTCGCGGAGACTTCACAAAATACTGATTTTTGCAGGTAAAAAGTATTGTATTGTTCTGAAAATTAAATCACTTACATGTGGTCATATTAGTAATGTGTGGTATAAATTTCATTAGAATCGTATGGTTCCTTCGTGGTGTTACAGTTTTCACAACAGCAATGTATTAAGCATGTGGAACTACGCAACTTTTTCTTGGCGCGTTTCTTTGTATTTAAGATTGCTTGCTACATTGCATCGCAACGATTTAAACTAAAACTAAAAACTAAACTATTCATATTATCCTACGTGTTTTTGTATTCCTATTACTTCACTTGTACTTTGAATTATATGTATAATATTGTTGCATAATATTTGTATTTTCATGTTTGATGGTTTATGTGTTTGTATTAGTTGTAGTATTGTTCCTATTTTTGCATTTATGTATTGTATTAATGCTTTTCGTACATATATGTACTGTATTTATTTTGTTCTTGCATATGGTGCGATTTGTATTTGGTCAATCTTTTTTTATTACAGAAATTGTATGCGCGATTTGATTGTGCGGTGGATGGTGTGATATGGCAAAATGAAATTCAAATTTAAATTCAAGATTTCAAGAAATGATAATTGTGCAGTCCAAAAAAATGCAGAGGATTTTTAAAAGTTTTGCATAAAGGATTCTTAGATAGCTTTCTTTGATAACAACTTCTAGAGATTCCGGGAGAAACATAATTCAATCTTTCTAAACATAAGTTCAGTAATTTTTCTCGGTTAAATATTCATCTGAAAGACCTGTACAAGTGAATATTATTTGGTTTCGAATCTAAGCAAAACGACAAAAACATCTGATAGAAAACACTGCCTGGTTCTAACTTTGTTGTGTTCAATGACGCTGTTGTTACTGACAGTTTCATTAGAAGATAAAGAAATCTCATTTAGGATTTCTACCTGCATGATCACACTGATATAAACCACCAGAGCGAAATCTTCATTTCGACTGCGGAATTAAATCGCTCCGAGTCATTTGCCTCGAAACAGATAAGAGTATGCTACGTACAGAAGAAGCAACAGAGAGCAAGCACTCCACAGAATTCGATTTGATTTCCTTAAGTCCTAATTAAAATTTCAAGAAGCAAAAATGTCGCTTTATCTTTCTCGTTTAGATTGAGAAATCCAGTTTCAGTCATTCTCACGATGTTTCATCCGATACTGTTAATCTCCATCAGTTCATTTCAATTACGAAAGGTCGAAAAACTAAAACGGGCCACGTACTTTTGCGAATGGTTTCTTTCTATAAGCTGATTTAATTTCCTTCTGGCCATTCAGGCGTGCATCCCTGATAACAGAAATACGGAAACACAAGAAGGTGAAGTTTTGAACAACGCTTCATTTGTTTTCTGCAGATAAGATGGATTTAGCAAAATTTAGGGAATGAGAAATTTCGGAAGAAATGTAAAATCTATTTAATAACATCCTACACATTTTGTTTAACATAAATGGGATTTGCTTAGCACAATTTATGCAATTTCTAAGTGTTGGCATACTTCGTATACAGCTTAGGATGGGTTTCTGAAATCCGAGCGTTAAATGAAATAACGTTAAACGAGGCTTCACGTACTGTGACGTACTACAGAGGTGAAATCGCGTGTCAAGAAGACAACAAAACTGCAGTGAGACATTCTGTCCGCGTAGCTTAGTTGGGAGAGCGACGGGTTTGGTCCATTTCATTGAAAACCACTTGACCGAAGGGTCATTTCACCGAAAAGTTCATTTCACCGAAAGGTCGTTTCATCGAAAAGTTCATTTCACCGAAAGGTCGTTTCATCGAAAAGTTCATTTCACTGAAAGTTTATTTCACCGAAACGTTCATTTCACCGAAAGGTCGTTTCTCTGAAACGTTCACTTCACCGAAAAGCTCATTTCGCCGAAAGGTCGTTTAGCCGAAAAGTTCAGTTCACAGAAAGATCACTTTATCGATTGTTCACTTTGTCGAAAGACCGTTTTAACCAGCTGCTAATTTCGATCGAAAGGTAATTTTCTTTGAATATGAAACTCAAATTTATTTATTTATTTTCGTGAGATGCAACCTAATGTCGATCTGATCCACAGATTTGTCTCCTAATACCTCAAATATTAGTACTTCTCTCACAACGTGTATTTCAGTGAAATCTCATGTGTGGAACATTTGCCCATATTTAATCTTATGAACTTATGAAGACTAAATTACATAGGTATTTTTATATATTGAACTAATGTGGCGTACTAAGTCTAAAGTCGTCTAACTAGATAAACCGAAGTCTCTAGGCTGGGTCTCACATTGAATCTTTAGATGACATGGACCTTTAATTGAACTCCTTTTTTTTTATGATTGAAGGTTTAACGACTACTGTGAGCAACTCAATGGACTATAAGCAGTCGTCCGTTAATAATTTAGGGTCACTAGTTCCAGAAAAGGGAAAAAGCCGGTGCCGTAACACAAACACAACATCCATACCTAACTGGGTCTCGAACCCGGACCTCTTCACGGACTAATGGTCATAAGCTGGCGCTTAGACCACTGCGCCACTGGGGCGGCGAACTCCCTTTACACTAAGATGTGATATTATTTGTTTTAAATATTACAATGCCCCAGCATCAACTAAAATTGAGATTTTTTTCTCTCTCTGCTGTTTTTCGTGGAACTGGGTTTAAAAAGGCTGTTGGCACCTGATTAGTCTCTGTACTTTATTAAGTAGTTCAATTAGGGGCAAATGTGTTTGCCTAAATGAAGTGACTAATTGGAAGAGAAGATACCTGGAACACTTACTGATTAGTAAACCGTAAATTTGAAGCAAATAGAAATGAAACCCTTCTTCAAATTTAATCTGAAGTTGTGATGTTTTCACTAATGCTGCAGACGGGAAACGACAAATTCGTACCCGGGAGATTGGTACCCTTCTGCTCCTGCGACGTTGCGGGGGCATATACAAATTGCATGGCTAACAAATTGCCGTCAATTTGTAGATCTTTTAAAGCTATGGTATTCGGTGAAACAATAGAATTATAATAAGACTAATTTTAATTCAGAAATGGGGGTTCTATTGCTACAACGTTACGGAGGTATATACAAATTGCGGTAAATTTGTGGATCTATTAAAGCTATGATGTTCGGTGAAACAATGGAATTACGGTAAGACTTCTAATTCTAAAAAGGGTGTCTGTTGCTACAACGTTACGGGGGCGTATGCAAATTGCATGGGTAAGAAACTACAGTAAATTTGTAGATCTTTTAAAGCCATAGTGTTCGGTGAAACAATAGTTGTATAGTAACACTGATCCTAATTCAGAAAAGAGGAGTACGGTGGGATTCTTTTTCCCCTTTTGGGTAGGCAAAATTGAAGAGGATTGTCAGAAAATTTGAATCGGCCGTGCTGATATTCATAAGGCTTGCATAAAAAGTTAAAGCTTGTAGAATTGCGTTTTCACTCAGGTACAAAACTTTAATTGGGCCCTAGGCCTTTCTAGCAATTTTCAATCCACCGAGCTCAGATTCTGAACGTTTACATAACAAGTCAAGGTTACAGCATTGCACTTTTACTTAGGCACAAAATATTAATTAATAGGCCTTAGGCTTAAGCCTTCCTTAAATTTATAATCCACGGAGCTCAGATTCAAAAAGGTTTACATAACAAATCAAGTAAATAATGTTGCGCTTATTAAAAACTTATAAAAAAACCTATTCCAGTGGCAACTTGTCCTAAACTCAGGTCGCAGGCTTTATAGGAAGATGCAAGAATATTTCAATTTGGTGTCATTAAACAAGTAATAAAAGGACCTAAGAGGGATTTCCCGTGAGAAAATATTCCGTGACCACACATTCTAGAGATGTTTGAATGACAAACCCGTCTAAAAGAAAAGAAATTTAAAAGTTCGACATGTCCAGGGTTGGTGGTACGTGGTTTTTTCCGCATGAATTTCATCTAATAAAATTGAATTCATACGGAAAATGTAAAACAAAAGCATTGTAAAATGATTTTGTTTAATTTTGACTTGGCACGTTTGAACCAGATTCTTGTGTAAATTATTTGAAATTCTAATGATTTAATTGTTCATACGTACAACTTTAAGAAACAAGTTTTTCTCTTCAAAACTTATTCTTTTAATTAAAGACTTTAAAAATCGACAATTTAAAAATACGGGGAAATATTTACAGCCCCCACTTCCTCCGGTGGCGCAGTGATCTAAGCGGTAAACGGTAATAATACTCCCGGAAAAAATACCTCAGGAGGAAATACTCCCAGAACAAACGGTTCGCTGTAAAGTGTCACACAGGAACACTGATGTGTGGCAGTGTTCCGGTGTTACAATTTACCGGCAACCCTGCCACACATCTTTCAGCAACTTCGCCACAAAAGTTCAAGGGTGGGGGAAGGGGGCTATAAAGATTGCCGTTTCTGGGCCTACAGTGAGAACTGAATTGGGAACTCCAAACGAATTTCGAGAAAACGTTCCATGTAAGCCAAGCGGGAATTGTACTTTAATTTGAAGAAATAAAATGCCGAGGATCCGAGGTAAACTTGGTTTGGGGGAATGCTCTACCCCGAACTTCCGTAATATTATATTCTGGACCTCTAGAGTAGGTCAGTGTATCCTCGATGTTACCCCCTGAAGAGCTCTTAGAAACTGGGGGGGACTCACCCCACCCTCCTGAAAATTCGTGGTCGTGTACAGAATCATTATATAATGCATGGTTCTAATGTTTACAGCTCTACGCCCATTTTAACATTTTAACGGAAGACCCCCAAAGCTCGCGGACCTCACGGTCGCTTCAAGGTAAACATCTTGGATACACTGACAAACTCCAGCTGCCCAGAATATAATATTACGGAAGTTGGGGGTAGAGCCCCCAAACCAAGTGTACCTCGGATCCTCGGTAATTTATTTTTTCGAATTAAAGTACCATTCTCGCTTGGCTTACATGGAACGTTTTCTCGAAATTCGTTTGGAGTTCCCAATTCTGTTCTCATTATAGGCGCAGAAACAACAATCTTCATAGCCCTCCCGCCCTTGAACTTTTGTGGCCAAGTTGCAGAAAGATGTGTGGCAGGGTTGCCGGTAAATTGCCACACGGAACACTACCACACTTCAGTTTTCCTGTGTGGCAGTTTACAGTGAACCGTTTGTTCTGGAGGTATTTTTTTCGGGGGTATTTTTACCTGCGGTAAACGGTAAAAATACCCTTGAAAACTGGAAAGCGGAAAACTGCCCCCGGAAAAAATACCCCCTGAAGAAATACCCCCGGAACAAACGGTTCACTGTAAACTGCCACACAGGAACACTGATGTGTGGCAGTGTTCCGGTGTGACAATTTACCGGCAACCCTGCCACACATCTTTCAGCAACTTGGCCACAAAAGTTCAAAGGGGGGGGGGGGTATAAAGATTGCCGTATCTATGCCTATATTGAGAACTGAATTTGGAACTCCAAACGAATTTCGCGAAAACGTTCCATGTAAGCCAAGCGAGAATTGTACTTTAATTTGAAGAAATAAATTTCCTGAGATCCGAGGTGCACTTGTTCGGGAAGGGGGGGGTTGCTCTACCCGGAACTTCCGTATTATTATATTCTGGGCCTCTGGAGTCTGTCAGTGTATCCAGGAAGTTCACCTTGAAGTATCCGCGAGGTCCATGTGCTTTGGGAGGGGGGGCTTTCCCTAAAATGTTAAAATGGACGTAGAGCTGTAAACATTAGAACCATGCTTTACATAATGATTCTGTACACGACCACGAATTTTCAGGAGGTTGGGGTGAATTCACCCTCCCCTTCTAAGAGCGCAGACAAGTGTTCAAGGTAAGGATTTGCTCGCAATTTCTATGCTTCATGTTGTGTTTAATGGCAAACTATGTATACCCTTCCCCCTCCCACAGAAATTTGTTGAAGCCTGTGAAAGGGATACGAGGTGCTTGGTTTGGAGGTGTTATATTGATGAATTGGGTATAAAAAAAGCTTATGCTAATATTGCAATTTATATGGAAATTACAGAAAATTAGAATTTTGGGAGATGGGTAGATGCATTTCGAAACAAAACTGAAATTTTTTGATTAAGGCCATGAAACATAAATAGGAAAATAAAATGCAACACTGAATTTGGAAACTCCCAAAAGTTACTATTGCATTGTTTGCGTTAGATGAGTAGATACATCTGAAAGTGGAAGAAAAGTAACAATTGTTTACATGTGTACCAAATTTGTAAACACTAAAAATTAATGGTATACAATGTACACGTGTAATAAACTTTTGGAGACTGTGAAGTCAAATATAATGGTTAGGACAAAAACTTGATTTTATACTACAATTACCCCAGATTTCGTTTCCCACCTCAGTCACTGCTGAGGGGGATACATTTGAACCATGTGATGAAAATTCAAACTGAGATACTTAATACTTCCCTGCACTAAGGTTTGGATTTTTGAAAGGCCGCTTGGCCTATATTTATTTTGTAAAACTTAACAAGCTAACTTTTTGGACACAAATTTTAACCTGGCCACTGGGCCCAATAAAAATAATTAGCTGACAGCTTAGTTGCTTTCAATGAAAATATAGTGCCAGGCACATTACTGATCAAAATAAATACCAGAATTTTAATGAATTTTACACCACAAACACTTGATTTAACATGGTGGATAAGTTCTGTCACTGAAGTGAAATTTCTCTCTCTCTCTCTTTTTGAAAGTCAAAGCTCAATGTGTACACTATATAGTTTCGATTTACTTTCGAACAGTCCTTCGAACAAACCTTCCCAGACCAGTTTTCTGAATCCATTTAAAAAATTTTAAATACCACAACAACTGAGCCAAAATTTTACGCATAATGAAAAGTTACCTTAATACAAGGTTCCACACTTACAGGAAAATTTGCCTTAAAATCAACATAACATAACAATCTAGCACTACCTGATACTGAACCAATTCTATACACCATACAAAACCTAATACACTAGATAGCTTACTCAATTTACTCAAAAGTTATCATTAAATTGGTACACTGACACAAGAATCTCAATTCACACTATTATCATGAAAATCCAACTTTTCAAAATGCCATACTATAAGTTTTCCAATCTACAGGCACCCATGTAGTAACCAACTCGGGCATAAAGACAAACAAACATCTCAACCAATGAGTCCCACTTCTCTAGAAAAACACGATTTTACTGCAGGAACAACGAAGTTTGGGTCTGAAGGCGAGAATGGGTCGTGAATCCATTTCCAGCCTATACAGT
Source organism: Macrothele yani (assembly GCA_039090855.1). NCBI lineage: Eukaryota > Metazoa > Arthropoda > Arachnida > Araneae > Macrothelidae > Macrothele > Macrothele yani. The sequence goes on along the minus strand of CM077010.1, from coordinate 70,192,915 downwards.
GTAGTGGAGCAAAGTGCGACCTAACCCTGTATTCGGGTTCTCTCAGTCACACTATACATGTGCCCCTTATTCTGCCTGTATGCCCATTCCTATATTCTTATCCATAAAAATCTGTTTTTTCTAATCCATGGGCTGAAACTAGAAATTAGCCCTCACTACTACAAAAATTTTAAAGAGTAATTTTGCACTTAAATTTTCCGAAACACCGAACCATAATAATAATAACCAGCCTACAAGAAAAATTCCCAACTACATGGCACCTATACTAAGCTCACAAATACAGATTCTATTTCACAAATACAAAAAAATCACTGAGCACAAAAAGAGTTAAATTTTTTTTTTAAGAGAAATACTGGTCCAAGAGGTTGTTTGTTCCAAAATAACTTAATACAATTTGAATTTCAGATATTCCCTACACATGTAAAAATTTACGCAGCATAACACTACCAAAAAGAAAAACCTGAATGGAAAAACATTTACATTTATGACTTCAGTTCTTAATCGAACTCCATAAGCTTTTCAAGTTCCTGACGACACTTCTAGGCGAATTTTGACGGCTTCACCGCTCTTGTTGTCAATGTAGAAAATAAATAAAAGTAACCCATATTAGCATAAGTTTTTTTTTATACCCAAATCATCAATATAACAGAAGGCTCTACCCCCAAGTTCCGTAATTTTATATTCTGGACCTCTAGAGTCGGACAGTGTATCCTCGATGTTACCCCTGAATAGCTCTTAGAATGGGGGGGAGTTACCCCACATTCCTGAAAATTCGTGGTCGTGTACAGAATCATTACATAAAGCATGGTACTAATGTTTACAGCTCTACGTCCATTTTAACATTTTGGGGGAAAGCCCCTCCCCAAAACTCATAGACGTCGCGGACACTTCAAGGGGAACTTCCTGGATACACTGACAGACTCCAGAGGCCCAGAATATAATATTATGGAAGTTCAGTGTTCCTGTGTGGCAGTTTACAGTGAACCGTTTGTTCTGTGGTATTTTTTCATGGGTAATTTTTCCGGGGGTATTTTTTCCGCTTTTCAGTTTTGAGGGGTATTTTCTCCGGGGGTATTTTTACCTACATCCTTTACCACATCCGTTTTAGTTTTAAACAGCATGGAAATGGAAATTATTACCTCGGAATTCTCCCCCACGTTCGATATTTTGTGTCAAATGCAATTTCTGCATGGTGTCTCACTGAAAAAGGTGGGTGACATTTACTATGTGGGATTTTTCCGATATAGGACTTTTCCCAGGTGGGGGACTTTTTCGAAAGTGGGGGACTTTTCCGAATACCTCTCCAGCCCCCTGGTAGCTATGGCCCTGAATCGAAGTGCGTTGGAAAATCTGTAGTTTTTTGCTACGGAAGAAAAAAACCGCGGGTGTTTTGCGGTAATCTCTAAAACGCTAAAGCGTATAAACGTGCTGTAAAGATATCCACTGGGAGGTCATGAAACATAAGGGAATTCGAATGTACCCCTCATGAATTTGCGACACATTCAAAAGAGCGGCATGGCAAGCCATCAACAGGACCCGAAATCGCCTTGGGTGATGACTTTGCTCTTTTGCTTGCTTATATGTAGGTGACGTCTGCTCAGATGGTCCTGTCTCTCGTCCCTTGGTCCAACCGCGTAGCCTCACTTCCCCTAAATCTCGTTTCCCCTAATTCGCATTTGCCCTAAACACGTTTACCCCAATGGCGTTTCCCCGAAATCACTTTTACCCGAATTCCCATTTCCCCTAATTTCGTTTGCCCTAATCTCGTTTCCCCTATTTCACGTTTGCCCGTATCAAGTTTTTCCTAATTCGCGTTTTCCTTATTTCGCGTTTGCCCTCATTCATGTTTGGTTTTTATTAACCGAAATAAAACGGTGGGTCTTGATATCTCAAGAGAATTATTCTTTCCTTTCTTGTTGATGATGTCGATAACCATGCCAACAAAAGTGTAAAGAAGTGCACATGGAGGAGCATTATACGATTAGTCCTTAACGCAGGCATTGTATCTGTCACGGACCCCCCCCCTCCCCTCCACTACCCTTCCTCACAGATAAAGTACTACATCGCATTAAACTTTTATTAAAGCAAGAGATACTATTGAAAAGCATTCGCTAGAATTGTGAACGCAGAAGGCCCACTTTTTAAGAGTTCCTAGCGTACTAGACCCCTTCCTTCTCCCCACCGTACGAGACTCTAAGCATGAGCCGTGGAAATGCCTTTTGCTAATTGAGTTCCTCCTTAACAGTAGACGTCAGTTTATCCTGTTTGAATGTTTTCTCAGTTAGCACCATCACTGATTGGGTGTAGGAGAACTGGCCATCAGTGAACTGGCCACAAAAATTTTAACAGGCCGTATAAAAATTGCGTTTTCGATCGCTTCGTGGCCACGTTCTTGGAAGTCGGTTATCTGAATCACATAAAGTTTCCGTAATTTCGTCTTTTTTTAATTGCGATTATTAATGTAATTCTTTAAAAAAATGTTTATGATCTACAACTGAACAAAAGATTTCAGGATTTACAAACTGCAAGTCTGCAATTAATTATCTGAGGGCATATGCTGCCTCACGAAACCTTTCGGGGGGGGGGGGGGTAACACCAAAAGTATAAAATATAAAGGATTTCTGGTCTGATCGGGAGATTTTCAGCATTTACAACCTACAAGTCAACAAATTATCTAAGGGCATGTGATGTGCTGCTTCAAGAAAACTGTCGGGGGGGGGGGGGGGGGGCACACGTGTACAATGTTAAGTTAAACAAAATTTGTTTTGGATTTTATGGATTTTTACACTGCCTGAAAATAAACATCTTTCCTTTTCTTTCTGTTGAACTTGAAATCCAAAAAGGATAAAGAAAAATTTTTTTAATTAAAAAAAAAAATTACAATGCCCCCTTTTTCGTTCCTGAGAATTGATAGCGGCAATAAGGTGCACAAAATCCTCTTTTCAAATTTTTACTGTCTGCAGCAGTGGCTTACGCCGATAGATCGTTTTCCAAACTTAGAAATATGAAAAGTTACTTCTGATTAAACGTGAAACAGCAACGACTTTTTTTTTTTTTCGTTAGTAATTAAAACAAAATTGCTACAGACTTAGACAATTTGGACATTGTTATAAAGTTTGTAACAAAAAGAAAAACAAAAGTTAAATTTACCTGAAACTACGTTTGTTTGTGAGCTTTCTTAAAGCTTTAGTTTTTAATTTATAGGAAAAATAATTTCATTTATAATTTCATTTAATACGAAAACCAATTATTTCGAATTCTACTTTCAGTTTTATACAATTTATTTGAATATGTACCAATAGAAGATATTTTTTGGTTAGAATAGTTCAAGAGACGCCCGTCATGTTCAATGTTATATATATACAAACTTAATTTCTGGATATTCATCACTGCTGCGTTGCGCGTCATGATCTTCAGAATGTGTGTTAAAAAATTTTGTTTTAAAATTCGGTTTTAAATTTTGTCCTTAACTCTGCTTTTGCGTCTATATATATATATATATATATACCCTGGGTCATACCCAGGAACTTGCTGACAAGAGTAAAGAAGTGAGATTACAAATGAACTTTCAGAAGACAAAAGTGATGTACAATGCTTTTACAAAAAATGAAAATTTATCGATTGATGGGGAAAAGCTGGAGATAACCAATACCTACATTTATCTTGGACAGCAGATATCAAGTGAGGGTCATATTGATGAAGAAATTAATCGGCGTACAAAACTTGCCTGGAGATCTTTTGGAAGAAGTAGTATAAGTTTCAAGAGCAATATGCCATTATGTCTTAAAAGAAAAGTGTTTGATCAATGCATCCTTCCAGTGCTTACGTATGGTGCAGAGACGTGGACCTTAACTAAAAGAGACATACAAAGGCTGTAGACAACTCAAACAGCATGGAAAAGTGCATGCTTGGTGTAACCAGGAGAGATAAGAAGAGGAACTCGTAAATCAGAAAAATGACAAGAGTGGAAGACATCATGATCAGAGTAAAATCTCTGAAACGGCAATCGGCTGGACATGTAGCCAAAAGAACGGACCATCGATGGACAGCCGAAATTTTAGATTGGACTCCAAGGGACAGGAAAATACCCAGAAGAAGACCACATTGGAGATGAGTGGATGAAATTTGAAAGCATGCGGGAGTGAGATGGGTGAATGAAATTCAAAAGCATGCGGGAGCGAGATGGGTGGATGAAATTCAAAAGCATGCGGGAGTGAGATGGGTGGATGAAATTCGAAAGCATGCGGGAGTGAGATGGTGGTGGAGACTGGAGCAAAATAGACCGTAGTGGAAGAAACTTGGTGAGATCTTTATTCATCTAGCAGTAGATTGAAAATGGTTGATGATGATGATTAAATATACATATATTTTCCTGAATTTGACGATAAAAAATTACATACAACGATTTTTTTCCTGAATTTCACGATAAATCCGATTTTTTCCGCTGAATTTTGGCGATAAAAGAAACGTTTTATTTCACTCAACGAAAATCAGGACAAACATGAATTGGGGAAAACGCGAATCAAGGCAAAGGAGAATTGGAACAAACTTGATACAGTAAACGTTTTTAGGGGAAACTTTGATACGGACAAACGTGTTTAGGGCAAACTTGAATTAGGGGAAATGAGATTTAGGGGAAACGAGATTAGGGGAAACGAAATTAGGGGAAATGGGAATTCGGGTAAAAGCGATTTCGGGGAAACGCCATTGGGGTAAACGTGTTTAGGGCAAACTTGAATTAGGGGAAATGAGATTTAGGGGAAACGAGATTAGGGGAAACGAAATGAGGGGAAATGGGAATTCGGGTAAAAGCGATTTCGGGGAAACGCCATTGGGGTAAACGTGTTTAGGGCAAATGCGATATAGGGGAAACGAGATTTAGGGGAAACGAAATTAGGGGAAATGGGAATTCGGGTAAAAGCGATTTCGGGGAAACGCCATTGGGGTAAACGTGTTTAGGGCAAATGCGAATTAGGGCAAACGAAATGAGGGGAAATGGGAATTCGGGTAAAAGCGATTTCGGGGAAACACCATTGGGGGAAACAAGATTTAGGGGAAACGAAATTAGGGGAAATGGGAATTCGGGTAAAAGCGATTTCGGGGAAACGCCATTGGGGTAAACGTGATTAGGGGAAACGGATTAGGGGAAACGGGTGCTCACAAGTCCAACAGTTCCAAGATCAAGGACAAGGCCACTGACATTGGGCGAAGGAGTGCGTTAATTAATAGGTTTGGGGAGTAGAGTACAGCCTTTGTGTGTTTAGCGCTAGAAAGCATGAATTTAGCTTGGACAAAACAGACGTTTTGTTCTCTGAAACTGTTAATCGTAGGAAGTGAGGCAAACGGGAAATATGTTTCCAAAACGTAAAAGTAGCCCCTCCCCCCTCCAAACAACAACAACAACATTTAAGCTGTTAGAAAAAATGGCGAGAACAACCGGTTCACTGTAAACTCCCTCACCGGTAAATTCCCCCACATTCAGTCAATTCCCCCACCTCGGTAAACTCCCGCCCCGGAAAATTCCCCCACCGGTAAATTCCCCCACCTTTTTCAGTCAGAGACCGTGCACAAATGAATTTTACTCAAAATACGACTCAAAAAGGTGGGGGAATTTACCGGTGGGGGAATTTAACGATGGGGGAGTTTTCCGATGTTCGGGAGTTTTCCGACATTTGGAAATAACTCTCTGCGGATATTTTTATAAAATCCCAGGCTGAATTTTATTTGTCAAGATATTAATATTCATCAAAAGAATATTTTTGTTTCCTAGTTCATTTGCTGATGAGAAATAACAATTGCGTTTTAAAATATACTTCGGATCTTGTAGTTTATCTTTTTGCCCGGTTTTTTAAATTTTCCTCCGTCGGAAGAGACATGTTCTTCCCACATGTACTCTAATTGCATGAGGTCGAATGTTTTCATGTCAAGTTATTAATCTTTCTCTTTTGATTACCTAGGCACTAAATACTAATTACTGTGCATCATGCGTAGAAATATTAATATTAATTACAATGTCTCATGCGTAGGAATATTTATCACTAAATATTAATTGCTATGCCTCAGTTTTTATTCTAATGATGTAATATTCCCAACGTTTATATATCAAATCGCGCTTTTATTTGGGCACTAAATATTATTCCACAGGCCCTAGGCCAAAGCCTTTTTAACAGTTTTTATTCAAGCGATGCCACATTCATAACGTTTACGTATTAAATCAAGGCGATTATATTGCTTTTTTACTTAGGCACTAAATATTAATTCATCAGCCCTAGGCCAAGGCCCTTTTAACAGTTTTCATTCTACTGATGTCATATTCTTAACGTTTACGTATTAAATCAAGGTTATAACATTGCGCATTTCATTAGGCACTAAATATTAATTCATAGGCCCCTGTCCTAGGCTTTTTAACAGTTTTTATTCTAACCCTGTCATATTCATATAACGTTTACGTGTTAAATCGGGGAAATAATTTTGCCCTTTTTCTTAAGCGCAAAATATTCATTCATAGGCCCTAGGCTAGGCCTAGGCCTTTTTAACAGTTTTTATTCTACGCATGTAACATTCATAACGTTTACGTATTAAATCAAGGTAATAACATTGCGCTTTTTATTAGGCACTAAATATTAATTCATAGACCTTAGGCCTCGGCCTGTTTCGAAGTTTTTGTTCTGCCGATGTCATATTCACAAAGTTTACGTACCAAGTCAGGTTAAAAGTATTGTGCTTTTACTTAGGAACTAAATATCAATTCACAGGCCATAGGCCTAGGCCTTGTTAGTAGTTTTTATTCTACGAATGCCGTATTCATAACTTTTACATATCAATTCAAGTTTATAAATATTCCGCTTTTACTTAAGTACTAAATGTTGTTTCACTGGCCCTTGGCTTAGGTCTTTTTAAGTTTTCATTCTAACGATGTCATATTCATAACGTTTTTGTATGAACTGAAGTTAATCATATTGCACTTTTACTTAGGTACTAGTTATTAATTCATTGGCCTTTGGCCCAGTAATTAATATTGAATGCCTAAGTAAAAGCGCAATGCCATTAACTTGATTTTTTTGTAAACTTTGCGAGCATCACATAGGCAAAGAAAAAAGTGTTAAAAAGCTTAGGCCTGCGGCCTATTAATTAATGTATGGTGCATAAGTAGAAGAGCAATATTATTAACCTGACGTGGTATGTAAACTTTATGAATATGGCAACGATAGAACTGGTAAAGAGGCTAGGCCTAAGGCCTATTACTTATTATTTAGTCAGCGCCTAAGTAAAAGCGCAATACTCTTAACCTGACATGGGATGTAAACTTTATGAATATGACATCGGTAGAATAAAAACTGTTTAAAAGGTCTAGGCCTAGGGCCTATGAATTAATATTTAGTGCCTAAGTAAAAGCGCAATGCTATTGACTTGATTTGATACGTAAGCGTTATGAATATGAAGTCGGCGGATTAAAAGCTGTTAAAATGGCCGAGGTGTAGGGCCTATGAAATAATTAAGTAAAAGAAAAATATTACAAATTAGACATGTTATGTAAATATTTAGTGCATAAGTAAAAATGCAGCGTTATTAAAAAATTCCACCTCATTGTCCTTTCCTGAGCATTCCCCCAACTTTTTGAGTCGTATTTTGAGTAAAATTCATTTGTGCACGGTCCCTGACTGAAAAAGCTGGGAGAATTTGCCGGTCGGAAAACTCCCCCATCGGAAAATTCCCCCACCGGTAAATTCCCCCACCTTTTTGTGTCGTATTTTGAATAAAATTCATTTGTGCACGGTCCCTGATGGAAAAAGGTGGGGGAATTCACCGGTGGGGGAGTTTTCCGAGGTGGGGGAATTGATTGAACGTGGGGGAATTTACCGGTGGGGGAGTTTACCGTTTACCGAACAACCATCTAAGCTTTTAGGGAACTTAGATAAACGCAAGTAAATACCTTAGGAGAAACGTATGTGAATATTTCGAATTCAGAGAATTTTTTTATACTAGTGTTTCTAGTTTTGGGAAATGGATGTATTCCTCGGCGCGAATGTGTAAGAGAGTGACCTGAAGATACCATTTTTGCAATTATAGTTTAAAAAGATGAGAGGGGGGAAATGCTCCTTGTCGGGTTACAAATCAAAATTCATAAACAGCCGTATGACAGCAAAAATAAAATAAATTAAAGATAAAAACACCCAAAGAAATAAACCCTCCATAAGTCAGTTAAAAGGTTCACTGAAAACGGCCACAGAGGAAAACTGCCTCACATCTCTCTTCAACTTGGAGAAATGCCACACATTGGAAAACTACCACACCGGAAAATTGCCACACGGGAAAACTGCCACACGGGAAAACTGCCACATGTTTTTCATCAAGGGGCCGGGCACAAATTACTGTTCCTCCAAGGAACACTTTGAATGTGCGGCAGTTTTCCAAGTTTCCGAATTATGTGTGGCAGTTTTCGGAGGTACCTAACGATGGGAAGGAGCTCTTTTGCCTGTTTGAATTTTCAGGCTGATTCATGCGAGTTCAGGGCAACTGGCCACAAAATTTCAAGGGGGAGGGGGGCTTCAGGATTGCCGTTTCTAAGCATATATTGAGAATTGAATTGGAAACTCCAAACAAATTTCGAGAAAATGTCCTATGTAAGCCAACGAGAATTCTACTTCAATTTAAACAACTAAATTGCCGTGAAATAATTGCCGTTTCCCCACCTGCTTCTTCTAAGACCGGATTTTTTTCTCTAAACTGCTGGAAAATTTTTAAATGCCGACCCCTGGAATTTCGCCCACACTGTCAGCTTACTGATTACAAGACAGTTTTCCACTAAAACCGCGGTAACAGTTGAAATACTAACCCAGAAATTCCCCCCACCCTATCAGCCTACTAATTGTAAGACCGTTTTGCATCAAAAACCACAGTAACAGTAGAAATACTAACCCGGAAAATTCCCCTACCCAACTCTGCTAACTGTAAACCGATTTTTACTCTAAAATCAAGCAGGCTGACGGGATGGGGAAATTCCGAACTCTGAATCCCCCTGCCTTGTCAGCCTGCTTCTTGTAAGACCAGTTTTCACGAAAAAGCCCGCTAACAGTCAAAATACTAGCCCGAAAATTTCCGCCATTTCATCCAGGTACTTGCAGTACTATAAAATGCGATAAAGGTTTGACATGCTGATCCCGGATATTTTCCCTACATATACTGACGGAAAAAAATCCCAACACCACGAAAAACTAGTTGTAGAGGAATGAAATGGCGGCAATACATTTGTATAGGTAACATATTAAGTGGATTAAGGTTTCAAGATCACAGCTTATTGTAAGCGCGAGAAGAACCATTTTAAATGTGAAATGCTGGTACATTAAGAACCGGTGTAACCGACAGAATGTTTAATGTAAGCACGCAAACGTTCATGCATTGTGTCGTACAGGTGCTGGATGTCAGTTTGTGGGATGGGGTTCCATGCCTGTTGCACTTGGTCGGTCAATACAGGGACGGTTAATGCTGGTTGGGGGTGACGCTGGAGTTGTCGTCCAATGATGTCCCATACGTGCTCGATTGGGGAAAGATCTGGTGATCTAGCAGGCCACGGCAACATGTCGACACTCTGTAGAGCATGTTGGGTTTTACCAGCGGTATGCGGGCGAGCGTTATCCTGTTGGAAAACACCCTGGAATGTTGTTCATGAATGGCAGCACAACAGGTTGAATCACCAGACCGACGTACAACTGTGCCGTCAGGGTGCGTGGGATAACCACGAGAGTGCTCCTGCTGTCACAGGAAATTGCTCCCCAGACCATAACTCCAGGTGTACGTCCAGTGTGTCTCGGCCGCAGACAGGTTGGTTGCAGGCGCTCACCTGGCCTCCTTCTAACCAACACACGGCCATCACCGGCACCCAGGCAGAACCGGCTTTCATCAGAAAACACAACAGATCTCCACTCCGTCCTCCAATGAGCTCTAGCTTGACACCACTGACGTCGCAAACGGCAGTGGTTTGGAGTAAGTAGAATGCACGCTACAGGGCGTCTGGCTCGGAGCTGTCCTTCAAGTAACTGATTTGTGACAGTTCGTTGTGTCACTGTGCTGGCAACGTCAGCTCGAATTGCTGCCGCAGACGCGGTACGATGCGCCACGGCCATACGCCGTACACGGCGGTCTTCCCTCTCAGTAGTGCCACGTGGCCGGCCGGAACCCGGTCTTCTTGAGGAAGTAACTTCCCTTGACCACCGCTGCCAACAATCATGCACAGTGGCCAGATTCCTGCCAAGTCGTTCTGCAATATTGCGGAAAGAAAATCCACCTTCTCGTAGCCCTATTACACGACCTCGTTCAAACTCCGTGAGCTGTTGATAATGGCTTCTTCGTCTTCTTAAAGGCATTCTTGACTAACATCAACACACTACGTCGAATCTCAACGATAACTAACGCTCACGAACGTTACAGCGCGTATTTACAGCAAACCTGCTTTGCATGTTCCGAGGGGCGCTACTAGCGCCACACGTATGCGCCGAGCGCGAAATTTGCATAGACGTCATCTTACAGATGTACTCTCACCGCCTACCAACTGTCGTTTATCTAACACAACCCCTTCTTGGTGTTGAGATTTTTTTTCCGTCAGTGTATTTGTGCACAATGTGTGGCTGCATTATGTTTTAAACAGCGTGGAAATGGAAACGATGACCCCGGAAATCTCACCCACGTTCCATATTTTGTGTCAAATGCAATTTGTGCGTGGTCCCTGACTGAAAAAGGTGGGAGACTTTTCCTGTGGGGGACTTTTCCGATGTAGGCCTAGGTCCTATGAATTAATATTTAGCGCCTAAGTAAAAGCGTAACGCTATTAACTTTATTTGATACGTAAACCTTATGAATATGAAGTCGGCGGATTAAAAGCTGTTAAAAGGGCCCAGATGTTGGGCCTATGAAATAATTAAGTGAAAGACAAATGCTACATATTTGACATGTTATGTAAACATTTAGTGCCTAAGTAAAAGTGCAGCGTTATTTAAAAATCCCAACTTATCGTTCTTTGCTGAACACAGCATGAATCATTCTGTAATTCCGTTGTTACGTCGAAAACTGTAGTTTTAAAAAATGTACGAAGTCACGGCAATTTATTTTTTCAAATTAAAGGTCAGTTCTCGCTTGGCTTACATCGAACGTTTTCTCGAAATTTGTTTGAAGTTCCCAATTCAATTCTCAATATAGACCAAGAAACTGCAATCTTTTTACCCCCTCCGGTCCCTAAACGTTTGTGGACAGTGGCCCTAAACTCTTATGAACCAACATGAAAATTCAGACAAACAAAACAGCTGCTTCCCGTCGTTAGGCACCTTGGAAACCTGCCACACATAATTCGGAAACTTGGAAAACTGCCACACATTCAAAGTGTTCCTCGAAGGAACAACAATTTGTGCCCGGTCCCTTAATGAAAAACATGTGGCAGTTTTTCTGTGTGGCAGTTTTCGGGACATTGTGGACTTCCCGATTAAACATCTAAGAAGTTCTTGACATCGCACAGAGAACAGACTACAATATGATGTTACGTTTCGATGAAGTGAACATTCGATAAAATGATCTTTCGGTGAAGTGAACTTTTCGGCGAAACGACCTTTTGGCGAAATGAACTTTTCGGTGAAATAAACTTTCGGTGAAGTGAACCTTTTGGTAAAACGACCTTTCGGCAAAATGAACTTTTCCGTGAAGTGACCTCCGGTGAAATGATCTTTAGGTGAAATGAGCGATACCCGAGAGTGACTTACTTCGGAGTGAGGGGGACACAGATTCGATGCCCGTCGCTGACAAACTTGTGTTTTCACATTGGCGGCCATTTGTGGAAAATGGATCCACTGGCCGTTGGGTGCCTCGAAAAATGTGTGATGTTTGTTCCACAGATTGTTTGGAATTCATGAAAAATTCCTACATCGCTTAAAAGGGAAAAAAAGAAAACAAAACTCTTACTTGACTTAAAAGAAAAAAAAAATGAAAAAATCCCTACTTCCTGAAACAAAAAAAAAAAAAAAATAAAAAAAATGAGGCGATGATGTGACGACTACAGAGGTGAAACTGTGTGTCAAGACGACAAATATGCAGCAATACGTACTGTCCGCGTAGCTCAGTTGGGAGAGCGACTTACTCCGGAGTGAGGGGACACTGATTCGACAAACTTGTGTTTTCAGACTACATTACACACTGCCTGCTAGAGAAAAGGCCACACCATGAAGACGTAAACGCAGCGGCATGCAAATTGCAATGAAGGTGGACACGTACAAGTTATGCAAATGATTGCATTTGCAGGCCAGTAGCATGAACAGCGCGCGCGATCTAAGCGGACAACCACCCCGTGAAAACATCAGTCGAGACGTCGTCACGGCCGCGAGGAGTGAGTGGTTCTACCGTAACAGTGTCTGGAGAACGAACAAGGGGTGCCAATGCCATCAAGACTCCGGCGTACGCGATTTCGTCAAACGGATGAGTTAACGAGTGTTGTCATGGTAAGCGTTCGAACCGCCAAATGGTACTTGCGTCGTAATGCGAAAGAAATGCAACGTGATGCCTCGACCGTAGGTCCGATTTGGAGACAGTGGTCCCAGAAAGGATCTGTGCAACGTCGTAGGGGACCGAAGCACGGAGACGGCCGTCCGAGCGCGCCAATCTTTGCATCGGACGTTGCGCCGTAGCGGACCCCACATGCCACAAAGAGCAACATTTTGCGTAGTGTTCTGGGTGGCTTGGATACTCCGGTATCGACGGGAACAGTGTCGCACCGATTGGATGCGTCTGGTCAGCTGTCCAGCCGTCCGTTGCTATGGCTACCCTTAACAGCGAGCCATCGTCGTCACCGCTTGGCGCGGTGTCCCTCCAGAGCTACGTGGGGTGCCGAATGGAACAGTGTGGTGTTCAGCGACGAATCGCTGTTCTGTCTCACCACGGATGATCTCCGTGTGAGAGTGTGGAGGCGACGTGACTAGCGGGTGTATTCCTCTGCCATTGTGGAGAGCCACACGGTCCGGCAATGTGGATACATGGCGTAGGGTGCTATAAGCGCCAACAGCCGCTCACTGCTGGTATGCATTGCGGGCACATTAACGGCATGAAGCTATGTTGACGAGGTGTTGCGGCCCGTGGCACTACCGTATCTGCAGGGCATCCCAAACTTCGTTTTTCAACAAGATAACGCCCGGCAGCATACCGCTCGGGTCTGACTGAATGCTTTACACGGTGGGCTGATGCTTCCTTGTCCAGCAACATCCCCCGACATTTCGCCCATCAAACATCTGTGGGATACGATTGGACGTCGGTTGAGTACCCTCCCACCATCGCAAAATGAAGATGAACTGTGGACTCGGGTCAACACCACGTGGTCCACGATACCTCAGGATTTTATTCGGACTCTCATTGCCTCGATGCCACTTCGGATTCAACGCTGTATCACCCAAAACTGGGGCCACACTCCTTATCGATCTTCTTGTATATTCGGCCACTGTCTGTATGTGAAAATTAAACCATTTGTTCGGGACCTACTTGGCTATCTGTGTGTGCAGTTTGGTCTGTTTTCGAGCATTTTTTCATGGCGTGGCATTTTTCTTTCTGTCAGCCAGTGTATACAGAGTGTTTCACTGGGTAGTACCCCCAAAGAATCGGTCCTATTTTGCAGCACACTCTACTTAGAAACATGACATGTGGTTTACAACGGACCTTAGTAAATGGGAATGTAGCACCGTTCACAATAAATGCTGGAAATGTCCTCCACCGACATCAAAACACACTCGAACACGACGCTGCGTATTATCGAAGGTCCTCCGCAGCATGTCCTCATCAATATTCCGGATTGCTGCACTGATGTTGCTTTCTAAGTCTTCTAGCGTGCGAGGCTTATTGTTGTAAGCACGACACTTCAAATATCACCGTAGGAAAAATCGGGAGGAGTCAAATCGCGTGAGCGAGGTGGTCACAGTACTTTGGAGATCACTCGGTAACCGAAGAAAAAGGAAATTTCACTCATGCTCGCATATGATGTGTGGCATGTCGCTCCATCCTGTTGAAATTACACCGTGGTCAAATCGATGTCGGTTAATTGGTCCGCACATTGTCTGAAAATGGTCACATATGACGCCAAGTTTATTACGCTCCAGAAGAAAACGGGCCTGGCTCGGGACACAGCATAGCAAACACCGAGTTTCGCAGGATGTAATGGAGTTTCGCGTAATTCATGTGAATATAGCCCAGATGCGGGTGTTTTGGGAATTGACATATCCGTCCAAATGAAGCTATGCTTCGTCAGTTAACCATGTAAAATCCAAAAATGTTCGGAATTGCAAGTAAACGAATATCAGGAACCAGTGAGAATAAGACATATGCTTTTCAAGATCCGGTTCTTGCAACTCTTTCCCAGCTGTCACACAGTATGGAAGAAGTAAAGCTTTCTTCGCGGCTCTTTGGCAGGTGGAGATAGAATGCCCGGTTTCTTGTGACAAACGTCGTAGTGACTGACTTCTCTGGTGATGCCAGGAGATAGTGCTTTAACTCTTCGATTTTTTCTTCCGCTAAAGGAAGATGTTCACCATTGTATTTATTCAAAACACTGCCAGTGGGTTTCAAATTTCTTCGCTAACTTGGCAATGTAACGTTTGTCTGGAGCTTTTCTTCCCCCCATACTTCTCCAGGAATTTACGCTGTGTTACCTTTATAGGCTTTGCTGTCCAGTAACTTTTCAAATTAAACACCCGTTCCGCAACGGTATATACAGTCATCCTGAAATACGTTCAACGACACAGTAAAACACTCAGATTGCCTTCGCATAGAATTAGCGTACCCCGGCCACCTGGTGGGATTACGTCACAATGAGTCATCGCCTTATCAGGAAATTCACACCTGCGCATTTCTCAATGACGTTGTGTTTCTATTTAGAGTAAGAAGAAAATAATAGTTGTATTTTTGGGAGCACTACTTATTGGAACATCCTGTACCGTAATATTCCGAAGCTTTTTCAATACAGATATGATTTGTTAATTTTCAGACAAAGCTAAAACTAAAGGGCTGCTAATTTAGTGTACTTACATATATTTCTTTATTTACAAATTATGCAATTCATAGTTTAATCAGTTCGCTTTTATATATTTGCACTCAAAATAAAATTCAAATCTAAGAGAATTCTATAAATTTCAAAAGTTTTAAACGAATATTTGGCAAGTTACTACAAAAGGCTCTTTAGAAAATTGTTTTATTGCTTTAGAGGTTTCTGTTTCTCTTTCAGTGATTCAATGTAAGGTGATAATATCTGCGATGATACTCCAAATGGATATTTTGGAATCAGAAACGAAATCACGCTGAAAATTTCAATTGCGTCTCCTACGTTATTGTATGCATGCTATCTTGTAAGATTATTTTACTGTGGGATTTTTCTGTTTCGGGTTCTGAGGAAGAGATTTCTCAAATCTTTCCTGTGAGCTGATGATAACTGCCAAATAAGGTCCTCATTCCACAAGTCTCGGAAATTAGTTTTGAGCAATTGTTAAACATCGGATTCATCCACTCCGAAAATTCCAAATTTATTAGTAATTGATGTGATTTCCGTTACTGTAGATGCGAAATCTTCTTCAGACGAAGCACAGATTATATATATACACTGGCGGAAAAAAATCCGAACACCAAGAAGGGGTTGTGTTAGATAAACGACAGTTGGTAGGCGGTGAGAGTACATCTGTAAGATGACGTCTATGCAAATTTCGCGCTCGGCGCAAACGTGTGGCGCTAGTAGCGCCCCTCGGAACATGCAAAACAGGTTTGCTGTAAATACGCGCTGTAACGTTCGTGAGCGTTCGTTATCGTTGAGATTCGACGTAGGGTGTTGATGTTAGTCAAGAATGCCTTTAAAGACTAGCTGATGACCATTTACCTGTACCGTCCAATTGCGGACTTCACAGGGTTAAGCGAACTCTCTCGAAATAAAATAGTGACGGTGTTGCGAGTAATCCTTCCAGGACGAGACGTTCCCCCATCCGGACAGAATCGGTCCGTAGACCTGCAGCTTGCTGCTACCCCCGTGGGCCGGCACTTCTCGCCTCTCCGTCATGACCCGGGTGTGCGTGCCATTTGGGCAGGGGCTAGAAAAGAAATTTCTCTACCTCTGCCTGGGAGAATAATTGTTGGCGCGAACTGTTTGGGGCGTTTGCCCTTTATTCAAACAAGATACAGGCACATTTATTTACACTGAGGAACCCATCTCCGCGTGGGAATCAAGTCCTTTGCTCAATGGGCCCTCTCACACTAAGAAATATTAAGAAATATTTGCATTGGTATTTACATTACCACAGGACTAGGGTCGGTTCTGTGATGATGACTCTGGGCTCGAGTCATCAGTTTCTCTTCTTCAATTCTTCATCCCTCTTCTTTCTTCTTTCTTCTTCGGCCACCTATCTATTAGGTAGACCGCCTGTTCCTTTTTGAGGTACTTGACCATCTCGATGAGCCCTTGTCGCGCTCTTGGGTACGCGAGCAGGATCGAGAGGTCCCTCGTCTTTGCCAATTCTGGCACTAATGTTGCTCTCTTCCCTGCCAGAGAAGCACATTCTAGAATCATGTGTGCGACATCTGCAGTCTGGGCACCACGCATGCACACTCGCTCCCTAACCGCAAATCTGCGGAAGTACTACGGCGACACTCCGTGCCCGGTTAGTACTTGGTTGAGGAAGCCATTACTCTCAATGCGCATTATCGAGATTAGGGGGAATATACGGCATGTCCTTCTACCCGTATCCCCTTCATCCCATCTCTGTTGCCACTCCACCGATGTGGCTGATTTCAGTTGCGTCCGCACGCTTTGCAGCGGCGTTCGCATCTGAAAATCTATGTCCTCTTTACCAGTAGCTTCCTTCGCTAGCTGGTCTGCACGTTCATTTCCAACTGTACCGACATGACTTCGGATCCAGTGGAAGGTAACCCTCCTACTCTCCATTGACTTGAATAGCGCTTTTATCTCTCTGACAAGGGGAGTCTTACTCCCGAACTGACCAAGCGCTTTCAGGGCCGCTTGGCTATCAGAATATATGCTATAAGCCCCTTCACTGTTCATAGCAAGCACCCAACGCAGTGCTTCTCTGATCACCAATAACTCTGCTTGGAAGACAGAGGAATTGGGCGATAGTTTCATTTGCTCCGCGTGCATCTCGTTGCCATCCGAGATCACGCAGAAACCTGCGCCGACATTACAGCCTATTTTAAAACCGTCCGTGTACAGTTCATTCCCCTGACCTGTGGGGAGAGCTTTGTCCCAACTCAGACAAAGCTCGTTGGCTGGGTGGCAAGTCCAGTCCATTCTCAAAAGTTCCACCTCGGACGACCGATACTGATGTCCTAGGAAGGTAAGGAATGCCTTTAAGAAGACGAAGAAGCCATTATCAACAGCTCACGGAGTTTGAACGAGGTCGTGTAATAGGGCTACGAGAAGGTGGATTTTCTTTCCGCAATGTTGCAGAACGACTTGGCAGGAATGTAGCCACTGTGCATGATTGTTGGCAGCGGTGGTCAAGGGAAGGTACTGCCTCAAGAAGACCGGGTTCCGGCCGGCCAAGTGGCACTACTGAGAGGGAAGACCGTCGTGCACGGCTTATGGCCGTGGCGCATCGTACCGCGTCTGCGGCAGCAATTCGAGCTGCAGTTGCCACCACAGGGACACAGCGAACTGTTACAAATCTGTTACTTGAAGGACAGCTCCGAGCCAGACGCCCTGTAGTGTGCATTCCTCTTACTCCAAACCACTGCCATTTGCGACGTCAGTGGTGTCAAGCTAGAGCTCATTGGAGGACGGAGTGGAGATCTGTTGTGTTTTCTGATGAAAGCCGGTTCTGCCTGGGTGCCAGTGATGGCCGTGTGTTGGTTAGAAGGATGCTAGGTGAGCGCTTACAACCAACCTGTCTGCGGCCGAGACGCACTGCACCTATACCTGGAGTTATGGTCTGGTGAGCAATTTCCTATGACAGCAGGAGCACTCTCCTGGTTATCCCACGCACCATGACGACACAGTTGTACGTCAGTCTGGTGATTCAACCTGTTGTGCTGCCATTCATGAACAGCATTCCAGGGGTATTTTCCAACAGGATAACGCTCGCCCGCATACCTCTGTTGTAACCCAACATGTTCTACAGAGTGTCGACATGTTGCCGTGGCCTGCTAGATCACCAGATCTTTCCCCAATCGAGCACGTATGGGACATCATTCGACGACAACTCCAGCGTCACCCCAACCAGCATTAACTGTCCCTGTATTGACCGACTAAGTGCAACAGGCATGGAACTCCATCCCACAAACTGACATCTAGCACCTGTACGACACAATGCATGAACGTTTGCGTGCTTGCATTCAACATTCTGGCGGTTACACCGGTTATTAGTGTACCAGCATTTCACATTTAAAATGGCTCTTCTCGCGCTTACAATAAGCTGTGATCTTAAAACCTTAATCGATTCAATTTATTACCTATGCAAATGTATTGCCGCCATTTTATTCCTCTACAACTATTTTTTCGTGGTGTTGGGATTTTTTTTCCGTCAGTGTATTTTCCAGCAGCCTGTGTAATACCTCTCCTCGATCATACTTTACGAAGAATCGATATTTTCCAGAAGGTCATTCATATGACACTATATTAACAAAAGTCACCGGACACCCCTTCAGAAGCAAATGAACGGATCCACTGCGTTATTAAGACGCGCGGTATAGGTGCAAACGGTATAAAAACAAGCCTGCAGCTGACCGCGATCATATTGCACTGTGAGCTTGCGTGAAAATGTTGTATGTTATGTTAGTGGGTTGTCCATAAGAGAAACGGAGAGGCGTTTAAACATACCCAAGTCAACTGTTTTGGATGTACTGAACAAGTGCAAGACACATGGCGTTCCTGAAGCAGCAAAACATACCGGCAGACCGAAGAAAATCAGTGATAGAGGACGTCGAAGCCTCAAGAAAGTCGTTACAGCTAATCGACTGAGTACTGCACAAGACCTTAGTGTACAGGTGAGTACAAATGATGGAACCTCGGTATGTACACGTACCATTCGCATAAAATTACATCCCATGAGTTACCGTGGTCGTGAGGCTGCTCATAGGCCTTTCATCTCAATTCGGAATGTTACTCTTCGTTTAATATGGTGTAAAGAACATTTATCGTGGACCGTAGATCAATGGAAACGGGTACTATAGACTGATGAATCCAGATACAAGATCCATCAGTTTGATGGGGCCGTGTGGGGGTATGGCGATAGCCGGAAAACGCGATTTACCACGGTGTGCTGTTCTTACGGTCAAGTTTGGAGCTGGTAGTGTTCTCGTGTGGGGGTGTTCTTCGTGGTATGGTCCCGGCCCATTGGTTATCGGGGACAAACCTGTTAACCAGCACGTTATAATGAATTAGCTTTGTTTATCTTTTCGCTAAGCTACTTATTATTATTGATAAACTTGCACTAAGCTTCAAAATAATGAATTCCCAAAAGGGTGTTGTTACTCGTTAATTATGAACTTAAACAAAGTCTCAACGCTGGTTATTTATATTAAGTAATCAAAGTCATAAACCTAACAGCCAGACAGAGGTCTGACAAAACTAAGAATTGAGAAAGACTGAACTTACTGCAAACTTGTTTATTTCCAAGACTCTTGGTCAACTAAGGCACTCATATATCTTGTACATAATAATGAATAAACTTTCCTCTTATAGTACACACACTCTCATAACAACACCTCGCAACGCCAACACATCAACCAACGCAACAACCAACGCTAACGCTACACAACAACCAACCACACGCTACCGATGAACGCGCCTATATACTAGCTACCACCACGTCATGACTTACACTCATTGCCAGATCTCATTCAGCGGGTGAAATAATATTTCGTTCAGTAGGAAGATAATTTACATAGTAAAATAAAATAACCAGAGATAGTAAAATCAAAAGGAAAGTGAATATAGAGTATACGTTACATCATCTCCCCCTTAATTTTTTTTTTTTCTTTTTTTTATGTCCGAAAAACCTATCAATTTTGGAGTGTAAGTCTTACATTTCGATGATTGACGTTTCTCGATCTTTTTTTGATTTGTTGTTTGGTGGTAGCCGTATTTACATTATCAACTTGGCATGACAATTTACGAATCTGTATTCGACTGTGAAATTTGTAGTGTAGAACAAACCAAACCTGCATCGGCATACTTTCCTTTTATTCTGCCTAGCAGGAATCACTTTTTTTAATTTCAAATGACGTGCGCCTCATTCGTTGAAATACATAACAACTGTATCAGCAGCGAAGATTGCCTGAAGCTGCCTAACAGTAACAATTTTATTATTTTCATTTCAAATTACGTTCGCCTCATTCGTTGAAATACATAACAACTGTATCAGCAGCGAAGATTGCCTGAAGCTGCCTAACAGTAACAATTTTATTATTTTCATTTCAAATTACGTTCGCCTCATTCGTTGAAATACATAACAACTGTATCAGCAGCGAAGATTGCCTGAAGCTGCCTAACAGTAACAATTTTATTATTTTCATTTCCAATTACGTTCGCCTTAGTCGTTGAAATACATAACAACTGTATCAGCAGCGAAATTTACCTGGAGCTGCCTAACAGTAACAATTTTATTATTTTCATTTCAAATTACGTTCGCCTCATTCGTTGAAATACATAACAACTCTATCAGTAGCGAAGATTGCCTGAAGCTGCCTAACAGTAACAATTTTATTATTTTCATTTCAAATTCCGTTCGCCTCATTCGTTGAAATACATAACAACTGTATCAGCAGCGAAGATTGCCTGAAGCTGCCTAACAGTAACAATTTTATTATTTTCATTTCAAATTACGTTCGCCTCATTCGTTGAAATACATAACAACTGTATCAGCAGCGAAGATTGCCTGAAGCTGCCTAACAGTAACAATTTTATTATTTTCATTTCAAATTACGTTCGCCTCATTCGTTGAAATACATAACAACTGTATCAGCAGCGAAATTTACCTGGAGCTGCCTAACAGTAACAATTTTATTATTTTACCCCTAAGCACATAGATATATACAAAAAAAAGTGGGTTAGTAGATGGACATAGAAGAAATATAAAAAAAAACACACACATATATACACAAAAAAGAATGCATAGGCCCACACGAAAAAAGAAATTCTGACACGCCAACTGGTCGTGCAGGAAAAACAACAAACTGAGAAAAAAACCTGTCCACGAGAACTTACTTATCTCGAGGACGCATAAAAAATTCTAGTGCGATAACGTTTTCCAGGCCTAATGGGACTGGTGAAATCAGGTGGCTTGGATCTCTTCCGGGACGGTAATGGAACTTCGGTCTGTTGTCGGTCAGGAATCTGGCGGTCTGGAAATCCCTGCGGCTGAGAAGAACGGTCAGAAGTCTGGCGGTCCGGAATCCTTGCGGCTGAGAAGAACGGTCAGGAGTCTGGCGGTCTGGAAATCCCTGCGGCTGAGAAGAACGGTCAGGAACGTCAGAAGTCTGGCGGTCTGGAATCCCTTGCGGCTGAGAAGAACGGTCAGGAACATCAGAAGTCTGGCGGTCCGGAAATCCCTGCTGCGGCTGATAGGAACGGGCTCCCCCAGGCTTTGGATATGAAGTCCCCTTGGTGCTGGGGCCCGTTGTGTCCTTCCAGCATCTTTTTGGACGGACGTGTCTCCGGCCACATTGCTTGCTTTCGTTTACGCCCACGGGGCATGATAGTAGTAGCAGGCATCGGCCCTGTTTGCCCTGAACGGAGGTTCCAGGGGCGAAACCCGGGTGGATGCAAAGATTTCTGCCTTCGTCGCTGTTGCGGCGAAGCAGATTGGGGAGACAAGTCACGTTTGCGCCCAGCTTTTGGTGGTGCTGGACGGTGTGGAATATGAAAAGTAGGATTCATAACTGATAAATCAGAAATGTCCGACGCCTCTGAGTCGCTGCTGTAATTCAGCGGTCGTGCAGGGCGATGTTTAGATTTGCCTATAGGAATACTTTCCGAGGAGGTATTCAAAGAAGAAGTATCCCGCGTTGGTGCAGAGTTAGCCGGAAACGGCGCAGCAATAGTCTTGGCAATGGTTGGAGGGAAAGGAACGATACTAGTATTCGACGAACTCGATTCGAGCCTTGGTCTCATGGGAGAATCAGGTTGCGTGTGTAGAAACTCGTCCGGAGGGGGGAGGGTGAAGGAAAAATCACTGGTGATTCGTCAAAAATGTTCGGTGGTTCGTCCACAATTTCTGGCGGTTGAACATGAGATATAGATTCTTGAGTCTGTGGAACAGAAGGTTGAGTAGGATTGATAATGAAATCGATATTCCGTTCGTGATACTTGCGACATTGATCAACATGTACATATTGAAAATGGTTGTTCGGTTTCTCCAGAACAATATTATTTTCAAAGACATTTGCCACCCGATATGGACCTTCGTAGCTGGGTGCAAATTTCTTCACTAAAGTATGCGAAACAGAAGACTGGAAGTGCGTTTCCACGAGAGTGAGATCTCCAACGACAAGATCTGGTTCCCTACGCCTAGAATTATAATATCGTGCTTGAGCCGCTTGTGCTCCTAGCATTGCAACACGAGCTTTTTCTGCCATAATGTGTACTGATTGCGTAGTTGGTCGCTGATTTAGTTCGTCGATAATCCCCGTTAAATTTTCAAAAGGGGTTTTAATTTTGCGACCCAGAAAAAGTTCTGCAGGAGTAATTTTAGTAGACTCGTGGACAGACGAGCGGAGGGCGAACGCAAAAAGTTCTAAATGGTCATCCCATCTTTCATGGTGATCCATTACAAAAGTCGCAATCATTTTCACTAACGTTCGGTTAACACGTTCCGCAGGATTACTCTGGGGATGATATGGGGAAATGAATTTATGTTTAATGTGTAATCTCGCACACATTCTTTCAAAAATGTCAGAAATAAATTGAGGACCATTATCCGAAACTACTTTATTAGGTGCACCATATCTAGAAAATACTTCATTAACTAAGACATTACAAATAATCTCAGCCGTAGCGGCTTTAATGGGAAAAACTTCAACCCATTTAGAAAAATTATCAGTTAGTACTAAAACATAACGAGCTTTATTTTTAACAGATAATGGATAAGGTCCCAATAAATCTATGGAAATAATATCAAACACATGAGAACTTGAACTAGATTTCAAGTGACCGGCCGGTCTTACATTACGATAATTATTAATCTGACACAAGTGACATGATTGAACGTATGCGAGCACACTTTGGTACATGCCAGGCCAATACGCAACATCCCGCAATTTACAACGGGTTTTGCGAATACCTAAATGGCCTGCAAGAGGTTTGTCATGAAATTCATTTAAAAGAGCCATTCTAAGGGTTCGCGGAATACATGGGCGAAACTCTGCCCTAGTAGTCCGAGACTTTGTATAATAAAGAAGACCCTCTATTACTTCAAAATGTTGTGACCTTCCAGCCAGAGAAGGATCACTTGGTAGGGGCGAACATGCGGCACGAAATGGGCAAGCATTCTGCTTCGCTGAGAGGATTGAACTCCCTCAGGTACGACCCGCGACTCAGAGTGATAAGAAGCTGGTGCATTACGAAATGGTGAAGAACGCTTGGGTATGTGTAGATCATTCATATCAAAGTCATAGCCACAGGCTTCGTATAAATTGTCCAAACAAGCACCATTACCCTCGAGACTTGCCGGAAGGTGGAAATTTGCAGTTGTCTCAGGTAAGGAAGCCATGGATAATAGTCAGGATCTCGTGTTCGAGAAAAGTTCGGGCGCCAATTATAATGAATTAGCTTTGTTTATCTTTTCGCTAAGCTAATTATTATGAATGATAAACTTGCACTAAGCTTCAAAATAATGAATTCCCAAAAGGGTGTTGTTACTCGTTAATTATGAACTTAAACAAAGTCTCAACGCTGGTTATTTATATTAAGTAATCAAAGTCATAAACCTAACAGCCAGACAGAGGTCTGACAAAACTAAGAATTGAGAAAGACTGAACTTACTGCAAACTTGTTTATTTCCAAGACTCTTGGTCAACTAAGGCACTCATATATCTTGTACATAATAATGAATAAACTTTCCTCTTATAGTACACACACTCTCATAACAACACCTCGCAACGCCAACACATCAACCAACGCAACAACCAACGCTAACGCTACACAACAACCAACCACACGCTACCGATGAACGCGCCTATATACTAGCTACCACCACGTCATGACTTACACTCATTGCCAGATCTCATTCAGCGGGTGAAATAATATTTCGTTCAGTAGGAAGATAATTTACATAGTAAAATAAAATAACCAGAGATAGTAAAATCAAAAGGAAAGTGAATATAGAGTATACGTTACAACGTGTACCTCGATATTCCGTACAATTATGCCCTACCAACTCTGTGGCAATACTATGGAATAGAGCCTTGTTGGTACCAGCAGGATAATGCCCCGAGCCATAAAGCAAGGACTGTTACGGCGTGGTTTGACGATAATTCCGTATCGTGCGTGGACTGGCCAGCACAGAGCCCTAATCGTTGTCCCATAGAACACCTATGGGATGCATTAGAGCACCACATAATAAGTTTGGAAGCATGTTACTAAGCAACAGTTAGCGGTAGCATTATGTACTGAACGGAAGCGCATACCTTCCGCTGTGTTCCAAAACCTTGTGGAAAACATGTCTCGAAGGGTCATTAATGCCAAAGGTGGACCTACACCGTACCAATTTATGTCAATAAATGCTATTGTTATATTTAAAGGATTAATTCACCAATGTTATGTCGTATTAATGTTATAATCATATGTTATAAATGGTTATCTTCAAACGTTAATCGGTACCAATGTCATATTCAATATGGAACACGTGTTAATGTTATTCACAATGGAACACGTGTTAACGTCACCAATGATATATATAATGCGTTAATTTTATAAACACAATGGGTTAATGGCAGCTGTGTTATATTTATTATTATGAACACATTTATATGTGCATCAACTACAGATTATTTACCGATTAAATTTAATTTAATGTGCCAATGCTATAACTATGGGAATTTTGTTCTACAGTGATCGTATATGGACAAAAACGTGCCCCTTATATGTACTGGCATATAATAAAGCATGGCGTTGTGATTCTTCTTTATCCCGTCACTGGAATGGTGGGGGAATAAAGGTGCCGCTCGTGAAAGAAATTAGAAATATAATCACATATCTTAATTTTTGTCTTGTGTGGTTATAAGGAAAACAAACAAAAATCTTATGTGGAAGTAATCAAATTGGTTTAATACGTGAGAGTTAGGAACATTAAGTTACCACGTGCGTGGGTGCAGCCGTTAACAATACCTTACACATAAAATTTATTATTATTACGTTTTTGCTCTACAACGTCTTCGATCATTTCTGCATACATATATATATATATAAGTGCAATGATAAGTGATTTATTTTACTTCCTTTTCTCCTATGCTTTACTTAAATGTTTTACCTAGCTAACTGGGTTTTCATTGTTTGATCATGACCATTACACACGCCACGTGCTCTAAGTAGGGTTATGAATAAATTTAAGCAGGTACACGCAAAAGCAGGGAAAAGGAAAAATAGCTTATCTGGAATTTTCATGAGGCTGGAACCTCTGTCCGCTCATATTTGCATATATCGCTCACCCGCTTCAGCACTCAAAAACCTCCGTACTCAACTGTCACCAGTCACTCCCTCTCACTCGAACTCAACTCCGTCTGTCTCTCGTTGCTACTAGAACTCAACTCCCAGACTTGTCGTCTTGACTAGTTCAACTCCCTCTCTGCGAGCTGTCGCCTTGACCCGTCTAACCATTCCCTGACCTTTTTGGGTTTCACCTTGTACGCGGATGCCAAGGTCACTTGACCTTCTGGGCATTTGACCTAATCCGCGGAGGTCAAGGTCACCTCGCTCGCTTCTAGGCGGCTGACCGCATCGAATCTTGCAACCCATCCGACATCCCCTAGGGCTATCCCCTTTTGCACGCACATGTTGGACTAAATTTATTTTAAATAATTTTATTTCCAACACTATGTTGTGCTTCTCTTTTAGGTGTCCGGTGACTTTTGTCAATATAGTGTATGCTGAAAGAACAAATTCAGTGTTCTGAGGAATGTTAGGAAGTCCAATTCAATGGCTAAAAGGAATGTTGGGAAGTAAAATTTAGTGGCTCTAAGGAATGCTAAGAAGTCAAATTCTGTGGCTCAAAGAAATGTTGGGACTATTATCAATTATATTCTTCACTATTATCAATTATAAGAAATTTTATAATTTGATAATAGTGAAGAACATTAGAAATACACTTGTATTAATTAGGCGTAATTACTATTGACACGCGGAAGACAAGGAAGATAGTAGTGCAGTCATATACGCAGTACTTCCTTCAGCTCATGGATTCCGCCAAAATGACTGCCTATATTCTTTTCAGTATTGTAACGATTCATTTTTGCTTGTTTGCTCGACCATATAGTATCAAAAAGCACCGAATAACATTGTTTTGCTAAATGCTATGAGCTAATTAAAACGGTGCACAATGGCTTTCCTCTTAGCACAAAGCCTTTTCTAAGAGCATAAAAAAGCTTATATCTCGGCTTGTTTTGTGGCACAGTAACTTTTCACATTCATTACGCAGACGTTTGGGCCTAAGCAAGAATTTTGTGGAGCTTAATTTATTCAGTTACTTGACTTCATTCCGTGTAGATATTAGCAGAATAGCAATGGAGTTTGAAGACAACTGCAGAGAAAGTAGTGAACATGAAACTATTTCATTTGAGTTGATGTCATAGCGATGATGACAAAGGAAATACTCGCACATTGTTGTGTACTTCATAAATTAAGCAGTCCTGTATATTTCCTGACAAAGTTTATAGCTGCTGACTTTGATATGACTTCTTAACACCTCAAAACTAGTTCTAAACATATAGAGATTAAACACCATTTAGAAGGCGCAAATATTTTATATCACGTCATGAGCGTCTTTACCCGATTACTATGTCGACACTTATCCCGAAATGTTGATAAGCTTTCTTGTTGCTGGCAACTGAACGAATCCCATGATGACCTGTTTTATCTCTTCAACTGGTTGGTTATGAAGGCCTATACTAGTATCTAATTGATTTTTCAGAAGGCAAAAGTTTGATGCTTGAAGAGAAGTACAGAACTAAAAGAAAATGATTCTCAATAAATGGATAATAAATAACTTAATTCCTTCCGGGTTTTTTTTTTGTACTTCCAAAATGAATGAAATTTTTTCACGTGACAGCAACGTTATAAACAAATGAATAATAGAAAATGCAATTGCAAAGAGAAAGCGTATTTGAGCTCCAAAATTTACATATAATTAATTGATTAAAATCTTAACTGAGCGCAAAAGATCTAAGAAGAGCAAAGGAGTGCACAAAACATATTTAATGTCCCAAGGAAAATTAGCACTCAAGCGCATCTAAATGCAAAAGCCTTATTGAATTACATCAAAATTTCGGTAATGAAAATCAGGATGCTTTTAACTAGGTTTTTATTAATTTTTAGAATTTACTTTTCTGATTAACCATTCTCTTTCCAAAGATATATTACCGATTAAAATTATCTAATGTACAGCATCCGAAGGCTATGAAATTAATTAATGTCAGTGGTAATTTCGCTTTTTCAAAATAAATAATACGGTCCCAAGGAATTACATTTAAGCTTTTTTCCCCAATCCCTTTCCAAGAAAAACAAGGAATGTTTTATTAAAACCGAGTTTCATAAGTTTCAACTGGAGTAGTTGCGATTTTATCAGAATCCACTGAGTCAGCCTGGTCTTATAAAATAGTAACGTCTAACAGTTGTTACTGCTTAGAAAATCTACTGATACAACATTTGAACAAATTTATCTTTCCAACTCATTCGGCCGGAGATTCACCGAATTTTTGCCTGAATATTTAAGCTTCAATCTTTGAGTACCTGCATACGTAGTAAATTTGTTTTCAGCAAGAAATATTCCAAAAAGTATTGCACTTTACCATGTTCGTAAGTTTACAAGCGTTTTTACTTAAATCGTTTTGATGTACTTGTATCACAGGCGTATCTTCAGTGTGTGCTACGTATGCGTGACACACCCACGAAATAACAATGTAAGTGATATTATACACTGAAGAGCAATTGAATTAGAGATACCTGTCTAGTAACGCGTAGCACCACCTTTCACCCTGCTGACGGCGGCAATTCGCCTCGGCATGGACTCGACAAGACACCGGAAACGTTGGGAAGACATACGGATCCACGACCCCTGAACATGCTCCCACAGTTCACGAATATTTGATGGAGGGGTGTCAGAGCCTCGAACATATCTCTCGATGGCATCCCAGATGTGCTGCTCGATGGGATTGAGGTCAGGTGACCTAGCTGGCCAAGCAAGCGAGGTCACGTCGGTGGAGTGTTCATCCAACCATTCGGATACAATTCAGGAGCGATGACACGGTTCATTGTCTTGTTGCAGGATGAGGTCCCTAGTGGGATGTTGAAGAAGCACAAACGGGAGCAAATGGTCGTCCAGGATATCCCGGTAACGTTGACATGTGAGGGACGATGTCACACGTACCAGGGGTCCCATTTCAGTCCACGTAAGCAGTCCCCACACGAGAATGCCACCCCCACCAGCTTGAAGAGTACCCTGCTGGCAAGAAGAATCTATCGTTTCATGTGGTTTGCGCCATACTCGTATCCTGCCATTCGCATGTACCAACGTGAATCTCGACTCATTAGTCTAGGCAAAATTTTCTCACATGTCTAGGGTCCAGTGGCGATGTTCCCGCGCCCATGCTAATCTTTGCACCCTGTGATGTGCGGTCAGCAGCGGTACCCTCGTGGGACGATGGCTTCTGTACCCCATAGCGAGGAGATGGTTCTAGATGGTGTGGCTGCCTACCCGTTTTTGTGCACCAGCGTTGAATTGCCGAGTGATTTATTGCACTGTGGCCTGTCTATCCGCTGTTACAATGCGAGCTAGCCGAAGAATGGTCCCGCTAATCCACACGCTGTTGTCCACGGCAGTTGGCCCTTGCAGGGATGGTTTTACCGGATTCGATGTACTCACGGTGCATCAGTGGCACAGTGGCTCGTGAAAATCCCAGTGCCTGAACGACGTCCGAGATGGAGTGACCCATTCGTTGGGACTCGACAATTTGCCCACGTTCAAATGCGCTCAGATCCTTCGTCTTAGCCATACTGCGTCCGACTCTTACTGATTCCCGTCGCATCACTCCTTATATTGTCGGATCGCTGCATACGTCATGTCGTTTCCGTTTACAGGGCCGCCCACAGCGCCACATTTGCATAACGCCAGCTGTCTCTTATTCAATTGCTCTTCAGTGCATTTATACTGTATATATATAATGTTAGTTGCAGGAGATTTGAAAAATTACTCCGTATTTGACATGCTGCCTCCCTCTCAGCCTACCCAAGCGGGGATTGACTTCGGAGTTGGTGGAACAACGGGAAGCGCCCGTGAGGCGTGAGGGAGCAGGGAAAATAAGAAAAAGAAAGTCCTAAAAACACCATCTGGGATGGATGCGGTGGGGACATTTTCACGAATTTTTTTATGACCCAATTAAGATACATACGTAGATCACATTGTTATTCACAGTTTCCCCCACCTACTGTGATTTCATTACCAAGATCTGCGTTACCCTGTTTCGAGACGTTACAAATGCTAGACAATATGACAATAGAAAAGAACTAACAAAGAATATCCCGTTGTTTTTTACCCCCGCTGTCCCTGTTTTCCCTGTATATTTTGCGCGCGCTCTCTCTCTTTTTCTATTCTATTTCCTTCTCTTTCTTTTTCTTATTCAACCTAAATCAATGTAATAAGTATTTTAAATCCTCTGTACTAAGTTTAATTGATAATTGTTTTTCGAAAAACTGAAAACAAAATATGCAAAGTTATTCATTTACGATATTCGCTACTTTAAACGTAAAAACTTCGTTACGGTTGGGGGGGGGATATCGCCCCAGTCGACTTCCGCTGTTTTGTCTTTTCGGAGTATTTTTGTTCGACAGCTTGCTAACAATGACTGGATTTTCAATCTGCATTGAAATCTCATGAATTGTGATAAAATCAAAAGAATTCTGCACTGATATCTGAATCAGAATATTATCTACTATCTTATAACCAGTCCTAGGACGGTTGTTTTTAAGCTTTAAATAAATATTAATATACAGGGGATGTTGCCCGTATCATATGACGGAGTGAAATGTTTAATTAAAGAAGATTGAAAACAAGTTAAATAGACGCCGAATTTCTGTAAGGAAATATAGCAAAAACTCATCCATGTTAGAACTAAAAATTATATGCTATTTACTTCCGTTTTTCAAAAGACCTCGCGACAAATAACATTTTGCGTAAAGTATTTGCTGTTTAACAGTTGTAGGTTAGAGTGTTTAGATAGATCAATATTTTGCGAAATGTGTTATATAAATGAGCACTAAACTCGAAAAAATATTTTCGTGTAAACTTATCTTAAGAACTTTTACTTTGATTTTTCTCGTTAAATTACTTTTCTTCGGCAAACTTGTTATCCCTTTTAAGACTTATTTTAGACTGTCCTGTTCGACGGTTAGTTTGAAATTTCATACCGAAGCTTTTTCTACAAAATAATGCGACATCTGGTATTACAAATCAGAACAATCTAAATTCTCGACAATGTGCTATTGAGCGACATCTGCTTTTAGATGCAGTTTTGCTCACTTTGACATCTCAAGATTTCAGATTTTAAAGTAGGTTAGAGCGTTTAGATAGATCGATATTTTGCAAAATGTATAATATAATGAGCACCAAACACGGATAGTTAAATTAAAAAAAAAGGAAAAAAGTAATTAAAGCATGCAAATTAATATTCGAATTGTGCTAAATTAAACTAATATGCAAACGCAACTTGCCGTGATATGAAGAATTCAATGCGAATTTTGTAGATCGGGTAAATAGAACTCGAGTCCCGTTGATAACGCAATGTTTTTAAATTAGCACGCGATCACCTTGACATCTAAAAGTGATTCGTGCTATTATACAACATGAATTGATTGATACGTGATTCCGCAACAATGCCGACGTTGCTGTGACGTCAAGCGTTACAGAGAGAGAGACAGAATGACAGAGAGGCCGCCCCGGTGGCGCAGTGGTCTAAGCGATGGCCTCTGATCATTCGTCTGAAAGGGGTCTGGGTTCGAATCCCGATGAGGCATGGATGTTGTGTTTGTCTTACGGCACTGGCTCTTTCCCTTCCCTGGAACCAGTGACCCTAAATTAGGGACGGGCGACTGCTTATAGCCCATTGAGTTGCTCACGGTGGTCGTTAAACCTCCAATCAAAAAAAAAAATGACAGAGAGAGAGAGAGAGAGAGAAAGAAAGAAAGAGAGAGAGAGAGAGAGAAAGAGAAAGAGAGAGAAAGAAAGAGAAAGAGAGAGAGAGAGAGAAAGAAAGAAAGAGAAAGAGAGAGAGAGAGAGAGATCTGGGTGTTTTTATGTATAATAATGTAACAGCATGTGCGTGTACGTTCGTGTATATCCGCGCGTATGTTTTTCAGTCATAACACTTCGAGAGTTCGAAACGGACCTTTCGAAATATGAGAGGTTGCTTTTCATTGTTGTCTGAGTAGGAGTGAGCGGTTTCAAGTCAAATTTCTGAAACAAAGGGGTTACTAGAAGAAGGACCATTTACCACGCAATGCGATTCCTACAGGAGAAAGAAAATCATTAAAGTGACTGATGAAAATATGTATGTGGTCGTAAACGTGGGTTCGCTGGCATGAAAATGTTTCTTGTCACGTGTGCTTCACGAAATCGGTTTCATAAAGGATTATGGGCGGGGTGTATTTGTGAACTCATTTGCTTTACACACACACCCTGAAATCGAATATTCATGGCTGGAACTGGAGCTATAGAAACAGAAAAAGTGAAATGTCAAGGAAACGAAACGTTTTAGTATCCAATGGAAAGACGATTGATGCATTTTGCAAAGAGGTATTGGGAACTTAAAACTGCGATTTTTTCCGAAGTCATGAATTTCAAAATTAGCCTTACTTTACGGCGAAGAAGATTTACACACAAAAAGAGTATACACTCAAAGGACAGAATCCACCGGATATCTGGTTCATGGGCAACGCGAAGTTGTTACTCATCTAGCTATAGGACAAACCCACTGCTTTGTAGGAGAACAGCACACTGCATTAAAGTAGATGGTAATTTGGTATCAGGGCAGATAAACGTAATGAGAAAACAAAATTTTAAAGAAGAATGAGAGTGGTTGTCCGACTCATGGGTCACTATATCGCGGAGGTGGTATACAGACATTTGCAAAAGTTGTATAGCTGACGCAATCGGCAGAAGAGATTTCTGCCGATTGCGTCAGCTACTGTCTCTATTACTCAACTTCTTGTCAGTGTTGCATTATCCTACAGCGTCAACTGTTGATAGAGGCGAGGAAAGCGTGCGAACGTCAGTTTGCTTCTGGTTTTCATGCTGAAAGGTTTTGTACGTATTTTCTATATAGCAAAAAAATGGGTAAACAAGCGTCACTAAGTGTTACTCAGAGAGCACAAATAGTGACTTAATATCATGAAGAATACTCAGAACGTGACATAAGCAGAAAGGTGAATGTGAGCCAGACTGTTGTTCATAATATGATCATGAAATATCGAGATAGAGGTGAATTTAGTGACCGAAAGAGAAGTGGACGTCCAAGGAAAACAACCCGACGTGATGACAATATCATAAGGCGAATGGTAATGCGTTCTTCGAGGAGTTCGTACAAGAAACTCAAGGCCTTTCTACATTCCAAAGGGTCTGATATTAGTGTCAGCGCTGTTTCCCGACGTCTTAGCAAATATTTTGGATAAAAGTCTTATAAACCTGCACATAAACCTAGTCATGAAAAAGCAGAGATTCCAGTTTGCGAAGCGTCATCAATAGTGGACTGCTCAAAATTGGAGCCAAGTTTTCTTTTTCCGATGAATCAACTGTCAGTCAATTTGAATCAGCACATCTTTTGGCTTTTGGTCGTCGTACACGTGTGTTCGACGACCAAAAAAAGGCAAAAGATTTGATGAAAAATACACATTAGCACTGTGAGACATCCGCCTAGTCAGATGATATGGAGTGTTATGTCAGCATCCGGTACTGCTTCATTTTTCTATTTGCGGACAGGCACTACCATGACTGGTCCTTTTTATGTGGAAACGTTACGTGAGAAGCCATTTTAAAAGACAAGGTAGCAGAAAAACAACCATCAAATTCCCAAGCTTTGATTGACGCGAGAAAGTACGTGTGGTGCAAAGACATTTCAAGTGACTACTGCAAATCTCTCATTGAGAGTATGCCATATCGTATTCTGTTATAAAAAAATTGTATTCCGTTATGAAAAAACAAAGGTGGCCACAGAAAGTACCGATTTCCATCTTTTTCTATTCAAAAGAATGTAAGTATTCATCTGGGGTGTCATTTACGCTTTCCAACCGCAGGTTAGAAGCAGCGTATATGCTCCAACTTTGTCCGTCTACCCGTCCGCACGATAACTCGCGTAAAAATTGTTCGATTTCGATGAAATTTTAGTATGTGGTAGGGGACCACCTGGGGACGAACCTTATTGAAAATAGACGAAATGGGATCAAAAGTCACGACATAGGAGTGGGATTCATTCCACTGTCATTATGCGTCATAACTTGCTTAAAAATGTTTCGATTTCGATGAAATTTTAGTATGCGGTAGGGGACCACCTGGGGTCAAATTTTATTGAAAATGGACGAAATGGGATCAAACATCAGGACATAGGAATGGGATCCATTCCATTGCCCTTATACGTCATAACTTACGTAAACATGCTTCGATTGCGACAAAACGCTATCATGTTTTCCAGAGGTACACTGTACAGGTTCTGTTGAATATCATCGAAATGGGATCGAAGGTCAAGACACAGGAGCGAGATTTATTCCACAGCCATTATCCTCATAAATTGACTAAACATGCTTCGATTGCGACAAAACTCTATCATGTTATTCCGGAGGTATACTGAATCGGTTCTGTATAATGTCTTAGAAATGAGGTCAAAGGTCAGGACACAGGAGCGATATTTATTTCACAGCCATTATCCTCATAACTTGAGTAATGATTTCCGGCATGTTGGAAAGCGTATCATAATCAATACATTGCATGATTTTACTAACTTGTTTTTCAAATATCTCTGACTATCAATTAGTTGTTTTGTTGAAAATCTTAATTTAGTAATTGCAGTATCCCCGTTTGTCAGTTCCAAGAGTGCATCGTGAAGACGCCATTTCAGGAATCACATCGCATCGTAGACAGAGCTGTGGGTGGAGAAAGTAGGTGGATGAACGCGGCCGTCCATGTCTATCTCGCGTAGTTTCAACTAACCGGAGAGCGTTAGTGGCACAAATTACCACCAACGTCAACTGTCGGTGCCAGAAACTGCTTGATGAAGTCGTTTCTGGCACCGCCCAGCCGCGGTAGTGTCCAGAAAGTTCTTTACCAAGACCAAAAGGTGATCATTATCCGGAATTGGTTATGCAGGCCGCCGACCTTCCACAGCCCCGTTGCTAACGCCTCATCATCGGACTGTACGCTTCTACTGGGCGAAAGAACATCAGCTCTAAACTTTGAATAATTGAAGACTGGTCTTCTGGTCCGATGAGACCCGTTTCCAGTTATTTACACACATACGAGATGATGCGCTTCTTGCTGAAACCGCTTATAGCGATGGACCCAACATTCAACAGGGAAGTGATCAGGCTAGTGGAGGTTCGGTTATGGTCTGGGGAGTGTTCAACTGGCACTCGTTGGGACCTCTAGTACACTGTAAAAAATAAGTAGTGTGAATTCATAGAAAAATTCAGAAAATAACGTGTAGCAAAGTTGCCGGTAGGTATCCGCGTTTTTCAGAAATTTCCATTTTTAAGAGTGCCGGTTTATTTTAATTTCCGTATTTTCACAGATTTTCCGTAGTCAGAAATTCCGTTTATTTCAGAAAAATCCATTTCAGGTTTTTCCGTATTTAAAGTGAAATTCCGCAAAACGGGCGACCCTGCATTTTTCAGCCCCTTTCCCAAATAATGCTTTCGCTCCAGTCAGGATTGAACCCCCGCCGCTTCGTCTGGTTGAATAGGAAATGTGCGCCTTTGGCCACTGAGCCACAGACACTTGGAAATCAGGACCATACGTACATCGTAATACAAACTGCGTGACAATGATTTTTTTTTGTCTTTAATACGAGTGGTTTAGTCATTTTTTTTTCTGTTGGAGCTTATTAATTTTCTCAATAGATTTGTAATAATTATTTTTTCTCTGGGAGGACTTTTTACAAATTAAGCATTTCTCATCCGGATTTTTCGAAACAAGAAAATGGTTGCAACTTTATTTTTTTAAACTGACAATGAGTTTGTTTTCTTCAAAAAGGTGAAATGTATTTTTTGTTATATTATTTCACAGAACCCCCCCCCCCCCCAAAAAAAAAACCCCTGCTAAATATAAAATCTACTCTTGATAGCTATAATAGCTTTTGTCTTAAGTTGTCCAAAGACTGATATATTGATATCGTATAATAATTTTCTGTATGATAATTTAAGTACCCGATTTCTTACAGTAACACAATGTATACATTAAATAGATGATTCACAAAATAGGGGGAGAGGAGAAGATATACCCTGTGGCATAATAAACAAAATTTATGCGATATGCTATCCACAATATCCGATCTCGGTACCGAAAATTCGGCAGACGCTTGAAATTTGAAAGTTAATCAGACCTCACGTATTCTCTGCAGTCGCTCCTATTATGGGTAATTTCTCGTCATACGGATACGGGCAAAGTGAAACCGGAGTTTTTCCGTTAATACAAGAAAGGAATTGCAGGAAGGTTTCTGAAAATTCATAATTTTCCGTTAACACATCTCTAAAACGGTAATTTATCGTCAATATAAGAAAGAAACGGCGGAAAGGTTTTTAAAATTCAGAATTTTCCCTTGGTGCGAAATATCCGTGAGATTCAGGTTTCTTTCCGTCATTTCACGGAAAAGGTTGTATCAAAAATATGATTCGTTAATTCACGAAAGAAATGACGGAAAGCAGCTTGGGAATTCCAGAAATTGTTTTTGCAGTGTATGATCAGAGGTATTTTTGAATGTCCCATGCTATGTGTACATCATTGCAGGCTATCTGCATCCGTTCGTTGTAATCATGCACCCATAGGGTAATAATGGACTCTTCTAGTCGGACAGTGCGGCCCCTTAACTAGAGAGCCGTGGTGACTATGGTTGGAAGAGCATTTCGCAAAGGTTGTTAACCTAGAAATGGTCTTCCCGTTCACCGGACATGTACCCTCTGTAAAATCTTTGTCATCGTGTGGAAAGGTCCGTTCGGCTTTGGGTTCTCTACCCAAGAATGTGACGAAATTATGGACACCGGTGAACTAGTAGGCGCAATGCCACGCTATGTGGCTGACTATCCTCACGTGGGCAATTTTTTTTTCTTTTTCTGATTGAAGGTTTAACGACAACCGTTAGCAACTCAGTGGGCTATGAGCAGTCGCTCGTCCATAATTTAGGGCCACTGGTTCCAGGGAAGGGAGAGAGCCAGCGCCGTAAAACAAACACAACATCCATGCCTCACCGGGATTCAAACACCCGGACCCCTTTCTGACGAATAATCAGAGGCCATCGCTTAGACCACTGCGCCGCCGGCGCGGCTCACAACACAATCATTCACTGGAGTAAGAATTAGAATGTAGAAATTGCATCTTGTACAGGATAATCCCGGCTGTTGCCGAATACAATTCGACAAGTACTTTAATGAAATGATCAGTACCTTACTTTGATATCATACAGTGTTTCAGTGAAATAAGTAGTAGCATCTGAAGTGAATAAACTGAATAGCATTCTGCAAAGACGGGACCAATTCACCAACGAAATATTTTGCCATAATAAAAGTGCCGCCCCGGCGCAGTTGTCTAAGTGATGACCTCTGATCATTCGTCCGAAAGGGGTGCTGGTTCGAATCCTGGTAAGCCATGGATGTTGTGTTTGTCTTACGGCACTGGCTCTCTCCTTCCCTGGAACCAGTGACCCTAAATTAAAGACGGGCGACTGCTTATAGCCCATTGAGTTGCTCACGGTTGTCGTTAAACCTCCAATAAAAAAAAATAAAAGCATTTGAAAGTAAGCTTGCTAAGCTTGTACGAATTCCTGTGACAATGGAAACATTTATTGCCCTTTCAACACCGACAAAGGTAAAGTTAATGTCAAAGAAGTGTTCTAACAAAATTCATATTCTTCGAAAAATCTACATTGTAAGATATTCAATCATGAAGGCGGTTTATTTTGTATTGGCTGAACATAAACTGTATTAAAACTTTCGCTGAGCATAAATGGTGTTTTGTTTTTAGTTCGGGGGTCTAACGACCACCGTGAACAACTCGATGGGCAATAGGCAGTCGCCCGTCTGTAATTTAGGGATCCTTTTTTTTCGGTTGGAGGTTTAAAAATCATTTATTGGACTTGGTTGGCAGATACATTTATTTTGATATTCAACTTGATTGACAGATACATTGATTTAGATATTGAACTTGATTGACAGATATATACAGTATAGACATTCTGTGTTTCAACAACAGCCATGTACTTAGGTGAACAAGGAACTCGACGAATAAACCCCCGAAAGACAAACACAAACAACGATGCCTCACCCGGAATTCGAACCCAGAACCCTCCGTTGGGCCAATGATGAGAAGCCATCGCTTAGACCACTGCGCGACGGAGGCGGCAGTTTAGGGATTCCAAAGAAGGGGAGAATCGAACTTGGAGAATAGAATTCGAACCCGTACCCCGAAAGGGGTACGGGTTCGAATCCCGGTAAGCCATGGATGTTGTGTTTGTCTTACGGCACTGGCTCTCTCCCTTCCCTGGAACCAGTGACCCTAAATTAAAGACGGGCGACTGCTTATAGCCCATTGAGTTGCTCACGGTTGTCGTTAAACCTCCAATAAAAAAAATAAAAGCATTTGAAAGTAAGCTTGCTAAGCTTGTACGAATTCCTGTGACAATGGAAACATTTATTGCCCTTTCAACACCGACAAAGGTAAAGTTAATGTCAAAGAAGTGTTCTAACAAAATTCATATTCTTCGAAAAATCTACATTGTAAGATATTCAATCATGAAGGCGGTTTATTTTGTATTGGCTGAACATAAACTGTATTAAAACTTTCGCTGAGCATAAATGGTGTTTTGTTTTTAGTTCGGGGTCTAACGACCACCGTGAACAACTCGATGGGCAATAGGCAGTCGCCCGTCTGTAATTTAGGGATCCTTTTTTTTCGGTTGGAGGTTTAAAAATCATTTATTGGACTTGGTTGGCAGATACATTTATTTTGATATTCAACTTGATTGACAGATACATTGATTTAGATATTGAACTTGATTGACAGATATATACAGTATAGACATTCTGTGTTTCAACAACAGCCATGTACTTAGGTGAACAAGGAACTCGACGAATAAACCCCCGAAAGACAAACACAAACAACGATGCCTCACCCGGAATTCGAACCCAGAACCCTCCGTTGGGCCAATGATGAGAAGCCATCGCTTAGACCACTGCGCGACGGAGGCGGCAGTTTAGGGATTCCAAAGAAGGGGGAGAATCGAACTTGGAGAATAGAATTCGAACCCGTACCCCGAAAGGGGTACGGGTTCGAATCCCGGTAAGCCATGGATGTTGTGTTTGTCTTACGGCACTGGTTCTCTCCCTTCCCTGGAACCAGTGACCCTAAATTAAAGACGGGCGACTGCTTATAGCCCATTGAGTTGCTCACGGTTGTCGTTAAACCTCCAATGAAAAAAAATAAAAGCATTTGAAAGTAAGCTTGCTAAGCTTGTACGAATTCCTGTGACAATGGAAACATTTATTGCCCTTTCAACACCGACAAAGGTAAAGTTAATGTCAAAGAAGTGTTCTAACAAAATTCATATTCTTCGAAAAATCTACATTGTAAGATATTCAATCATGAAGGCGGTTTATTTTGTATTGGCTGAACATAAACTGTATTAAAACTTTCGCTGAGCATAAATGATGTTTTGTTTTTAGTTCGGGGGTCTAACGACCACCGTGAACAACTCGATGGGCAATAAGCAGTCGCCCGTCTGTAATTTAGGGATCCTTTTTTTCGGTTGGAGGTTTAAAAATCATTTATTGGACTTGGTTGGCAGATACATTGATTTTGATATTCAACTTGATTGACAGATACATTGATTTAGATATTGAACTTGATTGACAGATATATACAGTATAGACATTCTGTGTTTCAACAACAGCCATGTACTTAGGTGAACAAGGAACTCGACGAATAAACCCCCGAAAGACAAACACAAACAACCATGCCTCACCCGGAATTCGAACCCAGGACCCTCCGTTGGGCCAATGATGAGAAGCCATCGCTTAGACCACTGCGCCACGGAGGCGGCAGTTTAGGAATTCCAGAGAAGGGGGAGAATCGGTGCTGTAAGACAAACAGAACACATATACATCACTCCAGGATTCGAATCTGGACCCATCTTGGACAAAGGGCAAGAAGTCAGGACTTAGACCATTGCACCCCAGAGGCGTGATAAATGGCATTGAAAGGACACTTAGCACAACAAAAATGCTTTAAATTATCAGGGAAGTATGCAATAAAATCAAAATACTAGCCAGATAACTTTACCCACTAAGGTATTCTGCCCATAGGTACATTCGTATAGCTGTAAAATAATTAATAATTTGGGGTAGTCATGCTAGAAGCTGGTCGGCGAAGCTGGTCCGCGGATGGCCTAGTGGTTTAACGTCCGTGACTACCATGGAGGAAAATCAGGTTCGATCCCGGGCAAGTACGAACGCTTGAACCACTAAATATCCGCCGTGCGTTTGACCCCGGGTACTGGCCCCCCAGTAATGAAAAAGGGCGTCTTCCTGCCCCCTTTTACCTCGCTCCCGTCTCACTTTCCGATTAGGCACTTTAGCCCAAATCACCTAGTTTCTTATTTCTAAGGGTTGCTTAAGATCTTGGGTCAGACACTATCTTCCTAAATCTTCTACGTATAATTTCTGGCTCGGGTTTAGCTTGGCTGTGGTCTCCGCGTAGTGTGGGTACAATATCTGCATCGCGTACGTCGAGTTTGGGTGAAGGGTGCAGGTAAAATTTGGACAGAAGGATAAATCACATAGGGGTTCGTATCCAATACGTTTAAAAGGAATAACATTCGTACTGTTGTGAGGCACAACACTCAAACACGTTTCTTTCCCTGATGTCATATGTGCCCAAGAAGTGTGCCTTGCATACTCTAATAAAAACATGTGAAGTACAAATATGCGTTATGATGTGCTTAGTGTTGTGGGAAATCCTTGGCTTGGAATCCTCTTTTTGATTCGTACAAGATAATGCGGAGAAGCATGCCAGGGTTTGGGCCTTATTCTTCACGAACTACATGAAGATTTGCAACTACACTCATATGCAAAATTTAAGTTACAAGAGGTTTTATTCATCGTAGTAAGAAGGGGAATTAAATATATGGTCCGAGATTTTTACAGGGAGTAAAACAGACTGTGACGGGTATGTGAGGTAGCGCATGTCATCATGATGACACGCGTATGGCATTTGTTTTTTGATTGGAGGTTTAACGACCACTTTGAGCAACTCAATGGGCTATGAGCAGTCGCTCGTCCATAATTTAGGGTCACTTGTTCCTAGGAAGGGAGAGAGCCAGTGCCGTGAGACAAACAAAACATCCATCCCCCACCGGGATTCGAACCCGGACCCCTTTTGGACGAAAATCAGAGACCATCGCTTATACCAATGCGCCACCGGGGCGGTCCGTACGGCATTCCAATAGGCGTCGCACATAGACTTGAGGAACCAATAGTCATGAAGGGCGGACAGGAACGAGAGTATAAAAGATATTTGCTGTTGTCAAAGTGCAAGTAAAGGACATGTTGTCTTGAAACTGTCACGCAGACACCGTTTAAGCGATAATATTTGGCGGGCGATTGGGAGATTGGAGACCGGACAATCCGAAACGGTGGTGGCAAGTTGGCTTCGAGTGTCTCGAATGATTGTCAACAGGCACTAGAGACAGTTCCGAAATACAGGAAGAGTTTGTAGACGACATGTACCAGATCGTCCAGGGTCAACTTCTTGTGCCTGATGACCGCTTTCTTGTCTTAACTGCAAGGCGCAACAGAAGCATGATATCTCGTCAGCTGGTTTCAAAGCTGACAGCAGGAACTGGACGATCAGTATCCCGCTGGACAGTGACCAGAATGATTCAACAAAGCGGTCGTTATGCCAGAAGACATGCGGTGCTCGTGCCGCTAACATCTTTCCATAGGAAAGAACAATTACATTCTGCTCGGGAACATCTGCACTGGATCGTAAAGAGTGATCTAACGTTGTGTTCACGGATGAGTCACGTTTCTAATTGCAAACATATTCCCGACGTGTATTCATCTAGAGAAAGTGTGGCAGGCGTTACCATCCATCAAACACGCGAGCGAGGGATACATATGGAGGCGGTGGTTGTACGGTGTGAGAAGGCATAACGCGTAATGGGCGAATCGACCTGAGTCAGCTTCCCAAGGGTTCCATCAATGCTATCGAGATGTGATCGTAGCATATTATGTTCGCTTGTTCGCAGCTGCTGTCGGCCAAGAATTTGTTTTAATGCGGGACAATGCCCGAATCGATACCGCTCGACTAGTGCATGAATACCTTGAAAGTGAATGTGTTGCGGTCATGGAACGGCCAGCAAGGTTCGCTGATCTTAATCCTATAGAACATCTGTCGGGCGCTTTAGGGAGATAGGTGGCTACTCTAAGTGTGCATTTATGCTGCAGCCTCGCTGCTGGCACATAGATATTCGCTCAGGCACCTCGCTGCTTCTATGTAGATGCGATGCTCGCCATGGAGCATTTACCCTGCAGCTGTTCACTTCACTTTTATTATTAGTCTTGTGTTCTCTGAAATGAAACGATGTTCTCTTTTATGTCATCTGATAACAGTTATTCATTTTCAACAAAGATGTGGTTCTTGACAAGGAGAAAGAAGAGAAGATATGGAGTGCATCCTTTGAATCAAGAACTCCCTCACTACGGTTACTTCCAATAATTCTATCAACAACTCAAGAATTATCCAGAGAGAGGGACAATGCCCGAATCGATACCGCTCGACTAGTGCATGAATACCTTGAAAGTGAATGTGTTGCGGTCATGGAGAGGCCAGCAAGGTTCGCTGATCTTAATCCTATAGAACATCTGTCGGACGCTTTAGGGAGATAGGTGGCTACTCTAAGTGTGCATTTATGCTGCAGCCTCGCTGCTGGCACATAGATACTCGCTCTGGCACCTCGCTGCTTCTATGTAGATGCGATGCTCGCCATGGAGCATTTACCCTGCAGCTGTTCACTTCACTTTTATTATTAGTCTTGTGTTCTTTGAAATGAAACGATGTTCTCTTTTATGTCATCTGATGACAGTTATTCATTTTCAACAAAGATGTGGTTCTTGACAAGGAGAAAGAAGAGAAGATATGGAGTGCATCCTTTGAATCAAGAACGCCCTCACTACGGTTACTTCCAATAATTCTATCAACAACTCAAGAATTATCCAGAGAGGTTTTTCAGACACTTAAAGATGTCGTAACCAACCTTTCAGTATATTTTAAATGTTGTTGAATCAGAAATTGTGAAGCAGTTAAAGATTCGTCCAAATATTGTCAACCCAATTTCTGTAGAAGAGCGACTGGTGCTAATTCTGAGGTAAGGATTTTTTTTTATTTTTTTTTTCTAGATCTAAAACTAATAATTGTTAAAATTCACTGTTTTGAGATATTTTAAATAGTTATCGAAATTATAAACTAACTGAAAAAATAACATCAAATAGGTACTCATTTTGATAAATAATTTCACCTAATTTTTCAGGCGTACCGTATTCCATTTTTCAATTTTTATTGATCCTCTTTAAGTGACAGAAATTCATGTGCACAACACCAGGAAGTGCTATTCGTAATTGAAAACAATGACTAGAATTACTAGAAATAATGACAGTAACTAATCTTTCTGAAAATACTATTTTTAAGTAGTTCATAATAAATTTTTTTACGTTGCTCATGTTGTTGAGAGAAGATCCCTACATCCCTTGGGCTTCAATATTATATTCCTGAGTACCATACATTTGATTTGCTTGCTGACTAATAA
Organism: Macrothele yani; assembly: GCA_039090855.1. Classification (NCBI taxonomy): domain Eukaryota; kingdom Metazoa; phylum Arthropoda; class Arachnida; order Araneae; family Macrothelidae; genus Macrothele; species Macrothele yani. The sequence continues at coordinate 70,149,643 of CM077010.1, read as the reverse complement.
CACTCTCATCAAGGGAGTAATGAACTCCCCGTGACGTTGTAGATACAAAAATATATGCAGAAATTTATTGAGGAAAGATGAAGGTTGAGTAACTACCAGGATATGGTGGCACCACGGATGATAAATAAACGGGTCGATGATTTTCAAAGTTTGATGATGGTGGTGAAGGATGAACGTGCACACGCCCTTCTGCAGGTGGATCGTGTTGGTTTGTGCTATTGCTGTGCAATGATCCATAGGCAACGTTATATGCTGGTTCCATAACTAGTTTTTGAACCTCAATTCTAAATGTCATTTTATTCAAAGGGGTAATGCGTTTTATGTGAGAAAGAAGAAAGGTAAAGAAAGCTATATCTGCATCGTGTTTGGCCATTGATTCTTTGCGCATCCACAACTTCTCCCTTTCGATTTTTACAAGCTCGTTGCCTATTGGATCTGTTGGTCGTGCTCTTTTTCTATAGCCTAAACCATAAGCTGCTGTCAAAGAAGATGGTGTGACAGAGCGTGCAGATGGCTGTGGAGTGGACAGTGACGCTGAGGTATCGGGTATGGGTGTTGGTGGGTTGTCTAACTCGTCAGAATCAGAGTGATATTCATCTATTTCTTCAGTTTCATGAACTGTTTCACTCGAATTCAAATTTTCACTAGTTTTCCTAGGCTCAAAATTGTCACGCAAGAAAAGCGTGGACTGAAAGAAAGTATGGCCACAGTATGGAATCATCGGGAGCAGGATCGCCTGACGTTGGTACAGGAAGTTTTTCCCACTTTTCTTTGAACTGTTGCCGGAGAGTCTTCCACTTCTTCTTAACATCATTTGTTGTTGCAACATACCCCCAAAAATTATTTGTAGGAACATATTTAAAAATATAACTGATTTAATTTCAAATTTTTTTCTTTATAAATAGGACAAGCTAACAAATTGTTACTATTTTCAGATTCTTGGTAACAGGAAATTCATATGCGAGTCTGGCAGAAGAGTTTCGATTAGGAATCACAACTGTATCTCTTATTGTGAAACAGACTTTAAAAGTGTTGTGGCATGTTTTACAACCACTACATATGAAGCCACCAACTAAAGAAGAATTCAAAGAAATCGCTGATATGCTTTACAAGAAATGGGGATTCCCTAACTGTCTAGGTTCTGTCGATGGAAAGCACATCCGAATGCTTCGCCCTCAATGGTCAGGCTCCATATTCTTTAATTAAAAAGCTACTTCTGCAGGCCGTCAGTGATGCACACTGTAAATTTATTTTCATCAAGATCGGAGCCTATGGAAAACAAAGTGATGGGGGCACTTTTTGAAAGTCTGCCATGTATGACAGAATGAAAAAGGCTGTGCTTAACATTCCTGAAGATAACTTCCTACCAAGTACTGACATCCAAGTCCCCTTTGTGTTCATAGGGGATGAAGCCTATCCCTTACTGAGACACATGATGAAGCCTTATGCTAGGAAAACTCTTGATCAATCCAAGGAGAAGTTCAACATAGCCTTTTCTCGAGCTAGAAAAACTTTTGAATGTGCGTTTGGAATTGTAGCCGTAAAATGGCGATCATTATCCATGTTCATTGAAACGAGTGCTGAAACAGCTGAAGAGATTGTAAAAGCTGTTTGCATTTTGCATAATGTGATTATATACAAAGAGAGCACTGTAAAGTACGACTTCCACGCACAAAAGTGCGGAAGGATACATTGACATTTAATGACTTGAGCGTGTGGTGAGTGATGAGGAGAGTTGCGAGAGAGATATCGAAGGAGGAGGACATGGCGAGCTTTGGCTAAGACAAAAAGTTCAGTTTATACCGCGGAGTGTATTCCAGTTGATGTTTTTTGTGTAAAGTAATAAATGTTTTGTGTTGTGATCGAGTGTCTGTGATGTTACAGACGAAAGATAGAATTGGAGGAACCGGTGAGATTCGAACTACAAAAGACAGGAAGTGGAGGCACCTGTGAGATTCGAACTACGAAAGACAGGAAGTGGAGGCACCTGTGAGATGCGAACTACGAAAGACAGGAAGTGAAGGCGCCGGTGAGATTCGAACTACGAAAGACAGGAAGTGAAGGCGCCGGTGAGACGGGATCAGTGCAACTTCAGTTGATGTTTTTTGTGTAAAGTAATAAATGTTTTGTGTTGTGATCGAGTGTCTGTGATGTTACAGACGAAAGATAGAATTGGAGGCACCGGTGAGATTCGAACTACAAAAGACAGGAAGTGGAGGCACCTGTGAGATTCGAACTACGAAAGACAGGAAGTGAAGGCGCCGGTGAGATTCGAACTACGAAAGACAGGAAGTGAAGGCGCCGGTGAGACGGGATCAGTGCAACTTCAGCGGCGTTTTTTATGACCGTGGAAATCGATGAGTTGAAACTTTTTCAAGCGTGCGAAAGAACCAACGCGATAGGGATATTTTTTTTTCCTCTTTGTGTTGGGAAGAACAAAGGATGGTGACTGTTTGTTTTTTTCGAAATTAGTTGTTCCGTATCGGATTTACACCACATTAGATGTTTATGTAAGTACTGTTTTGTTGTTGTTCTTAGAGAATTATCCAAAGGAATGAAATACCAAAGCAAGTTTTTTAGAAGTTTCCGGGCACGGAATTAAATACTAGTAGTAGGAAATAATTTCTGTCAAGAAATAGTACATTCAGATCAACTGTTTGAGCCTAGATTATAGGTAAATGTAGAATTTTGTTGTAAACAATTTCTGTGAACGTATACACATATACGATAATAGAAGGAAATAATTTCTGTCAAGAAATAGTACATTCAGAACAACTGTTTGAGCCTAGATTATAGGTAAATGTAGAATATTGTTGTAAACAATTTCTGTGAACGTATACACATATACGATAATAAATAAACATTGGGTACACGTTGAGCTTGTTGAAATGGCTTTCTTAGGAAGAGCTCGAAAAGAAGAACTTCTGCAGTTGGCGGAAGAATTGGGTATAGAAATTATGCCAAATCTCAAAATTCCTGAATTAAAAAATAAAATTGTCAACTTTATGAAGGTTATGAAGAGGATTTCGTGGAAGAACTTTTGGCAGGTATAAAAGAGCGTAGAGAAACAGAAAGACAAATGGAATTTGAGCTTGAAAAACTCAAAATAGAAGCTGGACGTCAGCCGCTGGGAGGTAGTTTGGAGCAAAATGGAAATTCTCAAAAACCGAGAATAGAACTTCGTCATTTGATAAAAACAATTGACCCAAAAGACAGTGATATAAGTATTTACTTAGTTTTATTTGAAAGGCAAGCACAACAAGCAGAAATAAAAAGGGAAGATTGGGTTGCGAATTTGATAGGACCTTTGCATTACGAAATATCACAATTGATTGCCAGAGAAAATGTGGAAGACGCTAAAAACTATGAATATGTTAAAAGGTTACTTCTTAAAAGATATAAGTTAAGTCCAGAGAAATTTAGATTGAAATTTGTACAAAAATATGCCTTTCAGTCACATATAAAACGGGGATGGAATGGATCGCCTAAAGATACGCTTCAAAATTATCAGAACTTACCTTTTAAAAATATAGAATAGTAACATGTTGCCAGAAATCATTCTTCAGCTGAGAAATTATTTTTCCTGAAAAATGTTTGCGAACACAGAAAATTGTTAGCGATTGTTTTTTACAAACTATTGATAATTCTCCAGCAATATTTTAAAAGGATTGAACACGTGAATGCCAGTTAGACGAAATTTCGTCATGGATGATCTTATTTTCCCCAAGAAGCCTAATCGAAGGCTAACAAATCCAAAGGGATGTAACTCTTATATAAAAAAAATAACATTAATTTGTAAGTAAAATGTTTTGAATATTGTACCGTAACTTTTTTTTTGGAATAATATTCAAGGTGCATTATTAAACAAAAAGGGTCATGCGTACATCAGAGAAGACCTGGAGAGATTTCGCCTTCGAGTTAGAAAATTATTTTAATGAATGGATTTCAGGACTTAAAATAAGTGATTTTCAAGAGCTAAAAAAATTAATGATCACAGATCAATTGAAGCGGAGAGTGCCTATAGAAATAAGGGAGCATTTTATTGATAAATGGTCAAATATTGTCTCACCTTCAGATTTGGCTGATATGGTGGACAATTATGAAAGTGTAAGAGGAGGAATCAAGAAAAATTCGTCGAATGAATTTTGTGCTTCAAAGAAAATGCAAGGCAGTGAGAAAAAAACTAGAGATAACTATGATCGCAGAAATTTTATGAAAAATGGATTTTATAACAAAAATTATGTTAAGTCAGATGTAGGACAAGGGTGGTCAAAACGGAATGTATCTCAGAATGAAGAAAAGTATGATCGCAGACGGAAGATTCAATGTTACGAGTGTGCATCTTATGATCACATTCGACCTCAGTGTCCTAAGCTAAAATCACAGAACTCAGGAAGCGTAAATAGAATCGGAGAGGAAACTGAAGGGGATCTCTTGGCACCCTATACCTTTGAAGGAAAAATAAATGGAGTTACCATGCCTATTCTCCGGGATACAGGTTCATCAGTTGATATCATATGTCAAGAGTATGTGTCGCCAGGTGAGTTTACTGGAGAACATGTGTGGGTACAGCATCTTCTGGATGAACAAAAGGTTTGTTTACCATTGGCAGAAGTTGAACTAGAATGTGAATTAGGTCATATTGTAACTAAGGCTGCAGTGATTAGAAAGTCGCTAGATCAAGGTAGATATTTACTTGGAAATAAGACTGCCGCTTTTTAAAAAAATTGATATAGAGTAGCCACATAATTCAGAACAAGTAAATGTTGTGGTTACTCGGTATCAAGAAAAACAGAAACGAAACAACGAAGAGAGAAATTCAGTAAAGAATGATTCAGGGAAGAAAGAAAAACAAGCCCTTGAAGGAGAGGCTGTGGGTTCCGAAGAATCAGATGAATTAGAAGAAGAAATTCTGCCATTGAGGCATGATGAAGATAAAGCCATGTTAGAGTTGGTAAGAATGGATTCAAAAAGTTTCATGGAAGATCAACGGCAAAGTTTGGAATTGAAAAAAATTCTCAAATAAATAGAGAAAACAGATTTTAAAAAGGCAAATGGTTATGCTGTACTAAGAAATGGGATATTGGTGAAGAAGAAGATCAACAAGATTGGTGAAGAGGAAGATCTTATTGTTGTTCCAGAACAATATAGAGAACAAATAAAAAACATGTGTCATGAGGGAACTTCGGGGCATTTAGGAGTGACAAAAACCAAAGACAGACTAGCGAAGTATTTTTATTGGCCTAACTGTTATAAAGACATTGAAGAATTTGTAAAATCTTGTGATTCATGCCAACGTGCTGGAAAAGCTGGGGACAAAAAGAAAGCACCTTTAAAAATAGTTCCAATTATTCCTGAAATTTTTACAAAAATCAACGTTGATGCCTGTGGGCCTTTGTCCGAGACTTCAAGCGGAAATAGATACATAATTACAGCTATGTGTTTGTCGTCCAAATATCCAGATGCAGTACCAGTACCAGACATAGGATCCAAGTCGGTAGTTGACGCTTTGTTACACATTTTTAGCCGCATGGGATTTCCGAAAGAAATTCAAACTGATCAAGGAGCCAGTTTTGTAAGCATGTTGACACTAGAATTTCTGGAGCGGTTTGGAATAAAAGTTACTCATAGTTCTGTATACCATCCCCAAAGTAATCCGGTAGAACGATTCCATCGAACTATTAAAAGGATGTTGAGAGTTTTATGTCTTGAGTCTGCTCCGGATTGGGAGAAACAGTTACCGACGGCGCTGTTTGCTTTGAGAACTTGTAACGTATACTCTATATTCACTTTCCTTTTGATTTTACTATCTCTGGTTATTTTATTTTACTATGTAAATTATCTTCCTACTGAACGAAATATTATTTCACCCCGCTGAATGAGATCTGGCAATGAGTGTAAGTCATGACGTGGTGGTAGCTCGTATATAGGCGCGTTCATCGAGAAGTGGTAGAGTTGAGTCGTTGCGTTGTGTTGTGTGTTGTTGCGTTGTAGTTGTGTTGTTGCGTTGGAGTTGAGGGTGGTTGGTGTTGTTGGTGGTGTGTTGCGTTGCGTTGCAGTGTGTTGTTATGTAGTAGTGATATATGAGTGCCTTAGTTGACCAGGAGTCATCATAATAAACAAGTTGTTCTGTAAGTTCAGTCTTTTTCAATTCTTAGTTTTGTCAGACCTCTGTCTGGCTGTTAGGTTTATGACTTTGATTACTTAATATAAATAACCAGCGTTGAGACTTTGTTTAAGTTCATAATTAACGAGTAACACCCTTTTGGGAATTCATTATTTTGAAGCTTAGAGCATTATTCATTCATAATAATTAGCTTAGCAAAAAGATAAACAAAGCTAATTCATTATAATTGGCGCCCGAACTTTTCTCGAACACGAGATCCTGACTATTATTACCCATGGCTTCCTTACCTGAGACAACTGCAAATTTCCACCTTCCGGCAAGTCTCGAGGGTAATGGTGTTTGTTTGGACAATTTGTACGAAGCCTGTGGCTCTGACTTGGATATGAATAATCTACACATACCCAAGCATTCTTCACCATCTCGTAATGCACCAGCTTCTTATCACTCTGAGTCGCGGGTCGTAGCTGAGGGAATTCAATCCTCTCAGCGAAGCAGAATGCTTGCCCATTTCGTGCCGCATGCAGGAACAATTCATTTCAATGGTTTGGAGGGGTCTTTAAAGTTCCTCGAAGATCTGGAAGACCATTTTGATTTATATAATATTCCGGAAGACTGCAAGGTCCAAATTGCCGGCACTTGCTTGAGAGATACCGCCAAGACCTGGTATCGGCAGTGGCGAGGGTCGAACCCGGATTCTCATTATGAGAATTTCCGTGCAGAATTCTTGGAGGTCTTTCCTTTCGGCCTCAGTCGAGCTAGCCTTGCCCAACAGCTGTTTTCTCGTCAGCAGGGTCCCAATGATAGCCCTGTTGCATTTGCGTTGGAAACTACACGCCTATATAATCTATGGGATCCACATGCCAGTCATGTTGACATGTTGGATACCCTCGTACAGCAGCTCGACCCATTCTTACAAGATTTTCTTGAGGTTCGACACCCTGCCACTATTCATGAATGCCTTCGCCTCATACGCACGTATGAAGAGCGACATGGCAAACATGCTTCAACTCACCATGCTCGGGCACCCCGCGAGGCTTATTACGAAAACCCTCAGCGGCATAATAGACAAAACTTTCAGCGCGAGCATACACACGTGCCCACCCAAGCTTCATACGTTCCACCACACAGAAGAGTGGCGAACCAGCAACGAGTTTCGGAGCAAGCTACGAGGTATCGTCATAATGCACAGTATGCTCGACCCCGTTCCACTCAGCAGCATTCGGAACGTTATCATGCTCAGGGCAATAATAATTTTTCTGCCCGTGCTGAGGGCAGACGTAACGAAAATGAAAATCTCAACAGACACGCGGAGTTCCCGACGCAGGGTGCACGAAATTTTCCTTATCGTGAAAATTTTCCCGATACCCGGCAGGGTCGAGGTTTCCGACCACATGATAACATCACCAGAATTCCTTTAAACTTCCACAGGAAGTAGACGAAGGGTCGGTCCTTCTTCCTGATACCAAACATTCTGACCCTAAAACAGTATTAGTGACTGTTCAAACTCCTCAGTTGCCTGATGTATTCTTGACACTTGAAGACATTATTGTCGAGACAAAGTTCGACACTGGGTCTGAGATATCAGCCCTAAATACAAAGTTTTGCAATGATGTTTTTTCTGCAATACATGTTCAGCCTGCAACGCAGTATTTGCGAGGTGCAAATAACGAAATCTTCAGTATCGCAGGAACTGTCACATTATCTTTAGGGCTGGGAAAAGCTCGTTTTACACATTCTTTCCTGCTTATAGACGAGCTACCCGTGAAATGTCTCATGGGTATGGACTTTATTAACAAGTTTCAAATAACTTTGAATTTTGTACAACATGTGATTTCCTTTCCGGAACCTGTCGAAATGATTCCGACGGTTCCTGTAGATATTACGAGTTTATTGTTGAGTGACCAATTGAATGAGGGGCAACGAGACCAGCTTTCTCTCCTTTTACAGGAAAGCCCTGGTTTATTTTCGGATCAACCTGGTTTCACACAGGTGGTTTATCATGTTATTGACACTGATGGTTCGAAACCCATTGCGACGAAACCTTACCCTTGTGCTCCACATAAAAACCAGGAAATGCAACGTCAAATTGCCGAAATGATTAAGCAGGGCATAATCAGGGAATCAACAAGCGCCTGGGCGGCTCCTGCCTTCTTGGTTCCAAAGAAACAACCAAATGAATTTCGTTTCGTGACAGATTTTCGCAAACTCAACCAAGTCACAAAAACAATCAATTATCCCCTACCTGTCATGTCACATATTCTAAATGACTTGTCGTCAACCAAATGGATGTCAACTTTGGATTTGGCGAGTGGATATTGGCAGGTGGCAGTACATCCGGACTCGGTCGATAAAACAGGCTTTGTGACTCCTTTTGGGGCCTATGAATATTTACGTATGCCTTTTGGTTTAGCTTCTGCACCTGCTACTTTCCAAAAGCTTATGGACACGGTTCTCAGACCTGTCCTGGGTCCCCATGTGCATGTCTATTTGGATGATATTATTATCACATCAGAGACTTTTGACGAGCACCTTTCTCTGCTCAAACAGGTGTTCCAACTTATATACAATGCTGGCTTGACGTTAAAACCCAGTAAATGCCAGATAGCGAGGGACGAGATTGTATATCTGGGGTTGAAAATTACTCCCCACGGCTTATTCACTGATAATGAAAAAATTAGGCCTATTGCTGACTTTCCTCGGCCTAAAACAGCAAAAGAACTATCCCGCTTTCTGGGAATGACCGGATGGTATCAGCAGTTCGTCCCCGCTTATGCTACAATATGTGAGCCATTGTATGCTTTAAAGCGTAAATACAAGAAGTTTATTTGGACACCTGAAGCTAACGCTGCATTCGAAACACTGAAGTCTGCATTGACTCAGCCTCCGGTGTTGGCTTTCCCGGATCATTCTAAAGAATTTGATATTTATACTGATGCATCCGGAGTTGGTCTTGGTTGCGTTTTGTCACAAGCTGGGCGTCCAATAGCTTTTGCGTCTCGTACTTTAGCCAAAGCTGAACGCAATTATTCAGCTACGGAACGTGAATGTCTTGCTGTTGTGTATGCACTGAATAAATTTCAATGTTATCTTAACGAATTGACAGTTAACATAATTACGGATCATTCTGCCCTTCAGTATTTGAATTCTGCTAAACACCTATCTCAAAGACTTATGAAGTGGGCTCTGAAGTTACAAGAGAGCAATATCAAAATTTCGTATCAGCCAGGTAATAAGAATCAATTACCGGACGCATTATCTCGCGTTCCGATTAGTGGGGTCCCCACCGAAACTACTCCTGGATGTCAGCCTTTACTTCTGATAGCTGATATCACATCCAGAGAGCAGATAATGGCAGAATTAATAAATGATCCAGATTTTGGGGATATTTACAATTTTTTGCTTGCGGGTTCGCCCCCACAAAGTGATCCTTCTCTGGCTGGAAGGTCACAACATTTTGAAGTAATAGAGGGTCTTCTTTATTATACAAAGTCTCGGACTACTAGGGCAGAGTTTCGCCCATGTATTCCGCGAACCCTTAGAATGGCTCTTTTAAATGAATTTCATGACAAACCTCTTGCAGGCCATTTAGGTATTCGCAAGACCCGTTGTAAATTGCGGGATGTTGCCTATTGGCCTGGAATGTACCAAAGTGTGCTCGCATACGTTCAATCATGTCACTTGTGTCAGATTAATAATTATCGTAATGTAAGACCGGCCGGTCACTTGAAATCTAGTTCAAGTTCTCATGTATTTGATATTATTTCCATAGATTTATTGGGACCTTATCCATTATCTGTTAAAAATAAAGCTCGTTATGTTTTAGTACTAACTGATAATTTTTCTAAATGGGTTGAAGTTTTTCCCATTAAAGCCGCTACGGCTGAGATTATTTGTAATGTCTTAGTTAATGAAGTATTTTCTAGATATGGTGCACCTAATAAAGTAGTTTCGGATAATGGTCCTCAATTTATTTCTGACATTTTTGAAAGAATGTGTGCGAGATTACACATTAAACATAAATTCATTTCCCCATATCATCCCCAGAGTAATCCTGCAGAACGCGTTAACCGAACGCTAGTGAAAATGATTGCGACTTTCGTAATGGACCACCATGAAAGATGGGATGACCATTTAGAACTTTTTGCGTTCGCCCTCCGCTCGTCTGTCCACGAGTCTACTAAAATTACTCCTGCAGAACTTTTTCTGGGTCGCAAAATTAAAACCCCTTTTGAAAATTTAACGGGGATTATCGACGAACTAAATCAGCGACCAACTCCGCAATCAGTACACATTATGGCAGAAAAAGCTCGTGTTGCAATGCTAGGAGCACAAGCGGCTCAAGCACGATATTATAATTCTAGGCGTAGGGAACCAGATCTTGTCGTTGGAGATCTCACTCTCGTGGAAACGCACTTCCAGTCTTCTGTTTCGCATACTTTAGTGAAGAAATTTGCACCCAGCTACGAAGGTCCATATCGGGTGGCAAATGTCTTTGAAAATAATATTGTTCTGGAGAAACCGAACAACAATTTTCAATATGTACATGTTGATCAATGTCGCAAGTATCACGAACGGGATATCGAGTTCATTATCAATCCTACTCAACCTTCTGTTCCACAGACTCAAGAATCTATATCTCATGTTCAACCGCCAGAAATTGTGGACGACCCACCGAACATTTTTGACGAATCACCAGTGATTTTTCCTTCACCCTCCCCCTCCAGACGAGTTCCTACAACCGCAACCTGGTCCTCAATTTATTTCGAGCCTTGTTCTCCCGAACGCGAATCGAGCCTTGTTCTCCCGTGAGACCAAGGCTCGATTCGCGTTCGTCGAATACTAGTATCGTTCCTTTCCCTCCAAGCATTGCCAAGACTATTGTTGCGCCGTTTCCGGCTACCTCTGCATCAACGCGGGATACTTCTTCTTTGAATACTTCATCGGAAAGTATTCCTATAGGCAAATCCAAACATCGCCCTGCACGACCGCTGAATTATAGCAGCGACTCAGAGGCGTCGGACATTTCGGATTTGTCAGTTATGAATCCAACATTTAATATTCCACACCGTCCAGCACCACCAAAAGCTGGGCGCAAACGTCACTTGTCTCCCCAATCTGCTTCGCCGCAACAGCGACGAAGGCAGAAATCTTTGCATCCGCCCGGGTTTCGCCCCTGGAACCTCCGTTCAGGGCAAACAGGGCCGATGCCTGCTACTACTATCATGCCCCGTGGGCGTAAACGAAAACAAGCGATGTGGCCGGAGACACGTCCCTCCAAAAGATCCTGGAAGGACACAACGGGCCCCAGCATCAAGGGACTTCATATCCAAAGCCTGGGGGAGCCCGTTCCTATCAGCCGCAGCAGGGATTTCCGGACCGCCAGACTCCTGACCGTTCCTATCAGCCGCAGCAGGGATTTCCGGACCGCCAGACTTCTGACGTTCCTGACCGTTCTTCTCAGCCGCAGGGATTTCCAGACCGCCAGATTCCTGACCGACAACAGACCGATGTTCCATTACCGTCCCGGAAGAGATCCAAGCCACCTGATTTCCCCAGTCCCATTAGGCCTGGAAAACGTTTTCGCACTAGAATTTTTTATGCGTCCTCGAGATAAGTAAGTTCTCGTGGACAGGTTCTTTTCTCAGTTTATTGTTTTTCCTGCTCGACCAGTTGGCGTGTCAGAATTTCTTTTTTCGTGTGGGCCTATGCATTCTTTTTGTGTATATATGTGTGTTTTTTTTTTTATATTTCTTCTATGTCCATCTACTAATCCACTTTTTTTGTATATATCTATGTGCTTAGGGGTAAAATAATAAAATTGTTACTGTTAGGCAGCTCCAGGTAAATTTCGCTGCTGATACAGTTGTTCTGTATTTCAACGCATGAGGCAAACGTAATTTGAAATGAAAATAATAAAATTGTTACTGTTAGGCAGCTTCAGGCAATCTTCGCTGCTGATACAGTTGTTTTGTATTTCAACGCATGAGGCAAACGTAATTTGAAATTAAAAAAGTGATTCCTGCTAGGCAGAATAAAAGGAAAGTATGCCGATGCAGGTTTGGTTTGTTCTACACTACAAATTTCAGTCGAATACAGATTCGTAAATTGTTATGCCAAGTTGATAATGTAAATACGGCTACCACCAAACAACAAATCAAAAAAAAGATCGAGAAACGTCAATCATCGCAATGTAAGACTTACACTCCAAAATTGATAGATTTTTCGGAAACCAAAAAAAAAAAAAAAAAAAAAAAAAAGAAAAAAAAAGAAGAAAAATTAAGGGGGAGATGATGTAACGTATACTCTATATTCACTTTCCTTTTGATTTTACTATCTCTGGTTATTTTATTTTACTATGTAAATTATCTTCCTACTGAACGAAATATTATTTCACCCCGCTGAATGAGATCTGGCAATGAGTGTAAGTCATGACGTGGTGGTAGCTCGTATATAGGCGCGTTCATCGAGAAGTGGTAGAGTTGAGTCGTTGCGTTGTGTTGTGTGTTGTTGCGTTGTAGTTGTGTTGTTGCGTTGTAGTTGTGTTGTTGCGTTGGAGTTGAGGGTGGTTGGTGTTGTTGGTGGTGTGTTGCGTTGCGTTGCAGTGTGTTGTTATGTAGTAGTGATATATGAGTGCCTTAGTTGACCAGGAGTCATCATAATAAACAAGTTGTTCTGTAAGTTCAGTCTTTTTCAATTCTTAGTTTTGTCAGACCTCTGTCTGGCTGTTAGGTTTATGACTTTGATTACTTAATATAAATAACCAGCGTTGAGACTTTGTTTAAGTTCATAATTAACGAGTAACACCCTTTTGGGAATTCATTATTTTGAAGCTTAGAGCATTATTCATTCATAATAATTAGCTTAGCAAAAAGATAAACAAAGCTAATTCATTATAAACTGTGACACATGTAAGCACAGGGTTTACGCCTTTTGAATTGGTGCATGGAAAAAATTTGAGGACGCCAATGACACTATTGTATGAAAAATGGATGGGTCATCCTGAAGAAGAAAACTATGTCACTGAATATGTATTTGAGTTAATAAATAGGATAAAAAGATGTCAAGAACTTGCCATTAAAAACATGGAAGTGGCTCAATTGAAAAGAAAATATTGGTATGACAGAAATGCGGTAAAACGTGAATTTCAAGAAGGAGATTTAGAATTAGTTTTTGTTACCTGCAGGCCAAATAAGTTAGCGGAACAGTGGAAAGGACCAGGGAAAATTGAGAAAAAAATTTCTGAGACTAATTATGTAGTAAGCTTTGAAGGTAAAAATGTAAAGCATCAAGTTTATCACATTAACATGCTGAAACCATACCATAAACGACCAGAATTTGTGAACTAATTGCCCGGTTGTGAAAATGGTGAAATGGATTTAGAGATTAAATTTCCGCAAGTTGAAAAAAATCCCAATATCTTTAACTTCTCTGATATCGAGGAGAACAGTAAACTTCGAGAGCGCCTAAGTGGCCAACAAATTCAGGATCTGAAAAAACTATTATGTCATTACTTGAAAATGTTTTCTAAAATTCCAGGGAAGACTCATTTGGTCGAACATGATATCGAGCTAGCTAGTAATGCTATTGTAAGAGTTAAGCCTTATAGAATGTCGCCCAGGCAGATAAATATTCTTAAAGCCGAGATAGATAAAATGCTGCAGTACAAGATTATAGAAGTTGGTGAATCAGACTATACATCACCCATGATTTTGGTAGAAGTACCCGGAAGAGATCCACGCCCATGTATTGACTACAGGCGATTGAATGAAGTGACAAGGACCCAGTTCTATCCATTGCCTAACATAGAAGAAAGAGTCGAAAAGGTTTCTGGAGCGAAGTATATTACAGTATTAGATTTAACAAAAGGGTACTGGCAAATTTCATTAAGTGCTAGAGCTCAACGATTGGCAGCGTTTGTGACTACTTTTGGAACGTATTGGCCCTTAAAGATGCCATTTGGCCTTAAGAACGCACCTTATTTCTTTAGCAAAATGATGTCGGAACTTTTGAGAGGCTGCGAAGAGTTTGCCGTACCATATCTAGATGATGTTGCCATTTTTTCCGAAAACTGGGGGATCATTTGATACACCTTGAAGAAGTGCTACAGAGGTAGCTGAGGGCTTCCTTGACCATAAAACCTTCCAAATGTAAGTTTGCTCAAGATCACGTCTTGTATTTGGGTCATATTGTTGGACAAGGATATCGAAAACCAGCCGAACGAAAGGTTCAGGCCATACAAAATTTTCCTACGCCAAAGAACAAGACGCAAGTAAGATCTTTCTTAGGCCTGGCGGGATATTACAGCAGATATAGTCCAATGTTTTCTTCGATAGCAGCTCCCTTGACAGACATCTTGAAGGGTAAAAATCGTAAAGAGGAAATGATATGGTCAGAACAATGTGAGAAAGCTTTTGTGGAACTAAAAAAATCTTTATCTAGTTTTCCTGTTCTGTATGCCCCTGACTATGAACGTAGATTTATTCTACAAACTGATGCTTCAGATCAAGGAATGGGAGTCGTCCTCTCGCAAGAACAAGAAGATGGCGCTGAACATCCTGTACTCTATCTAAGCAGAAAACTTTCGACAGCAGAGAAGACATACAGTACTAGTGAAAAAGAATGTGCCGCCATTATATTTGCGGTACAGAAACTGAAATGCTACCTGGATGGTCAAAATTTCCTCATACAAACTGATCATAACCCTCTAGTTTGGTTACGTACCAACGCAAGTTCAAATGCTCGTCTGATGAGATGGGCCCTTGCTTTACAAGCATATGATTTTGTTATAATTCATCGATCGGGAACTATGCACAAAAATGCAGATGGACTGAGCAGAGTTCCAACTTTAGATGATCCACCTTGATCATGCTATGTGTCTGCTAGTGAAAAAAAAATTATTTTTTTTTGGGTGTGATATATACTACATAGAAATTGTTGGAAAACACGTAAAGATGATTGTTAAATTAACTCATATATTTCTCTTTGTAAATGGATTATGACTCATTATGTGAACTATGACTATTGTATTGTAAAATGACAAGAACTTTTTACCACTGGAAAAAGTTACTCTGGAGTGAGGAGGGGTTGTAAAGTCTGACTTCCACGCACAAAAGTGCGGAAGGATACATTGACATTTAATGACTTGAGCGTATGGTGAGTGATGAGGAGAGTTGCGAGAGAGATATCGAAGGAGGAGGACATGGCGAGCTTTGGCTAAGACAACAAGTTCAGTTTATACCGCGGAGTGTATTCCAGTTGATGTTTTTTGTGTAAAGTAGTAAATGTTTTGTGTTGTGATCGAGTGTCTGTGATGTTACAGCACAACTAACATTTTGGACTACGAGGATTTTCTTCCTGGAGTTCCTATGTCCAGAATGAACGATGCAGCTCCTGCTGAAGCTATCGAAGTACGGAATCTTTTCAAATGTTTCTTTAATGAGTGAATGATTAAAGCCACATTAAAGCAGTGTACTATAAAAATAAAAATTATTTAAAATAAAACTTACTTGTTCCACATTTTCTTGCAACTTCGTTCCATAGGTTATCCAATTGGAATCTGTTGTGGTGATCTGCATGATGCCGGTCCCAAATAGAGATGCGTTCGAAAACAGCTGATATCAGTGTCTCTTTGAAATTGTCACCCATACTTCAAAAAGTCATTAAATTATTTCCACCTTTTAAACAAATCACAATAAAACTCCACAAATAAAACTTGCTTCTATAAAAACACAACACGGTTTTTAAAGTTACAAGACATATGACTGCGTAGTTTCACAGTCGGTTGGGAAAGTGGGTCAATGGACAGAAAGTGTGGCCTTGAAGGAACCATTCACAGCGTAAGTTTGAGAATGCCTGGCGATGGTCGAGGCTCGAAAAACAAGCCAGTTTGATATCATCACTGTGACGATCATCACAGTGACAGAGCGCAGATAGCATCGTTGCTCCACGATGAATGAGCCTGTAAAGATATATGGTTTTGTTTCATCATCGCTAGGCATCCATGTGCACAGCTCGGCGATGTGCCAGCAGCAAGGCTGCGGCATAAACGTACCCTAATATCACCACCAAGAAACGTACACAAGCTGTGAAAGGATTTTACACAGCAGTATGGTAGACTGTCCTCAGAACTTACTGACTCTCTCTTTGCCAACATGCCGCGACGTGTTCAATCATGTATCACCCTGAGGAGCACCATTTTAAGACCAAAGTATGTCCTTCTGGTATGTTTATTAATTTGCATATCTCAGGTTTTTTTTTCGAATAATATGATTTATTTGAAATGCATTCAGTGCTTTGTCTTCGTTTTTGAGTATATTGCGTGTTGCTGTCCATGCTATCATTCTGCCACGTTTCGGTGTAATTAATATCTCTATACTTCGATTCACCCTAAGATGACACTGTAACGAAAGGTACGTGAAACTATTGCCGCGACTAAAAGTAGTTCCCAACATTTTCCGTGAAAACCAACGCATTGTTGCCCAGAATCATACTAAGTATTGTCTTAGCTGTTTACCTATAAGTACATATAGTTATTTTAGACAGATCTAAAAATGAACTATTTTCAGAAATTAAGTTTTAAAATTAGACCAACACACGCATGCGTAGATATGCAGTGTTTGGGAGACAAGGATGCCAATGAGCTGATGGGGGAAGTGATTGATAGCTGCTAACAGCAGGACACAGTGGGGAGTGACGCGGATGAATATAACTCACGGCCGTCCCCGAAGGCTCAGTGAGTGCATAGGCTTTTGCACCTTAAACTGCGGTGTCATCTTAGGGTGAATCGAAGTATAACCGTTTTCTCATAATGTTGGTATTTGTGTATGTATCTTAAATTTTGCATATGAGTGTAGGTTAGATATATCTTTCTACACATCAACTTAGTTTTTGATAATCTGGGATTGTTTCTGTAGAAATTATGCACAGATAAGTTACCGAATGTAAAAAATAAACTCTTGGAATAGTTAAATGTATGCTGATAAGTAATTTAAAAGATGAGTCTTTTTCATAAGGTGGAAAGCAATGACCAATGGAAATACCACTAATTTTGTTAGTTGTATATGCATTGATCATTGTCTTCGCTGGGAAGCATTTCGCGTTTCAGAAAAAATGCTTGACATAGTTGGCATTTTTGTGTCCCCCGTACAGAAACAAGTGAAATGAACATGAGCTGTTTTCCGAAACAAACGTATTACTGAATCCCCCGACCAATGCTCTAAGGACTTTAATTTCGCTCAAGGTATTTGGTTCTCTCAGTAGAAAACAGAGAATGAAACAAAAGCGCGGACCAACTCGATAAAGAATACAAATAACGTCACGGTTTAGGAGCGGTAGAAGAATTCTTTTTTGCTTCAGACAGGGTGATATTTCAGAGGGTAAATTCTGTGAGGAAGAAAAAGAAAGATATCCAGGTTGTTTGTTATTGTCGACCATTTGTCATGGTGGAGAAGAAAGGTGATTTTAGTGTTCGTAGAAGTAGGTGGGCTACGCGTTGGGCGGGGATGTGACAGTGGGGGGCGAGACGAAGGAATTGTGTTCTTTGTCTCCATGGCAACCACGGCCAACGAAGTCGGCGAAATGAGAGGAAGAGCGGTTGCATGCAACATTGCGTGAGGGCTTACCTGCCGCTGAATTGAATATTAAGCTTGTTCTACGGTCGAACAGAGAGTTCATTTGACCGGCGTAAACTGCTGTTATAACAGCAAGAAAACATGGACAGCCCGTGGAGGGAGGGGCTCTACGGCTATTAACTTTTAAAAGAAAACATTAAAGAGATGGTGCTGTTGCCCTTCCTCTTACGCGGATTGCACTCATATTGCCGCGGGTTGCTGTTAACACCACCTCAGTTTTTCTTCTATTTAAACACACGTTTCACCTAACTTCGCAGACGTACAAAGTATACTCACTCGTTTAAGTAATCGGTGTATCTGTAAAACAGGAAATTTCTGAGTCTAAACACAACGTAGTGGATTTCTTATACTAAGCTGTCATATGTCAATTTAAAGACGGGTCTGTGGAATACGGAAAGTGAGATGGTAAAGTCAATGGATCATAAATTATACAAAAAAATAGAAAAGAGATAGTTTTTGGATGTTATGTATCTGTGTTGCATGTATAATATTATTTGGAATACAAAGGCAACAAAGGACAGTGTTTTTCATGTGTACCAGATACAATTCAATATTTTGAGCTGCTTTTATCATATCTACCGTAACAGATGAAGATGTTTTCTGTTTAGGGTTTAGCGGTACCGTGAGCGGCTCACGGTACCTGCTTAAAGCAGCAGAGTTGGGCAAAATCGTAATTGAATTAATCGGTAATGCATTACAGCGTAATGGTAATGGGAACAAAAACTTAGCGTTACCATTACATGGTAACAGTGAACTGGTCATTAGAATTGCATAGTAATTGTAACAACATGTAGCAATTACCCATTGTACAGTAATCGTAATGGTTAACTATAATTAACCCACTATAGCCACAAGGACATATTAGCACTACACTCACAGTTAAGCAACTCAGCCTGCACTGCCGAATATTACAGAAATTTGCGAACTCTTGACATTTTTGCCGTACTTCTCAAGTGTTGTTGTCCATTACTTGTCTGATACGAGCACTGGAGTAGCGAGCGACTGACCCCTGTATATATACATGTACTTTACGACAGGACCTGAACCTTCTGGAATATTCTTAAAGATCTCCAACTTCCCACTGCCCGATCATTCTAGAACATTCTACAAACGTCTAACTCATTCTTTTCGCTTCTAGAACATTCTACACAACACTTCGGTTTCTGTCTGCTACGTTACATGGCCGACTTTTCTAGACATAAATTTTGGCCCACGTACATTTTTATACAGAAGTCATCGGTATGTCAAACAGAAGTCATCGGTCTTTCGACGTTTATAAGTGAGTCACGGAAAAATTCTCATCACAAATAAAAACTCTTTGCTTACAAATTGACTCACTTATAAACGTGGAAAGAGCGATGACTACTGTTTGATGTTCTTAATCCACGTCAATTGTTATTATTATTTGCAACTTGCGTAATTTCATTACCAAATAATTCCATTGCGTTGGAATGTCATTATTAAATAATTGAATTATATCCCCTTCATTGCAATGTATTACAGATTAATTCCATTACCTTGTGCAAACCATACTTGGGATTACCTTGTAATGCATTACACGTTAATTGCAATATGTATTCCATTACTTTGTAATGCTTTCCTGCCCAAATCTGATAAGCAGTCATCCGTCCCTAATTTGGGATCACTGGTTCTGAGTGGGAATGCCGTGCCGGCCTGTGCCCGAGTAGACGAACGGTCGTCACTTGGACCACTGCACTACAGTAGACACCACAGAAGGAAGGTACAAGCAGGCATGTACATCTGTATTGCCATATGCGTTCCCCAGGGTCTCGTATTGCTTCGAAAATAATGGTTTTGTTCTATCACGAAATAAAATCCCGTCTCTCCTGGTGGCGCAGTGGTATAAGCTCAAGTTTATGATAGTTCGTCCAAGTGCGACGATTCTTCAGCTCCAAACTGGGCGGGACTGGCACACCCTCCACGACACGAGCCGTGCCGCCTACCTGAAACCAGTGGCCCCAAATTAGTGCGGGAGACAGCTTATAGCCCTTAGATGTATTCACAGCGGTTCCTGAACTAAAAAACAACAACAAAAATAACAACAAGAAAGATGACACCCAATTTTCTGGTGTAATAAGCACGTCCTTTGAAACCGTTCTGACGCAAATTAAATTTATCAAAGCTATTCAAAGTCAATGGAGCCGGTATGGAAAACAATAGTATCTGACGGAAGAAAGAAGTTTTTCAATCGGGTTTTTAATCCCTCAGATATTGCTGTAAACGAAATCATGAGCTTACACCCTCTGGTTGCAGACTTGTGCATTAAGAAAAACATGAATTTATATGAGAAACATTTCGCACCGGAAACGCTCTCCAACACAGAAAGAATTTTTCAATTCGGACTCTTAGAAACAGAGATATTGACAAAAATAAGACGTGACTTTACGTCCGCTATTGGGAAAACCATGCATTATTTTAGGAAGAAAGTATTCTCAAAAAGATTTTCCATATGAGCGGTATCGGTCCAAGAAATAAGGAACTTAGTCGAGTTTTCAGGAGCCCAGATTTTGCTACAAATACATCAGAAGCAGAAATTAACACTTATACCTCTTGGTGGCCAAACCATTTTTTACCAAACATTAGGAATTATGTGAAAAATATTTTCCATCAGGTCTTGTATGCAATACAGGAAGAATTTTTCAAATCGGAGTTTTTAGAAGCAGAAAAACGCAGAAAACGCAACTTATCTTTGTGCCCCCTAGCGGAAAGTCAATGATTTGCTTGAAAATTATGAATTTATAGGAAAAACATTTCGCATTTGGAGCACTATCCAACAAAGAAGGAATTTTTCAAATCGAACTCCTAGAAGTAGAGATATTGACAAAAATAAGATATACATCTACGCCCTCTGGCGCAGAAACCATGCATTATTTCAAGAAGAAAATATTCCTAAAACGTTTGTTGACATGAGTAGTATCGGTCAACAAACGACTTTTTTTTAATCGAGATTTTGGAAGCTCATATTTTGCTGCAAATACATCAGAAGCGGAAATTAAGACTTACGCCACCTGGTGGCCAAACCATTTTTTACAAAAATTAAAAAATATAAGCAAAGGATTTTCCATCAGGAGCTGTATCCGGTGCAGAAAGAATTGTTCAAATCGGAGATTTAGAAGCAGAGATGTAGGGGAGGGAAAGCCATTTGCCCTTACGTCCCCGTAGCTGAAAGTCTATGAATTACTTGAAATTTTTGAAATTATATGAAAACCATGCCACACTAGAAACACTATGCAACAAAGAAGGAATTTTTCAAAT
The DNA here is from genome assembly GCA_039090855.1 of Macrothele yani. Classification (NCBI taxonomy): domain Eukaryota; kingdom Metazoa; phylum Arthropoda; class Arachnida; order Araneae; family Macrothelidae; genus Macrothele; species Macrothele yani. Next base: position 70,128,610 of record CM077010.1, on the reverse strand, counting down.
CAGATTCTTAGAAGTAGAGATATTGACAAAAGTAAGATATGCATCTACGCCCCCTGGGGGAGAAACCATGCATTATTTTAAGAAGAAAGTGTTTCTAAAAGGTTTGTCGACATGAGTACCATCGGTCAACAAACGACATTTTTTTCAATCAAGAATTAGAAGCTCATATTTTGCTGCAAATACATCAGAAGCGGAAATTAAGGTTTACGCCCCCTGGCGGCCAAATTCTTTTTTTTTTTTTTACAAAAATTAGAAATTATGTGCAAACGATTTCTCATCAGGAGCTGTATCCGGTGCAGAAAGAATTTTTCAAAACGGGAATTAGAAGCAGATATATAGGGGGAAACGCAATTCACCTCTACGCCCCTAGTGGAAAGTCTATGAATTACTTGAAAATTTTGAAATTATACGAAAAACGTGTCACACTGAAAACACTATCCAACAAAGAAGGAATTTTTCAAATCGGACTCCTAGAAGTAGAGATATTGACAAAAGTAAAATATACATCTACGCCCCCTGGCGGAGAAACTGTGGAATATTTTAAGAAGAAAAAATTTCAAAAAGGTTTAGCGATGTGAGTGGCATCAGTCCACGAAATAATTTTTTCAATCGGTATTTTAGAAGCTCAGATTTTATGGCAAATACATCAGAAGCAAAAATTAACTCTTACGCCCCGTGGTGGCTGAAGTATTCTTTACCAAAAATTTGAAATTATATGCAAAAGATTTTCCATCAGGAGGCGCATCCGCTGAAGCAAAAATTTTCAAATCGGAGGTTTAGAAGAAGAGTTGTCGAAAAAAATGTAATTTACTTTTACGCCCCCTAGCGGAAAATCTATGCGTAATTTGAATGAGTAACTATATCTAACATACTCTTCCACATAAATGGAACCGAAAGATAAAGTAATTTTTTCAATTGGATGTTTAAAAGCAACTATGTGGAATAAAACGCATTTTTGAATTCGACATCATCTGCATTTACGCCCTTTAGCGGCGAAATTGTACATCGTAAAAAAAAAATGGAAATCACATATTTCAAGCTTCTTAATGCAAAAATAATTTTTCAAATCGGACTAATAGTTGCAGAGATAGCGTGGGTACAGACGGACGGACGTGGACGGACAAACCGGTAACATAAGCACGATCTTTTTTAACAAAAGACGTGATAAAAACACCGATTTTACGCGTTTTTGTCTAATATGTGGATTTAATCCAAATCTAGTTTCGATGTTGCATTCTATAGTTTTCTAACCAGTTTTGCCAAAATCCTTCGCCGCCCCGGTGGCGCAGTGGTCGTTGAACAGACAAGTCGCATATTTTTTCGGCTCCTGCGTAGAAGTCAACGTTCGTTAGTTTACTTGTTCTTCTTGTGGTATTTCGTCGTTTTGTGTTTTGGTTGCAGTGTTTCGTACCCTCGCTTCACGAGCAGTGAGGCTGAGTGCTGAGTGGGTGCTCATTTTTTGTTTTTGTTTTTCATTTTCGTGTGTCGTCAGTTACGACGCATGAGTTTTGGTGGGCCAGTGGTCGAGAATGTCCACTACCACTGTGAATAAGTCACCGTCGTCTACAGCTGCTTCGTCGATTGCTGATATGTCTTCGCTTCTTAGTTCTGTGCCTTCTTCGGGGAATGTTGCGTCGACTAGTGTTGCTGGACTTCCAGAAACTGTGCTTCTGGCCACCCGTGTGCCGGCTGCGTCTAATATTCCTGGTTCTGCTAGTTCTACTTCAACGTCGTTCGCGCAAGCTGTGGGAAGTACCTCATATATTTCTAGTGATTCTGCACCACATTTTAAACGTGTAGCTTCGGCGTTGAAAATTATTCTTCCAAGTGATTCGCCGCAAGGTAAGCAGTTGTCGTCTGCCTTATTATTAAGTGTTTTCTTTCCTGCTTTGCGTGACACCCCCTCCCCCAGTATCTGCTTGCTGTGTCGAAGGTCGTTCCAGCCGAAAGCATTGTGTCCATTATTCGCTTGGGTGGAGGGGAGGTTGTTCACTTCCCCCACCAGCAAGCAGTAGATTTAATTATATTTCATGGGGTTGATATTGGGTCCTTTCATCTACAACCTGTCGCTGCAACCCAAAGACCAGTTACGGTGACCCTCTCTCCTGTACCAACGGCTGTTCCTGATTCTCTGTTGATTGATGCCCTCAACACGATGGGTCGTGTTGTGGGAGTGACCAAGATTCTTCCAGCTACAGCCCGTGATTCCCCCTGAAACATGTGCAGGGTGGGCGCCGCCAGTACCGGGTTTTTTTTCCAACTTCTCAGTCAATAGCGGAACGCCCTGCAACTCTGGAATTAGTCACTGATACCCGGACGTACATTTTAAATCTTTTTGCAGGGGTTCAGTGCTTCCGCTGCAAAGGGGAAGGTCATCTCGATTCTGCTTGTCCTCATGCTACTCCTGGTGCTAGATCTGATTCTTCATTAGCTACTACAGTTCCGGTGGCCGCTGCCCCTGCGGATGTTGTGCAGGCCGCTGAGGCACCTGCTCACATTCTACCTTCATCAATTTTGCCTGCTGTTTCTCCAGTCGTTCCTTCCCTCCCGGTTCCTGTCGTCGTACTGAAGGGTTTGGAACCCTCCAATGAGGATTTTCCATCGCTGGAAGTGTCTGCACCTAAATCACAACGTAAACGCCCCAGCTCACCTGGTGTTCCTACTCGCTCTTCTCGTTCGTCTCAACGTCTTCGGTCCAAGAAACCAGCCCATTCTACCTCGGGTTCACCTAGCCATCATGAGCCAAATTCTGAATTACTAGTTTCGAACGGATTCGCATGTCTCCAGGATGATGATGTTATGGACACGGTTGCCCCTGATCCTGATGACACTGCAATGGTTGACTCTGACGATGATTCTCCTTCTCCTACACTTCTTGACATTTTTACTATGTTTGAAGAACTTGCGGTGCCTTTGCACCCTCTTACCTTAACTGATCTGTATGCATTGACCACTCGCCGCGTAAGGCGAAGTTGATCACAGTGCCTTGCATTAAGAGTAAGCTTCACTTGCTGCCTGAAATGATTGCACAGCTAAACCAGTTCCATGCATTTATAACTAATGTTACTTTGCCTGGCGGGACTGAGCAATATGCTCGCCGTCTGGGATACCTACTCAAGATTTTGAGGGCTGAATTGGAAGGCTGGATGCAACCTACCAGTGCTGTCCTTGTTAACACTACTTAGCTTTAATTGTAGAGGGCTTGCGTCTTCTGCGGCGAATGCTTTGGTTTACGAGGACGTTCGTTACCTGGGGGCTAATATCCTCCTTCTCCAGGAGACGAACTGTTCCTTGGATGCCGGGTGTTCCAGCTGGAGACGCTGGCCGTACATTTTTTATCATAATTACCGGACCCATCTCAGGTCTGGTACCGCTATAGCGTTTCATGTGCGTTTTCATTCTTCCGTTTCTGATCTTGTTGAGTCACAGAGTCTGCTGGGTTCTTTTCAACATATTTCTTTTTGTTTTTGTTCTAAACGTATTCATGTTTTCAATATCCATATTCCGCAATCTGCTACGGATGCAGAAACTCTCCTCCAACATCTTTCTTCTATCCTTTCGACCATCCATCCAAATGATACAGTCATTGTTGCAGGCGATTTCAATTGCACTTTGCAACCCGGTTTTGACCGAGATGGTTCAACCGAAATCCGTTCCGACCTTGTTTCCAATCTCACTCAACTCGTTGTTAATTTTGATTTGATTGATGCATTCCGTTCCCTCCATCCCCGGTCCAAGGAATTTTCCTGGTTCCCCCCGGCTGCTTCACGCTGTGTCGCAGCACGCCTAGATAGATTCTATGTTTCCAGTTTTCTCCATTCCTCTCTAGTTGAAATTACTCATCATCCTTCCGTTTCGTCAGATCATCGCCCCGTTCTTTCAAAACTTTTTTTGCATTCTTCCTCTGTTCCCCTTTCCCCAGTCTGGTCGCTCGACGATTCAGTTTTAACTGATCCTGTTTTCTGTGCTGAAATTCGCTCTATGATCTCGTCTTCTGTGCAACAACTTTCTTCGTCTGACGACCCAGTGGCTCTGTGGCTTTCCACGAAAATTTCGATTATTTCTTTCGCACGTCAGTTTTCTTTCTCTTCCCGTACTTCTCGCTTTCAAGATATTGATGTTCTCTGTCGTAAATTGCAGACTATTTCTCCTTCTGATCCTTCTTTTCCCGTGTTTCAAGCTCAACTTCGTCGTATTCTGTTTACTTTTGCTTCAACAGCCATTACTCGTCTGAAATTCACTCACTTGCGGTTTCACGACGACCCCTTTTCTAGTTTGAAGTCCCTTGAGGAGTATCATGTTAAAAGCAACACAATTTCCTTTCTTTCACTACCTGACGGATCTACAGTTACCGACCCTTATCGTATCTGTGAACTTACGTTTTCCCATTATTCTGATCGTTTTCAACACCGACTCCTTTCTCCTGCAGATACCTCCCCTCTTCTTCATGTCCTCCCTCAGGTTCCACATTGTTTTTTTGATTCTCTTGTTTCTCCTATCTCTCCTTCTGAAGTCCGCTCTGCAATTTCCAGTCTGAATGACCGTTCTTCCCCTGGCGCGGACGGTCTTCCACTCTCATTTTATAAGAAGTTTCTTCCTTCTCTCCTCCCGCTTCTGGTTGCTTGTTTTAATGCCGTTTTTACTTCTTCAAATTTTCAGTCTTATTTCACTTTTGCTCTTCTCCGTCTCATCCCCAAAACCGGAAACCTTGGTCTTTTTTCTAACTGGCGTCCTATCTCTATTCTTAATACTGACTACAAAACCTTTGCTAAAATTCTCGCTCTTCGCCTCAATCCCGTCTTGCAGCATTTAATCCACCCCGATCAAACTTACACTATTCCCTCCCGTTCGATTACTACCAACATTTCCACCATTCGCAACTTATATTTTCTTGCTTCCCAACTTTCCGAACCTCTCGCAATTTTTAATATTGATCAGAAACAAGCTTTTGACTCCATTAATCACTCTTATCTCTTTGCTGTTCTTCGTCATTTTGGCTTTCCTACTCTTTTCTGTCAAGCTCTTATTAATCTTTACTCTCACTCTTCTTTCCGTATTCGCACTTCCACATTCATGACAGCTACCATCCCCTTTGACAACGGGATCCGGCAGGGTTGTCCCGTTTCGGGTCAACTTTTTACGCTTGCATTTGAACCTCTCCTAATTTGTCTGCGTTCTCGTTTGTTTTCTGTGATTCCTCGCAGTATTGCTCCTACTCGTCACCACCGCATAGTGTTGTCTGCTTATGCTGATGACCTCACTCTCTTTCTTCGCACTGAACGTTCTTTCGGTGTTGTCCTTTCTGCTTATCGTGAGTATGCTTCAATTTCCGGTTCCGAACTTAATATGTCTAAATCTGTCGGTCTGTGGGCCGGATCGTGGGTGGCACACGGTGATCGCCCTTGGGGTGCCCGTTGGTCATCCTCGGTCATTAAACTTCTTGGTGTGTACGTTGGAAATCCCGTGGCTGTTGCTGATGCCACATGGATTCCTCTGGTTCAGCAGCTCAATCGCCGTCTTGCTCCTTTTTGCCGGTTCAAACCTTTTTTGTCCTTTTTTAGCAGAGCACATCTGGTTTCTTCCTTTCTTCTTCCCATTTTGACATATTCGTGGTTCGCTTATTTTCCTTCGCCCATTTTTCTCCAATCCGCTCAACGTTTGATTACTGATTTCATCTGGAATAAAGTTCACTGGGTTCATCGTTCTACTCTCGTCCTTCCTCTGTCCTTTGGAGGTCTTGCCCTCCCAGATCTTTTTCAAAAATCTAATGCTATTCATCTTCAGACCTTTCTCCGTTCTTTTTCTCATCCTCAGATTTCATCGCTTACTATTGTTGATACTTTACTTTTCTCTCGCAGTCCGTTTCTCACTCTCGCTACTTTCCTCCGTATGGATCTGTTCCCCCTCATTCCAGATCACTTTCCCGATACTTATCGCACCGTTTTTTCCCTCTGGCATTCCTTATGTCCCGTCCGTCTCCCACCTACCTCAACTAATGATCTGCTTGCGGAACCTCTCTTTTACTCTTCTGCACTCCGTTCTCCCTCTCCACCGTACTTGTGCTTCTCCACCTGGTTCGCCAGTGGCGTGGTACAGGTATCCCAACTTGTAGATGCTTCTCTCCGCTGGAAGTCTCTTTCCCAAATCGACCCCCCTCTTGCTGGCACTCCCTTACATCGCGCCCAACTCCGGTTGCTTCATTTTCAGCTTCAACGCCTTTACCCGTCCCTCGCGTGAATTCTCTTGGGTTAATTGTTTCTTCTTCGGCGTCCCCTTGCCTTCCTTTTCTGGTTTATTTGAATGATGTTCCCTTTCTGGTGCATCAAGTTACCGCAAAACTCTTGTACCGCCACTTTCTTACTTATTTTCGAGCACCTCTCGCTATTCTTTTTGTGCCTCCTGATGAAACCTCTCAGACATGGGTCGATTCACACATTTCTCTGGCTTCCCCAAAAGCAACTGATATTCATTGGCTACATCTTCATCGCCGCTTGCTCACACCACGAACTCTTCATCGTTTTGGTCATTTGTCTTCTCCCTTGTATTTTTTCTGTTCAACGCTCGGTGATGTTCATCACGCATATGACTCCTGTTTAGTTTTACAGCCTCTTTTTTCCTTTGATGTTTGCTCTTCTCTCTAAGGCTTGTCCTTCCTTTCACTCTGTTTCACATTACTATTTTCTTCGCCGTCATCATCCTTCCGCTGCTGTTCACAATCCAGTTTGCGCGTTTTTAATTTTGCAGGCCAAACTGACTATTTATTTATACTATCATACCAGTGTTGATCGGCCTGCTCTTCGTCGATATCATCCTGCGAGAGTTTTTCTGTGCCTTAGGTTTCGTTCCTCGATCAAGTCCGTCATCCAACTTGAGTACGAGGTAGCTCTGGCCCGGCAGGCAGTTTCTGCTTTCTTCTCGATCTGGTCCCCCCACCTCCCCTGGTTTCGGGTTGAGCATGGGTTGATTCAATTCGTTTGATCAGTTGTTTTTTCTTGTTTTTGTTATGGTGTACTGGTTTCTTCACTTTGTTTGTTTTTGCTTTTCCGGGTTGTTGTCTTGTGTTTTTGATTGAGCTGCAGGTTTTTTTGTGCCTTGTATTCATTCTTTTCTTCTAACCCTGTTGTTTTTCCCTTTTTTTTTACCGTTTTCTTTTTCTTGTTTTTATCATGGCCCTTTGGTAATGTTGTACTGTTTTGCTTCCTTGAGATTCCGGTCTTTTTGTTGTTTTTTCCTCTGTGCTTTGTTAGCTCATTCTACTGGTCGGTATATTCTTTCTTGGATAGTGCTTTTCTACACTTTTCCTCTTACTAGCGGCCTCTGCCTCTTTGTCTGAATTTTCTTGTCGTTTTGCGCTGTGATTGGATGTTTTACAACTAGTTGCTTTGACTTTTTTCTGTCCGGAGTCCGTGGGCATTTGTGTTCCTGTGTTCTGTGTGTATTTTTTCTGGTTCTTGGTGGTGCTGTGCAATCGGTTATTGTTTTTTGTGTTGGTATTTTTGTTGAGTTGTTTGTCTATGTATTATTGTGTGCTTGCTTTCTATGTTTTCGTCGGCCACAGTTGTTGGTCGACGCATTTCTTGTTGTGGTATTTTGTTGTACTAGTTGGCCACCAATTGTTTGTGATCACTGTTATTGTTTGGTATTAGTGTGATGCTTGTTGGGTGTTGTTGTTTTCCGTTGGGCTAGTCTGTGTTGTCTAGTTTTGCAAAACGTTTTTGGCGTGTTGTGTTTCTTTTGTGCTTGTTTGTTTGTTGTTGTTCCTGATCTTCTTTTTGGTACTGTGTTTCCTTAATGTGGTATTACCGTGTTTTTGTAATTGCTCTTGCTTTTTGCACGTGTTGTGCTTAGTTGTTCGGATGGCGGCTGTCCTACTCGCTCTGCTCCTGTGTGAGTTTTTATAATACTGTGATTGTATTTTACCTATACTGCTAATGTGATAATCTTGTTTTTTACTTGTTTGTGTATGTTCTACTTTCGTGTTTCAGTTGGCTCCGCAGTTTAGGGAGCCTTTTTTTTTCTCATGCCTTGTGTTTCATGTTCACTTGTTTTGTCTATTGGGTTACGTTGACCCGAGGAGTTGGTCAACGCTCTATTTGCCTTGTACGTTTTTTTACTGTGCCTCTTGTGTTTTTTTTTTCTTGACTGTATGTGACTACATGTGTAGTGAAGTAGTCAGTTGAGGCAGTTTTGTCTTTTATTATGTTTTAAGTGCACTTTTTGTGTTTTCGTTTTTGTGTTTCTTTGCACTCAAGCTAGGGTTCAACGTCTTTCTTCGCGCTTCTCCTGTCCGGGTTTTTCCTGTAATATTGTTTTTTCTCAGCACAGCCTTCTGTTGCCGTGCACGACTGGACGTACTTTGTGTTGTTTTCAATGTGTTATGATGCTATGCGATCTTGTTTCCTCGTGATTCTCTCTATAGCGCCACGTCGGCTTCTGGGGTTTGTCAACGCGCGTCTTCTTGTTTTGAGTATGAAATTTGAATTGAGTGCGATTTTTTTTTGTGAACCCCGTGTGCCTGTTTGGCTACATTTATTTTGTGTGATGCAGCGGTTTTCCCCCTTATTATCATGTATTCTTCTGTACAGTGTTCCTCCTGACTAACATGCGTCACTTCGTATTTCGTTTTTAGTTATAGCGGTTGGTTAACACCCCTCTTTATGTGCACGGTTTTTTTGTTTTTTATGTTCTTCTTGTACTAATGTTTTGGCCGCTGCTGCATGTTTTCAGAAGTACAGTTTTGTTTCTCCTGTCGCTGTCTTGCAGTGTCAGTCAATTTGTGTTGTGTTGTATTGTTGTTGTGTTTTTTACCTGTCACCTTTGTGTTCGCGCTGCTATGTACTAGTTTTTGGAATGTGTTTTTCTTCCCTCACTCTGGGGTTTGGGTTTTGTAATGTGTGTGTTTTTCGTTTTTTGTTTTCTGTGTTCCTTTTTTATCTGTATATATTTTAATCTTGTTCTGATGTTACCAGTTTTCTTTCCTCCTTTCTTTTGTGTTGAGACTTCTTGGCCTCGTCTCTTTTAATACAGTCCCATGTGACTGAAGCGTATCACATGTACCTTGCTTTTAGACTAATAAAGGTTTATTTTGAAGGCAGTGGTCTAAGCGATGGCCTCTGATCATTCGTCCGAAAGGGGTCCGGGTTCGAATCCCGGTGAGGCATGGATGTTGTGTTTGTCTTACGGCACTGGCTCTCTCCCTTCCCTGGAACCATTGACCCTAAATTAGGGACGGGCGACTGCTTATAGCCCATTGAGTTGCTCACGGTGGTCGTTAAACCTCCAATCACACACAAAATCCTTCTTTTGATCCTTGGCAAACTATGAGACATATGAAGGTAGATCACCCCCAAACCTTTTAAATTCTAAATGAGAAAACACCATTTCGATTCAACGTTTGATCATTTGCTCTAAATCCCTTTATGACTATGTAATGTATGCTGTAGTGGCTCATAAGCATGGTAAGTGGCAGAGCCATAATATCGGAAAAACACAGAATACAAAGTATTCCGCTTAGACGTATAATAAAAGGAAATATAATAAATTCTGAACTTACGACAATTTATTAGCGACACGTATTGTCCCAGATACACAAACTGAGAATTGTTTTGACATATCTAATAAATTTTAACATGAACTCCACTAGGGGCGTGGTATACGTCCAACCGGTATTCTACCTCAGCCCATGTACTGAGAAACATTTGTGGTGTCCAGTTGTTGATCGCAGCAAAAATACTGTCCCTTAAGAGTTCAAGATTACGCACCTGTGCAGCGTACACCTGGTCCTTAACAAATCCCCACAGGAAAAATTCTGTCCCTTAAGAGTTCAAGATTACGCACCTGCGCAGCGTACACCTGGTCCTTAACAAATGCCCACAGCAGAAATTCTGTCCCTTAAGAGTTCAAGATTACGCACCTGTGCAGCGTACACCTGGTCCTTGACAAATCCCCAAAGCAAAAATTCTGTCCCTTAAGAGTTCAAGATTACGCACCTGTGCAGCGTACACCTGGTCCTTAACAAATCCCCAAAGCAAAAATTCTGTCCCTTAAGAGTTCAAGATTACGCACCAGTGCAGCGTACACCTGGTCCTTAACAAATCTCCACAGGTAAAATTCTGTTGGAGTTCGGTCTGGTGATCTGGGGGGCCATGCAATGAAAGTTGATCCTCTCCGAATCCATCCTGTCGAGAAGTGGTCATCCAAGAATGTGCGGGCATCACTGGCAAATTGCGTGAAAGCCCCATCTTGCTGGACAATTGTTCCTTTAGGCAGCTGATGCACAGCGTATTCCTGTATTATATCCAGGTATGTGAGTTCAGTTATCGTGGCCTCCGCAAAAACAAAGGGACCGATGACCTTGTTCTTCATGATCCCACACCAAACAACACATTTTGGAGAATCTCTTTTGAGTTCATGAACAACGTACGGATTTTTGGACCCCCAGATGCGGCAGTTATGTCTGTTTTCCTTTTCAGACACTTCGAGTGTTGACTCGTCTGAAAAGCATACCCGGTCTAAGAATGTGTGGTCGGCATCAATCCTGGCCAACATTGTCACAGCAATTTTGTTCCGTGCCGTCCTGTCATGTGGTTTAGGTTGTTGATGAAGCTTAATTTTGTACGCATATAAACGAAATCTGTTATGGAGTACCCGGTGCGCTGTTGTTGGTGCGATGTCTAGCTGTACACTAGCCTCTGTGATAGATCTTCTCGGGCTTCTCTGAAGTGACTTTCGAATCCGGTCAACGTTTCCATCAGACACCGTAAGATTAGTATATGCTTGCATGTCATCGGTCACGTGGACGCCATCTAAGCAGAGTTTAAAGACGGCGCACGCGTGGGCTCACCTCATAGTTAGGCACGTGTTTAGAGTAGAGTGTATTCGCTGAAAACGATCCGATTATTCCGCTGGTACGACGAAGGTGTAACATGTGTTCGACTGACTTACACAGAGCGGCAGATGGTCGTCGATATGCAACAGCTGGGTTTCAGCATAAGGACGATTTCGGCACAAGTGAGGAGTGTCAGCACGCTGAAACTCTGCGCGTCACGCTACATCTCATTGCACCAAATGGAGAAACAGCAAGAAAATGAAGAAAGATGTAGGATCAGAGCATATATGAAAATTGCCTACTTGACCCGTTTACAAGTGCGATCGTGCATTACTTGCAAGCTACCACGGGTACGTGTTTTCCCAAAAGATACGAATACTTTTGCATGATGTGTGACTATGGGCAGGTTGCCCACCTCCGAACATCGTTGCTGTTACATCACAGGCGCCCGAATCTGGAACGCTGGACAGAGAGAGAGTGAGAAAGGAAACCACACTTTGGAATGCAGGAGCATGATATTCACAAATAAGTCCAGGTGTTGTTCCAAGGAGCTCACATCCGAATGACACCATTTTTTTGATCTCAAAGTCTAAAGTCTTGTGACGATTATATACACATTAAGATAATACAACGTGAAAGAAAATTATATTTGTGACAAACTACGTTGTATTATCTTAATCTATATAGACACCATTTTTATCGACGGCATGCAAGGCATTTACAATCAGCAACCATACAGCACCCTGAAAGAGTACACTTCTGTGGAATGGAATTCAGTATTTCAAGAGAACATATTATGTCCATATTAATGGTACTTGACGGCGAGATGCTACATCGAGGTGATCGTTAATCTCTCCATTAGATCATTCCTTATCGCCTCTCCGGGAAGTATCTTGCAACACGAAAACGTTCATCTCCCACACTGCTTGTATTACAACTAAGTCTCCAGGGGTAGGCATTCTCCGCTGGCAACCACACTCACAGGAATTGTCTCTCATCGGTAAGACAATTCCTGTGAGTACGGCGCGTCACATTCTCCTTCTCCCACAGGTAGGGCTGCACAGTTGTGTACCCAGTTGTTTGAATGCGATGTCACAATGCACCACTGCTGATCTGACGGCATGCTTTATTTTCCTCAGGATTACGTAACTGCTCGAAGAGGACAAACTCTGTATTGAGAAATCCTGAATATAAACATACAATTTTAGTATATATATTTTTTACTTTTACTCCTACAGTCGATAAGATTTCAAGCTGTAAGTTTTTACTGCTTGTAATCTTATCGACTGAAGGTTTACTCCTTCGCTGTGTTATCATTTCCATGTTGATTATTGTATTTTTAACAAAATATCTAATGAAGGGGCATTTGCAATCAGCTGCTTCACATATGTTTTTACGAATAACTAACACGGAATAAAATCTCCTTATTTTTAGATTTCATTCGTGAGAGTAAAATTTGCTTTTCAGAATTCCCCTATTGCTGATTGAACAATCGGAAAATATTTGACTGTCTGCCACAAGAGATGTCAACTCGCGCCATGGTATGATAGAAACAAAGAATTTAAAAGTGGAAGTGTTTATCATTTAAGATTCGCAATGGTCGTCCAAATGCTTAGACTTTTGAAATTTCGTTTGAGGTTTTCGAACCAATCATCATTAAATAAGGGTATCAATAAAGTCATTCTGTAATTTCGAAAACTTAAATCATGGGTTTTGTCTGAGATAAAAAAATATTTATGAAATGCGAGGTAATTTATGCAAGTTTCTTAGGAGCTATTTTAAGACAAAGATCTAGCTATTCCTTTCCCCCGTTTTCAGATAATGCGTCTTCAATGTATTGAATGGCTTCAATCAAAGATAAGATTAATTGTGTCTTTTAGTTAACTGAGGCAAAATCTGTAACAGCATTAGGCAGGAAATTTACGACAGATCACAGGAGAGAAAAGTAGCACACACACAGGAATTTAATTAAAAACATGGATGCAAAAAATTTAATTTATTAGTTCCGTTCATGACACGCCAAGAACTAGAAGAGCCAAAGCAAAGGAGCTTTCAGCGTTTCGAACCACCGTAGTTTACACTCATAATCCAGGGTTGCTGATGATAGTAAACACCCAATAATAACAAGTAAGTAAAATCATGCAATGCATTGATTCTGACACGGTTTCCAACATTCCATAAATCATTACTCAAGTAAAGAGGATAATGGCTGTGGAATAAATCTCGCTACTATGCCCTGACCTTTGACCCCATTTCGATGATATTCACAGAACCTGTTAAGTATACCTCCGGAATAACATAATAAAGTTTTGCCTCAATCGAAGCATTTTTACGTACGTTATGACGCATAATGGTAATGGAATGGATCCCACTCCTATGTCCTGACATTTGACCACATTTCATCCATTTTCAATAGGGTTCGTCCCCAGGCGGTCCCCTACCACATACTAAAATTTCATCGAATTCGAACCATTTTTACGCGAGTTATCGTGCGGACGGGCGGACAGAGAGACAGACAGACAAAACTGGAGCATATACGCTTCTTCAACGTACGGTTGGAAAGCGTTAAAAAGAACGCAGGAAAATGCACAGAGTGATTATTGAATTATGGCGACCAACGTATCATACATAAGGTGAGAGTGGAGCAGTAGGTAGTAAAATTCGGAGCGTGATAAGTAAACTGAAGGATTTATCAGACTTTGAGAAAGGACCGATTGTGGAAGCACGGTGAGCGGGTGCCTCGATTTCCGAAACGGCTGAACTGGTGGGTTGCTTGGCTGGTTGAACAACTTACAAGTCATACACTTTCAATACGCTTGCCGCTGTAGTTAAAGTGTATCATGACTGGCGTGAAAATGTTCAAACAACAACCCGGAGGCAAAACTGCACAGGACAACGAAAGGTTGATGTGAGAGTGAGCACCGGGTCGGACGATTCAACAGACGTAGCATTGTTCGACGTTGACTACCCAATACAACAGAGGTCTGTCACGACCAATGGTCGCGCGCTTACACGTATGGGCTATAACAGAAGACTACCCCGTTATAACAGAACACTACCAAAAGTCTCGCCTGGAGCAAAGATCATGCCAGGTGTTCATCAAATGACTGAAACTCCTTGGATGGTCATGTACATATTTGACGCAAAAAACATGGCGCACTCGATCCGTCCTGCATGGTCTTCACAGTGCAAGCCGGAGGAGGAGGTTGTATATTGTGGGGCATGTTTACCTGGCAGGAACTTGGACCCCTAGAGCATGTGGAACAGCGTATGACTGGTGACAACTAAATTGTTTGCTGATTCTGTACGTACAGCAATGTTGCACTTTTTACTAGAATGGCGACGAAGATGATAATGCGCCGCGGTACAGGTCCAATGTTGTGCGGGGATCGTTTGAAGAACACAATTTAAATTTCTAAGATATCGATTGGCTTCTGAACTTTCCCGATATCAATCCCATAGAGCACGTATGGGACACTGGAACTGCGTATCAGGCTTCTGGATACAGAAATCACTTCCATACTTACACTGAAGAGCAATTGAATTAGAGAGACCTGTCTAATAACGTGTCGCACCGCCTTTCACCCTGATGACGGCAGCGATTCGTCTCGGCGTGGACTCGACAAGACACCGGAAGCGTTGGGAAGCCATACGGATTCACGACCCCTGAACAAGCTCCCACAGTTCACGAAAATTTGATGGAGGAGGGTCAGAGCCTCGAACATCTCTCTCGATGGCATCGCAGATGAGCTCGATGGGATTGAGGTCAGGGGACCTAGCTGGACAAGGAAGCGAGGTCACGTCGGTGGAGTGTTCATCCAACCATTTGGATACAATTCGGGAGCTGCATTGTCTTGTTGCAGGATGAGGTCTCCAGTAGGATGTTGAAGACGCACAAACGGGAGCAAATGGTCGTCCAAGATTTCCCGGTAACGTTGACCTGTGAGTGACGATGTCACACGTACCAGGGGTCCCATTTCAGTCCACGTAAACAGTCCCCAGACGAGAATGCCACCCCCACCAGCTTGAAGAGTACCCTGCTGGCAAGAACAATTCATCGCTTCATGTGGTTTGCGCCGTACTCGTATCCTGCCATCCGCATGTACCAACTTGAATCTCGACTCATCAGTCCAGGCAAAATTTTCTCACATGTCTAGGGTCCAGTGGCGATGTTCCCGCGCCCATGCTAATCTTTGCACCCTGTGATGTGCGGTCAGCAGCGTTACCCACGTGGGACGATGGCTATAGCACCCCATAGCGAGGGGATGGTTCTGGATTGTGTGGCTGCTTACAGGTTTTTATGCACCAACGTTAAAGTTCCCAGTGATTTCTTGCACTGTGGCTAGTCCATCCGGTGTTACAATGCGAGCTAGCCGACGATGGCCCCGCTCATATACTCGCTGTTATCCACGGCAGTTGGCCCTTGCAGGGATGGTTTTACCGGATTCAATGTACTCACGGTGCACCCGTGACACAGTGGCTCGTGAAAATCACGGTGCCTGCACGACTTCCGAGATGGAGTGACCCATTCATCGGGCCCCGACAATTTTCTCATGATCAAATGCGCTTAGATCCTTCGTCTTACCCATACTGCGTCCGACTTTTACTTAACCCCGTCACATCACTCCTTATATTGTCGGATCGCTGCATACGTCATGTCGTTTCCTATTACAGGACCGCCCACAGCGCCATATTTGCATAACGCCAATTGTCTCTAATTCAATTGCTCTTCAGTGTACATTGAAGGCCGCATAACACACAGCTTGATTGCCCATACCTTCCAACAGCTTCCGGCATCTTGAATCGATGTCACGTCGGATAGCTGCTGTACTGAGGGTGAAAGTAGGACCTACGAAGTATTAGGTAGGTGGTCATAATTTAGTGATCACTCAGTGTAAATGAGCTCTGGTCAGAGTTTGGGTCCTTTGGATCTGAACTTGAACTTCACTATAAAATGAATATCTTTCTGATCACCTACTTTACGAATCGGAAAGAGAACTGCAGTTTTTCAGTACTTTCCCATCAACCTTCGTTTATTTCCATTTTGGAACCCTAACGCCGAACATAGAGTATCAGTGACCTGATAAAGCATGTTGAGGAGTCACTCTTGCTTTTCCTCCGTATTACGTGCGAACATCAGTTATATTGAAACTCCCAGGTCTGCGTCACTGTACTCTGTTTAATTCTAAGCAACGATCTCTCTGCCATGACTTTATTTCAACGTCAACGGAGGAATTCAAATCGACAGTAATAAGCTAATGTGCAATTATTGTAGGCGAGGTTTCCCATTTGCGCAAGAATACCAATTTTTACCCTCCCCCCTTCCCAAAGTGATGGCTCAATCCCGCATAAGTTTTACGGAGCAATTCCCCATGGTTTTTATAGCCCAATTCCGCATGTGTTTTATAACCAGGCGTTTTTGTGGAAGTTCGTGGAAGTGCGCACTGTATATGTTCAGTCAATGAGCAAGGATTTCCAAAATCGCAGGATTTAATCGTGCGCAAATCTTGAGAATATAATTTTACAAAAACGTTCGGACCGTTGTTCTCGAAGTGGAAATCTCTGAAAGTTTACGTACATTCGTTTCTGTGGAAGTGCGTAGTGTGCGTACTGTATATGTTGTCTCAATGAGAAAGTATTTGTTGTGTACGGTATATGTTGTATGTATTACATACACTGTTGGACAATTGCTAATGACGGATCATAAACGGCTATATAGCGCATAAAAAAGTAAGTGTGGTTGGATGCCAAGTGAAATAAAATAATGTCAGAATGCCAGGACATTACAAGAAAGACAATTTATTGTGCTCTGAAATCCAGAAGGCTTTGGAACGTGTTCAAGGGACAAACAGGCCATTTTGTGCAGAATACGTAAACGTGAAAAATGCAATTACCGTCAGCAGGCGTTCCGGCGTAAGATGTCAATACGGGATATGGCCACCATGGAGGGCGATGCAAGATTCCACACGTCATGTCATGCTTTGCACAACATTATCAAGCAGCTGTTGGGGTAATTTATCCCATTCCTCTGTCAGTGCACGAATGAGGGCGTCCTTGTTTATTGGAGGGCATTGGCGAACAGCAAGACTCCTCCCCAAAGCATCATACACATTTTCAATGGGATTCAGATCTGGAGAACGTGCTGGCCATACGAGGCGTTGAATATCCTCGCTCTCAAGACACTCCTGGACAGCGACTGTTCGATGACATGTTGCGTTGTCGTCCATGAAAATGAATCTATCACCGACAGCACCACGGAACATGCGAACATGAGGTAACAGAACATCATTAATGTATTGTTGGCCAGTCATAGTCCCAGTTGGAAGCAAATAGAGGGACGTACGGCCATTGATCATGATGCCAGCCCATACCATGACACTACATGTCGGATATCGGTCCCTTTCCTGTATGTTTGCTGGACAATATGCAGTACCACTATCACGCCAGATCAGTTGTCGTCGACAATCAGACGATAGACTGTATCTACTCTCATCTGAGAAGAGGACAGCAGACCAGTCGTTATCAGTCCAATTGCGACGTTGATGGCACCATTGCAAACGGGCGGTACGGTGACGTCTGGACAATGGGATGCACACAACAGGACGGCGGGCGTATAGTCCTCCTTCATGCAAATGTCTGGCGACAGTTTTTCGGGAGATCCGCTTGACAGTAGCAGCCATAAACTGATGTGCTGCCTCACTAGCTGTGCTGCGCCGGTGTCTTTTTGTTGATAGCACTATGTACCGATCTTCTGCAGGTGTTGTACTGCGAACATGACCTCCCCCGTGACGTTTGCTACACTCTCCATTTGTTTGAAATGATTTTCAAAGCCCTGAAACAACACTGTGGCTGACGTCGAACTCCCTGGCAACATCTGTTATTTTTCGCCCTTCTTCAATCTTGCCAATAATAGGGCCACGCGTAAAATCATCTAGGTGATGTCGGGAAGACATACTGAAAATTGCAAGTTCTTCAATTGATTCTTTCCCTTTCAACTTTGCGTTTTAACAACAACGGTCAATACGCGTCAAATCCTTTATATCTCTTATCAGCGCTATGACGTCACGAACAAGTTCGGCAATCCAAAATTTGCATACGAACAACACGTCTTACTGTATCCCGCACTTATGCTAATTTCCACATTTTCCTGCCTTCCATTTTATGGTTGCTATCGTTGCTATTGTCATCCGTCCTTAGCAATTGTCCGGCAGTGTATTATACTTTCCTCTAACCAGACGCTGGAAGAGTCGACTCCGCGGGCCGGAGGTAGAGAAAAAAAGAAACATCCAACTCACAAGGGACCTTCACGTTTTTATGAATCCTATCTTTGAAAATGTATAGATTTAATCGATAGAGCACTTTGAGGAACATTTAAGAGACAACATTTATCGGCGGACCGCTGATGAGAAGAAAGCTACAGATGTTCAAAGTTCACATAATAATTGGTATTATTACATTTTGAACGGACATATACATGTTTAATTGCAACTAATGTGTATCGTAAGGATGATTGTGTGGTTCAGACAAAAATAGGGGGAATACTGAGCACATTTTAACAACTGTAGTGCAGTCTCTGCAGTTCATGTTGACTGCAGCGCCTCCAGTGTCTAAAAAAGACAAATCAAAGGAAACATTTCGCCGAACTTTGAACTCATTTATCTCCATCCCTATTTACGGTCCGCCGATAAAAAAACCCCTTGCTTTCTGCGTTTCTTTAGGTGCTTAAACCAATGATGAGAAGCATTTTCAGTGATTGAATTCACAAAATTGTAAAGGTCCCTTGTCAGATATCCTTTTCGGCGTTAGAGGCTTCGGTGTTGACAAAAGCCACGGGGAAATAGAACTTTATGTGGAATTGGGTTGTCAGATTGGGGAGGGAAGGGGGGGGTTATAAAAATCGGTATTCTTGTGGAAATGAGCGACTTCCATTTTAGGTACTGAAGTCGAGAAAACCGCACAAGCAGCTACCGTTTTACAGCTACGATGCATGCCCTACACCTTGCTTGCTTCGCATCGGTGCTTTTTATGTAGATATTCCTTTACCCTTTAAAGTACACTTCAGATCCTGTCCTTTATGAAGAATGGTAAATCTTTTACACTTTTCTGAGTCACACGTCTCGTGAGAATCCTGAAAGGATGTACGTAATATTGGAGGACATACAGGTTATACGTCTAATCCAGGAGTCTCTAAACTATGGCCCACCTCCCAACAACGACCAAGTGGAAAAACGTACCTGGCCAGCAGAAATAAAACCGTGTGCGGTTTCACACATATATTTCATTTCACTTTTAGTGTGTTTGCTGATATAAAATTTACATTTGTTTAATCATTTCACTAAAACCTACAAATTTTATGACTGTTTTAAAGAAAACAGCATGTGCTTTCAGTATCAATATACACCGATGACTAATTATATTATGACCACACCCAGCCTAAAGGAATGTTTTTTTTTTTTTTTTGATTGGAGGTTAAACGACCACCGTGAGAAACTCAATGGGCTATAAGCAGTCGCCCGTCCCTAATTTAGGGTCACTGGTTCCAGGGAAGGGAGAGAGCCAGTGCCGTAAGACAAACACAACATCCATGCCTCACCGGGATTCGAACCCGGACCTCTTTCGGACGAATGATCTGAGGCCATCGCTTAGACCACTGCGCCACCGGGGCGGCCCTAGAGAAATGAGCACGCCTGGAGACCAAACGGTGGCGCAGATGAGTTTACAGAGCAGTATATTTACACCCCGAGGACCCGCTTCCGGTTAGCAGAGTGTTCAGAGTCAGAATGCGAAAAGTTCTAAATTTATCGGAATTTGATAAAGGACAGATTGTGGTGGCACGAAGCCTAGGAACTACGATCTCAAAAAACGGGCTACTTATAGGTTGTTCACGTGCCGCTGTAGTGAGTACGCATCAAAAGTGGTGCACAGATGGCCAAACGATGAACAGTTGTCCAGCCGTGTGTAGTCCGCAGCTCATTGATGCCAGAGGGAAGCGGAGACTGTCGCGCATTGTTCGCAGCAACTGCAGGGCCACAGTGCGACAAATTATCAGCAGCTACAACAGTGGTGATCAGGACAATCTGTCACAGCCTTCAGCACATGGGCCTGCGTAGCCGAAGACACAGCCGGGTTCCCACACCCAATGCATGTCATCGTCAACAACGCATGAAATGGGCACGTCTCGTCAGAATCCTGAAAATATGACAATCGAGATTGGACCGTGGGTAATTATGAAGAAAGTGGCCTGGTCTGACGAATCAAGATTCCTGGTGCATCACGTAAAAGGCCGAACGCGGATACGCTGAATACCAACGGATGGAATGGCACCTGGATGCTCTGTTGTCCGGAAACAGACC
The DNA here is from genome assembly GCA_039090855.1 of Macrothele yani. Taxonomy (NCBI): domain Eukaryota; kingdom Metazoa; phylum Arthropoda; class Arachnida; order Araneae; family Macrothelidae; genus Macrothele; species Macrothele yani. The sequence continues at coordinate 70,108,429 of CM077010.1, read as the reverse complement.
GGCGGTGGCGGTGGCGGTGTTATGCTGTGGGCGATGTCGTCTTGGGACACTTAAGTCTCCATTTTCCCAACAGCACAATCCTTGACAGCTGTCACGTATCTGAACATTGTTGCGGAACAAGTACATCCATTCATGGAAACTGTGTTGCCTGCCGGTGATGGCCATTACCAACGGGATAATGCGCAACGTCACTCTGCCAGGATCGTCAAGAAGTGGTTCGAGGAACATGCTGGTGACTTTCTGTTAATGCTATGGCCTCCAAATTCACCTGACATGAACCCAATTGAACATTTGTGGTTCGACGTGGAAAAGCTAGTTCACGCTAAATCACCACAACCCCGAAATGTACGGAAACTGGAGGACCTGCTGTTGACATTATGGTACCAGATACCCCAGGATACCTATCGACTCCTCATCGAATCAATGCCTTGGCGAGTGGCCGCTGTTTTGCAGGCTAAATGTGGTCCTACAGCTTATTTGGTAGGTGGTCATAATGTAATGACTCATTGGTGTATACGTTTGCCTGTATATAAAATACCTCAGCACATATGAGTCCAATTTAAAAAAAATAATAATCCTGGGAAACCTGAATTGTGAGAACGGGGATCCATGCCTTTTGAGGTTTCTCGATGCAACACCTTCCATGTAGGGAACTGAATATGAATCTTCACATCGAAATGTTTTCGTATGGTATACCGTTTGTTATCTCTAAGATTGCAAGCTTCATTCACTTAAAATAGCACACAGTATTCCTGCTAACGGGCGTATGATTTTTTCTATACTTGCGTATAACAGTCCTATTTAAAAATGTCTTTTTCCATCGCATAGCTCCAGCTATCAAGAATATTTTGCGCACCTACGTTTTCAAAATGAAGAGTTCTGCTTCTAAGGGTCGCCAGCTAATGTCTGTATTTGGAAGATCATTTCGGATTATGAAGTTCCGGTAAAATATCCTTTTTTGGCCGAATATTTTTGAGTACAAGTAACGCTTTGCGACCAACTTTTTATCCATAGAATGCACAGTCTGTCCGTTAAGGGGTATACTGTTGCATTTTGTACACCTATAAGTTTATGTTTCTAATTCTTCCACATGACTAGTTCGACTTCGAGGGCGAGTAGTTCCTAACCTGGGTTAAGAGTCCCGGTTCGAACAACACGCTGTGCCTTTTGGCAGGAGAAATATAGAAAAATATAGAAGCGGAAACAGATTGCCCTGATAGAGTAGTATGAAAGAAAAGTGCGGAAGAATTAGAGTTTAAGAAGTATAGGGTTTCCCTTTAAGAAGAGAAGTTATAAGCTACCCTACATACTTACCTGCTTACTCCGAGCAAAATTGTCCCCGCTAAAAAAAGTTCGACAACACTCCGCAGTGACCGAGAAAAGGGAAAGGAAAGGGAAAAGGTGGAACCTGAAATAAAAGGAAAAAGACAGCACACATATAATAGTTTCCCGGAGGGAAAATCCGAGTGTTCGTTGAGGAGTCGGATATTTGCCTCGCTACTCAGCAGTTAATCAGAGAAAAGATTTTTTCCCATTGGTCTAAAAATTTTTTTTTCAAGTTTACTTTTACTGAATCTTGCTGCCAATGGTGTTATTTACCATTGTTAAGGTTGTGTTCACAGTAACATTTTACCATAGCTATACACCAACTAATCTTTTAGTTACACCTGTTCAGTTAACAGAAGAAAACACAGTAAGAAAAAAAAGGCCTAAATCAAGGTTGAAGGGAAAGATAAAAAATAATGGCCAATCACTTTTACAAGACTACTAATACCAATGTTTTTTTTTTTTCAGTAGTTGGTTCTTATGGTTAACCGCTTAAATTCTTATTTTCTTCACACGTTTGAAGAATACCTTCAGCACCCTAGTCCCAGTTATTATTTTTTTTGTAATGGAATTAATATTTAACATTTTACGGATAGCATTGTTTGATGGTTTTCCATCTTCGACATGAAAAGTTCCTTTTGCTTCAAAAACTTTTTGCCATGAGGAATGTTTTGCGCATAATTTTTAATTTTCGGCACCACACAGCGCAAAACGGTGATGCTTCTTCCACACATCGTCTGGAATAAATAAAACTAATTTCTTCTTCTACAGTGAGCTCTCTTTCAAACACGGTTTTGCGGCTGATCGGAAATCTGCGATTTCGTGCCCCGCCTTTGTCCAGGGAAGATATACACAGAAGAGCAAAACATTATGATCAGCAAGTCTTTATGCAAAAAATCAGGAAACGGTGTAAATAACACCTGAGACTCATCTCTGTCAATCAGAATTATTCCTACACTTCAGATGGAAAAGGCAGCAGACATAAGCGACTTTGACAAAAGCCAAATTGTTACGGCTACATGGCTGGATCAGGGCATTTTCAAGACAGCAAGGCTTGCTCTTCGTCAGCCGCGGTTATTACCTTAAAAATGTGGTTCGAGGTGGGAAAAATCACGAACCACTGGCAAGGTGTGGGTCAATCACGGATCATCGATGCTGGAGATGAGCGAAGGGTGTGTCGTATGGAATGAGCCAACAGAAGGGATACTGAGGTGCAACTCGCTGGTAATTTGAATGCTGGTAATGGGAGTACTATGTAACAACACACAGTACATCGAACCCTACTGAAAATGGGGCTGCGTAGCGGCAACCCACTCTAACCTTGATTCACAGTCGAAAGAGCCTACAATGGATACGCGAGCATCAAAACTGGACCCTGTATGATTGGAAGAAGGTCGTTTGGTCATGTGAATCTCGTTTCCTGTTGCATAGTGTGGACGGCAGGGTATATTTGCTTCGTTTACCTGAGGAAGCGTTGGCACAACGATACACCGTGGGACGAAAGCTCGCCGGTGGAGGTAGTGTAATTATTTCGGCAATGTTCTGCTGCGAAACCCTGAGTCCATTCATTTATGTGCAGGAAACTATGATGTCTACCACCTACTTAAACATCATTACAGAGCAGGTACATCCTTTCATAGCAATGGTATTCCTCTTTAGTAGTGCCTTCTTTCATCAGAATAATGAGCCGTGCCACACTATCCCGATTGGTTGAGAGTGATACGCGGAACGTGTGGAAGACTTCCAGGATTGACACCTGGAAGTTCGATACAAAAATTTTGCATCGAACTTCCCCAGATGTCAATCTAATTCAGCATCTGCGGTTTGTGTTGGAATAGCAAATCCGACTGCGGCAGCTCAAACAGGTACTTAGAAGTGTTAAAGGATCTTCTGTTCGCCTGGTACCAAACACCACAAGACACCTTTAGAAATAATGTAGCGTCCATGTCTCGCCAAGTAAAATCTGTTTTAGTGGCAAGTGGTGAACCAACATCATATTGGACAATTAGTCATAATGTTTTGGCTCTTCGGAGTACGTGACGTGTAACTGAGGTGACGCAAGGGTCAGAACGGCCGATCGTAGACATAAACCAAAACTGATATAGTTAAGCCGGGAGAATAACTGGCTCAGGAGCGAAGGCACGTGCATTCGAATACCACCACCAGCAAGAGTGAAGCCACAAGTTGCACAGGTTCGTACAGAACGCTACACCTGATCTACACTTGCAAGTATGTGTTTATCTTTTTAAAACCCTCAGTATACCATTTTCGTAACCATTTTTTTTCACTATCAAGTGGGATATCGTCGGCTAAGTTAGGTAAGAAGAAAAAGGGATCATATTGAACTGAAAAGCCGACATCTCTTCTACTATCGCGGGTCAGATACTGGCAGAAGTAGTGGTGTTGGATTTATAATAAAACGAGAAATTCCAAGGGACAGGAAAAGTCCCAGAAGAAGACCACATGGGAGATTTGTGGGTGAAATTCGAAAGTATGCGGGAGTGACATGGAGGACACTGGCACAAGATAGACCGTTGTGGAAGAAACTTGGGGATACCTTCATCCTGCAGTGGATTGAATATGGTTGACAATGATGATGATGATGATGATACCATTTTCGCAACCATTCTCTTTCACTAACTCCTTTCTCACTTCACAGGGAAGGTAAGCAAAAACTCTATCAACGTTCTTCCTCACTCATTCGTGCGATACCTCTGACTGCAACTTCCTGAATGACTGTTCCGATTTCTTTCAAAATGTATGTCATCATCATCATCATTGTCAACCATTATCAATCCACTGCTGGACGAAGGTCTCCCCAAGTTTCCTCCACAACGGTCTGTCTTGTGCCAGTCTCCTCCATGTCACTCCCGCATATTTACGAATTTCATCCACCCATCTCCCATGTGGTCTTTTTCTGGGTCTTTTCCTGTCCCTTGGAATCCAATCTAAAATTTCGGCTGTCCATCTATGGTCTGTCCTTCTGGCAGTATGTCCAGCCCATTGCCATTTCAGGGATTTAACTCTGATCATGATGTCTTCCACTCTCGTCATTTTTCGGATCCACGAGTTCCTCTTCTTATCTCTCCTGGTTATACCAAGCATGCACCTCTCCATGCTTCTTTGAGTTGTCTGCAGCCTTTGTATGTCTCTTTTAGTTAAGGTCCACGTCTCTGCACCATACGTAAGCACTGGAAGGATGCATTGATCAAACACTTTTCTTTTAAGACATAATGGCATATTGCTCTTGAAAATTATGCTGTTTCTTCCAAAAGCCCTCCAGGCAAGTTTTGTACGCCGATTAATTTCTTCATCAATGTGACTCTCACTTGATATCTGCTGTCCAAGATAAACATACGTATCTGTTATCTCCAGTTGTTCTCCATCAATCGATAAATCTTCATTTCTTGTAAAAGCATTGAACATCACTTTTGTCTTCTGAAAGTTCATTTTTAATCCCACTTCTTTACTCTTGTCAGCAAGTTCCTGGATCATACTCTGCAGCTCTGATGGGGTAGTTGCAAAAATGACTACGTCATCAGCAAAACGAAGGTGGGTTAGATAATCTCCATTAATCTTTATCCCTTTGTTTTCCCAGTTCAGTGATTGAAAGACATTTTCCAATGTGGCATTAAAGAGCTTCGGAGATATGGTGTCACCTTGTCTCACTCCCTTTCCAATTTTTATGTGTGTTGTATTTTCAAACAGCCGAATCTTTGCACTTGCATTTTCATAGATGTTATTAATAATATTAATGTATGCATCTTCAATACCGCAGGATTTCAGAGCCGTGGTAACTGCTGATGGTTTCACCGAATCAAAGGCTTTTTCATAATCGATAAAAGCCATGCACAATGGAAGTTCATATTCCCTCGCTCTTTCAATTAGTTCTCTCAGTACGTGGATATGATCTATTGTGCTGTAGCCACTCCTGAATCCAGCTTGTTCTCTCGGTTGAGCCATGTCCAGTGTTACCTTCAAGCGGTGTGAAAGAACTTTAGTGAAGATTTTATAAACCACTGATAGGAGGCTGATAGGTCTGTATTTCCTGAGATCCTCAATGTCACCTTTTTTATGTAGCAGGATCATTGTAGCATTGTTCCAATCCTCAGGAATCTTCCCTTCATTGAGGCATCGAGTGAAAATTTGGGCGAGTACTGTTTCAATTTCTCCACTTGCTTCTTGTATGATGTCTATAGTAATTCCATCTTCTCCTGGAGCTTTCCCCCGCTTCATGTTCTTGATTGCATGAGCAACTTCTGCTGGGAGGACTGGAAGAACTCTGGTACCTTTCATGATGTCTGGAGTACATGTATCATCCCTTTCATATAATTTGGAGTAGAAATCTTTCACTCTTGTCAAAATTTCGCCTCTATTTCTTGTTATAGAACCATCTTCTTTTCTCAGAGCCATAATCTGTTTTCTTCCCTTACTGAGATGTCCCTTTGCTATCTTTAGGCTTTGGTTGTTTTCAATTGCTTTCCTCACTAGCTCACAGTTGAATTTCCTTACGTCTTCAGTGATACTTTTTCGTGCTGTCTTGCATAGCTCTATATATTCCACTTTGGAAGTCACATCTTCTTTAGTTGTCCTCATCTCTCTTCTTTTTGCATCAACATTTTGGTTTTTCCTGATAATTTGTTTACATGCAACTTGTTCTTAGACCCAGCTAATTTTGTTGCTGTTTCCATAAGAGCTTTGGTTACTTTTCTGCTAACTTCCGAAATATCCACTTCTTCCGATGTTAGGCCTTCTAAAGCAGAGAATCTGTTCTTCAGTTCCAACTTGAAAGTATTATGGTGTTTTTTAAGGTTGGTTATGTCAATACATTCTGTTTGTCTTATGAGCTTGCCACGTTCCAGTTTAGTGTTGAGGTGCATCTTACATCTCACCAATCTATGGTCACTACCTGTGTTGAACTTGTTCAGCACACTGCAGTCTTCGATGACGAATTTTTTGTTACACATAATAAAATCAATTTCACTTGTCGTCCCAATTGGATGTCTCCATGTCCATTTCCTGTGTGGCTTTTTCTTGAAAAAGGAATTCAAGATGAAAAATCCTTCTGCCTCTGCAAACTCAACAAGAGTATTTCCACGCTGCCATGGGCAATGCACGCCTAATCCAATGAGCTGGGCAGGCATCAAAACCACTTCGGCAATTTTTTTTATTTTCTCAGCTCCTCTTACTAATGCAGTACAAGTTGGAACTTGGATTGGAACACTTATTTTTTCTAATCCCTCCATTTTTATCACAGTTCTTTCCGCAACTGATTTTAAATAAAACAAAACTATTAAAACATTTCATTAACTAAAACTTTTATTTTATAAAAAGTGAGAAGCCAAACTTACTTCTGGAATAAATCTGCCTTATTATCTGGTAAAGTTTAAGAAAAATACTTTTACCAGTGGCTTGCAATTTAACTGACCGGAATGCCTTTCTCCCGCCAACTAGCATGGAAGCATTAGTTAGTACAATGAAGTTGATTACGGTTTGCTGTGATTGGCTGGCGCTGATGTGTTGTTTTGAGAAAAGACTCAATATCTGACTCTTTCTTGGTAATAGACTCAATATCTGACTCTTTCTCGGTAATAGACTCAATATCAGCCTCTTTCTTGGTAATAGACGCAATATCTGCCTCTTTCTCGGCAATAGACTCAATATCTGCCTCTTTCTTGGTAATAGTCTCAATATCTGCATCATTCTCGGTAATAGACTCAATACTTGCCTCTTTCTCGGTAATGAACCCAATATCTGCCTCTTTCTCGGGGTAAGAAAATCACTACCGTATTCTGGCATTCTCTTATCTGCTCGCACGAGGCAACTTTGCAAGAAGCCTTTGAGACGAACTCAGAAGGAGGCGAACGACATTTAAGAAAAGTGTTGTTTTGAATTTTGAGAGACCGCATTTTATTTAGTTATTATTATTTTTGCAGGCAATTGATTTTAGATTTATGAAAATCAATAAGACATTTGGGAATTTTAATCTAAAATGCTTACTGCACAGAAGATTTTTCAGCTGCGCTGAGAAAGTTAAGTTGCTGCGCTGCCGCGCACGTGCGCAGCTTTGAGAAAATATTGATCACACTTGCTAATTATTAGTTCTTCTCCCCTGGCTGAATACATTTTGTAACAATTTTATTTATAATTTTGAAATTTTTTCCTGTTTTTTTTTTACACAGTGCGAACAAATAACATAAATAGAGGATATTTTGCATTTGAAAAGATTTTTGTCTTGTGAGCCGTTTAGTAATTTTTTTTTCTTTTTTTTTTTTTTGCTTCGGGTATCCTTAAGGGGAATGTTGTTTGCTTGTGCTCTCGTTATGTAACTTTGTAATGATGTAATGCAACGCACTTTTCCCGTGATAAAAACTCCATCTGTCCAAAGTAACTTTATTTCGATTTAAAGTTAGTGAGTAAGAAGAAGCAAGGTACATGGATCATTGCTTTGAATTCTGGGTTGGCAACTAATTGCGTAATTAAGGCGTTCAATCAGTTCAACATAAGGTAATTAGGCGAAAATAATTAAATCCCAGAATCTTTAAAAAGTGGAGCTGTTAATTGCCGAGGAAGAAAAAGTTGGAAAATAATTGTAAATTGTGCAGAGTGGATGAGTCTTTCTTTTCGGCAAATTAAGCTCAGGGAATAACTTCCCACAATGCGATTTCACTCTGCTGAGAATTTCAACGCTCTTTGGCCTGCAAGGTGTAATGAATTTAAATGTGGCTAATTGTCGTTTTCCTCCGTTAATTGCGCCAGTGCGAACTGTCTGTACCGACGCATTTTCTTAAATGGCCTTAAAACTCCCTTAGCATTTAGGATGTCAACGGCTTCACCAATGCGAAAACAAAATAGAGAAGTTTCTCTTCCACTGCAGACAATTCGGCTAAGTATCTAGTTTAATGGATGCCATGAGCCCCGTGCTACAATGGCTCCTCATTTGATCATTTGTAAAGCTCGTAGACTGTTTCAAACTTCTGGAGAGCAGCGTCTTCCTTGTATCGCATCTGTATGGACTGGAAATCATTTTTCATCCTTTTTAAAAGCGGAAATTAGCACTACTTTAAAGCTTGCAAAAGCAATGAAACTATATCTCCGTACCATATTATTTAGGAATGACGACGATTTGGGATGCATTCTGCGCATATAAGGTGTCATTATGACGTTACTGAATTTTTTGCTCGTTATCGTGTGACCATTAAGAGACAGTGCGTATCAGAGAAAATGAATTTATCAGCTATTTAGCATAAATTGAAAGTGGATTTTAGGTTGTGTCAAATTAATGGAAAATTAAAAAAGCTTCACATTAGATGAAATGCATTCGTATTATAAAATGTAATGTGATAAAACTTCATTGAGGCAGAACATCGGAAAGTAGTTTTTTAGTGCGAAAGTAAGAATATGAACAGGTAGAATATACGAGGAGAAGTCAGAAAGTAAAGCAACTTTCCCTTTTGGAGAACTATAAAAGTGCTGCAAGTATTAAAAAATGTTTTTTTGCTGACGTATAACTTGGCATGTTCTGTTTTAGGTGACTGCAATCTGAAGCTCCAGAGACTTTACGTTCCTGAATTACACATCATCAAAATGGCTACTTTACTGGTTGAATGGACAAAGGAAGGTGTCCGAGGAGTCATTTGCTTCTTGTCGGCAAAAGAGACGCATCGCCGCTTATTGAAATTTACCGTGAAATCCAAGCTGTGTACGGGCCGAACGGGATGACAGTGCAGCAGATGCGAACGTGGGTTCGTGATTTCAGTGGTGGTAGAGCGCAGGGCTGTAGATACAAGGGCTGGCTCATTCGACAGATGTCAGTTATCCCCGGAATTGCGGCTGGTGACGTAGCTGGGATGCATCGCTGAGTGTTAGGAATCGCTTTGCTTTACCCTGTGCGGGAAACTGATGATAAATACAACTACTGAACTGACAAAAATGAAAGAAAATGGTGAAATGAATTGAAGAAACAAAAGGAGTGAAACAGAATGTATCACTGATTGTTTCCTTTTATATATACACTGAATTGCCAGAAAACCTGGTACACCAATCTAATAATTAGTAGGTCCCCCACGAGAGCGCAGGACTGCAGAAGTACGACGGGGCATGGAGTCCACTAGCTTCTGGAAATATGCTGTAGGCAATGTACACTATACTTCCTGCAGAGCGTTCCTCAATTCTGGTGTATTCCGAGGTCTCGGATTCCTGTGTTCGATAGCGCGTTGCATGGCATCCCAAATGTGTTCTATCACGTTCAGATCTGGGGACTTGGGTGGGGTGGCAATACACCAAACTCAGATGAATGCTCCTCTAACCATAATGTGGCGCCCCGACACTTGTGTGGAGGTGCATTGTCCTGTTGGAACAGGCCCAACCAATCAGCATGAATGCAGGACATGAACGGGTGTACCTCGTCAGAAAGGATGCGCACATATTGTTAGCCAGTCACAGACGTTTGTAGACGTACCAGGGGTCCCAGTGAAGTCCAGCTAAACACACCCCATACCATTACGGAACCCCCACCAGCCGGTATCTGTTGAAAGGCGGGATCCATGGCTTCATGGGGTTTACGCCACACACGAATCCTTCCATCAGGCCGATACAGTTGGAAACCCGACTCGTCAGACCAGGCTACTTGTTCCCAGTCATGAAGTGTCCAGTGGCGGTGTTGCCGTGCCCAAGCGAAGCGCATAGCTCTGTGTCGTGCACCCATCAAGGGAGCTCGAGTTGGGCTTCGGCTCCCAAAGCCCATATCGTGCAGGGTACGTTGCACAGTCCGGACGCTGATGCTTGTTGAGGCTCCAGCATTGAATTCCGATTATACCTGCCAGAGTGTTGCACGCCTATCGCGTGAAACGATTCTTGACAGCTGACGATGGTCACGTTCACCCAATGTCTTATTTACGGCCACACTGGTATCGTAGGTTGGACGTTTTTCCGGAACTCTTGTAGTCACGCTACACGCTCGCAATGGTCGTCCGTGAAAGTCCGAACTTCGTTTCTACTTCCGAAATACTATGGCTCATCTCACGAGCGCCAACTATGACACTGTGTTGAAAATCGCTTAAATCGTTATTACTTGTCATTCTCATGCCGAAAATAGCTCTGACAGCTGGCAAGGATGTCTATCGCTTTATTTACGCACTAGCGGACGCAACCGAGTACGCGCATAGGTGACGTTGCTATGTATTTTGCATAAGCTCGTCTTTACCAGTGTTTCTGGCACTTCAATGTACATGTGCATTACTTCTATGAAACGCGAAAATAATGCGTTTTGTTAATAACAAAACCTCGGCTATTGTAATTTCTGTGAAATGTTTCGGATATTCAAGTGTCCATTTAAATCGACTTTTACCCTCTACAAGCGAGTTTACTTGTGTTTTTGTAAGTATGTTTCGAAAGCATTTGCCATTATTTTCTTCAATTTTTGATTTTTCGTATTTTGGTTTTTAACCTTAATTTTCAGTTCTCTGATTAGTTTCAATAAAAGCCAGCGCCAATGATTCCATCTTCTGGATTTGCGGGAAAAGCTCTTTAAAATATCCTTTTTTCCCCCTGTTTTCCGAAAGTTTAGCTCTTCTTCCGTTATTAACAATTTTTAATTTAAAAAATTTATTATTATTATTTTTTTGTTTGGAACACTTCGCATTTCACGCAGAGAAAACTGTCTCTTCAACTGATGCAGGTTGAATAGCGGCCACGTTATCTTCAAAATACCTTTTTTTGAGATTAAGATTTTTATGTCTATCAAAAGCATCCTGCAGTATTTTTTCTGTTGCTTTGTCTTTCACTTCTTGCAGTGACATTTTCAACATTTGATCTCGTTAAATTGACTGTTGGTGTAGCCGACAGTTTTAATATCTTTTTCATTAGTAAACCAAGCAGGCGATTCATCATATCGTCTTCGTACTTACTATTTAAAAAGTGCTCACTTCAAATCCTGGCATTTTTCTCATTAAAAGGATTTGCTGTGCGACACCTATTAACCCAGACTTTTGTAACTCCTGGGTCGTTTTCGAGGGAAACAGTGAAAAATTGCAAAATGTTTCTCCCTTTTGTATTCCTGCTGGTATTTCGGCACGTAGCAACAGTACGGGAAGCCATTCCACGAAAACGATGTACTAAAGAAATTAAATAAAAAAAAACAATCGATGTCAGAAATACAACCAAACGAACGGCAGATAACTAATGTGAATGCAACAAAGGTGGATTAACAGCATCCACCGAGTGCTTTACATCGCGCACTGACAAGTGACATGCATCCCCGTGACGTCACTGAGTGGCTCAGGCGAGAACCACTTCAACGACCAGAAACACAAAGCGATGAGCCATCCCTTGTTACCAAGCCCTGGGTAGAGTGAGTGTCCCGGATGAACTAAGGATCGGACATCCTTCCACTTCAGCAGATCACGTTGATGGAATTGAGAAGTGCTTACATAAAGATGGTCGCGTGATGCTGCATCACCTGGAAGAAAAATTTCATCTTTCACACGACATCGTATGGGACATTGTTCATGACCATTTGCGTTATCAAAAAGTGCGCAGTAGGTGGGTTCCCAGGTAACTGACAGAGGAACACAAGGAGGAACATAACCGCATGGGTGCTTCTCTCGTCCACCTGCTTCACTTCAATGAACATGGTGGCGATTTCTTACGGCACCATCATCACCGGTGATGAAACATGGATATTCTGCCAAACTCCTGAGTCAAAGGCCCAATCCATGGTGTGCACGTATGCCGGGCAACCCGTTGCCAAAAAAAAAAAAAAAAAAAAAAATTCAAGACACCTACCAGCAGTGTGAAGATCATGGTGACCGTGTTCTGGGACATGCATGGTGTGCTTCTGGTGGATTTCACACCTTCCACGACGAGAATCAATGCTGCTGCTTATCATGCTACCCCGAAGAGAGCTGTTTGAAGAAAAGGGCCTGAAATGTCATTCCAATTGTGTGCTTTCGTTGCATGACAACGCTATCTCGCACAAGGCTCTGTACACAGTGAACCTGCTGGAAAGCTGGCAATTGGAAATTCTGCAACATCCGGCCAATAGCCTTGATCTGGCTCCATCGGATATTCGCCTCTTTCTCCGGAAGCAGCACCAAACGATTTTCGTTGGATGACGCTGCGAAGCGTGCAGTGAAACAAATGCATCAAATGCTGCACGGACAACCGCCAAACTTTTATAGACAAGGTTTCACCCCATGGTTCTCCCGATTTGATAGGTGTCTCAACAGACAAGGTGACTATCTTGAGAAGTAGTGTACGGGTGGCCATGTCTCAGAGATGCACACACTTTCCTTTTGTAATAATAAATACAAAATATATGATATTGGTAAAGTTACGTTCTGAATTCCCCTCTTATAAACGCACTAATAACCTGTGGGCTGAGCTTTCGTCCTCACAACAGTAGCAACGCGTTCCGGCATGGACTCTACTAGGTACCGTCCGAGAGGCATTGCCATCCATGATGTCTATAAAATATTGAGATTTTCTGGTGGTAAATGTTGCTCTGAACGCATCATTCCACGGATGCTCAAACGGGTTTAGATCCAGAGAATAGGAGAGCCATGAGAAGGTTATGAAATTGATAGAATGCTTTTCCAAACATTCCTTCCTCAATCAGGATCGTGGAAAATTAGCGTTCGTTTGTCGCAAGAAGGCATCCTGAATGGAAAATGGATAGCCATGAACGGGTGTAGGGGTTCGGCTAGTTCGTTAACATAGACTTGTGCTGCGGTGGCGTTTTGGGGTGTGTTTAACCGGAACGCGAAGTCCATTTGCGTGCCAATAACACCATGAGACAAAGAGCTTCCATTCATTCCCAAACATGGCATTTTGTCCGTCGATGGTAGTATCAAGTTGAACATTTTCAATTACCATCAACAAGGGAAATGAATAAACATCCATGGTATCTTTTATTTAGACGAGCCTGTGTTTTCTCGCGGACAAATAGCCGTTTCTCTTTCAAGACAACGCTATACAGAGAGCAACAAAATTTCGATCAGATATAGACCGCATTCAAACCTTTTTCTGATTACGCTACGTGATGAACATTTCGTAAATAATGAAAGTTCCTATTAAAGTGGTTCCACCTAAAATATGTTTCTAATGGTAAAACTTCTTTACATATTTTCATGGTATGTTCTTATGTTTCTAATGGTAAAACATCTTTACATATTTTCATCGTATGTTCTTATGTTTCTAATGGTAAAACTTCTTTACATATTTTCATCGCAACTGTTGTATTCGATTTTTGAAAGCAACTGAAATATATTTGCTAATAAACTAAAATATAAAATTTAATAGTAAAATTTATTAATCAGACCGCAAATGCGTACATTTTATATGTGCAGGACGTTTGGCTTGACTACGTACTTTACGGGAATTGGGATTTACTCAGGTTATATATACACTGGCGGAAAGTGAAAAAAGAACACCAAGAAGGAGACGTCTGATACCAACGAAATTTATACAGCATAATAACGGAATACAGAAGATAACGTGTTCAAAACATTATGGCAAAATACAGCTGTGTTTGCTGGTAAACTGAAAAATAACATTTCCATGTAACATGGTTAGTACGAGGTTGAACAGCCATGAACTGCGTCACACTGTGCAGTTCTGGCATGGAGTCTATCGTACAGATGTTGGATGTAAGTTTAGGTTAATGAGTTCTAAGCATCCTCAATTTGGACGTGTAAATCGGGGATGGTCCTGACTGGCCGTGGAGACCGGATAAGTCGGTGTCCCATAAAATCCTACACGTGCTCAATGGAGGAAAAATCCGGTGAACGTGCAGGCCATGGAAGTTGTCTCACACCCTGAAGTGCATGTGGCATCACACGTGCCGTGTGTGGACGTGCGTTATCTTGCTGGAAAACACCACGATGGACCGACCTTACAAATGGCACAACAACGGGCTGAATGATGTTGTTGATGTAGGAGGTGCTGTTTAATGTACCCGCACAAACACTAGTTGTGTACGGGAGTGATAGCTGATCACTGCCCACACCAGGAGACCAGGTGTAGGCCCTGTGTGTCGCTGGCGGATGCAAGAAGGGTGGAGACGCTCCCCTGTGCGTCTGCGAACACGCATACGGCCATCGGAGGCTCCCAAGCAGAATCCGCTTTCATCGCTGAACACGACAGGTCGCCATTGCGTTTTCCAGTGCAGACGTTGGCGACACTACTGCAACCGTTCCTGACGGTGGGCTGGAGTCAGAGGTACACATGCCAGAGGCACACGTGCACGTAGTCCTGCATCCAGTAGACGGTTGCGGACTGTTCGCACAGTCACCTCAGGTGCAACGGCAGCTCGGAGTTGCGTCGCAGTGGACATTCTGCTTGACAACGCCGCTCTTCTTATGCGTCGATCGGTCCGCTCATCAGTCCGTCTGTGACTCCCGGTTCCACGTCTTTCCGTGTGGGAATGTTCCTCGGACCATCTACGCCACCATCGTACCACCACCGACACTTCCCGTCCAATTCGCTCCGCATTATGACGATACGGTCACCCAGCTTCGCGGAGTCCGACTAGACCACCTCGCTCAAAGTCCGATAACTGCTGAAATCGTACACGTCTTCCATGTCCTGGCATTGCAGCTTCTTCAGGGTCTTCGCACGTGTCCGAACGCCGACGACTGATTGCATTCACTTCGCCGTACTCCTTAAATACCACCGACGATAATTTGCATATTATGCCGTGCTGTGGCGTAAGCGCTCACCGGTTGGTCCAGAAATCAACATCACACCTACGTAAAGTCGGCCCCATTAACATATGTAAATTTCGTGATCTTCCGCCAATTCTTTCTTGGTGTTCTTTTTTCACTTTCCGCCTGTGTATATGGTCTTTTACTCAATTTGCTGTTCTGTAGTTACCCTGTACATAAGTATACATATTTTATGTTTTTTTCTTCTTAATATTATATGTTATAAAATTAATTTTGAAATGTAACATGGTCAAAGGTAACCGAATAACAAAAAATAAATGAAATGAATTTGAAGTTAATTTTTAAACTGGAAACATTTAAGCCTTTACCCGGCTGGTACAAATTAACTCGGAATTAGAAAAATGGACTGAGGGTCGCGGGTGGCCTAGTGATCAGCGTTCGTGACTGCCATGGGGATAACTTCAGGTTCGATCCTGGGCAGGTACGAACGTTCGAACTACTAAATACCCGCCGTGCGTCGGATGGGCACGTTAAGCCGTCGGAACCCGGGTACTGCCCCCTCCCCGGTAATAAATAAAAGCTTCTTCCTCCCTTTTTCTACCTCGCTTCCGTGTCACTTTCCTATCGGCCAGTCCTGCCCAAATCACTTAGCTTCCTATTTCTAAGGGTTGTTTAAGACCTGGGGTCAGACACTCCCTTCCTAAAATCCTCTACATATCATCTGATCTGATGTGAAAATGGGCTCAAACCAGCTCATGCGAATATATTCGCTGCCTAAGAAGTCTGTCCAAAGCAAAAGGGAACGTGTGAACCTGCCTATTAGAGAGCTTTGCTTTCACCCTTAGCTTTGTTGTTCAAAGTAGTCATTCAGGGGATGAATGACACTACTCCTTTCCGACAGATTACCCTATAAAAGGGGCTAAAACAGCGTCGGCGAACATAAGATGGGAGAGAGAATATGCTTGAGTCACTTCTTTCTACTCAGTGGCGTGACGTCTGTCTCATAGAGGCCTCTTCCCATTATGCCCTAGGGTTATGAAAAAGAGATATAGTGACTAGAAGGGAGCACTTATCACCTTTCACAGGTCACTACTGCTGAGTTGAAAGGTGGAAGAAATTGTTTTACCGTAGCTTTCGTAAAACCCTGCCGCTATGTGAAATAGAGGTCTGCACGGACCTTATTTGGTGGGCCTGGACCAGGTCAATCCCGTGTGTTTAAGGCCTGGCCCGTCAATTGTAGTTATTATTTATGCCCAGTCGGGCCGTGATGAGCCAATTTTATATCGTTTTGACTTCTTATTAAATATTATTAAATTGGGAAAATTAAATAATGAAATGAGATATTAATGAAAATATTTAGTTAACTGTAAACTTGAAAATATTAACTAAACTTTGGAAATTATCAAAGAATATAAACTTAAAAGAGTAAAAAAAGACTAAGCGCTTCAAAATAAATTTTGAAAGCACAGCACACTTACACAAGTTAGTAAAAGCATGTAATGCATTGATTATGATACGCTTTCTAAAAAACAAGAAATCATTACTCAACTTATTACTCAAGTTATGTGGAACACGGCGGAATGAATCTCGCTCCTGTGCCCTGACCTTTGAGCCTATTTCGATGATATTAAACAGAATTGGTTCAGTACATCTCCGGAATAACATACTAAAGTTTTGTCGCAATCGAAGCATTTTTACGTAAGTTATTACGCATAAGGGCGGTGGAATGAATCTCGCTTCTATGTCCTGACCTTTGACCCATTTCGTCCATTTTCAATAGGGTTCCTTCCCAGGTTGTCCTTTATCACATACTAAAATTTCATCTAAATCGAACCATTTCGATGAAATGTTTTACGGACGGACAAACAGAGAGCTAGACGGACAAAGCTGGAGCATATACGCTTCTTCAACCTACGGTTGGAAAGCGTAAAAAAGAAGAAAATCCTGCAGTTTACTTTGCATACACAATGAGAGAAAACTTAAAAAAAAAAAAAGGGGGGGGGGCTCTTCTTAGAAATATTTCTGGCTCCTATTCTAAACACTATTTAAATCATGAACTTAAAGTTTTAAGAAGATTAAATGATTCAATGTTTGTACAAACTCCAATTAAACATAAGTACAATAACATACCCGACTGCAGCCGGAAACATTTCCTCTTATGCAGTATACAAACAGGAAAATTTTAACGAGGGACTCATAGCAGAAAAAACGCATTTATGTCTCTTAAGCTGAAATGTTTCAGATCTTGAACTATCATAACTTAAAAAAATGTTTAATGCACTTCACGATGTTTTTCTGCCAAGGTGTTTCTGCATAGGCAAGCAATTTGAAATGCCCCCAGATATCACTTTTCTCACTTACATTATCTATTAGGATGTATTCTCCAGTGGCAATTTTTTCGCGCAATTTTGTTGATTACTTAAATTCCACGGTAAAAGAAGTTATATTTGCAACTGTGGGTACATGAAGCCATCGACAGGAGTTTGCTTCCGATAAGTTTTCCGATAGAAATGAGGCAGGAGGATAATAAAATGTCCCTTTCTCCGAATTAGCAAGCAGTAACACTACAAAAGTTAATCCCTATAGGAATCAGGCAGAGGAGAAACAATCGATGTCGTCCTACTCTCCCATATAAACACGCACACCAACATACACACTCCACCCCACCGCAGACACCTCCGTCCCCACTCCACACAACACACACAATCGCTCGGGATCGAATCTTTTTCTTGTCAACAAGTCCCAATGTGTTTTTACCTTCTTAATACCTACAGATAGTAAACAAAATGTGAGTGCCTCACTTTGCCTCTGTGATTACGCCCAGGGCTATGTCATGGAAGTACTTAAAGTCGGCAAAACAGTTAAACATACCATGAAACCGAGAAACACGACTTTTTTCTTTCTTTACCATTACGATAAAAAAAAGTGGGTTGAGTTGGCTAGCCCCAACCGTAGGTGTGTGGGAAAAAGCTCGCCCCGGCCCGGCCGTTGCTTTGCTTTTTAAACTAAAAAAGCCCGGTCGGCCCATGCAGAACACTAATACGAATATTTATGTTTAGGGAGTGTAAGAAATGTGGGCGCTATTTAGATCAGGTACATCAGCAGCTAAAAGGGGTAGAGGAAACTGCGTAAAACGAAATGACAAGTATGTTTCATAATATGCATAAATAAGAAAACAAGATTTTAATTCTTTTTTCAATGGGAAATGTATATATTGCATTCTTTTATAATTGAAAACCATCGGCATTTGATACTGGAAAAGACGAATCCGTTCGTCATGCAAACTAGATTACAGAAGAATGAAATTAGGTAATCAACATACTGGTACTTAATTAGTATAACTATACTAGTGATCCGAAATTTCTTGGTGTAGAATAGAAATAAAATTTTCCAAGCTTTCGCACATCAACCAGATGGCTTTTTCAAGGAAGGTAGACAACAAATGCAAGGTACACAGCAAAATGGTACTGCAGTGTGCCGTCTATCGTGATGGCGTTTTCAAGGAAGGTAGACAGTAGTTTGCTGTCTACCTTCCTTGAATAAGCCATCTGGTTGACGTGTGAAAACTTGGAAACTTTGATTTCTATTCTACACCAAGAAATTTCGGATCACTAGTATAGTTATACTATTTAAGTAAAGTTGGTGTATAGTTCCTTGTTATTTAATTAACATACCAGGATATCAAATTTGCTTCATCTGTATTTCAATGAACTTAAAACCGCATTTCCTTCAGTGTTGTAAAAAGCATCCCTCGTAAAGTAATTCAAGTGCTATCAAAGACGAGCAATCTTCCTGATTAAATCGTAGGTTTTGTTGAAAGCCTGTTGCACCAGTCGCTTCTTCTACGTAATTGCAACAACTGTGTCTTTCTCGACAGACGGTTACTGATAACATGCTCAAAGTAACCCAGACTAATAGGTCAAGCAAATGAATGTGTTCGTCGAAAGGTAGCGGCTAATAGACAGAGTTTAATCTAACGAGAAACTGGAAGGAGTACTTCAGTGAGTGTTCATTGGCAAAATCGAAGCCTTTGCTACTGGGAAGCACGATATTAAGAGAAACGTTAGCAAGTACAGGCGACATCTCATCTCACTGAATCCCTAAATAGCAAAACATTCGGTATAATGAGATTTTTTCATGTATTTTTACAAACTTCTGTAAACTATTATTAAAAGCAGATTTGTTTTAAGGAAAAGAAATAGAGTATAAAAAATCTTTCAGTACGATAAGCATTATATTTTTTCAATTTTCATATTAAGAATGCTGCATATGATTGAAAATGGAAGCTTTGATATTTTAGCTACTAACAAACAGAAAAAGACTAATTTCGTCTCAAGTAGTAATCCTAAACATAATGTTAGAGTAAGGTGTAAGACACTCAGTCATTACTTCCTGTACGGAGCAGAACAGTCTCAGAACTTATTATTAGTACGTTTAATGGCAAACTACTGGTTAAAACAACGGGAAGTACAACACCATCTGTACCATACCTCTATGCGTGTCTTTCAGTATGTGACGTATATTCTAATTTAACTCTCCTTTTTAGTTTTTTTCTCTATGTAAATTTCCGTTCATTCTCCTTAACGTTTTCCAAAATTAACGTGATTCTCTCTCGCAAGAGCATGCTTGGCAACACCTCGAAGTAAGAACGTATGACGTGTGGATGTGTCAGATGTAAATTGAACGATTTATGTATAATGTTTGAGAAGCAGCAGTATGAGATGATGGTGGATGTTATAATGTTAATTGTGGAACAGACGTTGATTAAATAAAGTTGTATCTATATAAAGGCTGCGTATTGTGCTGATATACACTCACGGACAAGGAAATTTGCGCACCTAGAAGAAAACATGCTACAACAGCGAAACTTTGCAAATAGCTAGAGTGCGGGCTGGTATGCAAATCATCCACGTTTCGTACAATTGCGCATGACCCCAAACCCTGTGGTGGCGCTGCAAGCCCGAACCAGCAGCCTTATAAACCGCAGTGTAGTCGATGCCCTATGAAAGCGAAAAGCACCTGCCGACGTAAGCAAGAGTACAGAGTGACAAGAATGCCGCATAGACGCCAGGCGTCGATTTACGCAACTTACGGATTATGAGAGAGTCCTGAACATCGGACTGAAAACCGCAGTGAGGTCGGCTCGCCGTATAGCTCACCACGTGAATCGTCCTGACCATACCGTATGATTGTGTGTTTTCATACAGTGAAACTGGAAGACTCCGGTTTCACTGTAAGTGAAGTTATTAAGAACTAATTTATGAAGTTATTAAGAACTAATTTTTTAGTCAGCCATAATTCCACGAATATTACAATTAATACTCATAGGTGCTACGCATAAAGAACTGCTTCTTTTTTTCCTTGGGAGTTCAACAACTTCCGTGCGCAACTCATTTGTCCCTAATTTGGGACCACTGGTTCCAAGTAAGAGAGATATCCAACGCAGAAAGACAGGCACAACACCCACGTCTCTCCAGGGACTCGAAACGGAGCCCATCTCCGGTGCTAGCCGTAAAATAACAAGGCCAAACAGATACGGAGGATTCCTTTTGATGGACAAATAGCTTTTCAAATAGCATTCAATGTTTATTATTTCACGTTCGAGAGATAGAAGAATATTATTTATTTTTGAGCTTGTCTACAGTTAGATTCTGACAGTCCATGTCAAACAAACTGTTCAGTAATCAGTGATAAAACTCCTCTGTGGTATCACTTGTCAATTGTTCGTCAGCTTTTGTACTGGAGCCTGGTGTAAAGAATTTTCTTTAAAATGTTGTTATGATACAGTCCAGAACAAGCATAAAAATTGAGAAACAGTGACAGTTTACGTTGGCTGAAAACTAAAGCAAAGGACAAATTGAGATAGTGTACATTTAACGGAAGCAAGAAGAAAAAACTGGAATTTGATTATTAATTCTTTAACCGTATAGAACGGAGATAGAAATAAAAATGGGCTGAAACAAGCTGGAAAGAATATATTCGCTGTCTACGAAATCGTCCGAACGCGGCTCGGGAAAGTGAACCTGCGCATCGGAAATCGTTGCTGTCCCCTTAGCTTTGCTATTTGAAATTAGGGTGATGACTCATACTAGCACTTTCTAACTGATTACTTGCTTAAAAGGTTATAACAATGGCGCCGGAAGTAAGAAAGAAAAGGGAAGGTGTTTGAGTCACTTGTTTCTATCCAGTGGCTTGATGATCGTGTCAGAGGGACTAGTCCATCTCCATCACGACTTACGCGATGAAAAAGAGAATAAAGGACTAAAAGAGAAGTATTTATCACTAGTTACAGGTTTATAGTCGGTATTGCTCAGATGAGGGGGAACGGTTTTTCCGTAACCAAAAACCCGGCTGATCATTGTCTAAAAACCGCACAAGAGTTTGGGCGCCATTTGGTTCAGGTACATCGGGCGCTTTAGGGTTCACTCTCTAAACGAATTTTAAAAACTGCTTTCAACTTAAGACAAATTAAGCTTCAGAATAGCAGCAGACAGAAATTCATAGCATTTCGTCCGACGAACAAGCTGATTTTCCCCCAATTGGCAGTTCGATAATAGGTGAAAGGACAGTAGAAGTTACTAGATAACTTTTCATATAAAAGTGAATGTTCACATACTCATGTTCGTGAGCTAGAAAAGTCTTACTTAGTTTTGAGCTGGTGTGCAATCAGATTATCACAGTTCGTGTCAAACGCACACTTCTATGTAATCAATTAAAATTTCCTTCTGTGCAGTGGCGGCTCGTGGCTGATATACTGTGGGGTTCACTACATTTCTACACTCACCTACGTATATGGGAGTCTGTGTCGTGTTGTGTATGTGTCATGGCTCGTGTAGACTAGTTTGGCGACATTAAAATAAAAAATCGATTCGTGCTCTAAATATGCAAATGAAAACGTTACTGGTATGGTCAACCTTAATTGAAAATACGAAGGAGTTGCTGTACCATAGTGAGTTAAAAAAAGTAATACAATAATACAAAATAAACATTTTCTTGGATAAACAATATAATATTAACATTCCCATCAGCTACAGAAGCACCGCCACTTCCATGCCCAGTAAATGCTACTGCAACCGTTACTTCTGCTGATGTTGTGGCTGTGTGTTCGCATAAGAAATTCACCCTTCGTTTTTTTTTCGCTCAAATCTGTTAGTTACGCATTCGTTAAAATTCTCAAGCTGGTTAATTAATTTTTTTCGATGGACACTATTGCTAGTGCAGTCAGTCTGTCTTCCTGCATTGTACTCCTCAGAAATGTTTTAATCCTTTTTTAACAAGAAAAACATCTTTCCGCCTTTGACGTTGTCGTCTGAATTGTAATGATTATTTTCAGGAGTTTTACTACCTCTCCGAAGCACTCTTTTATTTTATTCTCTAGCAAAAATCCTAACAGGTCAGTTGCTTTCTTTACATTCTGAAAATCATCTGTTCCGTAGATGGTCTGCAGTTCTGTTTTCAGCTTGTTCTGGTTGAGAAATGGATACGACTCCACTACGCATTCCAAAGTTCGCTCCGGGAATGCCTTCCTGAAACTGATGAAACTATGATGATCGAATAAATTTGAAACTGACAAATGTCTAGAAAACTCGAATCTTTCTTCAGCTTGATTTATAATTAAGTCGCAGACTTCTTTTGCAGCAGCATTTCGTACAATTTTCGTTTCTTCTGGTCTTGTCTTCACACTGACTTCTTACACAGTAATGTTGTCAACGTCCTCTCTGATCTTAACGATTTCATTAACAAAGGCCGATATTGCAGTTTTCACTGATAGGGAACTTACGGCTTTGTTTCTGTAAAGTATCGTACAAGATATCAACAGGAGGTATTTATTACCCTGTAGAAAAAGTTGAATGCAGGTTGTAGCATTTTCAGTTGGAGTCCTTGAGCTTGATTTATCGTTGTCGTTTGTTTACTAGTTTCTAGAATTTTCTGAAAACACTGAATTAAAGCCTCTTTATCTTCACAAATTGTTGCGATTGTCCTTGAACGGAAATTCCATCTTGTATTAGAACCTGACGGTAGTCTTCTTCCAATTATTTCATCGTGAACTTGGGTCCTCTGAGATGAATAAGCGAAAAAATTAGGGATTTCAGAAACGTTAGCAAAGAAGACTCTAACTTCTTTATTCTGACTTACTGCTTGAGTCATTATTAAGTTAAGCTGGTGAGCGTAACAATAAATAAAGTATGCATGCGGATAAACGTCCCTTAGGATAGTTTGTACTCCTGAATGTCGACCACTCATAACACTGACTCCGTCGTTGCTTTGTGAAATTACTTTTCCTCTTTGCTCCACGACAACTTCCTGCAGAACATTCTTAATGTAAGTAGCCACAGCCGAGGCAGCATGATTTCGAGAATTTAAGAAAGTCCAAAATCTCTCAACCGGTTTACCATTGATTAGCACATATCTTAGGACAACTACTAATTGAAACGTAGAGAAAACATCAGTGGAACGAAATAACAGGAACGAAATCAGCAGGATATATTTCCTCCGAAATCTTTCTCCTACATACACACAACATGCAATCTAACAAATCGTTCAGTATATCTTTGGATGTACCCTTAAAACAGTGGCCGTACTAAAATGCTCCTTTAGAACATTGTCAAGAACTGGAGCAGTGGGTGTAAATCAGCAGGTTAGTGGGTGAAATATGCAAGTTTAGAGGGTGTAATTAAACCCTTGAATATACCTGCATTGATTGATTCAGTTGTCTCATCATGTCCTCTAAGAGCTAATTTAAACACTCCACAAAATTTAATGCAGTACATAATCTTTGAGAGAACATAGCGGTTTTTCCTTACTTGATCATTATGACGTTCTATATTTCTCCTGAAAGCTTCACTGAGTTGTTGTCTAATTTCTATTTTGCCCAGTTCTGAGAGATCAAGGCAAACGTTCATGTGAGCACCGCTAACATGAACGTTTGCCACATGAACGTCTTTATTTTTTGGGATAGATGTCCTAAATCCGACACACCTATTTTTATGTAAAAGGGTGTTCTACCGGAAGGTAGAACTCTCTTTTAGAGATTTAGGGGTGTGGTTTAGATTTATATATTTCTGTATGTATTGTATACTATGAGGGGTTGTTTGTTCTCAAGATACATTTCTAAGGTAGCTCCAGGTATCTTGTTTTGAAAGCAAGACATAAGGTAAACCCTTTGGGACCAGGTTAATTAGTTTAAGTAAAATGAAAACTTTGTAACTTTAAGATCATATTCTAACATGAGCAGAAGCATATAGAAAAAAAGGCGATGGTTACCAGGTAATGTCTCTCTTCTTAGCGAAGAGCAAACACAGAAAGCAATAAAATCGATGTTATGATCACAACCACAAATCCAGTTGTTTCTATCGTACATTACTGTATTAAACGAACGGCAATGTTCTTTCCCTCTCGCACTTTGCTTCTGTATAATATTTAAAGCGGGGACTGGCCTACCTAATTCTTTAATCCAGCATTTCTCTCCGAGAGGCAGCGTAGAGAAGTCTGTTTCCAAAAGAAACTTCACACTGTTCATTCTAGAGCAGAACGCAGAAGCACAGTTAGACTCATCTCACACACAATGCCCACAGAACAACAAACAAACAATTAACTGATTTACACGTAACACGTAGCTGATTTACGCCCACTGAAGCTTAATTAAACAGTTAAATGACGCCACTTCTAAACTTACATTTTTACAGTTCCCGAGGAACTGTAAATTGTTCACTTCCGTAAACTGTAAATCACACCCAAAATTCTCGAGCTGTTCTGTTATCCACTATCGCATGAATTCTAACTGACGAATCAGTGCCTCCCTTGACTTCATTCGAAAGGGGACGTCACCAAATCACCTGACTTCCTCCATGAGGAATATCTTCGTGCCGCCCCGGTGGCGCAGTGGCCTAAGCGATGGCCTCTGATCATTTGTCCGAAAGGGGTCCGGGTTTGAATCCCGGTGAGGCATGGATGTTGTGTTTGTCTTACGGCACTGGTTCTATCCCTTCCCTGGAACCAGTGACCCTAAATTAGGGACGGGCGACTGCTTATAGCCCATTGAGTTGCTCACGGTGTCGTTAAACCTCCAATCAAAGAAAGAATAGCTTCGCATCGCCAAACCGAAGACGGTCATCATCTGGTACGTCACTCTTATCGCTGCAAGGTCATGCAGCGACTTCTCACAGTGCGGAAGCTATTCCTCGCTCCCAAAGCTACAGCCTCCCGACCATCGCATTTGGAAGGCCAGTCGGGTTCATTACTGCATTTGAACCCGGCTGAGATTCCGATCTACGAAAGACCAGCGGAGGCAGAAAATGAATTAAAACTGGGCTAGCAATGAGTCAGCTGAGACCGGGGATTAGGATAAACATAAACATATGGCTGAAAGTGATATTAAAAGTAATAATTTTGCTGATATGAAATTCATTTAGAGGTTCACTGAACCACTGAGCCTATAGCATGTACCTCCACTGATTCTGTGGGTTCAGTTATGTACCAACTCTCTGTGAGCTTCTGTACTGGAATTTGGAATAAAGAACCTTCTTTAGAATTTTGTCGTTATACTCCAGTCCAGAAGAGGATTGAAAATTGATAAACAATATCAGTTTACGTTTGAAATTAAAACAAAGAATATATTGAGAACGTATACAGTCATTTACAAAAGTTTAAGACCACCTGTCAATTTATTGAAAATTAAGATTTTCAAAGAAACAAATAATTACTAGTCTGAGATATTTAAAAAAACACACACCACAGATGAATGCTTACATTCCTTAGAACACAAAAAGACCGAAATCAATACTTTGTGTGGGCACCTTTGTTTTTTATAAGGGACAGAATACGATGTGGCATGCTCTCGATGAGGGATTTGCAGTAGTCACTTGAAATGTGTTTGCACCACACGTACTTTATCGCGTCAATCAAAGTTTGGGAATTTGATGGCTGCTTTTCTCCTACCTTGTCTTTCAAAATGGTCCACAAATGTTCGATAGGGTTACGCTCGGGACTATTACCGGGCCAGTCAAGCATAGTTATGTTTTCCCTCTGCAGGTAGTCTTTTACTGTTTTTGATCTGTGGCATGGAGCACCATCATGCATAAAGATTATGCATATGTGCACTTGCAACAGGTTCTCACGTAACATTTCCACATAAAAACCACAAGTCATGGTAGTGCCTGTCGGCAAAAATGAATACAAAGCACTACCGGATGCTGACATAGCACCCCATATCAGCTGACTAGGCGGATCTCTCACGGTGCTAACGGTGTATTTTTCATCGAACCTTCTGCCTTTTGGTTGTCGAACATGTACTTCACGTGATTCAAATTAGTAGTAGTAATATTAAGGATTAATCCGTCTTATTGCAAGATGACATTTATTCAGTTAAAAAACGAAAGCTATATACAAGTTTAAAGCATCAGTACTTTCGGAGTCACAGTGTCTCCTTTATCAGATGTTATTGCTCTCATGGTGTTACATGCTGATCTTATACACTGAGTGGCTACTTTATTATGAACACCCCCTCAGTACTTCGTAGGCCCACCTTTTGCCTTTAATACTGTGTCGATTCTTCATGGCATGGACTCCAAGAGATGTTGATAGGTGGTTTGTGGAATCTGAGACCATGCTTGATGAATAGCACTTTCCAGGAGTGTGGAATTGCAGGTTTGTGGATCCATATGTCTGATGTCTCGTTCAACTTCATCCCACAAATTCTAAATGGGGGTTGAGATCTGAAGATTTTGGGGGCCACCTAAGCAAAGTAAACTCCCCGGCATGTTCCTGAAACCAATCCTGTACAATACGAGCACTATGGAAGGATGCATTATCTTGTTGAAAGTAGCCATCGCCATTGGGATAAACCATCCACATGACAGGATGCACTTGGTCCGCAACGATGTTTAGATATGATGTGCCAGTCAGACGTTGATCAACACGAATAAAGGGCCCAAAGCATGCCAGGAAAATATTTCCCAAACCATAACGTTGCCTCCACCAGCTTGAAGGGTTGTAGCAATGCATTTGGGGTCCATGCTTTCGTGTTGTTTCCACCAAATTTTCACTCGGGCATCGTCATGGTACAACTGAAAACGTGATTCATCGGACCACATAATTTGTTTCCAATTATCGACTGTCCAATTCTTGTGCTCCTGTGCGAACTGGAGACATTTTCTGTTGTTAACTTCAGACAGCAAAGGTGTTCGAACAGGCCTTTGGCTGCCATATCACATCCGATGCAGTGTACGGCGAACAATGCGTGAAGACATCATTTGAGGGTATCCTTGATTAAGATGGTCGGTAATTTGCTGACTGTTTCCCTTCTGTTGTCTGTTAGCAGTCTGGACACTCTCCGTTCCGCCAGAGCAGTCACTAGTCGATGACGACCACACGTTGCACGTAGTGACCCAGTTTTTTTGGCTGACAGTCCAGTCTTTAAACACTTTAACAACAGCTGCTCTGGAACATTTCACGAATGTGGCGGTTTCGGTGATACTCGCTCCATGGCTCCGAGCTCCTAAAATCATCTCACGTTGAAAGTCCCTCAAATCGCATTTTTTACCCATCTGGTCACCCAAAAATCACTAGTACTACTGTCGCAAGCACAAAGCTTTCCCTTTTTATACTGGCCTCGCCCTCTGCCGGCAGCAGCGTGCAGCCATAGCTCATTTGCTTAAAACTGTCAGGTGGTCATAATAAAGTGGCCACTCAGTGTATACGTAGAAAAGAGGCATCATGGGAAAAGTAATGTAAAAAGACAGTCAAGAAAAACATAATTAATTAATAAAATTAGGCAATAGGAACAATAGTTATTGTACTGTCCTCTCTAACTTAATTCCTCCAGGGTTCGGGTAAATACAAGGATAACAAAGTGTATCATAAGCTGAAATATAGAAACGTTTTGTAAATAACAAAGAATAAAATTATAATTTTATAATAGTGATTCAAATTGACGCACAATTGATTCATCGGGAAAAAACTTGGCTCCAATTTTCAGCAGTACGCAATTGATGGCGCTTCGCAAACTAGAGTCTCTTCTTTTTCATGACAGATTTTAGTCTAAGTTTATGTGCAGGTTTATAGGACTTTCATCCAAAATGTTTGCTAAGACCTCGGAAAACAGTGCTGATACTAATATCACACTTTTCTGGATATAGAAAAGCATTGATGCCTTGATTTTCTTGCACTAACACCTCGAAGAATGCATAACTATTCGCCTTATGGTGTTGCTATCACGTGGGGTTATTTTTCCTGGTCGTCCACTTCTTTTTCGGCTGCTAAATTCACCTGTATCTTGATATTTCATCATCGTATTGTGGATAGAAGTCTTACTCACATTCACCTTGCAGCTTATGTCACGTTCGGAGTATCCATCACGATACAAAATTATCATTTGTGCCCTCTGAGTAACACTTAATGACGCTTTTTTGCCCATATTTTGCTATATAGAAAATACGTACAAAACCTCTCAGCATGAAAACCAGAAGCAAACTTAAGCTCGCACGCTTCCCCCAAAGCTATCAACAGCTGCCGCTTGAGGGTGTATAACGACGTAGAAGTCTTTTCTACTTCTTCGTCTTTTAACACCTCAACATTCTAAGAAATAATTCCTAAATGAAAGAAACCTTTACGGCCAGACGAAACATGTAAACAACAGAAGTCAACTTACGGAAAAAGATGCTTTATTCAGGATTTATCAAATACATCGTAGCATAGCCTATTGTACTACACTCTCCACACACCACACAACGCTCTTTTCAATAATCAGTTTACAATCCAACGCTCTCTCTCACAACGCTCTCCAAGCAACAGATAGTCGTCGTTTTTATCTCTTGTTCTTATCAAAACTCAGGCATACGTCACGTTCATTCAACCTCAATTGTGTTGCCAAACGTATTCGTTTGAGAGAAAGATATTTCGTTAAGTGTGAAGA
This sequence comes from Macrothele yani, assembly GCA_039090855.1. Classification (NCBI taxonomy): domain Eukaryota; kingdom Metazoa; phylum Arthropoda; class Arachnida; order Araneae; family Macrothelidae; genus Macrothele; species Macrothele yani. The sequence goes on along the minus strand of CM077010.1, from coordinate 70,079,527 downwards.
ATAACTGAGAATAAACTCAAGATTTACATAGGGAAAGAAACTAAAAAGGAAAGTTAATTTAGAATATACGTCACAGGTGATGCGACACCGACAGGAAGTTGAGCAATACCGGCAGTAACTGACGCAATCAGCAGAAATCTCATAATACTAACAGGTGGTCTTAAACTTTTGCGAATGATTTTAGATTCAATGGGGTACAACAGAAACAAACCGGGCAATAGAACTTTATTAACACTGACAACGAATTTAAAAGAATGCGTTCAACTTAAAACTGATCAAGTTTTTCAATTGCAGTAGAAAGGACTTCGTAGCATTTCTCCCCATGACATTGAACAATTTGATTTTTTACCCACTTAGCAGTCCGATAATAGGTGAAAGAACATTAGAGATTACTAAATTACTCATATATAATTTTCAAGTAAATAGTGCATGCCCCATTAGGTTTACAGATTGGAAGAGAACAGTGTCCAGAACAAATGCTGGAGAAGAAAACGATTTTCCACAAGAAGAAGCTAATGAATAGCGTGCGGGGTTAATTAAAAAGATAATCGCTAATTATAATCGTAATGGTTGTTTTAACGCCGATGGGACAAACTCAGCTTTCTAGATACTTTCGCACTGCACGTTTGATGTTTCGGAAGGCCGTTGCTAAAGAAGAAAAAAAATCCCTGTAAACAACGCTTAACTGCTCTGTTCTGCTGAAACGCCTCTGGAACGGAAAATAATGGAACACTTAACTACAGAAAAATCTGTAAAACAGCGATGTTTCGAAATGTTCGGTCACTGGCTTGCGATTACCGAGCAAATAATTTGGCTTGAATGACACAAACAAGATTTAATGACCAGTTTAAAAAAAATTATATGCTGAAATGAGACGATAAAAGGGAAATGTTCTTTCCTTAATTGATAGTTGCTTGGTATCCGTGCCGCAGCCAAGTTTACTTATCTATGGACGGGGAGGGGGAGGAGGGGGGTTGAAATCACGCCAAACTGAGTTCAGAACTTTTCAACTTCTACTCGAATAGCAGAATTTCGGTGGTTTTGTTTTCCTTTCTCATACCTCTGTTATAGGGAAGTACTACGATCGTTGAAAAATCGCTCTTCCGAGGTTTTACATGATTTTACTAAAAATATGTACACTGAAGTGCCAAAAAAAAACCCTGCTACAGACGAGCTTATGCAAAATACATAGCAACGTCACCTATTTGCGTACTTGGTTGCGTCCGCCAGTGCGTATATAAAGCGATAGACATCCTTGCCAGCTGTCAGAGCTGTTTTCGGCATGAGAATGATAAGTGATAACGATTTAAGCGATTTTCAACGCAGTGTCATAGTTGGCGCTCGTGAGATGGGCCATAGTATTTCGGAGGTATCGATTTTCACGAACGACCAATGCAACAAGATGCAAGGGGCTACCGTGACTACAAGAATTCCGGCAAAACCTCCAACCAACGATGCCAGTGTGGCCGTAAGAAGACATTGGGTGAACGTGACCATCGTTGGCTGTCAAGAATCGTTTCACGCGATAGGCGTGCAACACTCTCGCAGGTATAATCGGAATTCATTGCTGAAGCCTCAACAAGCATCAGCGTTCGGACTGTGCAACGTATCCTGCACGATATGGGATTTGGGAGCTGACGCCCAACATGAGTTCCCTTAATGGGTGCACGACACAGAGACACCTCGCTTGGGCATGGCAGCACCGCCACTGGACACTTGATGACTGGAAAGAAGTAGCCTGGTCTGACGAGTCACGTTTCCAACTGTATCGGGCAGATGGAAGGATTCGTGTGTGGCGCAAACCCCATGAAGCCATGGATCCCGCCTGTAAACAGGGAACTGTACCGGCTAGTGGGTGTTCCGTAATGGTATGGGGTGTGTTTAGCTGGACTTCACTATGACTCCTGGTACGTCTACAAACGTATGTGACCGGCCAACGCTATGTGCGCATCCTTTCTGACGAGGTACACCCGTTCTTGTACTGCATTCATGCTGATGGGTTGGGCCTGTTTCAACAGAACAGTGCACCTCCACACAAAAGTGTCGGGACCCGACATTATGGTTTGAGGAGCATTCATCTGAGTTTGGGGTGTTGCCATTGCCACCCAAGCCACCAGATCTGAACGTGATAGAACACATTTGGGATGCCATGCAACGCGCTATCGAACATAGGAAGCCGAGACCTCGGAATACACCTGAATTGTGGAACGCTCTGCAGGAAGTATGGTGTGCATTGCCTACAGCATATTTCCAGAAGCTAGTGGAGTCCATGCCTTGTCGTATTTCTGCAGTCCTGTGCTCCCGTAGGGGACCTACCATGTATTAAACTGGTGTACCAATTTTTCTGGCACTTCAGTGTGCACCAGGTAAATATTCAAACGCCAACTGTTGAAAATATGAAGTAAAACGTAAAATTTATGTGTGAATTCAGAGAACACAGCACGATGCAGAAATGCGGAATCAAAAACGAACCAGCACAGAGTGTATCAGATAGTGAACATGGGAAGATACTTTCGGAGTAGGGCTTGGACAAATTTAGTTCAAGGATAATCAATGAAGGAAGAAATTCTTCGTAATACATAGGAATTGATGTAATATTCAAATTAAACAATTTGCTTTTACAACAGAAGAAATATTCTTCATAATACATGGGATATCAACTGAATACTCGAAGCAAACAGATTTTTTGCTTGCGCCATTTATTGGTCCATCCGTACAACTCCTCTCAGAAAACTTGAACATTTTCCGTCGTCCTTGAGCGGGAATCGAATTCCACATCCCACGATTTCCGGCCCAGTATGCTAACCATTACACCATGCAGGACAGGGACGTTTTAAGTAGCAAGCAAAAAATCTGTTTGCTTTGAATATTCTGTTGATATCCCATGTATTATGAAGAATATTTCTTCTGTTGTACAAGTCATATTGTTTACTTTGAATATTGAATTAATTCCTATGTATTATTTCATTTCATTTTATTCCAGTTACTTCATTTTAATTGTCGCATGCAAATTACATAAATTAATTGAAGGTGATTATAGAGCAGGAAAGCAACAACAGGGGTGAAAACAGGGAAAAGGCCAGATGGGCCTTACTAACCCTCTTCTCCCAAAACAATAATCCTTGAAACAAACATCAAGTCAAGCAGACATACTAGTGATTGGAAGACTTGAGTAATCATTATAATTTCAAGTTAACTGACGAAGCGTCTCCATCCGATATTGTTTTATCTATATTAAAGATGTAAACTAAAACAATACCACTTAAGATTATACCAGTAAAAAGTCCGAATGGTTATGTTCAGCATTAAGATTGCCAGTAATATCAAACATTAGTTTGTTTAATGATTCAAAGGTTACAATCATTATTATTAATATATAACAGTAAATTTAAGAACTTGTAAGCACAGTGACTATTTCAATTTATTTATGAAGTATCTACTACCTATGGAGAAAAAAGAATAAAAAATTACAATGAGACTGATCGTAATAAATATTGTTTTAAATAAACAAATGTTATTTAGGCTTGCTAAATCATCAGGCAAAATATTCCAAAAGGTTGGTCCAGTATAATTAATAATTAATATGTGCTCTGGAACGTTCTGTTTGTACAAACCTAGGCACTAGTTTATTTTTAGTAGAATGTTAATGGGTGTGAAAATTTAGTGAAATTAAATCCCGATAAAGATTATTATTCTTTTAAACATTAATATTCCTAAGTTATAATTATATGATTGTTCAATAGTTAGGAGATTAAAATCATTAGGATGTAGGCCTAGTCTGGTTGTCAAACTTCGGGAATAACAGTTTTGAATTTTCAGCTCCAGAAGTCTAATGAATTTATTTTGTAATCGTTGCAAATTATTAATATTATATTTAGAGGTTCTTCGCCAGGTCAGAATACAGTAATTTTGGTGAGTTTGAATTAGAGTAAAATACAACTGTAGCATAATATTTGGAGATAGATAGTGCCAATAACACCAATGTTTCGTGAAATTGTACTGGCTAGAACTTCAATATGTTTGTTTGATTTTAGATCATATTATTGTAACAAGATAGGTATGAGATTGAACAGCTTCTGTAGAAATGTTGTTCAGCAAAATTTTAGTAGGTGTAAGTGAAGAAGTTAAATTATAAGAAAAGATCATTAATTTAGTTTTATGTGTATTAATAGCTGTGTCATTAACATTTAGCCAATGAATTAAAGAGAAAAAACAATTTTCCAATCTAGCAATTAAGTCATGAAAATCATCACAATGTAAAAGCAAAGTAGCATCATCAGCATATAACATTATGCCAATATTAGGTATAACAGTGAAAATATCACTGCTACAAATTAAAAAGCCTAGGGGTCAACACTGAGCCCTGAGGCACTCCAGAGGTGGTACTTTTTACATCCCATTTAACGTATTCAAGTTCGATAAATTGTTTTGGAACTTGATTACGTTAAATCGGATAACGAAGAATTTCTTTTTTCATTGATTATCTGTGATACTGGTGACTTCTGACCTACATCCGTTTCGGATGGGAGTTGGGTTAATACGCTATGAGGAAGCAGGTTGCTTCGACTAGCAAAATCCTGAGGACTATCAGATTCCTATGTCTCAGTTACTCGGAACTTCACTGTCCCCGGTGGTGGTTGGCATACTCGACCGGAAATCAGGAGATGCCGGGTTCGATTCCCCCTCTAGGACGATCAAAAATTTTAAAGTTTTCTGAGAGGAGTTATATGGATTATACTAGTAAAAAGTCCGAGCAAAAAATCTGTTTGTTTTGAATATGCTATTCAGTTCAGTGTTACATAAACGCTCTGATGGGCTCTCTGAGTCAGAGCACAGATGACTGATTAGCTCTTCATTTCTACGGTGTATTCGGAAAGTTCACCGAGGTTAGGTACATCTGCATATCATTTTACATGGCTCTCTTTGCTCTTTTGGACAACTTCTTTCATTTATATGGAGGGCTGGGTTTTCAATCTTCACAGAGTAGGTTACTCGGTATTCTGGCTAGTTGCAGGGAATATCGTATGTGGCAAATTAAAACCTTTAATAACAAAAATGCTGAAGTGTATTAATCTCCTTGTCATTTACAATTTTCAGTAAATTAATTTACACCCTGTGAATTTCTAATTTTTACGCCCCTCAGAGCATGAGGAGGCGTAAAATATGGCCGTATTCGTCACGAACAACCTATGGCCGTGTTCAGCACTAACTTGCATAGTATGCTGAAAAGCGTGTATGTCTGATTTTCTCCAGCCATTTGTATTGTGCTCCTGCATCTTCTGCGTTAAGAGATTATATTCGTTCTACAAACGTATCATAAAGAAACCAGCTAAAAAATGAAAGCTGCTAAATTTAGTTTAAAAAAAATGAAAAACGATATAAAATAGATCAGGGCTTTACCTTAAAACCAGTGCATTTCCCGATATTCCATTTCACTATATCGTTCAAGGTAGTCGTACTTCTAACCAAACAGCACGTTCAGATGGTTCCGTTACTGAGCTGAGGAAATCATTACAACCGAAACCGCATTGTTTCTTCCTGCGTGTGCAATCCCTTGACGTTTCGGCAATAGATTATTGTGCCTTCTTCTATCTGTTCAAATTGATGAAGGAAAATTAATATCGCGCACGCTGAACAGTCTGACGACAGATGCTAACAGGGGTGCAACGGTATAAATGTTAGTACTGCGCAAAGGAGCCTTCACGCAGGAAAACAATTTTAGACAGAAAATAATCGTTTTTGGATGTGTGAATTCAGGTGAATTGCGTCGTAAACAAACGCGCATAGGTTTTTCTGACATACGGAGAAAAACCCTCTCTAGGTTTTAACTGTTGATATCCAAGAAACGTTTTTTAACACTTTCCTGATTAACTACACACAGTATCTTAAACTTGGACTTTTAGGTCGACGAGCTTTGAAGTCTACAGATAATACACAATATCGGCATTCTTTCGCTATAATTAATATTATCGACATACTATCTGAGTTAGACTCTTTCCTGGGTCGTCATGATATTTTTCGAATTAACATTCTATCAGACCTTTTAAAACGACCTGTTGAAAAAGTAGTATTTTGTATAGGTAGCTTAAACTTGGACTTTTATGACGACGAGCTTTAAAGTCTACAAATAACAATATCGACATTCTTTCGGTATAATAAGTATTATCTACATACTATTTGAATTTAGGTATAATAAATATTATCTGCATAATATTTGGATTTCCAGGTAGACTCTTTCCTGCTATGGGTCGTCATGATATTTTTTGAATTAACATTATATCCGACTTTTATATTTAACATTATATCCGAAAAACAAGAAAGATGACACCGAATTTTTGGGTGTAACAAGCACGTTTTTTGAATCCGTTCTGACGCAAATTAAATTTATCAAAGCTATTTAAAGTCAATGGAACCGACATGGAAAACAATAGTATCTGACGGAAGAAAGAAGTTTCTCAATCGGATTTTTAATCTCTCAGATATGGCTGTAAACGCAATCGTGAGCTTACGCCCGTTCGTTGCAGACCTGTGCGTTAAGAAAATTATGAATTTACGTGAGAAACATTTCGCACTGGGAACGTTCTCCAACACAGAAAGCATTTTTCAAATCGGACTCTTAGAAACACAGATATCGAAAAAAATAAGATATGATTTTACGCTCCCTGGTGGGAAAATCATGCATTATTTTAGGGAGAAAGTATTCTGGAAAGGTTTTTCAATATGAGCGGTATCGGTCCAAGAAAAAAAAAAGTTAGTCGAGTTTTCAGGAGCCCAGATTTTACTGCAAATGCATCAGAAGCAGAAATTAACACTTATTCCCCCTGGTGGCCGAACCATTCTTTACCAAACATTAGAAATTTTATGAAACATTTTTTTCATCAGGTGTTGTATGCCATACAGGAAGAATTTTTCAAATTGGAGTTTTAGAAGCAGAAATAACGCAGAAAACGCAATTTACCACTGCTCCCTCTAGCGGTAAGTCTAAGATTTACTTGAAAAATTTGAATTTTTGAATTTATATGAAAAACATTTCGCATCGGAAACACTATCCAACAAAGAAGGAATTCTTCAAATCGGTCTCCTAGAAGTAGAGATATTGACAAGAATAAGATATCGTTGCGATCTTTGGGCCTTAGATGTCAGGATGCCCAATTATTTTCCGGACTGCGATTCGAATCACTGGATCCGCCAATACCTCGTTAGCCAATTAGCCGACACAGTGCACCAATAAACCAATGGAGGCACAGTATAACAATTAAAACAGGGATTTAATAGATACATGCATAAATTACACCGGATACTTCATTAAATAGAAAGGCTATAATTTCCGGCCAGCTTTGGCCCTCTTCGGTGTTTCAGAAAATATGTCCTAACGAAAAGTCAGTTCGTTCACAATGAGCCGCAAAGAATACTGGTAAAAAGTACTTACATAGGTCCTTGAGTATCCACAGTATGGATGACACAAACAACACAAACACTCACTCGCTTCACTAATATGTCGACACTACGGGTAGTTTGATCTTAACTTCCATCACCGCTCATGCTTAGCTGTGGCTGAAACGATGTCGTTCCCCGGTCACTGGAGGTAGGTAATCAGACACACACACACACACAAGATTTTTCTCCTCTACTCGACACGAAGAGGCTCTGCAGGCGCGGGGGTCGTCCGTGGTTCCTGGTGTCAGGCGTTTCACCTCTCCGCTCTCTCTCTCTGGTTGAGCGAGGATATTCCCTAATTATTACGTTTCTGTCGGCATTCCACCTGAAATGGCTCCTTAGGACAGGTATCGATGCTTCAGCGTGGTGAAGAAAGTTTCCAGGCAGATCTGGTTCTTTTTATTCATCAGCTTATGCTTTCAGCTGGCTTCCCTTCTTATGCTCAAAATTGTAAGAGCACGCAGACGGACGGCAAGCATTTTCTAGCACGAGGAAAAATCGAGGCCCAGTTCTCTCGGACATCAAACGGGATCTGCCTTCAACAACAATCTCCCCTCCAAGAAATTGGTAAGCGGTGAATTCCAACACTTGATACCGCGACATTTATTATAAACCGCTCTTCAAGTCTAAGAGCTCTCCCATTGTTTAGCGCGCGGCACAGACAAAAGCTTCAAACGCTTTTGCCGTACAAACGCTTTTGAGTCGTGGGAAATAGCTTTTAAACTCTGACCCGTCCCATTTCCGTTTATGGGCTCTTTGTTCTCGTGGCAAACACCTGCAACTCGCCACTTGAATTCAAAGTGCTAGAAGATCTTTTCTTAATATACCGCCCCTCGCAAGTGTTTAAAATTATAACTCTCTGTTACTTAAAACCCCCAATCAAGTTTCAATTACAGTTAATTAACCACGCCTCTCGCCAATTAATTATGCGAGGGGGGGGGGGATCGTCACAATATATATCTACGCCCGCTTGCGCAGAAACCATGCATTATTTTAAGAAGAAAATGTTCCTAAAAGGTTTGTGGGCATGAGTAGTATCGATCTACAAACGACGTTTTTTTCAATCGAGATTTTAGAAGTTCATATTTTGCTCCAAATACATCAGAAGCGGAAATTAAGCTTTACGCCCCCTTGTGGCCAAACCATTTTTTATTAAAATTAAAAATTATGTACAAATGATTTTCCATCAGAAGCTGTATGCGATGCAGAAAGAATTTTTCAAATCGGAGATTTAGAAACAGAGATGTAGGCGGAAACGCCATTTACCATTACTCCCCCTAGCGGAAAGCCTATGAATTACTTGAACTTTTTAAAATTATATGAAAAACATGTCACACGGAAAACACCATCCAACAAAAAAGGAATTTTTCAAATCGGACTCCTAGAAGTAGAGATATTGGCAAAAATAGGATGTACATCTACCCCCTGGCGGAGAAACTGTGGACTATTTTAAGAAGAAAATATTCCGAAAAGGTTTATCGACGGGACTGGCATCGATCCACGAAAGAAGTCTTTCAATCAAGATTTTAGAAGCTCCTATTTTATGGCAAATACGTCAGAAGCAAAAATTACAACTTACGCCCACTGGTGACCAAAGTATTCTTTACCAAAAATTAGGAATTATATGCGAAAGATTTTCCATCAGGAGCTGTATCCGCTAAAGAAAACAATTTTCAAATCTGCGTTTTAGAAGAACAGATATTGGGAAAAAGTAATTTACTTTTACACTCCTAGCGGAAAATCTATGCGTATTGTGAAAAAATAACTATACCTAAAATACTTTTGGACATAAGTGTGATCGAAATATAAAAAAAAAAAAAATAAATCGGATGTTTAAAAGCAAATATGTGGAGTAAAACGTATTTTTGAATTCGACATCATCTGCATTTACGCCCTATAGCGGCGAAATTGTACATCGTAAAAAAAAAAAAAAAAACGAGATAAAGGATCATCATTCGCATATTTCAATCTTCCCAATGTAAAAAGAATTTTTCAAGTCGGACGAATAGCTGCAGAGATATCGTGTCTACAGACGGACGGACGGACGGACGGTCAAATCGATAACATAAGCAGGATCTTTGTTTTACAAAAGACGTGTTAAAAAGTAGTGTTCCGTATAGGTAGCTTAAACTTTGACTTTAAGGTCGACGAGCTTTAAAGTGTACAGATAATAATGTCGACATTCTTTAGCTATAATAAATATTATCTACATACTATCTGAATTTCCAGGTGGACTTTTCCTGCTATGGGTCGTCATGATATTTTTGGAATTAACATTATATGCGACCTTTAAAAACGATCTTTTTTAAAAAAAGTAGTTGGTATATATACGGCCTTTAAAAACGATCTTTTTAAAAAAAGTAAAAGTACTTTGCAGGCTTTGTGAAGCAAAATTTGAGAAAACAAAAACCGTATTTTTCCGTGTATAAGACTTTTTCGAACCGAAAATTAAGAAATCAATATTTTTATTACGAAAAAGGACACATATAATATTTTTTTAGAAATTAGATAATGTCATTGAAGTACATGTAGAAGTTAGGTAATATCACAGATAAACTCTGTGGTAATATATAAAAAAAAGAAGTTTGGAAATTTATATTATTTAGAAATTAGGTAATATTTTTAAGATACAAACTACTAAATTATGCATCACTTTCTTCAACACTATTAGTTCTAGAGGTATAACTTTTTTCAACTTCAACTGCATCACTGCTGTTATATGAGTCACTGTCTATATATATATCAGATCATCATCAGTTTCATCCATGGCATTGCTGATTCCACACTTCTTGAAGGACTTCACAACCACCTCTTGCTTGACTCCATTCTATGAGTTTAGTACCCAGTTGCAGACCTCAGTAATGGTTGTTGTTTTCACTCTCCCTGTAGGTGTCATGTTATTACCTGCTCTTTGCATCCATTTATTCCATTCTTATTTCATCAGGGATTTGAAGGGCGTTTTGATCTAAACATCTAGAGGCTGTTGCTGACCTGTAAGTCCAACAGGAATAACTGCTTGTAAGTCGTAGTGGGGAGAGGGGATAAGAGGTACTGACAGTTTCGCCGCGGTAACCGCACGGTTTCCTCAACCGGTTACCCCCGTGTATAAGACGACCCCCAATTTTTGGTCTAAAATTTTTGGAAAAAAATATCGTCTTATACACGGAAAAATACGGTAGTTTTTTTTTTAAATTAAGATATTACTAACAGCGCATTTTAAAAAAATACTGTGAAATAACTTCATATTTTCACTCTATTTCTTTTGAAACTTAATGCGTTCTCATTGGGTCTAGGTATCCAGGATCATACTCTTCTTTGTTTAAAGCAGGGGTTCTTAACTTTTTTTGGCCGCGACCCAAAATCGACAATACGATCAACTTCGCCACTCATGGGTCAATTTTGAAATTAAAAATGCTAATGTAATTATATAAATAAGTGTAGTGGTTATTTGTTATAACACAGAGTGTAACAAAATGTTTGGTTTTTGAAATTATAGTCAAACCAGTGGCGCAACCAAGTGTGTGTGTGTGGAGCGGGGGGGGGGTTATGGTTATCTATATAGTGGGAAGGTATGAATACTAACATATTGTGAAACAAATAATATGAATAATTAGAAATTAAAATCTTTTATGAGACAGATTTCAAAAGTAATTACTCACATCTGTTTCGTGCGATCCTTGGCCTTAAAGTTTAGGTTTAGGGGGAAATTTTGCAATTCTGTGACGTCTTAAAAATTCCCATGATCCCAGTCAAGGAATATAGAATAAGGGGAGAGAGCATGTGCTCTCACCGTTGAAGCCAGCTAAGTTATGTGGCCGCCATGTTTTATTACCCTCAGTTGCTCATTTTTGCTTTGAAAGTTAAGGAAGATTTCAGTTTTTCATTTCGTGTGAGAAGGGCGTTTGCTTATGACTGATTTATGGAATTGTTCATTTGAAGTTCAACTAACATTAAAAGCTGAAGAGAGATCTATTGTATTTGCGGATCAAAAACTTATGATGGAATAGCTAAACATTTCCAGTACGAATTAGAAATTTGTCCAGTTTTCGATAACTCCTGGTCAAAGATCATATTTCCGAAAACGTTTTATCAAAACTCTGTAAAAAGCATTCGTTTCTTGCGCACAATAAAATCCGTGGTTTTTTGTTTTTAGTTATTTTAAATTCATAAATTATTGCATTTCTTATTAGTATCTATCAACGCTAACGGATTTTATTGTGCGCTACAAACGTTTTTCACTTTGCATATTCCGTGTACTCTTCGTTAAAATTTTGTAAATTATCAAAGTTTAGCACGAACAATTATTTCAAAGGTAACATTTCGTTGCGTTTCTGTCTTCAGAAACATTCAGTCGGTCACATGAAATAAATCAGGTTCTTCTTCTTCACTTTAGAGTTTGTGAACGGTTTCATGCATTACTTTAAACATCATGTACTTTTCGTGTGACGAGTTAAAGGGATTTTTTGTCGTACGCAGCAGTAAAACGTGACTTAGCAGTGCTTTGAAAGGAAATAATAGAAAACATTGGTGATATTATAGACTACATCCATAAATGTACATGATATTTTTTCTTTTCGCAAGAAGGCTTTAAAAGTATTAGCCTGCCTATATTGTTAGGTACGTAATTCGATGAGAATGCAGTCAGAAGGGTGACGTAAGATGGCTACCGCTCAGAGCGTCGGTTTCAGAGTTTTACGTAGGGCTTGCTTGTTATGCTCCCTCCCCTTATTCTATCCTCCTTGATCCCAGCGACCGGAAGAAGCAACGCTGGTGGTCCCCGTGACGTCATCTCCAGAAATTCAGGTGCCTTTACACGTGTTAAAGACAAAGAAAGTTTATAATTGAAAATTTATAAAACATTAACACTTTCATTTTTTTCTGAGAAGCCCTGACGACCCAAGTTTGTGTCGCGACCCATAGGTTAAGAACCCCTGCTTTAGAGTTTTCCAAATTACCAAAAATTAATTTGCATTTCTAGTAATTGCACTGATTAGAAATTCAACGGAAAAACTACTTTTGTTATTGCTTTCTTATTACCTACAACATTTTTTTCGAGCAATAATTTCTTAATGTTCAGTAAACACTTAGTCCATAATGAAATGTCCGATTTGTACACTGTTCGTCAATCACACATAGCTTAGCTCAGAATAAATATGATTAATCGAAATAAGAATCATTCGATTCAACACATTTTTGCCAACGAGAAACAAGGTAACGTATTCAGGTAGCATAAAAAAACAAGAGTTCTGGAAGCGACGAAAGCTTGAAAGGCGTTTTGAGCATCAGCTTGGTTGTGGAAAATTTTCCCCTGCAAAAATTGCTCCAGATGCTTAAAAAATGGCAGTCGGTTGGCGAAAGGTCTGGTGAATATGGTGGATGAGGTAGAGTCTTATAGCCCAATTCGTTTAATTTTTGCAGAGTGATACGCGCGAGGTGCGGTCTCGCGTTGTCGTACAGAAGTATTGGACCCTTTCTGCTGACTAATGATGGGCGAATGCGTTATAGTTTGCGGTGCATTTCGTCTATTTCCTGACAATACTTTGCCGGGGTAATCGTTTCGCCCGCATTCAGAAAACTAGTGGATTAAAATGGTTAAAGACCACTAAACAGTCACCGTAACCTTCTGTTGAGTGAGTTTTGGTTTGGGGAATTGTTAAGGAGCTTCGTCGTGGTCCAACAACGACGCGGAACGTCGACGATTGTCGGACAGGATCCACTTTTCATCGCATGTCACGATGCGATCGAGAAAAAGATCAGTTTTATTCCCCAAAAGCAGCCCCGATGAGACTTCCAAACGACAATTTTGTTGATTTTCGTTCAATTCATGTGGCCCCCTTTGTCGAGCTTCTTGGACTTTCCAATTTGGTTGAGGTGCACAGAAACAGCTGATTTGTTTACTCCCAGTTCTCCTGCAAACTCATGAGCAGCTATGTGTGGATCTGCTTCAACAAGCGCCTTCAATGCATCGTCATCGAGGACGGTACTCGGTCGTCCACGCTCTTAATTGTCGAGGTTCGTGTCGCCAGCTTTGAATTTTGCGAACCATCTTCGCACTGTACGCTCGTTAGCCGCATCCTCCCCAAAGGCACCAAAAATATTTCGCGTCGCTTGCGCTGCGTTGTGGCTCAGTTTGAACTCGTAGAGAAAAACTGCCCGATAATCACGATTATTCATCTTTCGCTGAAAGGAAATATAGAGTTGGAAATATAATGTGTTAATAAAGTGAACCAAAATGTTACAATCTGCAGATTTCAAGCTTTCCAATGATAATTTACACTTGCATACATATTCACCGTATTGAACACAACACATTGTCAAAACAAGAGAGATCAAAACTCGGACATTTCATTATTGACAACCTAATAATTTGCTATTGTTTCCCTAATAATTTTCATGTACCTAAGTTAATTCTTTTATATCGCTCTCCTGTTAATACGTGATTAGTTTTAGTTATTGCTTTCTAATGGTCGTAACTAGCAGCTAGTTTTCACTATTGCCTTCTTAATTAAGAAAAGAGAGTTTTGTTTATCGCTTCCTTAATTTATTCAGGTGACAGGGATCAAACCTACCTACGTGGGACTTAAGAGACTGCTCTAAATTGCAGTTGCGTTTTTACTGCTTGCTTTACCTTGCTTTTGAACTTTGAAAATTTTTAAAACCCAACCTACCGAGAGGTCGAACTGTATCGCACTACTTATCAGTTTCCGCCAAAATGTAGGATCAATTTTACTCACGATCTCGGTCACTTAATCCTCTGTCTTTTCTTGAACAGCATTAGATTTCGTTATCAGATTACGAATGGAACTTCCCATTTTCTTTAAATGGATGCTTCAAGATTAACCCGAAATGGAAACAATAAATTACACGATGCAATCAGAAATTTGTTGTATCGCTTTGTTCTGCTCTTGACATCATCCAACCTGAAACTTAAAGAAAAAAGAGAAGATGAACAAACTGAAAGAAGTAATTCTTACAGAAGTTCTTAAAAGGAAGAAAAAAATGTGTATTTATTTGCAGGATTTTTCTAACAGAACGTAAAAATATTAAAAATGATGTCACGCTTTTTCGTTTCACTGTTTTATTAGATACACATGAAATTAAGAATCGCAAAACAGTTTTGAAGCCAGTGGAGATTAATCAAGAGTATATTAAACAACCTGCAGAAAACGTCCATGGCATTAAAGTTATTTTGAAGTAACATTAAGAGGAATTAAATCAATGATGCCTGTTGGAAGGAAAAGACAAGACTATGTTGAGCTAAGGTAGCAAATGGAAAACAATTGTGTTAGAGCTCTCTCTAACAGGGAAAGTGAAAAAAAAAGTGTTAGAGCTACATATACCGGCCACTGAAAAAGTAACTTTTATTCAATAATGGGTTGGACCTCCATTATCCCGAATTACAGAATGTGCGTGGTTTCGCAAAGATTCACCAAAGTATTAGGAAAATCAAATTGATGTTGAACCTTTACGTGGATTAGATTCAACAAAGTATTAGGAAAATTCAACAAAGTATTCAACAAAGTATTAGGAAAATTCAACAAAGTATTCAACAAAGTATTTGGAAAATTCAGTTGATGTTGAACCTTTACGTGGTTTAGATTCAACAAAGTATTAGAAAAATTCAAATTGATGTTGAATCTTTACGTGGTTTGGATTCAACAAAGTATTAGGAAAATTCAAATTGATATTGAATCTTTACGTGGTTTAGATTCAACAAAGCATTAGGAAAATTCAAATTGATGTTGAATCTTTACGTGGTTTAGATTCAACAAAGTATTAGGAAAATTCAAATTGATGTTGAATCTTTACGTGGTTTAGATTCAACAAAGTATTAGGAAAATTCAAAGTATTCAACAAAGTATTATGAAAATTCAGTTGATGTTGAATCTTTACGTGGTTTAGATTCAACAAAGTATTAGCAAAATTCAAATTGATGTTGAATCTTTACGTGGTTTAGATTCAACAAAGTATTAGGAAAATTCAAATTGATGTTAAATCTTTACGTGGTTTAGATTCAACAAAGTATTAGGAAAATTCAAATTGATGTTGAATCTTTACGTGGTTTAGATTCAACAAAGTATTAGGAAAATTCAAATTGATGTTGAATCTTTACGTGGTTTAGATTCAACAAAGTATTAGGAATATTCAAATTGACGTTGAATCTTTACGTGGTTTAGATTCAACAAAGTATTAGGAAAATTCAACAAATTATTAGAAAAATTCAATTGATGTTGAATCTTTACGTGGTTTCGCAAAGATTCAACAAAGTATTAGGAGAATTCAAATTCGTGCAGAAATAGTCAAAAGTAATCGAGGTAGTTGCCTTCATTGCATGATCTTGATAACAAGAGTCACTCACAATACAAATCTAAATTCGTTGGCTGAATTTAAAGATTTTATTGTATATACAAGTATTAGAACTTTAAGGTTTCTTTAGAGCCCATCATCAGATACAGAAGAAGGAATAAGTTTAAATAGAGTGTTACGTGACATGATATAGACATCAGATATTAATATGACATAATGTCACGTGGCATCAAATTGTCAAACAACGTGGTGTGTATCATGAAATAAGGAAAATAAAGAAAATGATATACAGGTATACATACAATACTGCATTGTAAAATAAAGGGAAGTAACTAAATTAATTGTGTTGTTCTCATCTGGAGATACAACAAGGAGCACTATAGCAGAAATCGAGATAAAGTGATGTCGTCCTCAGTTTGCCTCGTATTCGGACCTGTAAATAGTTTACAGATTGTCGGTATAGATACTGGAGCATTGCCATTAAAGCATAAATGTCTCTGAGAAGCAATTAATCAAGGTCCGAATACGAGGCAAACTGAGGACGAAATCACTTAATCTCGATGTCTGCTGTAGTGCTCCTTTTTGTATCTCCAGAGGAGAACAACACAGTTAATTTAGTTACCTACTAACTTTCCTTTATTTTTAGAATGCAGAATTACATGTATATCTGCATTCCATTTTCTTTATTTCATGATACATACCACGCTGTTTGACAATTTGATGCCACGTGACATTATGCTATATTAATATCTGATGTAGATATCATGTCACGTAACACTTTATTTAAACTTATTCCTTCTTCCGTATCTGATGATGGGTTCTAGGAAAACCTGAAAGTTCTAATACTTGTATATACAATAAAATCTTTAAATTCAGCCAACGAATTTAAATTTGTATTGTGAGTGACTCTTGTTATCAAGATCGTGCATTGAAGGCAACTACCTCGATTACGTTTGAATTCAGCAAAGTGTTGGAGTGTACCTATGTCTGCAGCATACTAGGGGTTCTCCAGTTATTCCTTTAATTGGCTCAGATTTGACAGAAGAGGATTTTGCTCCCGGATCTGGCTTTCTAACATGTTCGATACATTCTCAGTGGGGTAGCTTTGTAATGGCCAGGGAAGATGGTGAAAGTCTTCATGCTCTCTGAATACTGCTGCGCACATCCTGAGCGATGGACAATAGAATTGGAATACATGAAACAGTCCTGCTGGATAAAAAGTCAACATAGCAGGACGGACGTGAGCAGTAACAATGTTCCGATAAGTTTTACGGGACACATAACCTTCCAGCATTATCAGGGGACATATTCTGTACCAACAGAATGTGTCCCACACCATGCCATCATCTCCAGAACCTTGAGATGTGTTTACAAGGAAAGCTGAGTCCATTGCTTCATGGACTTCCGCCAAACTCTCTGCCAACCGTCAATATACAGGGTAATTCAGAACTAATGGGACAAACTTTAAGGGGTGGTAGAGCACACTGCAATAAACATTTTTTCTATAGGAATGTATGGGCGCAAGTGACGCGTTGAGGTACAAACAGAAGAGATAGACATGAAAGGAAACATAAATTGCTTACTTACAGCATCGTCGACAAGTGCTTCTTTACAGCAATGTTTACAATAATTGCTCAAAATTGCGTCCACCAACGGTAATACATGAGTGGCAGCGTCGACGGAGTGATTGGCGTACAATTTCAAAGATGCCAGGTATTTCTCGCACACTTGCAGCCGCAATGGATACTCGAGCGACGAGGTCCTCAACAGAGTCAACTGGAGTCTCGTAAACGAGGGCCTTCGGATGTCCCCATAAGAAGTAATCGAGGCTCGACAAATCGGGCGATCGGGGTGGCCAATGGACTGGTCCACCACGGCCAATCCATTGCGCCCCAAAAGCGGCATCCAGGTAATTGCGCACATTAATGCTGAAATGGGCTGGGGCCCATTATGCTGAAACCACAGTCCTGGTCGGACGGCCAGTGGTACATCTTAAAGCAATTCTGGTAAAACCTCTTCCAGAAAAATACGATAACATCTGCCATCGAGTCGCGTTGGTAGTAGATATGGGCCAAGCAGGAAGTCGTTCACAGTACCCGACCACACATACAAAGAGAATCGTTCTTGGTACGCATGTGGACGTGCAGCGTGTGGGTTAGAGGTTGCCCACACATGACAACTGTGCATATTGAAAACACCTTCGTGTGAAAAAATCGCCTCATCTGTGAATAGCACATGAACTGGGAACTTCTTGTGTTTGTGCCTCAACGCGTCACTTGCGCCCATACATTCCTATACAAACAATGTTTGTTACAGTGTGCTCATCCACCCCTTAAAGTTTGTCCCATGAGTTCAGAATCACCCTGCATATCAAGGTGTGTCGCAACTGCTCGTACTGCATGTTTTGTTTCAGTCCTTCAGTGTCTAGCAATGATCTTCCTGAAACCACTGCAGACGAATTTTCCAGCTTTTCGCAGAAATGAGTGGTTTCCATATGGGCATGCGACTGCGAAAACCAATTCTCTTCAATTACCTGCACGTAGTTTACTGAGATATGAGTCGGAAATAGACATCATTGAATACTTCTGTCAAATGCTACACACAGGATGTGCTGTTTCTCCGTACAAGACTTCTCAGACGACGATGATCTCACTTCTGACAGATTGTGGTCGCTTCACAGTTAGGCCTCTTGGACAAGCAATTTGGGTTATTTTTTCACAGATTGAAAACCCGTGATATCTCACCTTTTGAGAAACCAGTAGGTTCTGCTGTTTTTAAAATCATCACTCTAGCCAGACGGGCACCCACTGGCTAGAGGAGAAGAAATGTACCTCCTCTCATGAAGAAGAAATGTACCCTTTTATCGAACTGAACGATCCTTCGTTTTTCTCATTGTGATCAACACTACTGACGATTACTGACTAGCAGCAGTCCTGAATAATTACCCAGATCACACGGTAACGCATGTGACCATGTATTTTTCATATAAGCTACTTAAACGACGTTTGCGTACTTTTGCATAAAGGTTCCTAATTCGGTGGCCAGCGTGCATACCCCTCCCCTCTCACGAAGAAATTGTAAGAAAATGAAGGTACATTGTAGAGCTAAAAGGACAAATGGAAAAAAAGTAAGACATATTTATGAATGAAATACGGGATTACACCATATAATACAAATTTTGAAGATGACGATCCGTTTTTTTTTGGTGTAAATATGAGAAGGTGGTAAGTCAGATAATATCCGAAAACTTGAAAATTTCGTCGTCCTGGAGCCGGAATCGAAACCGGGTCTCCCAGATATCGCCAGGGTATGCTAACTACTACACCACCCAGAATGACCAAGTCTCAAATTTTCGATTAATTTGAATATAACCATCACAGGATTTGTTAGTCGACGCAACCGGCATTCATGTTTATCGAATCTGGAGGTTAAGAATCCTATCCCGTGATTGATCGGAGGCGCAGATAAATCAGGAATGAACTACGGGATTACACCATATAATACAAATTTTGAAGATGACAATCCGTTTTTTGGTGGGTTCTTTTTTTGGTGTAATATATGTCATATTTACACCAAAAAACAGATTGTCATCTTCAAAATGTGTAAGTCACATTGTTGAGCTACGATGTCAAAAGGAGAAAACAAAAACAATTACAGCTAAGGGAATGAAAGGAGAAAGGTTAGTTACACGGTTTGAGCTAACAAGGGCAGTAGAAAAAATTAAGTTACTGTGTAGAGCTATGAGAACAAATGGAAAAACTTCTGTTATAGTGTACGAGCTGAGAGAACAAACGGAAGAACATCAGTTACAGTGTTTGAGCTAATAGGGTCAGTGAAAACTTAAGGTACCCTGAAGAGCTAACTAAGAAAGCAAATGAAAAACAAGTTACAGTGTTGGAGCTAAGAAAGAAATGAAAAACAAGTTACATTGTTAGAGCTAAGAAAGCAAATGAAAAACAAGTTACAGTGTAAGAGCTAACACGTGAAGTGCCAAAAAAGCAAGTTACAATGTAGAGCTAAAAGGAACAAAGGGGAAAAAATGTACAACAGTGTTAGAGATAAATGGTAAAAACAATTTACAGTAAAGAGCTAAGAGGGAATATGGAAAAAGATAAGCTGCAGTATTAGAGCTAAGTGTACAAATTTAAAACATCGAGTTACACTTTAAGAAATGAAAAGGAAGAAAAGTTAAATTAAAACGTAATTGCTAAACGGGCAGATAGAAAAAAAGAAAAAGTTACAGTGTTCGTGCTAAAAAAGCAAACGGGAAGGAAAAAATTACAGCAAACGGAGAAGTTACAAGTTTAGACCTATATACTGTGACGTACCTGCCAGCAGGACGCACACGACATAAAGGCAGATAAGAATCAGAATAAACGTCCGCGTAGCTCAATTAGTAGAGCAACTTATTCCGGAATGAGGGGACCCGGGTTCGAATCCTGGCGTGGATAAAAATGACGGAGAAATTTAATTCGTTATAATGGCGCCCGAACTATCCGGATGACCCGACCGTTCAAAACCTCGCAATGGTGTGATGTTATTTCCACACCGCGAGATAGGAAAAATCAGAGAATCCCTTCTCCAGCGCTTCGAAAAATAAATGTGTGTGACGTTGCATTCCACACACCAGATTGACTGGGAGTTCTCAAGTGCACGTTCTACAGTGGATGGCTGCCTGCAACGATCCATGGTCACGGCTGACCCGTGGGCCATGCCCCCGGCCCTCTTTCGGGGGGGGAGATGTGACGCACCTGCCAGCAGGACGCACACGATATAAAGGCAGATAGGAATCAGAATAAACGTCCGCGTAGCTCAATTGGTAGAGCAACTTATTCCGGAATGAGGGAACTCGGGTTCGAATCCTGGCGTGGATAAAAATGACGGAGAAATTTACTTCGTTATAATACACTAGCGTGCAAAAATTAAGGACGAGACGGTTTTTCGAATGTAACGTCGTGCAGAAGTGCTCCACATCGACTCAAATCATACCATAATATCCCCAAGATGTAAGAATATGGGACAAGTGAGCAAAACCGTCCAAACAAGGAATCCAAAGGATACAAAGGCACTTTATTGAAAAGGTAGTTTCGAGCACAACTGCACAGAAGACAAAAACGTCCATGTGACAGACGGCTGCCAAGAAAAATTCAATCTTTAGTAGGGGATATGATCACCTCTGACTGCGTTGCAGGATTTACAACGTCTGTCCATGCTGAGGACGAGGTTGTCAAGGAGCTGCTGAGGCATCGCGGCCCAGTCCTCTTGTAGCGCCAATCGCAGCTGCGGAATCGTTGCTGGAGGCGGGTGACGTGCTGCCAAGCGTCTTTCTGGAAGGTCCCAAACGTGTTCGATTGGATTTAGGTCCGGGGACCTTGCGGGCCAATCCATGCGTTGAATATCTTCACTCTCCAACAGTCCTGAAACAGCCACTGTACGATGAGGTGTAGCGTTGTCGTCCATGAAGAGGAACTCAGGACCCACAGCACCTCTAAACAGACGCACGTGAGGCAGGAGAACCTCGGTACAATAGCAGACACCAGTGACTGAACCTCCTTGGAAGATGTGGAGGTCAGTACGGCTACCAAGCATGAAAACCGCCCCAAACGAGAACTCCGCCACCTCCAAACTGGTCGTTTTTGAAAATGTTGGAGGTGTGATTGCGTGTTCCCTGCTCTCTCCAGATGTATATATGTCCAGAACCGCTCGTGAGACTAAATCGGCTCTCATCCGTAAATATCACTCGACCCCATCGCTGATGTGTCCAGTTCTTGTGTCCCTGGCACCCCAGAAACCGCCGTCTCCGATGAGCAGGCGTTAATGGCACACACCGTACTGGTCCTCGTGCAAATAGACCACCTTTGTGCAGCCTCCTGGCCACGGCAAAACGCGATAACGTACGTCCAGTTGTCTGTTGCATGTGCCCTGCGAATTCTCCCGCTGTCTGCCGTCTGTCTCTCCTCGCCTATAGGACAATATACCGATCGTCCGCCGCCGTGGTTGCTCGTGGACGACCACTGCTAAACTCCCGGACGGCTGTTCCTGTCGTTTAAAATGCTCTCCAAGCTCGTGAAACGATGCTGTGAGCGATCCCGAACACCTCGGCCACACTAGTCACACTTGACCTTCTTCCAACTTCCCAATGACGCGACCTCAGGTAAAGTCATCCAGATGTCGTCTACTGGATTGCCTGTTGGCCATATCACACGGTGGCAGCAACTCGATGTCATTCAAACCGATGTACATCGAGCAATAGCTTTCACCGAATTGCTGAGCGTACATCGCCCGTGTGTTTTATACCCTTCCGACACCCCCCCCCCCCCGTCATGCTGCATATATGCGCATGCCCAACCGTACCGGACCCTAGTCTATCTCCTGAGTGGTCTTTTGGTCCGTTCAGCCTGCTCGTTCCGCTGTTATGCTAAATCTCCTCTTCGTCCTTAATTTTTGCACACCAGTGTATAAGAGACTAAATGGAAACGTAATTAAGTTACTTAAGTTTAAGTTAGCAAATGGAGAAAATACTGTACAAGTTGCAATGTTAGCGCTAAAAGAGAAAATGGAAAATATTAAGTTGCAGTGATAAAGCTAAGGGTATAAATGAAAAAATTACAATGTTAGTACTAGAAGGGCAACCTGAAAAACTCAAGAACAATGTTAACGCTAAGTGGGGAAATCAATAAAAAATGTTTTACAGCATTAGAGCTAAGAGGGCAAATTGAGCTATCATTAATGAATGAAATACGGAATTACACCATTGTACAATACAAATGTGGAAGATGTGAATACGTTTGTTGGTGTAAATATGAAATGGATGTTAAGTCAGATAAGCTCCGAAAACTTCGTTGTCCTGGAGCGGGAATCGAACCCATGTTTCTCGGATAGCGCCCGAGTTGTTCTGGGTGGTGTAGTAGTATACTAACCACTACACCACCCAGAACAACCAAGTTTCAAGTTTCCGATTAATTTGAATGTAACTATCACAGGATTCGCTGTGATGGTTATATTCAAAAATAGTTACATTAAAATAAATGAATGCCAGTTGCTTGAACTAGCGAATCGTGTGATGGTTATATTCAAATTAATCGTAAACTTGAAACTCGGTCGTTTTGGAAGGGGTAGTAGTTAGCACACTCTGGCGCTATCCGGGAGACGCAGGTTCGATTCCCGCTCCAGGATGACTCAATTTATAAAAGTTCTCGGATATTATCTGACTTAACATCCATGTCATATTTACACCAATAAACGGATTCACATCTTTCAAATTTGTATTGAGCTAGTACCTTTTACATTTGACAATTCACGTAGTTCTGACTATTAATGCACTTGAAACTTTATTGAGATTTCGAGAGAGAAGGGCATGAATTTTACCCATGGCAGTTATGCACTTGAATATTTATACATATTTCGAGAGAGAAGGGCATGAATTTTACCCATGGCAGTTATGCACTTGAAGCTTTATCGAGATTTCGAGAGAGAAGGGAATGAAATTTACCCATGGCAGTTATGCACTTGAATCATTATCGAGATTTCCAGAGAGAGAAAGGCATGCATTTCACCCATGGCAGTTATGCACTTGAATCTTTATCGAAATTTCGAGAGAGAAGGAAATGTATTTTACCCATGGCAGTTAAAACATATCCATCTATCCATGGCTGTCTGAGAGGAATAGCAAAGTATTATGCAAAGTTTTGCGAAAACATATTATAATTAGAAGACGTTTCAAGAAAGAATGTTTCAACATCTTTTTATTAGAAGACGCTAGCGAAAAAATGTATCACAAGATATCAGTTGGCGTAATATTCTAGGCTTCCCTAAATTTTGGGCCTTCCCTCTCTGAGAGAAATCGTAAACATTTCAATCTACCAATAAAATTATCTTTTCGTAAAATTTCGGTAACTGAAAAATCTCGCAGAATTTATCGATTCCAGATAGGTTGTTGTAACATTCATTTAAAATAAAATCATAGGCAAATAAATCACTAGCCAAGCTAAAGTTCTGATGTGTGAGGGCAAAAGCTTTGGGCGGGGATATTTTTAATATTTTAATCTTTAGAAAAATTTGACAGTTAGAGATTTGTGTGATTAATCACTGTTTCTTTTTTTACTTAAATAACAGCAAAAGCAGACTACCCAGATGATGCACATAGGAAACTACATGAAACAATAACCAAATGGCTTCAAAAATTCCACCCACTTTTTCTTTTAATGCATGATGGCCACAACATTGACACAACAGACACTCACAAGAGAAACAAAGTGTAAGATGAATAGTTTGTTTCGCAATATATATATATATATATATATATATATATATATACACACACACACAATAAAGCGATTCGAGTACGAAAACATCTTAATTTATGATTAAAAAACTGCTTTTCCTAACACCGCTTTGCGAAAACGGAGTTTAGCCGTTAGGGATGATGAGACGTCTACCTAGGAATTACACCTAGACGACACACGAGAAGAAAAACTACACTGCTCAAAATAATTAGCGAAGCATGTGATTTTGGAGCCATTATAGTGTGATATCTTACAGAAACGTGAAAAATGCATGTCGAGTACGACGTAGACAGCCGAATTATGCATATCCTTATGTAAATTAGCGTCTGTGACGTCAGAATACATAAATCACATGGTGGAATAAAAGCGAAGGTTTTCCGGGAGCTACCTTATTCTGCATAATTTATCGTGGCATTTCGTTTCTGGAAGTCTTCGGCTCGAACTATGTCTCAACAGCGTGATTTACCGGAATCAACGATGTGGAGAGCTGTTGGTAGGCTGAAAGTAGGCCAGACGTAGCGGATAGTAGCAGAAGCCATTCGAGGAAGTGTCATTTTTCAACTGCGAACACGATTCTAGGACACTGGAAGTGTTTGAAAAAGGCAAGGTCGAGGCCATCCAAGAGCAAAAACAGAAAAAGATGACCGTTATCTATTGTTAGAAACCCGTTGGAACAGCGGCAAAATGCTACTCAGCTCCAGCGAGAGCTTCTCGTATTAGCAGAACGCAAAGCTGTCAACTCAAACTATCCGCAATCGCTTTCATCAAGGTCGTTTTATGCACACATACAAATGGCGTGTGTTCTTTTAACCGCACGGCATCGTACGGCCCGTATAGACTGGGTTGAGGAACATCTTGGTTGGGAACATGACGAGTGGTGCCCAGTTCTTTCTCTGACGAGTCGAGATTTCAGTCTGGAGTATCACAATCGACGAGGGAACCCGGCACACGAAATGATCCAAATTTTGGGCAGGAAATATCACATTGCGGTGAACATGGATTGATGGTCTGGGCAGGTAAGTATCAGTAGACATACAGATTTATACGTCATCCGAAACAGCAGTTTGATTTCTCAGAGATATAAAGACGTGGTTCGTAGAAGTATTATCATTCGGTATGCTGCAGACGTCGGTGGTACGTACCTTTTCATGGACGAGCTCGGCTAGTGGACATATTGCTTTAAGAGAAGGGAATACAGCTTATAGAGTCGCCTGCATGCATCTATGACTTAAATTCAACTGGGCTTTCATGAGACACACTTGGCAGATATATTGCCGCTCGGATGATACCTCCGGTTACTTTGCGTATTCTGGACCTCATTGAGGAGTGGCGAAGATTCTCTCACTTTTTCGATAACCTCATCAATTCCATGCCAAACAGGGGTACAATGCTCTTAGTCGTTCTAGGACACCATACACCCTACTAGAGATCAGTTACCACGTACAGAAAGTCATTTTTGTCTTATTGTAAAGATACGTGCATCGTTGCATAGCATATCGCATCATGTACATTAAATGATGATATTGCGTAAAAATTTACTAATTCACATTTTATTACCCACATATCCCGGAATATTCTACTATATCTTACATAAAAATATTATTTTAACATTCAACATCATTCGCACATTATTTGCTTTACAATATTTCTAGCTCTCCTAATTCTTTTGAGCAGTGTAGTTCAAAGCTGCACAGAAAAAACAAAAAAGAAAGCGGCCGATGAAAACATCATTCACCAATCACTTCAGCGCTGCTGCTTTGATGACTTGTCTAATGCATGTCTGCACTGCGCCTAGGTGATTTTAAAAAATGCACTGAGCTCTTTCTGCAGCTGAAAAGCATATTTGCAACTGTTTGTCTTTTCCCCGATCTCTTGGATAACTCTTCTGTCTGGGATACTAAAAAAAATATCTCATCCATCAGAAAGTAAATCTTTGTGTTTCCTCTTCTTCTTTTCGCGCAAAAACAAGAAAATGAAAATCAAGAAATGAAAGAAAATGATTGGAAAAATCGTATCGAGCTCTTCCTTATGCTAAGATCCAGATTTGCAGCTGTTGAGTTATATTTACGCCTGAACTCCGTGATAACGATGTGGTCTTGGATAACGAAGAAACCTCTTTATTCCTTCAGTAACACTTTGGTCAAGCGAAAAATCAAAGGAAACAAACAATAACAATAAGAAATCAAACAGCGTCATTGAAACAAACGTATCAAACTCTTTCCTTAGCTGAGACCCAGATTTACAGCTACCTTGACTGCCGACATCACGGGTAACTGTGCTGATTCGCTAACTGTGCTGATTTGATGAATGGAAAAGCCTCCTTCGCTCATTACAAACACTTTGCTCAATCTAAAGCACGGAAAACAAAATCAAGAAACGAAACAACAGCAAAATAACACTTTCTCACTTAGAAGTAAGATCAGAGAGATAATTTCAAAGAACAAATTATTGCTGTTGATATTAAAACTGCCCTTATAAATTATACTCGTACATAGTTGCTGATATTTGTCGACTGTTTTATAGGTTTATCTCTTCGCGACGGCTAATTTTATTATCTTTTGCTTTCACATTTCGTAATTATTAGGATTTTTATTTATTATTCATAGAAATTTCTAGATTATTCTAAGGGCCGATCACCTTGGCAACACAAGGTAAAATGTAATGGAAGTCGAAAGAAGAAATATTAATATTTCTTATTTTGTCCACCTCTGGAGATAGCCGAGGGCAAGTAATTTCGAAATAATCCCGCTGGAAGGTAAGACATTTCCAAAATAAAAAAAAACATCATGTTCCAGTTAAATTATTCCAGCACGACTTACCTTTGTACTGTAACTCAAAGATTCTATTATATTTAGCAGAATTAGGTTATTTTTATGATCTTATTATGTTGGAACAATTTTTATTGCTAACATCAGAATTTAAAAAAGATAGAAAATGTAAATTTGTGATTGAGGCATCAAATTTGATTAACTTGTTTTCTAAGAGTTAAGCAAGGATATGCGAAGAGAAGTTCAATTGATTTCTTTCTCAAGATCTGGAATCAGAATACTGCCCTTAAAGAAAATTCCAATTTTACTCCGGCAAAATATTGTGTCATGTAATTAAGGAAACTACTTTGTAAGTAGAAATGAAAGGGATGTCAGCAATGTAAGCTCTATGAAGGCTTAGATATTAAAAACTTACGGATGTTTCGTGAGATTCATATGCGTGAAATAAACAAATACTAAATATGCTTTAGTCAGTCACAAAGTTTTCTTTCTTTCCGGTACGAGCTCATATATATATATATATATATGAGCTATACGCCGATGAGTCATTACTGTACATTATGGCCACCTATCTAATAAGCTGTAGAAAAATAACGGACATTTCAGCGCCTTTTGCAAAGAAATGTAACAATTGATTCATTCTAGGTATTTAACAGACTTAAATAAAAAGTAAGAGAAAAGGCGAGTTTACTTAATGACAAATGAACATTTTCATTATATTCACACAATACGTTTAAATTTTCAGGTCACAAGTTTTCCTGCCAACATCTTGCTCCAGCAGATGTGTACATTAAAATATATTTGATCTGCGAGATTACACAAAGAGATCACCTGAAGTGAAAAGGTTTGTTTCCACGTTTCTTTTTCTGCTTAATTTTTTAAATTTCGAACAGCAATCTTAAAATTGCAAATTTTTTCGTATGCTTATTTTTCGTTTTTCCTTAAACTTTATTTGCGGTGTATTCGGAGTGAGTCTTCGACGTCTTTCTAAATCAGTATTATTTTTGTTTTGTTTTTTCGCGTAAAGCAGTAATGTACTACTTTTAAGGAAACACAATGTCTGTATTCATTTGTATACTCTTGTTAAAATCTATGAATTAATGAATATATATTTTTCTATAGTGGCCCTGACTTTGGTTGAACATCAGATGCTCTTGCATTCTGAATTACTGCATTATATGCACTTATATATTAAATTAATATTTTTTTGTATACGGTGCATGGAATTTCTTATGAATTTAACGCATACGTTTTTTAACATCTCATTAACTACACCTTTATGCACTGAAGTAACTAATATTGAATGCCAGGTAAACAAGTAAAATTTTGCGCATGTAAATTTTGCGCATGTAAAAAACACTGGTTATTTCCATGGAGACCGGATTCCTCTCGCCAACACAAAGTGAAATCTAGAAAATGGACCTAAAATTTGATCTTCAGTGACATCGTAGCACAATTTGCTATCTATGTTTATTTCATCGAAACTCAAAATGCAAACTTTTTTTGTCTTCGGTCATAGTTTCAGAGCCCTTTTTCATAAGTATTAACACATTGCGTAAAATTCCTGGTCTGCAAGAGAATTTTGCGCACCACATTTTCAGCGTGCTCGCACTTGGTAGTGGAATACCTATTTTATTTTTTCAAAAATCGCAACACTATCTAGAAAGTGCTCTAGTAACAATCCCCCTGGAAATGTCTTCAGCTTTCCAAATAATTTTTCTTTTTTGTTCAACTATTGCGTGCAGTGGTGTTGCAGTTCATAAACTTTTAATACGCGCTTCCATTTATAACAGTTTTTTATTCTTTAAATCACTAATTTTCAGCTTTGTTTTCAGAACTCTGTTTTCTCACAACAGTCGTTGCATTCGTAATTTTATCTGTCGTCTTCCGTTAAGCTTTCATTTTTAACGCCTTGGTTCTCTCCAGTTTTAAAAGTTGAATTTCTTTTTTAAGGGATGCAACATTTTCAAGCAGCAATCTATTTTCCTCCGTTATTTTGATACAGGAAGAACAAATGATATCACCTGATGTTTCTTCAACTTCATAACAGAGATCCTGCGTTTCTTGCACACAAACCTTTTTCGGCCTTAAATTATCCATTCGATCGAAAGCACTTTTTAAAAATATCTCGTTTGCGCTTTCTGTTACTTCGTGGAGTGACACAGTGTCCGTTTTGCTGACATTTCGGTATAATCAGGATAGGCACCGCGTTTTGTTTCATTATTTTTTTCTCCGGGCGTCCAAGTAGGCGTTTTTTTAAATCATCTTCGCAATCGGAAGAATGAAAATGTTCGCTGCAAACTCTAGCATTCGCTACATTCACAGAGTCTGACCTATAGCACTTGTTCAGCCATTCTTTCACCAAATCTGAATTTTTCAAAGGAAATGCATGACACTGCCAAATCGGAATTTTTCAAAGGAAATGCCAAATCTAAATTTTTCAAAGGAAAAGCCAAATCTGAATTTTTCAAAGGAAAAGCCAAATCTGAATTTTTCAAAGGAAAAGCCAAATCTGAATTTTTCAAAGGAAATGCATACACTGAGACTGACCTTGTAACGTACCAGGAGATGTGACGTACCTGCCCGAAGGACGCACACGACATAAAGGCAGATAGGAATCAGAATAAAACGTCCGCGTAGCTCAATTGGTAGAGCAACTTATTCCGGAATGAGGGGATCCGGGTTCGAATCCTGGCGTGGACAGAAATGACGGAGAAATTTACTTCGTTATAATGGCGCCCGAACTATCCGGATGACCCGACCGTTCAAAATCTCGCATTGGTGTGATGTTATTTCCACACCGCGAGATAGGAAGAATAAGAGAATCCTTTCTCCAGCACTTCGAAAAAAAAATAAGGGGGAGATGATGTAACGTACCAGGAGATGTGACGTACCTGCCCGAAGGACGCACACGACAT
Source organism: Macrothele yani (assembly GCA_039090855.1). NCBI lineage: Eukaryota > Metazoa > Arthropoda > Arachnida > Araneae > Macrothelidae > Macrothele > Macrothele yani. Next base: position 70,049,812 of record CM077010.1, on the reverse strand, counting down.
AAAGGCAGATAGGAATCAGAATAAAACGTCCGCGTAGCTCAATTGGTAGAGCAACTTATTCCGAAATGAGGGGATCCGGGTTCGAATCCTGCCGTGGACAGAAATGACGGAGAAATTTACTTCGTTATAACCTTTAGTATTTTTGTAATGATTCTTACAAGTAGCCACAGCATAACTCGATATTGTAATCAATATTTCAATATAAACTAACTAAACGATTTCTCTAAGAGCAAGTTTTAAGAGCTGAATACCTATCCACACAAAGCAAAGAAAAGAATACAGCGTAAGTAGAGAGACCCTTCAGGGGAGCTTCACGTTTCCAACCCGAGTTCCAACACATTGACTTCAGAAACAGGTCATCTGTTACCGCTGAGGGGATCCGTCACGGCAAAAGTTTCTTCAAAGGAATGGCCCAGCCCTAGTATTCTACAGCCCTGGTTGGTAATGACCATCACCAGCAGGAAACACAGTTGCCATGAATGGGTGAACTTGGTCCGCAACAATATTCAGATACCTGACAGCTGTCAGGGATTGTGCTATTGAGGTAATGGGGCCTAAAGTGTTAAAAGAAAAAAACATCGCCCACAGAATAATACCACCGCCGGCTGCCTGTTTCCGCCCAGCAGTGTATCCAAGTGCCATAGCCACCCTTGGTATTCTGCGTATTCGCGCTTGGCCGTCTACGTGATGCACCAGAAATCTTGATTTGTCAGACCAAGCCACTTTCTTCCAATCATCCACGGTCCAATCTCGATTATCTTCGGCCCATTTCATGCGTTGTTGGCGATGACGTGCAATGTGCATAGGGACCCGGCTGGGTCTTCGACTACGCAGGCCCATGCGCAGAAGGCTGCGATGAGCTGGGTACTGTGGCACATTGCCCTGATCACCACTGTTGTAGCTGCGGGTGATTTGTCGCACTGTGGCCTTGTGATCTCCGTGAACAATGCGCAACACTTTCCGCTCCCCTCTGGCATCAATGAGCTGCGGACGACAGACGGATGAAAGACGAAAGACAATTCGTCGTTCGGTCTCCAGGCGCGCTCATTTCTCTAGGCTGGGGGTAGTCAGAATGTAATGACTCATTGGTGTATATACAGGGTAATTGTAATTAGAGTGCCACTATTCAACGCTGTCTACAGAGATTACACTGGTCAGCAATGAAAATGTTTCTGACTTGAAAATACTTATTTTGTATTGAATTCAGTATGTTAAAAACAAATATGACATTTAAAACGCTTAGATAGCGCTCATTTCCGAGATATAGCCCATTTATGATGTTTTAGGATATGTATATGAAATGAAGCGTGTGGCGCTCTGATCGGCTAATTAAAGTAGTACGTAAAGCAAATATAGGGGTTGGCAAACCTGAGAGCAGGAATGAAGAGTCACTGTAGATCTTCATTTGTTCCTTAATAACTTGTTTTAGTTCATTATCTGTTTACAGCTTGCTTGGAGTGAAAGTTATAATGCCGTCCCTTTCTTTGTGGCAAGTTGAGTTTGTGGTCATACTTAATTTGAAAAGCCAGGATGCCACGTCAATGCTTAAACAAATCTGACAATATTTTTTTATGTGTGTGGTAATGTGACATTTGCCTCTAAGAAACGCTCAATTACTTCACTCGTGAAGACAGCCTATCACCATTATTTTGGTATGAAAGCAGGTGATCAAAACGAAACGTGGGCACCTCATGTTTGCTGCAATTCTTGTTCTGTGAATCTACATGGATGGATCCGTAAGAATGGACGTTCAATGCCCTTTGGCATCCCTATGATTTAGAGAGAGCCGACAAATGATGTAGATAACTGCTATTTCTTCATGGTACCTCCTATTAAGAAAGGTATATAAAGAAAGAGGAAGTTGAGCATGAAATACCCCAACATCCCGTCAGCTATCCGACCAGTGCCGCATGGGGACGATCTGCCTGTACCGAACCCACCAGAGGAGTACAGTCTGGACTCAGATGAAGAACAAGACAGTACAGAGGCGACATCATACCCATGCTCTGAAGCTTCGACATCACAGGATCCTGATTTCGCATCTGAGTCACTGGGTGAGCCACACAGACTTACCCTAGGTGAAATAAGTGATTTAATTCGAGACTTAGACCTACCAAAAGACAAAGCCGAGCTTCTAGGTTCCAGGCTCAAGCAGTGGAATCTTCTAGAAAGTAGTGTCAGTGTGCAGGAGTCGGCAGAAAGATTTGCTTCAATATTTTAAAGAAGATAATAACCTAGTTTCCTGCTGTGATGTGAATGGTTTGATGACAGCTTTGAATGTGGAGCACCAGCCACATGACTGGAGGATATTCATAGACTCATTAGAGCTTAATTTAAAAGCTGTGTTGCTACACAATGGCAATTCTCTTGATTCAGTTTCTGTAGGCCATGCTGTCCATATGAAGGAAACATATGCCAATAGGAAATTACTTCTGGAAGCAATTAAGTACACTGACCACTAATGGTAGATCTGTGGAGGCCTGAAGGTGATTGCAATATTGATGGGCGTGCAGTTGGGATACACCAAGTAGTGCTGTGTCCTGTGTGAGTGGGACAGTCGGGCTAGATCTTCACACTACAAGAGAAAAGACTGGTCTCCAAGGGAAACTCTGCGACCGGGGAAAAGAATGTCCAGCACAGTCCTCTGGTTGATCGAAGCAAAATTCTTCTGCCCCCTTTATACATCAAACTCGGCCTTCTGAAGAAATTCGTAAAGGAGATGAACAAGGATGGAGAGTACCTGAGAGACAAATTTTCACGGCTGAGTAAGGTCACGGTTGAGTGAAGGAAGGAATCTTCATTGGTTCTCAAATTCTAGAACTTCTTGTGGGTGAAAACTTCGAGCTAGTCCTCCAGGGCAATGAGCAACCAGCTTGGGAAGCCTTTAAAAGTGTTGTGCATGGATTCTTGGGTAACCGAAGAGCTGTAAATTATGTTGAGCTTGTGAACAACCTTCTAGACAAGTATCATCGCTTAGGCTGCAACATGTCTCTCAAAATGTACTTTCTGCACTGTCATCTAGATTTCTCTCCAGAAAACTGCGGTGCAGTGAGTGATGAGTATGGTGAGCGGTTTCACCAAGACATTTCAACAATGGAACGAAGATATCAGGGTCAGTGGAACTGTTCCATGCTTGCAGACTACTGTTGGACATTGACAAGAGATGTGCCCCAGAACAGGATAACAGGCGACAAGCAAAGAGAAGGCGCACTCATTTGTATGCCCATATTTCTGTATTTCACGTAGTAATCTCAATTCCTCTATGTTTCTGTTGTTTGGTTTATTGGTTTATTATATTTTGTATAATTTACGATTGATTGAATGAAAATAACGTTCATTTACATTGTAGTAGTATAATATTATACTGTTGAAATTTGCTTTCCGCTATAATTATGTATAGAAGAACACGCTGTGTATCTCCGAAACTAGAGCTAATAAAAAAAACTATTATCAGATTCGTTTTCTTCGACCCGAAATTAGTAAAGTTTAACTATTTTCATTAAGGAAACATAAAAAAAGTTGTTTTTTTGTTGAGCAGTGTTATTAGCAGTTCAAATGCAACCAAATTTTGTACTGTGACATTTCAGGACATGCGGAATACATTTCCGTGAAAAAAGTACCAAAGATCACCGCTATGGAACTTACGGCGCTGCAAGTAATAAGGTTTCTTACTTCTAAACGACATTTATGCTATACGGAGATACTGACCTCAGCGATGCAAGGAATACTTCTCAATTTGGTCCCCATTCTGAAGTTGCAAATCCTGAAGACCACGAGCACTGTTCAACAGCCGACCGCGACTGATCCTCTGTGATGCTTCTCACATGCAGTGTGATACTGTCTTCCAAGGAAACCAAATTTGCTAAATGCCCTCGATAAATCACACCTTGTAAGTATCCCCACAACCAGAAATCACAAGGATTAATTTCCGGAGATCGAGGTGGCCTCACTGTTCCATAGGATAAATTCAACGGCCGTGACACTGCACCTGCAACGCTGGAGCTTGAAACATAATTTATTGACTGTTCAACAACACCTGTGGCAACGTCTTCAACGACTTGAGAAGTGATTGGTTTGCGCCCTCGACCAGGTTTAACTTCTAGATGTTCAGTTTCCTCGAATCGAGTGATCGTTTTTTGTGGCGAAGTGGAATGCAGCCCGCGTCTAAAAGTCAGTTTGAGAGGTGAGTTTCGAAAACGACAGGGCTAAGACACTATGATGCATAACGTGGAGCAAGGAATCTCTTTTGGAGAGGCATGAAAGAGAGGAAGTCAGACGTGTCCACTAAGTATCTTTCTTGCCCGGAAGCAGGACGTCCGACTCCTGAACAGGAAGACAGTTTCGGTGAGTTATGAAACCCCCGGAGTATGCATCCTGCAGAATATGCACTGACAGGATTGGCTGGTGGCGAGGGAGCTGGGTGAAATCGCATCATGAACCAGGTGCCCCTAAATTTGGAGGGAACTCTTTTGGTTTTGCTGCAAACGGAAGGATGTTGAAATATATTCGCTGATGGCTGGGGTCATCAGGACAGCGGGTAGTTACGACAGAATGGCCGATGTCATTTATGAAATATCTGCGGATATGTAAGCGAGATCATTTATGTACTGCGGTACAAGTACCACTGGGACATCTTGAGGAAGCTGAGTTGTTCGCAAACAACACAGCGGACCTGGTACTACACATTAATGCTCTAAATCTTTTGTAACAAGAACGTTACCTCATTCGGTGAACTCGCTGATGAACTGAACACCCGCTGTCGTCCTCATTGCACTCATGGGGATATTTTGAATGTGAATGACTGATTCATAACGGAAGTGGCGGATCGGATTTGTGTATAGGCTTCCACATGATTCGCGTTGCCGATGCGGCACAGTTCACACTAGGTTTCGAAATCTTCTCGTGTATTTTCTAATATTTTTTGAATATATAATTAACGTAATTGCTGCGAAAATTTTCTTCTAGAAACTAGTGGACATCAGATAAAGAGAATTTGCAGACCAAGCAATGGGCCCCCTACACAGCGCCAGTCGTAGTTGAATGCGGAGCTCAGAATTCGCGTACTGCTTTTGCCGAGTGTGGTGGAGCACCATCTTGCTAAATAAATGTGTACGCGTATTCATATATCCAAATAATTGTGTACGCGTATTCATTCTGTCACTAACGTGTTACCTAATTTTAGAAATAACCACTGATTCGAAAAAAAAAATACTGACCTGTTCCATCCGATTGGCAATGATGCATGCAAACTGGAAAAGAGCTTCGTAGTCGAGTCTTACTCACGATGCGCCATCGTCTCATGCGCGATGACAACCCTTTTTCAGACCTTTATCATTTCTAACCACATGTGTAAGATACGACAAACGTATTGCCTTCGAAGAGTTCAGCCCAGCGAATTTTTTTTAATCCCTACCCGAATGGGTCACCATCTAGCAATGGTTAAAATTCAATAGCTATATTTTTGTAGTTTGTGGAATTACGCTCAAAGTATAATAACAAATATGGAAGGTGTAAATCCGTTTTTTGAGGTAACTATGATTTGGATGTTAAGTCAGATAATATCCGAAAACTTGAAAGAATTTCTCACCACATGTTATATTCAAATTAATCGGAAACTTGAGACTTGGTCGTTCTGGGTGGTTTCCGGGAGACGCGGGCTCGACTCCCGCTCTAGGACGACGAAAGTTTCAAGTTTTTGAATATTATCAGACTTAACACCCATGTCATATTTACACCAAAAACAGATTCGCATCTTCCAAATTTGTATTGTACATAGGTATAATCCCGTATTTCATTCATTGATAATAACAATATTGTTTAATGAATGATATATCAAACCACTATACCGGCCGTAATCCAAACTGTCTTGCCCGAGGCACAGTTCTTTTAGCAATATCTCTTTTGTCTTTATCTCATCCCTCTTGTTGAAGTTATGGTAGAACCCGGTAAAATTTTGAGGGTCAGTGCCTATTAGATCTCTTTCAGTATTGACTGGGGTGTCTCTTGTCCGCTGTTAAAGAGTTTCATTGTTCGAAGGTTACCGTTAATGTTAATCCTACGGCCCCTGCTCTGTACCAAATAAAATTGGCAGTTGCTAGGAGGTTACCGTTGTTGGGAAGTCTGCGTTCATGGAGGTTTCTTTTTATACCTTCAAATTCGTTGTTCAGAATACGTAGCTGCTCTGATTTCCGGGTTTCCTTGTTAGCGGTGTTTCTCCTTTCTTTTTCTTTTTTGTGTGGATTAACGACCGTCCTGAGCAACCGTAAGGGCTATAAGGATTCGACTGTTCCTTATTTGGAGCCACTGGTTCCAGAGAAAGGAGAGAAATAGGTGCACCACAAATGCCTCATCAGGGATACTAATCAACTCCTATCTCTGCAGAATGAGCGGAAGCCAACACCTCAGACCAGTCGGCTACTGGATGGCCCAAGATATTCATTAACTCTATAAACGTAAACCTGTACATAATGATCACCGCGATGTCACTTCTTTCTTTCGTAAACAACTCAGTCACATTACGAGGTTCTTCAAATTTACAATTTTCTCAGTTTTTTTCCCGTCAGAGTTTAACGTACATCGTAAGCAGCATTTAAAGAAAGCAGTCGCTCGTACCTTCTTTTTGGTTACTCAGCCCAAGGCCTGATTGTCCAGTAGATGTACTATGTCTCTCCATTTCTCTCTGGTCTTCGCTGTTCTCTTCAAGTCATAATATGTCTTAGTATTAGTGTCTTGGAGTAACTGTGCCACAAAACTATTTCTTGGCCGTCCTTTTCCTGTCTTGCCTTGAGTGTTCCCTTCCAAAACTTTCAGAATTGGTCTTTCATGGCGCAATATGTGTCCTACCCATAACATTCTTCTTCTATTTAACATGTAGATCAGATTCCTGGGTTCTACCATTCTCTCCAGGACCTCCTCATCAGTCTTTCTATAGAGCCAACTCATTCTCTCCGTTCCTCTATAGCTCCATATCTCAAATGCCTCCGGCCTTTTCACTTCCCTCTTGATCAATGTCCATGTCTCAGAACCGTAAAGAGCTACTGGCCAAACATATGCCTTTAAAATTCTCTTCCTCAGTTTTAGATCTATATTTTTGGCGGGTCAGTAGTCTTTGATTCTCTGTAAAAGCCGTATTTGCCATCCCCAGCCTCATTCTAATTTCCTTTTAACATCTCGCATTTTCAGTAATAACTTGACTCAAATACCGAAATGATTTAACTTGTTCGGTGTTTTATCCCTCAATTTTAGGGAAAGCCTGTTTTTTAACCTTCCTTATTACCATTAGTTTTGTCTTATTATTATTTATCTTCATTCCATAGATATCTGCATTTTTGTGTATTTTTTACATCGTACGCTGTTATAATTTGGCTCATCCTGAAACTATTGCCTTGTCTTCAGCAAACTTAATGGCCTAAATTCTCTCTCCATAAACCCAAACTCCTTCACTGGCTCACCCCAAGGCCTGATCCATCATAACTTCGGCATAAATACCAAAAAGGCCAGGTGATAACAAGCATCTCTGCCTTACACCTTTATTTATTGGGACTGGATGAGTCATTCCCTCTTGAATTGAAATCAATGCTTCCTGACTTGCATAGATACAAGGAGTGTTCAAATGAAAAGGTACGAAACGACACTGTGGGTATAAAATGAAGACTTTATTCAAAGTATGCACCATAGGCCGTAGCACAACGATCCCATTGATTAACGAGCCGAAGGATTCCTTGTTCCCAGAATTCCTGTGGCCGTGACGAGACCAAGTCCTGCACAGCGTCCTTGAGTTCGTCGTCCGAGTGGAAGCGCTTCCCTTCAGATGTTTTTTTCAGGGGACCAAGCACATGGAAATCGCAGGGCGACATGTCCGGGCTGTAGGGCGGATGGTCAAGCTGCTCCCACTGGAACTAGGCCAGTTCCGCGTGTGTGACCCTGGAGACGTGAGGACACGTGTTATCATGGAGCAGAACCACACCCTCCGCGATGAATAGCGGCCGGTTTAACACCTCCCGCTGTCAGAAATCGGATAACGCCTCGCTGCTCCTCAATCGTCGAATTTTGCAATGTGAACGCCATCCTGTCCTCACACGCACTACCGCGTCAATTGGACGGCGCGCTCTATAAGAGCCTCTGCTCTCTCCTGCGCATGCGGGCGCCCGCGCAAGCTCCGATCCACGCCGGCGACTCCAATCGCATCCCTAGATGTGTCGCTACGTTCTCCCATAGCGGCATAGGCAAATATGTTAACGGTTACGTTCTTATGACGTTTCGTACCTTTTCATTTGAACACCCCTAGTATTTTTGATAAGCTGAATACTCTTATCATCCAAGCCGAGTCTGTCTAGGATTGGAAAAAGTTTTGTCCAAGGCACTATGTCGAACGCCTTCTCGTAATCAATGAAACATACAAAGAGGGAGCGACTCTGTCGATCATTCTCTCAGCCAAGAATCTCAGGATGCCAATCTCATCCCTAGTAGTACCCTTTCCTCTTCTAAATCCAAATTAGTACTCTCTCAACACCTCTTCCAACTTAAAATCCAACCTCGTTTTAATAATCCTCAGCAGAATCTTAGATGCACGTGAAATTAAACTTATGGCTCTATACTGTTCCCACTCTGTAGGCTTCTTTGGTATAGAAATAATTATAGAGATCGAATGGTCAGCATGCCAAATTCCTTTTTAATAGCAACAATTTTCAAAGACGAATAATAGATTAATTAAAGCTTCTCCAGATGCTTTTAGTAGTTCAATGGGTATCTCATCTACCCCTGGAGCTTTGTTGTTTGGAATTGATATAAGTGCCTCCTCAAATTTTTCTCTTGTAATTTCCAGACCCATCTCGATTCCATTATTGATTAAGTCTGAATTTGACCCATGTAGTTCTTTTTCCTTCTTCTCATTATATAGTTCTGACACAAATTCTTACCACCTCTCTTTTTTCTCCTTTGAGTCAGTCAGGTGCTTTCCCTGTTTGTTTTGGATGGCACAGAGTTGCACTCTTCTCTTGCTCTGTACCGTGCTTTTGATGGCCTTGTGAACAAGGTCTGACCGGCCCTGGTTTTCCATTTCTTCTATTTCTTCAGAACGATCCATCTACCATTTTTCTCTCGCTTTTTACAATATCTATAAACTTCATTTTTTAGTTTCGTATACATGAATACTCCTTGCTCTGTGTTAAAATATTTTCCATTTACGTCTTTCTTGCGTTTTGACTATCACCTCCGGTGTCAGCCATTTCTTTCTAATTTCTAGGTTTTGTCTTCCGATTGTTTCCTTTCAGCATCTATTACTATATTTTTTATCATCTTCTAATGTTGTTCAGGTTCTTGAACGTTCCTTTTGAACTGCTTCAATACCATTTAAAATCCTGGTCTGATTAATAAGCCTTATATTTTCATGTCTTGATGTCTAAGGATTAAATTTCATTCTTCTCTTTGGTTCTTCTATCTCCTTCCATTTTAATTGATAAGTCATCTTAAGGAGGTTATGATCGGAATCAACATCTGCTCCCGGGTAGGCTATCAACTTTTTCACCTGATTTCTATAACATCTCTTAACTAAAATGTAATCAATTTGGTACCTTATTCGTATCCCTCGGGCTTTTCCACGGGTATCTTTTCCGTCTATGAACATGATTTCACGTATTTGTTATTACAAATTGACGCAATTATAGGTAGAAATCCGGCGCGGTAAAGAAAACGCGCTACCTTTCCCGAATTCGGAAATCGAATCCAAGCTCATCTAAGACGCTCGTTTCTAGTTGTAACTCCTTTAAAACCACTGGAGCGTTGGCACATTACCGTTGTCCAACCCTCACCTTATTCCATCACCAGTTCCCTCCAGGCCGCCCGTATTCAAGACGTCAGAGTCTTGGACTCCTCTTTTTTTTTTTTTTGGCATCATTGGATGTGGAATCGTTATATCCGAGTGTTCCACTAAACGTTGCCCACGATTTGATTATTTCAAAGTTGTCCGATATGTGGACTATTCCCCCAATGCAAGTTCAGGCAGTCTCCAATGCTTTAAACATCATTGCAAAAAGATACTTCTTTCGCTTTAATGGGACCATTTACCATCAGGGTAGTGGCACTACTATGTGCTCGCTCCTCTCTGCTGTCTTGGCAGAGGTAGTCATGCAAGATTTGGAGGACGATATTTTAACCAGGGCGGAGGAGGTTCCATCACTCTGCTTGCGTTCCGTAGATGACATTCTTGTCATTTGGCCACATTCTGGTGATGCTTTGCTTTCTTTTAGAAGCCTTTTGTCGTCTAAATATCCTACTATTAATTTGACGATAGAATGGAAGGGAAATCTTAAGATCTTTCTTGGACCTTTTAGTTACCCGACATGTTAATAAGGATTATTTGACTTTTGAAGTGCATCGGAAGGCTGTTGGTTCTTATGATATCATTCCAAACGTCGCTGCCCACCCGGCTAGGTATAAACTTGCAGCTATTCGGGCTTTGGTGAATAGAGCGTATACCCATTCCTCGCGCATAGCTGCTCGGAATAAAGAACTTCTTTTCATTAAAACGATTGTGATGGAACATGGGTATGATGTTGGTAATGTGAATAAGTTGTGCGCGCGGCATAGGAGAGGTAATTCGACTTCATTATGTGTTGAGCGCGAGCAGATTAGTTATGCTGGATTAGTGTTTTTTCTTCCACCGATTACTAATGCATTACGGAGAATGTGCAAACAACACAAAACAAGTTAGTAAAATCATGCAATGCATTGATTATGATACGCTTTCCAACATACCAGAAATTATTACTCAAGTTATCAGGATAATGGCTGTGGAATAAATCTTGCTCCTTTGTCCTGACTTTTGACCCCATTTCGATGATATTTAACAGAACCGGTTCAGTATACCTCAAGAATAACATACTAAAGTCTTGTCGCAGTAGAAGCAGTTTTACGCAAGTTATGAGAATAATGGTTGTGCAATAAATCTTGCTTTTGTGCAATGAACTTTGACCACATTTCGTTGATATTCAACAGAACTGGTTCATTTATACCTCAGGAAAAACATGATAACGTTTTGTCGCAATCGAAACATTTTTAGGTAAGTTATGATGCACAACGGCAATGGAATATTTCCCACTCCAGTGTCCTGACCTTTGACCCCATTTCGCCCATTTTCAATAGGGTTCGTCCCCACTGGCTCCCTACCACATACTAAAATTTCGTCGAAATCGAACCATTTTTACGCACGTTATGACGCATAAGGGCAGTGGAACAAATCCCGCTCTTATGTCCTGCCTGACCTTTGACCCCATTTCGCCCATTTTCAATAGGGTTCGTGCCCAGGTGGTTCCCTACCACACACAAAAATGTCATCGAAATCGAACCATATTTACGCATGTTATGACGCATAAAGGCAATGGAGTGGATCCCGCTTTTATGCCCTGACCTTTGACCCCATTTCGCCCATTTTCAATAGGGTTCGTACCCAGGTAGTTCCCTACCACACACTAAGATTTCATTGAAATCGAACCATATTTACGCATGTTATGACTCATAAAGGCAATGAAATGGATCCCGCTTTTATGTCCTGACCTTTGACCCCATTCCGCCCATTTCCAACAGGGTTCGTTCCCAAGTGGTTCTTTACCACATACTAAAATTCTATCGAAATCGAACCATTTTTACGCAAGTTATGACGCATAAGAGCAGTGGAATGGATCCCGCTCTTATGTCCTGACCTTTAAGTCTGTTTCGCCCATTTTCAATAGGGTTCGTCCCCAGGTGGTCCCCTACCACATACTAAAATTTCGTTGAAATCAAACCATTTTCACTTGAGTTATCGTGCGGACGGACGGAACAAGCTGGAGCATATACGCTTCTTCAACCTACGGTTGGAAAGCGTAAACAAGTTAGTAAAATCATGCAATGCATTGATTATGATACGCTTTCCAACATACCAGAAATTATTACTCAAGTTATCAGGATAATGGCTGTGGAATAAATCTCGCTCCTGCGTCCTGACCTTTGACCCCATTTCGATGATATTCAACAGAACCGGTTCAGTACACCTCAAGAATAACATACTAACGTTTCGTCGCAATAGAAGCAGTTTTACGCAAGTTATGAGAATAATGGCTGTGGAATAAATCTTGCTTTTGTGCAATGACCTTTGACCCCATTTCGTTGATATTCAACAGAACCGGTTCAGTATACCTCCGAAACAATATGATAACGTTTTGTCGCAATCGAAACATTTTTTGGTAAGTTATGATGCACAAGGGCAATGGAATGGATCCGACTCCAGTGTCCTGACCTTTGACCCCATTTCTCCCATTTTCAATAGGGTTCGTCCCCAGTGGCTCCCTACCACATACTGAAATTTCATCGAAATCGAACCATTTTTACGCATGTTATGACGCATAAGGGCAATGGAATAAATACCGCTTTTATGCCCTGCCTGACCTTTGACCCTATTCGTCCATTTTCAATAGGGTTCGTGCCCAGTGGTTCCCTACCATATACTGAAATTTCATCGACATCGAACCATATTTACGCGTGTTATGACGCATAAAGGCAATGAAATGGATCCCGCTTTTATGTCCTGAACTTTGACCCCATTCCACCCATTTTCAGTAGGTTTCGTTCCCAGGTGGTTTCTAAGCACATACCAAAATTTCATCGAAATCGAACCATTTTTACGCAAGTTATGACGCATAAGGGCAATGGAATAAATCCCGCTCTTATGCCCTGCCTGACCTTTGATCCCAATTTCCCAATTTTCAATAGGATTCGTGCCCAGGTAGTTCCCTACCACATACTGAAATTTCATCGAAATCGAACCATATTTACGCATGTTATGACGCATAAAGGCAATAAAATGGATCCCGCTCTTATGCCGTGAACTTTGACCCCACTTCACCGATTTTCAATAGGGTTTGTGCCCAGGTAGGGCCCTACCACATAGTGAAATTACATCGAAATCGAACCATATTTACGCAAGTTATGAAGCATAAGGGCAATTGAATGGATCCTGCTCTTATGGAGTGACCTTTGACCCCACTTCACCCATTTTCAGTAGGGTTCGTCCCCTGGTGGTCCCCTACCACATACTATAATTTCATCGAAATCGAACCATTTTTACGTGAGTTATCGTGGCGACAGACGGACGGACGGGAAAAGCTGGAGCATATACGCATCTTCAACCTACGGTTGGAAAGCATAAAAAGACTTTGGAGATGTGGCCTCTAACCTTCGGTGTATGCTCAGGAAGGATGGTGAGCCCAAACCCATTCCAGAACAGTGGGGCGTGTACGGTATGCCCTTGAAGACGGACATTGCGGTCACTTCTAGTTCATGGTACATAGGCTCCACTCTTCGTAATTTAGGAGTGACTTAACATTTCTACACTATAAAGACTTGATCTACTACAACTGCTCTTGCACTCCTGGTTAAGTCTGGAACTCATCTGCCCTCTTGGTCTGAGACTTATTTTTTACTTAAGACCAGAGGTAGGTATATGACTCTCTTTGCCGAAAGTTTGTACATTGACGTTTTTAAGGACGTATGCTGTAATAATGATTTACCTGCACATGTGCATGTGCCATGGATTCGCTTATTTAACTTCTTGTGTCGTGCGAAGTACGCTATTGTGGGGGTTGATAAGGAACCTTGTGCTTACTTATCACTTCGGTGAGTATGTATTGGTCACCTATTAAGTGTAATTTTCTTTCTCAGCTTTGTTTCTCGCTGTAACCGAGTTGTGACGCGGATGTCATGTCTCTCACCAGGATCGCTGTTGTCTTCGGGACTACCTATATATTAAGTGTGTGTGTTCTCCTAGCGCCAGTTCTTTTAAACTGATGACGCACAGGGTGCCTGTTGCGAAAGATCTTGTTTTTACCTAATGTCTTTTTAGTAGTAAAATTCTAATTGTACGGTTTGGGTTGGTTTTTTACATGCTTAGACAGCTGCCTTTTTATTGATATTGATATTTTTAGCATGAAACGTTTATGATTGTAGACTCGGAGATTATCAGGCGAGCTGGGCATATCACAGACCACCGAGATTCGTCACCTTCAGGACTACGGCAAGGTCTACAGGAGCTGCAGCATTGTCCCTCCCAAACAGACGTCATCTGAAGCAAACCGCCGATTGGAAGTGTACACGAAACTCCTAGAAAACCCGAGGGATGTACGTTTGATAAAGATAATTGTTACATGCGATGAAAAGTAGGTGTAGGTTTGTTTTCATAATCCTAACACGCCACGGCAGTAATTGATTCCTTGCCAGCTTCCTGGACCTGTTGCCAAACGTGGAACCTTCGAGTACAAGGTGATACTCTGCGTCTCGTGGAATTTCGAGGGGATAATCCATTACGAATTTGTTCCCGACGGTCGTACTGTCAACACCTACCTTTACTCTAAACATCTATGTACCGTTTTGGAAGAGAAGTATCCGGCACTAGTGTACAGAAAGCGCACTCTCATACAGCAGGACAACGCTCGTCGTCCTGATACAGCGCAAACGACCCGGGCCAAACTCCAGTAATGTGAGGGCATCGAACTGGTGCTACATCCTGCATATAGTCTGGAACTTGCCCCATCGGATTATTACCTGTTCCGGTCCATGACCCACTTCCTCTGTGGGTTGCACTTCAACAACTAGGAGGAGGTGGTAGCTGGAGTGAAGGAGTTCTTCGCCTCGAAGGACAACAACTGGTACCGCCGCTGCACCGAAGAACTGACAGGCAGATGGCTAAATACGGTGCAACACGATGGCCTACACATCGAATGCCAATCAGCTTTCATCGCAAAAGTGCGTACGAAGACATGAAGTGTTCCAAATATTGCAAAACTGCCGACTCAACCACTGTATGTTTTTACATCTGTGTTCTAAATGCAATTGGTTTTCACGCTGTTTAAGGAAGGCTGTCTATGCTAAAGTTTGAGGCGGAATAAGCGGTTTTGCTTATTTATCAAAAACCTAAAACATAGGAACGGCTCACTTGGCAGCTGCTACTGCTTACCAAAAATTCAGTTAATGGCAAGAATTTGCGACATAAAATACCTCTAGTATTTGGAAATTTCGATATATTTCTAGTAGTATTTGCTCCGCAAGTTTTGCTTCTGATCGCCATGATTGTGAATTTATACACAGCGCTTTCTTTTGCTTGTATTCCTTCTAATGTTTATGGGCTTCTTAATTTAAAAATAAGCTACTTCCGAGCTTAGAAATGGGACGTGAATAAGAGGAATAAGTGCTGAGCCAACTGCATAAATTAGCTACAGTAAATGCGAATTAATTAAGGCACGTGCTGGTGATAGAAAACAACCACGCATGTTTTCACCCTCAGCACGCAATGAAGAGTTTGCAACGTGTATTGAAATGTTCCTGCGAAATGGCTACTGCAGATCATGTTATGCCGCATCACACTATGATTCAGAGGAATAAATTTCAGTAAGATTACCATATTCCACACGAAACTTTGATTTCAAAAGCTTAGGTCAAAGCTCATGTGAGTAGTAGTTCTCCTTGATCAGTACCGCCCGGCTATGTGTTTTTCACGACAGCAAAGCGAAGCTCCACTCACTAGTTAAGCACTCTTTCCAATACTACGGTGCAATCACGGTGACTGTTTCGCAGATAAGAGCGTTCCGTGCATTGAAGTGGCCACGGAATAATTTATTAGTAACGTACAAGGACTCCCAATGAAAAAAACTGTTGCGGCATTTCACATTTTCTTATTTTTAGGTCATTGACGCCTTTTAGTACATTTCAATAGATTAGCAGCAGTCGCCATTTTTACGTACCGTTTCCAACCTTCGCGAAGATCGCACACTGTATGAAACAGTACAGTAGTTGCAGAAACGTCGTAGCTACAGACGAATTAATGAATTAACGTAATATTAATTTTCGATGGAAGAACTGAGTTACGTATCTATCATTTATTCAAAGTGCATTTCATAAATTTCTGTTGCTTAAAACCGTTTTTAATAAAATAAAAAAAAAAGCCAGGTTTTGTATTTCAGTTTTTTTCAAATAATAACCACATAAACATTTCGGAAATGGTATTGAGTAGAAAATACAACTGTTTTTGAGTTGATTACGCCACTACATACACAACATACACTACATACACTTTTCCAAGTTTGCAACGTGAGGTACTTCTTTTTCTAGTAATTTTATGCTCTCCTCATCCGTTATTTACGCTTTCCAACCATAGGTTGAAGGAGTGTATAATGTATATGCTCCAGCTTTGTCCGTCTGTCTGTCCTCACGCTAACTCGCGTAGAAATGGATCGATATCGTTGAAATTTTAGTACCTGGGAACGAACCCTGTTGGAAATGGGAAAATAGGGTCAAAGGTTAGGACGTGGGAGCGGGATCCATTACATCGCACTTATGTGTCATAACCTACGCAAAAATTATGTTTAATATCATCAAAATGGGGTCAAAGGTCAGGGGACAGGAGTGAAATTTATTCCACAGCCATTATCCTCATAACTTGAGTAAAAATGCTTCTATTGTCATAAAACTTTAGTATGTTGTTCCGGAGGTATACTGGACGAATTATGTGTAATATCATCGAAATGGGGTCAAAGGTCAGTGCACAGAAGCGAGATTTATTCCACAGCCATTATCCTCATAACTTGAGTAATAACTTGAGTAATCATTTCTGGTATGTTGGATGATATATAATCATTGTATATATATAATCATTGTATGATTATATAATCATTGTATTGAATGATTTTACTAACTTGTATTTTGGGTGCCTACGCTCGTGGTCTCATCAGCTTTTTCATCGGAGTAATTACACATATGCAGATATCGCAAAAATCCATCTCTTCTATCAAATGGAGAAGATACACAGTTTCGTCAAAAAATTATGACCGTACTGATGTAAGAAGGAACCATAAAAAATACATCATTTAAAAGGACCTGAACGTGCGAACGGTTTACAGTTTTACATGAAAATGGGGAATAGACATGATCTCACAGAGTTTGATAAAGAAATGATTGTTGATTACCGACTAAAGGATGGTAGCATTGCAGAAATAACCGATTTAATAGGAGCTGTGCACGTGGTGCAGTTGTTAAAGTGTTCCAGTAATAGAAGGAAACCCGCAAGATCAGCAGTAATCGGAGTAACAGTGGACGCCTACAGAGCACTGACTGCCGTGCATAGCGACAGCTGTCCCAACTAGTGCGATCCAACACACGGGCCACAGTGGAAAAACTGGCAGAAGCATTTAACTCAGGCACATCGAGTAGCTTATCGCAGACAACAGTCCAACGAACTCTGCTCTCTATTGGTCTCAAAGTACCTGTGCTGCTTTCTATGGGTCTTAATATACCCAGACAACAGTCAAACGAACTATGCTCTCTATGGGTCTCAATGTACCCGTGTGGCTCTCTATACTCTATAGGTCTCAATGTACCCACACAACAGTCCAACGTACTCTGCTCTCTATGGGTCTCAAAGTACCCGTGCTGCTCTATATAAGTTTCAATGTACCCAGACAACAGTCCAGCGAACTCTGCTCTCTATGGGTCTCAATGTACCCGTGCTGCTCTCTAAGGGTCTCAATGTACCTAGACAATAGTCCAACGAACTCGGCTCTCTATGGGTCTCAAAGTGCCCAGATAACAGTCCAATGAACTTTGCACTCAATATACTCATGCTGACGGTCAGACACTGAAGTTTCCAGCGTGAATTTACATGTGAGAGGAGTCATTGGACCCACGAACAGGGGAAAAAATTCGCCTTTCCAGACGAATCACGCATCTACTCTATTGTGTGGATGGTAGATGGAGAGTAAGGCAAAGCACTGCTGACAGACACCTTCCCGACACGATGCTCGGGAAGAAACAGGCAGCAGGTGGTATTGTGCTCATGTGGATCATATTTTTCTGGGAATAATTATGAGCAATCATCCCCAGCAATCGCTAAATGAACCCTTCAGTTTACCTATCTACTGTAACGGATCAGGTGCTTCTATTCCTGATGTATTTCTACCCCGATGGTATGGATTGCTTCCAGCAAGAAAATGTTTCTTACCATGTTGTTAAGCGTGTGCAATGGTTTGCGGAGCACTGCGGTTATTTTGATTTACTATCCTGGCCACCGTACTCGTCGGACAGCAGTCTCGTTGAACATCTGTAGGACTATCTTGACCAAAAGGTTCGACGTATGGATTCACCAGACTCTTGATGATTTATGAGAAACTGTGGTGCTTATGGTTTAGCATCCATACAGAAACGTTCAGACGCTTTGTAGAATAAATGCCACGACCTACATCTGCGGTATTGGAGGAACGAAGAGATTATACCTCATACTAACAAGTAGTCTTAATTTCTTTACTGGAGTGTTTATAGTTCTATCGGATTGATTTACTGAAAACTTATTTGTTACTTCACTCTGGAATATTTTACGGGATTTTGATAATCAGGAGCAAAAGCTTTAGGGGAATTAGCTCGTGCAAGGAAACTCTTCTTATTTCGGAGAGAGAGAGTCTAAGAATTGGTCGAAAGATACGCAGTTCGAAAAGCTGTTCTTATGGAGTTTTTATATATTTCTTAATTGTTTACTGTGATGTTAAATTCCAGCCATTTATACTCTTTCTCTTTTTACATATTCCAAACGTAGATTGAAGAAGCATATATGCTCCAGCTTTGTCTGTCTGTCTGCCCTTCCGCACGATAACTCGCGTGAAAATGGATCGATTTCGATGAAATTTCAGTTTGTGGTAGGGGACAATCTGGGAAGGAACTCTACTGAAAATGGAAGAAATGGGGCCAAAGGTCAGGACATAGGAGCGGGATACATTCCATCACCCATTTGCGTCATAACCTACGTCAAAAAGGCTTCTATTGCGACAAACCTTTGGTATGTTGTTCCGGAGGAATACCGAACAGGTTCTGTTTAATATAATCGAAATGGGGTCAAAGAACAAGGCACAGGAGCAAGATTTATTCCACAACCATTATCCTCATAACTTCACTGAAAATACTTCTATTGAGACAAAACTTTAGTATGTTGTTCAGGGGGTATACTGAACCGGTACTGTTGAATATCATCGGAATTCTGTCAAAGGTCAGGGCACAAGAGCGAGATTTATTCCACAGCCATTATCCTCATTACTTGACTAAAAATGTTTCTATTGCGACAAAACTTTAGTATGTTGTTCCGGTGGTACACTGAACCAATTCTGTTTAATATCATCGAAATGGGGTCAAAGGTCAGGAGGAGCTAGATTTATTGCACATCCATTATCCTAATAACTTGACTAAAAATGCTTCTATTGCGACAAAAGTTTAGTATGTTGTTCCTGAGGTATACTGAACCAATTCTGTTTAATATAATCGAAATGGGGTCAAAGGTCAGGGCACAGGAGCAAGATTTATTCCACAGCCATTATCCTCATAACGTGACTAAGAATGCTTCTATTGCGACAAAAATTTAGTATGTTGTTCCGGAGGTACACTGAAACAATTCTGTTTAATATCATCGAAATGGGGTCAAAGAACAAGGCACAGGAGCAAGATTTATTCCACAACCATTATCCTCATAACTTGACTGAAAATACTTCTATTGAGACAAAACTTTAGTATGTTGTTCAGGGGGTATACTGAACCGGTACTGTTGAATATCATCGGAATTCTGTCAAAGGTCAGGGCACAAGAGCGAGATTTATTCCACAGCCATTATCCTTATTACTTGACTAAAAATATTTCTATTGCGACAAAACTTTAGTATGTTGTTCCGGTGGTACACTGAACCAATTCTGTTTAATATCATCGAAATGGGGTCAAAGGTCAGGAGGAGCTAGATTTATTGCACATCCGTTATCCTAATAACTTGACTAAAAATGCTTCTATTGCGACAAAAGTTTAGTATGTAGTTCCTGAGGTATACTGAACCAATTCTGTTTAATATCATCAAAATGGGGTCAATGGTCAGGGCACAAGAGCGAGATTTATTCCACAGCCATTATCCTCATAACTTGACTAAAAATGCTTCGCGATTGCGACAAAACTTTAGTATGTTGCTCCGGAGGTATACTGAAATAATTCTGTTTAATATCATCGAAATGGGGTCAAAGGTCAGGAGGAGCGAGATTTATTCCACAGCCATTATCCTCATAACTTGATTAATGATTTCTGGTATGTTGGAAAGCGTATCATATGCAATGCGTCGGATGATTTTACTAACTTGTTATTTTCTTCTTTTTCCTCGGCTCGATATTAACGCTTCTTGACAAAAGACGTAAAAATGAAAGGAAAAAATGACAAAAGGCAACAAACCTATTTATGTTTGTTATGGCGACAAATCTGGAGAAAAGGGAGTATGGTTGAATACACGCACTTGTTTTCGTGACAGAAATTGCTGCACACTGACTGCTCTGTGGGCGGGTGCGTTACAGTGAAGAAGGAACCATTGTCCGTTTTTGTGCTCAGGCCTGACATGAACAATCCTGCTCTACAATCGTTCCAAAATGGACGTGCAAGCGTTGCGAGTGGCAGTTGAACCTTCAGGAATGAACTCGTGATACAGAATTCTCTTGCTGTTATAAAAGCACACAAGCATTGTTTTGATATTGGACTTCTGTAACTTGATCTTCTTTTCTTTAGGCGACTGTGCCCGACTTTCACTGATCATTGTGACGCTTCGTTTCAGGATCACAACAAAAACATCATGTCTTGTCACCTGCCCCAATGCTTTGGAGAAAAATTTGCATTGTTCCTGCAGTCTCCAGGATGTCTTTTGCGTACTACACTCGTGCATGTTTCTGGTCGTCTGACAAAGCATGCGGAACAATACGAGCACAATCCCCTTCCTCCAATCTTGATGTAATATTTGACGAATCGTCTCCTAATTACACCAAGTTCACATTTAAGCATCTTCAAGGTCCAACGCACAACGATCACTTTCTATTCTTTCGCGAACTTTTTCAATCTGTTCAGATGTACGCACCAGAGTTGGAAACGGGTCAAATATTTTTGACACTGAACCTACCGTTACATAATTGAACCCAACCCGGATAAGTCTGCTTTTAGCTGTAAATTCGAATATATCAGCATTGTCAATCATTAACAATCCACTTCTGGATGAAAGCTGCCCCAAGTTTCTTCCACAACGGACTGTCTCGAGCCAGTCTCCTCAAACCACCCATCTTCCACGTAGCCTTCTTCTGGGTCTTTTCCTATCCCTTATAATCCAGTCTAAAATTTCGGTTGTTCCTCGATAGTCCGTTCTCGTGGCACCATCCTATTACCATTTCAGGAATTTTACTCTGATTTTGATATCTTCCACTCTTTTTATTTTCTTTATCTACGAGTTACTGTTTCGATTTTTCTTGGTTACACCAAGCATGCATCTCTCCATGCTTCTTTCAGTTGGCTGCGGTGTTTTTGTATATCTTTTTTAGTTAAGGACCACGTGTCTACTCCGTACGTAAGCACTGGAAGGATGCATTTATTAAACACTTTTCGTTTAAGACATAATGGCATATTGTTCTTAAAAATCGCACTGTTTCTTCCAAAAGCTCTGCAACCAAGTTTCATATGCCAATTAATTTCTTTATCAATGTGACCCTCGCTTGATGTCTGCTGCCCAATGCAAATATAGGAACTGGTTATCTCCAGCTTTTCCCAATAAAATGATAAACCTTCATTCCTTTCAAAAGCATTATACATCAGTTTTGTCTTCTGAAAGTTCATTTTTAATCCCCACTACTTTACCCTTCATAGCAAGTTCCTGGATCATACTCTGCAACTCTGAAGTATCATTTCAAACAAAGATTTCTAAAGGGCTCTTTGAAATATTATTTTTATGCAAAAATAAAACGTGGTCAAAATCGTGTCAGGAACACCTTGACCTGATTCGTTTGACCCGCAAGAAATTGTCCACCCGGTGACTCGTGACCCGTTTCGGTCTCTGGTACGCACTGTAATCGGGCGTCTGGGACTTTCGTTATTTACCAAATCTTCCCGCTCATCCTTGAAACTTTCATACCATCGGAATATTTGTGCACGAAATAGGCAATTAACTCTATACACATCATGCAACAATTCAGCTGTCTCAGATGCAGTTTTACTGATTTTCAAACAGAACAGGACATTGGCTCTCTGCTCCATGAAAGAGCTGTAACAATGTTCTTCCATCGATTGACGTGACGCATAGCGTAAACGATCATCTGCGCAAACAGAACCGGATATTGGCTCTCTGCTCCTAGACGGAGCTGTAACAATGTTCTTCCACTGAATGACTTCACGCAAAGCGTAAACGATCATCTGCGCAAACGGAACTAGATCTCTCTGCTCCACGACAGAGCTCCATCAATGTTCTTCCACTGAATGACGTCATGCATAGCGTAAACGATCAACTGCGCAAACAGAACTGGATCTCTCTGCTCCATAAGAGAGATGTAACGATGTTCTTCCACCGAATGACGTCATGCACAGCACAAACAATCATGTGCGCAATTCTCGAGCAAACGCTGTTGCCATCCCATAGCTGATAAATTATTTATAGAAAATGCTTTCTCGACTCGTGTGTTTTACCGGAAATTAAAAAAACAACTAGTCTCATCATTTAATTGCCGCACAGCGTGTTGAGTTCTTTCCAGCTTTTGTATAAAGCACTGCAACCAGTTTTTTTGTGCCTAACTTCATGCATTTAGGCCCCTCCTATAGAGCAGTGGTCTAAAAGCTAGCTTATGACTATGCTAGTAGTTCTTTCGCGGTGTGAATATCCCCGATTTTTTTCGTGAATTTTAGAGGTGTTTTTGTAATTGCGCGAATATAAAACGTATCCGCGAATTTCAGAATTTCCCTTATTTTTTAGCCGAATTTTCATCATAATTTTTAGATTATTTTTCGCATCTAAATAATTTTTTTACTGAATTTAGTACAATTTACGCGAAAAATATACTGCAAAATAATCCTACTCCAAAGTCCAAACCATAAATTTAAACCCTGAATTACCCCTGAAGATTGTACGCTACGAAGAAACTCTTATCGAACAAGCTTTACAGGTAATTTCAGGTCACATGCACTCTGCTGAGAGCACGCGTGTGGTCTGTCGTGATTTCCACCTCCCGCTACTGTTGAATTACCTTGGTGATCTGCCGCACTAGTAAGCCGTAAACCGAATGTCAATTGTATTAGCAGTTTTAACTGAAAAATGCAGCTCACAGAAAAGAGTGTTTGAGTTTTGCAGAGTATTCGCTTAGAAAATGTTTGTGCTTTCGTGTGAGAGTGTAGTTTATAAAGTTTGTAGATGTTGTTTGTTAATTCTGAGAATGAGCCACGTGCGTAAAATGAGTGCATCTGAAAGTTGAAAGCGGTACAGCAAGGGAACATTTCATGTGAACAACAATCTATCGTTCTGTTCGTGTTGCAACATACCAGTGGATTTTTCAAGAAAGGACAGTTGTCAAAATCATTTAGCAAGTAAGCTGCATAAAAAAAAAATGTTAATCGAAAATAATGTAGAAAGGTGTTAATGCATTAATGGGGGGGGGGGAGAATTAAACAAGAACAGCATTACTAAACTGAATTTTCGAAATTAATTGGTGTCTTTTGTTCAGCTAACATGCTGCTTCTCAAACTGGATAACCCAATATTAAAAAAATATTTGGGAAATTCGTTGAAAGATATAGGTATTATTCCAAATGCAAATTGGATGCGGAAATACATATTATTTGCCGAAAATACATGACGTTCACAAGCAACGAGTGAAAGATTTTTTAAAATCAGTATTCGTTGTAGCAGACGAAAAATTCATTCAAAAGATAGGTACGTTTTGAATATTCTCGGGGTTCCATCAGCTGAAACAAATGTTGAAAGCTGAAATGCTGTAGCCTCTTTGAATGCAATCTTCCTCGAGTGCATCTCTTTGGAATCCGTAGATTTTAAAGCAGTTAGCGAAGCAATACTGCAGTGCATTAATAATTATGAAATAACGGTTTCTGAGGCAGGCAACGCATCTTAAAAAGTGGGGGGAAAGATCCTGAAAACCGAATTTTTTAAGGAAATACGGTATTTTGGAAAAATTTCGGGGTAAATCCCGAAATTTCGCGACTTCCCCTCGAATTTTACCTTTTTCTCCAGCAATACAATTACTACCCTACTTACGTCCATTTGTGCGAGATGGGTCCGGGTTTGAATCCCGGTGAGTCATTGATGTTGTGTTGGTCTAACGGCACTTGCTTTCTCCCTTCCCTGAAACCAGTGGCCCTAAATTAGGGACGGACGACTGCTTATAGCCTGACGAGTTGTGCACGGTGGACGTTAAACTCCCAACCAACGAAACACAAACTACACATTTAGTTTACTTTTGCGCGAGCGCAACAGACTAGCAATATGAACTTAGGTCTAACCTCCGAACAACGGTCATTTTTTAATTGTCCAAACAGTGACCGTTGTCAGGAGGTTTCGTTGTGGTTACGTCACGAATCCAGAAATCGGATCCAAGCCTAGATGTTAGAAAATGGCATGCATCTAAACCGCTAGTCCACATAACTATTCCCCTTTAAAGCGAAGTTTGTAATAACAGTGTCATTTGTTACACTTGGTTACAATGGATTATTTAATATTCGTTGAAATATTATGGAAAAAGACAGTTCACGTTCACAACCTAGCATCAGAAATATTCATTATGAGAAATTCAAGAGTTTTCTCAGAATGTTTCTCGTAGTAAATGGCATGTTGAAAGAATTTTCAAAATGAATTTTGGTGCTTTTTACATTTACCATTCGGATATCCATCTTTCGAGTTTTTCGTTTTCGAAGTGACTTCATCAAATAAACAAAGATAAACAATTTCCAACGAGATGTGTTGTGTCTGCAAAAAGTTAAAATGTAAATCAACTTTGGGTAATAAGGCATACATTGGAGAAACTCATTGTCATCTAATTACCATAGTTATTTGCATATTCCTTTTTCTATTTGCCACTGCTGCGACGATTTTTGACGCAAATGCATGATAGTTTCTTTTTATTACGATTTTTTTATCGGTACTTTCCATTCAGTTTTTTTCGTTTGAATTAGGTCATTAGGGAAAAAAACTGCGAAGATTTTAAATTACTACCGGAGCATAACAGTGTCATAAATATTCTAATTAATGTCAACAAATAACTGAAAAACATGTATGGTGATTTATTCCCTTGCAGAAACGGTGAATGATTCAACGCTTTAATCAGAGCGACATCACATGCAAAGTGAAATAAATTGAAAACAGATGACTGGAACACGAATAGAAAAAAAAACATTTTCCGTAAAAAATTTATGATATATGCTAAATCTCGGGATAATGCATTAATGCCTGTTGATTTTCTCTTCAGTACTACGTCGAATCGTTAAAATGCTTTTAACAATAACATGTGTACCAAAGTGTGTCAAAAGTTCGTTCCGTTTTGCGCTAGGGATAACCTTGAGCTAGCATTTCTGTGGAAAACGAGCGCTAGTGACGACTCGGTATCGTGATAACATGGAACACACGAGGATGATAACGTGCATTTATCACAGAGTCACATCACGTTATCAGGTGAGCAAAGGACGGAGTTTAATAATAGTGCAGTTTCAGTGCTCCTACTACATGGAAACCCAGGTAAAATACCCTTGCTGGGGCAGCACTGGGCCACTGTTGGGTGCCAGCACTGTCAGCGGGGGCCCAGCACAATGTTGCCGCCGCCCAATCGTCAATAAAATACCTGGGCGGCCACCACATGGGCCAGTAGTTCGGGCCAGCAGCGGGCCTACATTGGCACCTCCATCAGTTGTCATATGCCGGAACAGGGCCATTAGGTATCCTTCACAGGCAGTAGCTGCCACAAGTTGCCCTTCAGCGGCCCTGCAAGCACGTGCCATAAATGATGGCTAGCCTAATGTAGTCCGCTAGCTTTCTGGCAGTGACAGCCGGCAATCACATGACGTAACTGATGGCTTGCCGAATCTTGTCCGCCAATTTCCCAGTAGTAGCCGTAAAAATAAAATAAAGAATAACCCCAGTTTCCCAACTACTTTTTTTTCGCTTTACGAAACTTTTGCATTGCAGTACTGCGCTGGGAGAATTTTTTAAACTGGTCCTGAAAAACGGCCGTTTCGATTTGAGTGGAAACGAACTAAGGACTGTCTGCGTGGGAAGCGGGCGCTCTACCAACGGGACTGATTTTCCACGCGCAGGTGTTGGCTTGAAGCTCAGCCTCTTTCCTGCAGAATGTGTAACGAATCATTATCTTTTTAATTTTACAATATAGCGAGGTAGTTTTCATAAATGTCAGTTTCATATAATTCATAAATTTATTTATTCAACGTAAGGATTGTTTTTTGTTTTACCTTAAGGGAACTTTACTCATTTTCAACGAGTGTACCAACTTAAAGGCGCTTTCCAAAGTTTCGTGCTGTTCTTGTCGCCTTGAAAGGCGATTGTTGAATTAATATATTTACCCGTTTATGTAACATTCTGTTGCATTTTTAACGTTGTATCTTTCCTGTCCGCTGTCCGAAGCTACATTTGTTTTAAAGAGGAAATATATTTTATTTTACTTCTTGTTATTTTTAGAAGTGAGTTCCTCCAGTCTTGTGTATTCCACCCATGGATGAGTACGTTATATCCACATAGCGTTTTTTTTTTTTTTCAAATAATTGATAATTTTTTTAAGCGTATAATTCTGTTTTTTTTCCCAACATAACGTGTTTTTAATGTTTTTCCAGGACTTTTGTTTCAAACGGTTTAGTGTATCTTAAAACGAAATATAACACAGAACGTATTTTTTGTTATTCATGGGAATGGAGTGGGTGTATTTCATGGCTCAATCTGATATCTTCGTCGACGTGGCATTTAATTATAGGAAATAAATTCGCTTCTCTTCATAAGTTTTTTTTTTAACATCCACTTAAATAACACAATGGCGATAGCGTTGTCTTCAACTAACTGGTACGAGGAGAGACACAGTACGTGTTGCTTCTGCGCATGCGCACCCCCGTTGCTCCAACCTGGTGTTCGGGTTGCATCGGTTGTTTCCTACGGGTCTCTAGTGGCACTTGCTTGGATTCCCGCAATTCACGGCGATGCTACAGGGCCCTCAATGGCTGCCAACTGATAGCGCTGCCACCAACGGACCTTTACCGGTAAGTGAGCGGCAGATTTCAGCCAGCAGTGACCCATCACTACCAGCTGGTGGCCAGCCGTTTCCCAACACTTGGGTTTTTGCTAGGAAATAATGGTTAAACGCGGCATTAGCAGCAAGATAAATTGGTGCCTGTGGAAAGCGGGCAAGCAGTGGACAGCAGCACTGCTGTGTGTCGTATTCTCTAAATTAATTTTCATTTTTAGTTCCTTTATGTAAATTTTGAGTACATTTTTTAAGCGTTTCAATCTTAACGTTATACTTTTTTAGTCAACGAATGTTTTGTGGCACCAGTCTTGGGGTTACGGTGAATGACGAGTGTGTGCGTTGGACAAGATGAGAACGAAATACACCGATAAGTCATTACATTATGACCACCCCCAGCCTAGGGAAATGAGCGCGCCATGAGACCGAACGGTGGCGCAAATAAAGTTCACAGAGCAGTATATATAAAACCCAAAGACCGGCTTTCGGTTAGTACAGTGTTCGGAGTCAGAATGGGAAAAGGTGCCGATTTATCGGAGTTTGATGAAGGACAAATTCTGATGACACGGCGCCTCGGAAGTACGATCTCGAAAACGGTGTGTCTAGTGTGTTGTTCACGTGCCTCTGGATTGAGTACGCATCAAAAGTGGTGCAGAGATAGCCAAACGACGAACCGTCGTCCAGCCGTCTATCGTCCGCAGCTCTTTGATGCTAGAAGGGAACGGAGACTGTCGCGCATTGTTGATAGCGACCGCAGGGCCACATTGCGACAAATCACCCGCTGCTTCAACAGTGGTGATCAGGGCAATGTGTCACAGTACACAATTCATCGCAGCCTTCTGCGCATGGGCCTGCGTAACCGAAGACGCAGCTGGGTCCCCATGCTCACTGACTTGGCTAGGTACATTCTAGCAGACGCCGACTGAAGGCTACGTTTCCGTGTCTTTCCTACTGGTTACAAAAATGTCTGTCGTTTTGCTATTACACGAGAAAGCGTTTGGGTGTATTTTAATACGTATTATGTTCTGCATTCCTACTTGAAGCTCCAATGATTGTTCTTGAGGTAACTACACATCGATATATCCTTGACCTATTCATCACTAACAAACCGGAAAATTTATTTTGCTTAGGTAGGTTCATTTCATATTCCGTACGGCTTATACACTGAGTGGCCACTTTATTATGACCACCCCCCTCAGTGCTTCGTTGGGTCACCTTTTGCCTTTAATACTACGTCGATTCTTCGTGGCATGGACTCCACGAGATGATGTTGATAGGAGGTTTGTGGAATCTGAGACCATGCTTGATGAATAGCACTTTACAGAAGTGTGAGATTGTAGGGTTGTGGATCGAGCTGTCTGATGGCTCGTTCAACTTTATCCCACAAATTCTCAATGGCGTTAAGCTCTAGAGATTGTGGAGGCCACCTAAGCAAAGTAAACTTACCGGCATGTTCCTGAAACCAATCCTGTACAATACGAGCACTATGGCAGGACGATATTATCTTGTTCAAAGCAACCATCGCCATTGGGATAAACCATCCACATGACAGCATGCACTTGGTACGCAATGATGTTTAATTATGATGTTCCAATCAGACATTGATCAACACGAATTAAAGGGCCCAAAGCATGCCAGGAAAATATTCCCCAAACCATAACGTTGCCTTCACCAGCTTGAAGAGTTTTAGCAATGCATTTGGGGTCCATGCTTTCGTGCTGTTTCCGCCGAATTCTCACTTGGCCATCGGCATGGTGCAACTGAAAACGTGATTCATCGGACCACATAATTTGTTTCCAATTATCGACTGTCCAATCCGTGTGCTCCTGTGCAAACTGGAGACGTTTTCTCTTGTTCACTGCAGACAGCAAAGGTGTTCGAACAGGCCTTCGGCTGCCATATCCCATCCGAAGCAGTGTACATCGAAGAGTGCGTGCAGAGATCATTTGAGGGGATCATTGATTAAGATGGTCTGTAATTTGCTGCACTGTTTCTTATTCTGTTGTCTGTTACCAGTCTGGACACTCTACGTTCCGCCCGAGCAGTCACTAGTCGATGACGAGCACTCGTTGCACGTAGAGACCCAGTATTTTGGCTGACAGTCCAGTCTTTAAACACTTTAACAATAGCTGCTCTGGAACATTTCACGAACGCGGCGGTTTTGGTGATACTCGCTGAGCTCCTACAATCATCCCACGGCGACGAGCTCCTACAATCATCCCACGTTGAAAGTCCGTCAAATCGCCTTATTTACCCATCTCGTCACCCAAAAATTACTTCTACTACTGTCGCAAGCACAAAGCTTTCCCTTTTTATACTAGCCTCGCCCTCTGGCGGCAACAACGTGCAGCCATAGCTTATTTGCTTTAAACTGTCAGGTGGTCCTAATAAAGGGGCCACTCAATGCATATGCTACATATATGAATATCTTTTCAAAGTCATGTCGTCCGAAAACGACCATGTCATCACAGACTTCTACCCAGAGAATAACTTCGAAAATTTCATAACGGATATCTATGACTAAACGTTTGCTTTCTTGGACGTCTTTTAAAAAAAGAAGACGTGTTTTGTATTATTATTATGTCCATCCATTCGTCCGATTCTGGACACCATATCTCTCTGCACCTGTTATTCAGATTTTAGAAACTCTTTTTGCATTGGGAAGCCCGAGTTGTGAGAGTAACATATATTTTATTTCATATCATTGGTTTTAACACTCCGATTCAAGCAATCCTTACTTTGTATCAGTACCACTTATAACATTATGTGTACGCTTTTTTCGTTAAACAATGCACAGAATTTCAGCTCGTGGACGTAAAAGTATATCATAATTTTCCCGAGATTTCTGCTTCTAAAAATTCTGCTTTGAAAAGTATTTTAACATTGCATGCCATTTACTACGAAGAAAAATGAGAGAAACTCTTGATTTTTTTATAATGAATATTTCTGACGCTAGATGGGGTTAACATGCATATTTCTATTTGCAACTGTATCTCTATTTCTGAAAATGTCACTGTGAAAATTGTTTTCGTAGTGTATTCCATTCGTTATTCTGCAGGGACGTATAGACGGAAGCACATTTTTCTAGTTATGCTTGCTTCTAAAAGTCATATAAAAATTATTTTCCCATGGCATGGCTTTCTCTACAAAGA
Organism: Macrothele yani; assembly: GCA_039090855.1. Classification (NCBI taxonomy): domain Eukaryota; kingdom Metazoa; phylum Arthropoda; class Arachnida; order Araneae; family Macrothelidae; genus Macrothele; species Macrothele yani. Next base: position 70,019,578 of record CM077010.1, on the reverse strand, counting down.
ATATTTCCCATATATTTTCTATGTCTCCATTATTTACAATTCTACTTCCAGGCGCGTCATATTTCATTTAAATTAGTATCTCCGATTTTAAAAAGCCATATGGAAAATCCTTTCTGGTTAGGATAACCTTTATTATACTCGTACTCTGTGCGGGTATTTTCATCTTTAAATAACCCAAAGCTTTTTCGCTAGAGGAGAAAAGTTATAACACATTTTCGTCCATATTTCTTTCTTCTTCTAATTGTTCGATTTGAAAAATTGTTTTGCCTCGGATACCTTCCTCTATGAGAAACATTTTGTTTTAGATTTTGACTTTTCGCAGCAAACATTTTCTATTCTGTACGGCTGTTTCTACACTTATGATATCTTTTCAACGTCATTTCGTCTGAAAAAGAACATGTCAAAACATTCTTTCATCGTACATACATTATTTCTTTGCTTGATTTTTTTCTCTTTTCCTACGAGTTTGTTAAAAAAAAATGTTTTCATGTCGGAAAGGATTCAATAGATGCTCTCATTCCACTGGAGAATTTGGTGTACTTTTTTACTGTATTTAGCATGTCTTTTGTAAAGAAAGAACGCCTATAGTATCACTTTGTCCGTCTACGAGCAACTCATCTCTGCAACTATTTGTCCGATTTCAAAAAAAAAATCTTTCGGTATTGGGAAGCATAAAACATGAGAACGATGAGCCCTGCATGCCGGTGCATAATTTCGTCGCCCGTAAATAGAGATGTTGTCGAATTCAAATTACATTTTGTTCCGTAATATTGTCGCTAAATATCTGATTGAAAAAAAATATTTCTTTCTTTCGTTGTTATTTATAGCAAAGAATATTCTGAGTCGAATTTCTTACTCAAGTAACTCACAGTTTTCCGCTAAAGGCAGAATGCGATTTCTGCGATATATCTGCTTCTAACAGTCCTATTCGAAAAATTCATTTTGCACCGGATAGAGTTCCTGATGGGGCATTTGCCGAATGCAATTCATATTAATTAATGGTGAAGAACGGAATTGCCACTAGGATGCTTACGTTTATATTTCTATTTCTTACGCATTTGCTGCAATATCCGCGCTTCTGAAAACTTCACTGGAGAATTTCCTCCGAGATCAGAAAATGTTTTTGCCCATATTTTATGCTTAAAATAACCTGAAGTTTCTCCGCCAGTTGGGTACATGTGAATCTTATTTTTCTTGATATCTTTGCTTCTAGCAGTCCGATTTCAAATTTATATTTTTTTATTTATTTTTTTGTCGAACAGCGTTTCTGGTGCAGAATGTGTTGGATATTGAATCGTACGAATTTGAGCGATTCCTTTTACAGGATATTATCAGAAATATCTACATGTCTGAAAACCAGATAGAAAAATCTTTTTGAGACAGATCTCACTAACTACGAAAACATTTTATGCGCCCTAAAATGTTGTCATAACAACACACAATTGCTTACAATAACACACAATTCCTCGCTAGGAGGCATACATATTTAATGCGTTTTTCTTCATATCTCTGCACGTAAAAATCCGACTAATTTTTTTTTTTTTTTAACTGCAGACTTCGTTCGCCTTTGCGGAACGTTTCAATTTTAATCGTGGGTTTCTTCTTTAGTTCACGTTACTAGAGTTAGGTGGTACGAGCCTCTATTTCTGTTTACAAATTATCTCCGCTTCTAACAACTGTATTGAAAATTTTCTGTTTTTACTGTACATAATATTCGCTGCAGCAAAGGTTTCAAACGCTGCACTGTTAAAATAACGCAAAGCCACCCGGTGGCACAGTGGGCTAAGCAATGGCCTCTGATCATTCGTCCGAAAGGGTTCCGGGTTCGAATCCCGGTGAGGCATGGATATTGTGTTTGTCTTACGGCACTGGCTCTCTTCCTTCCGCTGGAACCATTGACCCTAAATTAGGAACGGGCGGCTGCTTGTAGCCCATTGAGTTCCTCACGGTGGTCGTTAAACCTCCAATAAAAAAAAATCAGAAAAAGAACAGAAAGTTTGCCCGTTAGGGGGCGTAAATGTGATTTTTTCTCTTGCTATCTCTGCTTCCAGAAGGCACATTTAAAAATGTTTTTTCCTTGACATAATTTTCGCTATGAAGAAGAAACGTTTTGCATTTCAATTATGCGAAATTCTACTTCTGTGCGTCAGCGTACGCTTCCTTTTTTGCGAAAGATTTTATTCCATTCTAAAATTCCCCTAGAAAAATATTTATTTGGTAGGATACTCTTCATTACGAAGATTATTTTTCGCCTATTTTCATCTTTAGGTAACGCATAATTTTCCCTCTAGGGATCGAAAAATTATATTACGTTTTACTTTACTTGTCGTGTAATTGTTCGATTTGAAAAACCTTCTTGCCTCCGATATTTTTTGTTAAGAGTTTTTTTTTTTTTTGTTAATTGTCGCAATACACCGTTAGGCCGGAAGTGGGAGTAAGCAGATGTTTCTGTTTGTGAATGGTTTATCTATTGTAAAAATCCTGTTGATTTTCTTTTTGTAACAGGTTCCATACACTATGAATAACCCCGTTCACAATGAGAAATTATAGGTAGTTTTTCCCCGAGGTAGTAAGGTTTGCTCATCCCGCCTTCCTCGGAGAGGAAAATATCGGATCCTTATGCAGCGTCCCGACGTGTAGACCTAGTAGACAACTGAAGTTCTCGAGAAACAATCGTTGTCAACAGACTTCATTTACAACACTCTCTGAAACTGAAAACTTGCTATCAAGAGGTTATGCAAAAATACATAGTCGTATCAGATTAATACTATCACCTACTTAATAATGGGTATAACCACCCTTGGCCTTGGCCCAGATGACAGCGGCAAGACGGCGTGGTATGGAAGCATTAAGGCTCTGGAAGGTTGCCCGAGGTCCATGTGCCCATTCGGACTGCAGCAGGGCTCGGAGGTTCCGGAGAAGACGTGGTTTTTCGTCGATACACCAAACCTGTCGATCCAAATATTCCCACAAGTACTATCTGTATATGGGATCGGGGTCGGGCGATTTCGCAGGCCAAGGAAGAACAAAGACATCCCTGTTGTGCTCCTAGTATCGGTCACACACCCCTTAACGACGTGGCAGGAATCATTGTCCTGTTGTTAGACACCATCACCAACAGAGAAAACGTCCAGCATGAAGGAATGCATGTGATTAGCAAAGATGGCTAGGTAGCCATTGGTGTTCAGAGACCCATCCAGTGATACCAGAGGTCCCGGGACCTACAAGGAAAACATCTCCCACACATGCACGCTGCAACCGCCGGCCCGTACTTGACAGACAAGCGTGTTCGGTTATTGATTCTCGTGTGTCTGACGCCGTATCCGCCACCGCTCGTCACTTCTGTGGAGTAGAAACCTCGATTCGTCGGAGAAGGCAACGTTATCAGGATCCAAAGCTGCAGTGCCAAGAAGACCGGAACACATCGACAAAAGAGCCTCCTTTCGATCATGCTATTGTAATATATTCTTCTTTAAATAAATCAAAACAAGTCAGTAAAAATCATTGAATTAAATTATACTTTACAACATACCAGAAATCATTACTCAAGTTATTACTCAAGTTATGAGGATAACGGCTGTGGAATAAATCTTACTCCTGTGCCCTTAGCTTTGATTCCATTTAGATTATATTCAGCAGAACCGCTTCAGTATACCTCTGGAACTACATGATAAAATTTTTGTCGCAATCGAAGCATTTTTACGTAAGTTATGACGCATAAGGGTGATGGAATGGATCCCGCTCCTATGTCCTGATCTTTGACCCCATTTCGCTTATTTTCAACAGGGTTCGTCCCCAGGTTGTCCCTTACCACATACTAAAAGTTCATCGAAATCGAACTATTTTTACGCGAGTTATCGTGCGGAAATACAGGCATACAGACGGACAAAGCTGGAGCATATACGCTTTTTCAACCTACGGTTGGAAAACGTAAAAAACTTGATGTATGAAGTTACAAGCATCTCATAAAGAAAATTCTTTATGAGAAACAAATGAATAAATATGGCGACATTATTCCACCAATGCTCTTAATAAAAAAGCTAGAAATTAATATTGCACTAAATGCTCTGTTACTAATTGCAATTAATCGCTTATTTGCAAAAAATGACCGTAGTTCCATGCAAACTGCAAGCGTCGTTGCCGATGGACCTGGCTTAACATGGGAGCCTCGACGCAGCGTCGACTCCGGAGACCCATGCATAACAGGGTTCGCTCTGGTGTTATCGGGGATACGTACCTGACGGCCCTAGCGTGCATTTGCGGGGTCAATTGCTGCACTGTTAAGCGTTCATTACCCTTTAACAGTCGACGGAGGTAACGTTCTCCTCTGGGGTCGATGGCTTTTGGGGCTTTACAGTTATGACTCAGTGTGCCAGCAGTCCACTACTGGTACAGTCTTAATACAGCACATCGCGAACAGCCCACGAAATCTGCTCTTTTCGAGAAGCTTCTACCCTTAGAGCGGTAGCCGATGATCATTCCTTTTTGAACGTCCCTCAAACCACTACTTCTGCCCATTGTGCTCACTAAACGCACAACGGCTCAACTGTCCTTGCCGGCTGCTTATATCTCTATGTGGTCGACCTTGTCACGTACCATCTTTGACGTGCCTGCGCGGGTACACTATGTTTACGGAGGTGGTCACATTATTCATATACCACTGTGTACATAGGACAGTTACTAAGTAATGCCCACGTGTGCAGCGTGACTTTGTAGCCGCAACCTTAAGCCGTAAGGTGGCAAGTCTCATTCCTTTCCTTGCCGCCCCGGTGGCGCAGTGGTCTAAGCGATGGCCTCTGATCATTCGTCAGAAAGGGGCACGGGTTCGAATCCCGGTGAGGCATGGATGTTGTGTTTGTCTTACGGCACTGGCTCTCACCCTTGCCTGGAACCAGTGACCCTAAATTAGGGACGGGCGACTGCTTATAGCTCATTAAGTTGCTCCCGGTGGTCGTTAAACCTTCAATCAAAAAAATTCCTTTCCTTACAGAGGTTGTGAATCAGTGCGTGTTAACATGGCGTCGTGTGATGAGGATATGTCAGCCAAGTTCAAACAACGCGCAATGATTGAATTTTTAAGTGCTGAAAACGTAACGCCAGCTGAAGTTCATCGCCGTTTAGAGGTTATGTATGGTGAAAACACGATTGACAGAGGTACAGTGAATCGTTAGGCCATTAAATTTCGTCAGTGTGAACCGGGGCTTGCCAATCTTGTCGACGAACCTCGCAGTGGAAGAGCGGTTTTCGGAGACTTTCAGTTGAAGAATCTTGGAAAGTCAAAAGAAAGGGTGGGGTATATGAGGGTTTTTTTTTTTATTGATTAAAAGTATAACGATCACCGTGAGAAACTAAATGGGCCGTAAGCAGTCGTCCGTTTGCAATTTAAGGACACTGGTTCCAGGGAAGGTAGAGAGCCAATTCCGTAAGACAAACACAACATCCATCCCTCGCGAGATTCGAACCCGTACCCCTTTCGTATGAATAATCATAAACCATCGCTTAGACCACTGCGCCACTGGGGTAGCGGGACTAATGATTGCTTTATCTGGATGTAAAAATAAGTTCTTGATTGGTGTCATGTGTGTTGACGCCTGAAAACAAACGGAAGCGTGTTGAGTGTTGTGAAAAACGTTTGAATCGCTATCGGGAAGAGGGCGGTCAATTTCTCTTGAATATTGCTACTGGGATTCATCATGTCATGGATCCATCACTTTCACCTTTAACCCCTTAATTGGTCGATGCACCAGAGATAAGTGGTGCCCAAACGTTTGGGTGCTCTCCAAACAGATATACTCACACAGCGGCCGAATTTTACGAAATCTGTAGCAAAACAATTCCTTTCGGTCTCATCTGAGTACAACCGACCATACACCTGTGAGTGGTGATAAACGCATCGTTCTACTCCTTTATTCTCTGCTTCATGATACAAGATATGATGTAATAGAGCTAGTCTCCCTGACACTGACATCATGCCACTGGGTAGAACAAATAGATTCAAACAAATTAGATGATTACTACAAGGGGCTGTAAGAATTAGGCAGAACCTAAGAAAAGAGAGTTCCTGTCTTAGTTTCTATGCCGATGTTATGGCCCCTTTTAAAAGGTAATCAATGAGATAGGATTAGTTTCGGTGAGAGTAAGAGGCCTAAAAAAATCACCGAATAACAAAGCCAAGGAGAATGCAAAGCTTTCTGACGTGAAAGTCTACTCGCTCTAATCGCTTTGGGCCCACTTCTTGGACAGTGAATACATTATATTGATAAAAGTCACCAGACAGCTAGAAGAGAAGCACAGCATGACATTTATTGACATACATTAGTACAGTGTCGATCCACCTTTGGCCTTAATGCATGCACTGACCCTTCGAGACATACTTTCGACAAGGTTTTGGTACAAAGCGATAATTATGCGCTTCCATTCAGTAAGTAATGCTAACTGTTGATTAGTAGTAGGTTTTGGTTCCAAACTTCTTATGCAGCGCTTTAATTCATTTCATAGGTGCTCTATGGGTTTAAGATCAGGGCTCCGTGCTGGCCAGTCTACACACGATACGGAATTATTGTCAAACCACTCCGTAACTCCTTGCTTTATGGCTCGGTGCATTCACCTATTGGTACCAACAAGGCTCGGTTCCATAGTATTGCCACACAGTTGGTAGGGTATAGTTGTCCAGAATATCCCGGTTGACGTGCTGGTTAACAGGTCTGTCTACGATAACCAACGAGCAGTGACCATACCACGAAAAACACCCCCACACGAGTACGTTGCTAGCTCCACACTCGACCTTAAGAAAAGTACAATGTGGTAAATAACGTTCCACCGGCTGCCGCCATACCCACACACGGCCATCAGATTGATGAATAGTGTAACTGTCTTCATCAGCCCAAAGGACCCGTTTCCATTGATTTTCAGTACACGATAAATGTTCTTTACAACATGCTAAACGACGAGCAGAATTCCGAATACAGATGTAAGATATATGAGCAGCCGCACGACTACGGTAACCCATGGAATGAAGTTTTTTGCGAATGGTACATTTACATACCGAGGTTACAGCATTTTCACTCACCTGTATACTGAGGTCTTGTGCAATACTCCGTGGATTAGCCGTAACGAATCAGTGATAGAGGATGCTTCGCCGTCCTCTATCACTGATTTTCTGTTGTCTGCCAGTAGGTTTTGCTGCTTCAGGCACGCCATGCGTCTTCCACTTATTCAGTACATCCAAAACAGTTGACTTGGGTATGTTGAAACGCCTCTAGGTTTCTTTTATGGACATCCCACTAGTGTAATCCCCAACAATCTTTCGTATCTTAAAGTGAGTTCTCTTCCCGCCGCGACATTTTCACTCAACCTCACAGTGCGATATGATCGCCGTCAGCTGCAGGCTTGTTTTTATAGCGTTTGCAGATGTACCGCAGATCTTAAAAACGCAGCGGACCCGTTCATTTCTTTTGAAGGGATGTCTGGTGACTTTTGTCAATATAGTGTATGTACGTTTGAGTGATTTCATCTTATTTTACTAACACAGATTTAATTCAATCTAGCCCGTGTAAGGTGAAAGGGTTAAGAAAAACAACAGACATTGGAATACTGACCCGATTCCACTCCTCGTTACCAAAATTTCAAAAGAGTGCCGTTTGCCAGCAAGGTCGTTTTGACTGTTTTTTTTTGGGGGGGGGACTCCCACAACATTTACCTGGCAGAATTGTTGGCAGCTGGGAATACTCTTAATTCAGCATGTTACATTAAAACAACAAAGAACCTACCCCGGAGGGGGTGTCGTGTTAGGAAGTCAGCTGCACCGATATTGTTGCTGCATGACGAGGCGAGACAGCACACTTCTCGCGCAAAACTTGATGCTCTCCAGAGGATGAAATTTGAAATTCTCTCCCATTCACCCTAAAGTCCGGAATCGGCGAGGGGCGATTTTTGTTTCTTTCTAAATATGAAAAGAGATCTCCAGGGGACTCATTTCACCTCAGATGATGAAGTGAAGCACGCTGTCAAATCATATACCAGACGAAGAAGCATTGAATTCTGCATTGATGGCATGGGTAAACTTGGCTTGCGTTATGAAAGACGTATTGAATGACAAGGAAACTAGGTAGTAGAAAAGTAGGTGTGTAAATTTGTCCCTACCATATTGTACCTTCATTTCGATTTTTATTTGTGCAAATGCATCTTTCCTTTTTCCAGATATCTAACTGTGTACAGTACTTGTCAGTTTTTCTCTCGTACATTACTCACTGCTACAAAACACATCTACAAATCTGACGGATACATGGCTATTTAATTTACCCTGCTGGACACCCAAAATGCAACACCAAGAAGGACACGAGATAGCAAAGCCAGATTTACTGGACACATAACAACAGATACAAAGATGAAACGATTGAGCTTACAGGCCCGTGCGACTTGCGGAACACGCAGACATCAATAGCTCGTGTGGCCCCCATGGATGGCAATAACGGCCGCTGCACGCCGCGGCATCGAACGAAAGAGGCTTTGGATGTGGGCTTGGGGTATGTCGGTCCAGGCGGCTTTCACACGTTGTCACAATTCTTCAGGCGTAGCCGCGGGTGGTGCTTGCCGGGCCACTCGGTTGCCAATCAGCGACCAGAAGTGTTCGATGGGCGACATATCGAGAGAACAGGCGGGCCACGGCAGCAGTGACACCTGGTGGGCCGTGAAGAATTGTTGCATGATGCGTGCAACGTGCGGGCGCGCATTGCCCTGTTGAAACGTGACCGCTGGCAGGTCTTGCAGGTAAGGGAGGACTACAGGCTCCAAAACGTCGGAGGTGGTGCGGTGGCTGTTGAGTGCACCGACGATGCGTACCAGAGGGGTGCGGGTGTCATATCCAATTGCACCCCAAACCATAACGCCAGGCGACGGACCGGTATGGCGACGCATAATGCAGGCGTCATACAGTCTCTCGCCGCGGTGCTGCCACACGTGATCCGACCATCGTGGTGTTGCAGGCAGAAACGGAATTCGTCGGAGAAGACAATGTCGTGCCATTCCGTAGTCCAGGTGCGGCGTTCAACGGCCCACTGCCGCCGCACTTGCTGGTGGTGTAACGTCAATGGTAGTCAGAGCAATGGGCGCCGTGCGACAAGTCCCAAATTTTGCAGACGACGTCGAACGGCACATGCCGACACAGGTTGTAGCGCAACACACCCGTTTGTGATATGGCGGTGCTAGCCGTTAATGCCGGCCGCACAATATGCCGGTACTCACGTTCGGTGGTGTGCCGCGGTTGCGGCAATCGCTCACGTCGGTCCGTCCGTCCCTCCTGTATTCACCGAATTCATACTCGCCTCACTGTGGCTGGATGCCATCGTACACGGGCGCCGATGTCTCGGCACCATAAACCGCTCTCGCGATAAGCCACTATTCGTCATCTGTCGAACTCCGAAACGTGCTGGAATGACTGGCGTATTCTGCGACGAGGCACCAGGAAGCTTCCCACGCACAGCTCCGGCAGCACAACACACTATAACTACTCAACTACTTACACCCCGCCTTCTGTGCACCCTTTTTATAGTACTTCTCGGTGGCGTGCAGGGCGCACATGATTTCCATGTGCCCTGCAATGCTAATCGTTTGCATGTCCTCTTGCGGGAAACGCATGCTGCGAATTTCAGGACAATCGGATGCTTCCTTCTTGGTGTTGCATTTTGGGTGGGCATTTTGGGTTGTTTATTAAATATAATAAACAATTTTAAACAAAATTAGTATGAGAGGTTTTTGACAAATCCGTTTAATCTGAAGAGAGTACTAAGGTAGCATTAAGGAAAAGTGAGAGGAAAGGATTATACCCTTTCGGTTACATTACACTAGTTAGGTCGGACGGGTTCCAGAACTGATGTAATAAAGAATATAAAAAAGTACCATACTCACAATTAATGTTGGTCACCCTCAAAATACAGACCTTCTGAATCAACACGCAGTTTCCATCGTTTCTGAAGATTCTAAAAGCTCTGACTTGCGGACATACTGTTTCGGGATGTCCGCAAGTTGTTTTGTCAGAGCTGTTTGGATAAATGCAATGCCTGCATGATACTGTGAGTGGGTACTTCTGCATTCGGCGTTTTGTCGCTTGGCTTGTGGATCACACTGAAGGCACCATGTTTCATCTCGTGCAATAATTTTGAAGCAAAAATCATGATCCGAAGCTGCAGTGCCAAGCAGATCGGAACAGATCGACGAAAGGGCCTCCTTTTGGTCATGCTATTGTAATATGTTCTTCTTTAAACAAGTTAAAACAAGTTAGTGAAATCATTCAATGAATTGAATTTACTTTACAACATACCAGAAATCATTGCTTAAGTTATTACTCAAGTTATGAGGATAACGGCTGTGGAATAAATCTAACTCCTGTGTCCTAACCTTTGACCCCATTTTGATGATATTTAACAGAACCACTTCAATATACCCCTGGGACAACATGATAACTTTTTGTCACAATCGAAGCATTTTTACGTCAGATAGAATGGATCCCACTCCTATGTGCAGACGCTTGACCCGATTTCGCCCATTTTCAATAGGGTTCGTCGACATACTACTATTTCATCGAAATCGAATCATTTTTACGCGACTTATCGTGGGGAAATACAGGAAGACAGGCGGACAATGCTGGAGCATATACGCTTCTTCAACCTACGGTTGGAAAGCGTAAAGAAAAACATGATGTATGAAGTTACCAGTATATCATAAAGAAAATTATTTGTGAGAAACAAATGAATAAATATTGCGACATTATTCCACTAATGCACTTAATTAAAAAGCTAGAAATTAATTGCACTAAATTCTCTGTTACTATTTGCAATTAATCGCTTAGCGTCAAAATTAAAATTCTAGATTAGCAAAGAAATTCCGTTTCATTTCGTTACATTTTAATAGCTGAATTTTGATAATTGTAAAAATAATGACATTATTTATTGTAAAGAAGTGCTTTATTCACACATCTTTGTCATGCTCTTCTGGAGGCGGTTTTAACCGGTTTCCTCTTTTTGTATTTGCAAGATGTTTCTAGTTGAGCGTTAAGAGGGCACATACGTATCCGAATTCTGGTTTTCATGAACTGTTTGATGACACGGTGCACATTTGGAGGGACCTGGTGCGTGCTATAGCTTCCATTGCGATGCGAACAATGCTCCGTAACTTGGTATTTCTTCAATTACTTTTCCTGCGTATTTTTGTAAAACATTCTTCTATCCGAGATAGCATTTGAGCTTAAAGATAATACTTGTTTCTCCAATTTTTCATTTTCTTTCATCAAAACTACATTTTCCTTCAGTAAAATTCCATTCTTTGGTTTTCAGATTTTTCATACGTATAATTTTGGTATTTTTAACATCGACGCTTTCTATGTCTTCCAATATCTCTCCTTCACCATCTCAGTAATCTGTCTTCATCAAATCCCGAACAATGTCAGCTCTTTTCCTTTTTCTTTTGTCTGTTCTTCCTGTCTGAATTAAAATTTACATTAAAGCTTTCAGGGAGGTTTAAATTTGGTATCGCAACGTCCTTTAGCATTTTCCGGAAAAGCAAACCCAGAAGTTTGTTATTAAAATCATTTTCGGAGTCTTTCTCAGGAATATACACTATATTGACAAAAGTCACCAGACACCTAGAAAAGAAACACAACATAGCATTTATTGACATACACATGTGTACATTAGTACAGTGTCGGTTCGCCTTCGGCCTTAATGCATGCACTGACCCTTCGAGACATGCTTTCGACAAGGTTTCGGGACACAGCGATAGGTATGGGTTTCAATTCAGTACATAATGCTGCTGCTAACAATTGTTTACTAGTAGGCTTTGGTTCCAAACTTATTATGCGGCACTCTAATTTATCCCATATGTGCTCTATGGAATTAAGATCAGGGCTCTGTGTTGGCCAGTCCACACGCGATACGAAATTATCGTCGTAACACGCCGTAACAGTCCTTGCTTTATTGCTCGGTGCATTATTCTGCTGGTACCAACAAGACTCGGTTCCATAGTATTGCCACAGAATTGGTAGGACATAATTGTCCAGAATATCGAGGTAGACGTGCTGATTAACAGGAGTGTCCACGATAACCAATGGGCAGGGACTATACCACGAAAAACTCCTCCACACGAGTACACTGCCAGCTCCAAACTTGACCGTAGGAACGGTACACTGTGGTAAACAGCGTTTCCCCGGCTTCCGCCATACCCACATGCGGGCATCTGACTGATGGTTTGTGTAGCTGAATTCATCAGTCGATACGGTCCAATATAAATGTCATTTACACTATCCTAAACGACGAGTAGCATTCAGAGCGGAAATGAAATCCTTTTGAGCAGCCGCACTGCCACGGCAATCCATGAAATGCAATTATCTGCGAAGGGTACATGTACATACCGAGGTTGCAGCATTTTTGCTCACCTTTGGAGTACTTCGTAGTTTAGTTGTATCGACTCTTCTGAGACTTCGACGTCCTCTATCACAGATTTTCTTTGGTTTGCCAGTACGTTTTGCTGCTTCAGGCACGCCATGTGGCTTTATTTATTCAGTACATCCAAAACAGTTGACTTGGGTATGTTTAAACGCCTCTCGGTTTCTCGTATGGATAACCCACTAATATAACACATATAACAATCTTTCCTTTCTCAAAGCCGGTTCTCTCTCGCCGCAACATTTTGACTGAACCTTACAGCGCGATATGATTGCGGTGCAGGCTTGTTTTTATACGGTTTGCAGCTGTACTGCGCATTTTAACAACGCAGTGGATCCGTTTATTTGCTTTTGAAGGGATGTCCGGTGACTTTTGTCAATACAGTGTATTTCGAGCAAATAACCGAATTAATTCCGTTGAATCTATGAGCTCCATGTTTTATGCAAAGCTTCATCTTGGAAAACCTATGGTAGTTAATGCCGTTCTATCTGGTCTTCAAATAATAAATCTGACACGTTGCTATCTCGCACGCATTAGGAATGTGTGATGCTTAACATGCACTGAAGATCAAAATCATTATGACCACCTAATATGAAGTTGGTCGACCACATTCGGACAAAACAGTTTTTACCCGGCGAGGCATTGAAGCTATAAAATCTGTAAAGGTGTTTTGTGGTATCTCGTACCATCACGCTACGAGAAGATCCTTTAACTCTTGTAAGTTACACTCACGGACAATGAAGTTTGCGCACCAAGAAGGGAGCAACGGATTGAGAAGAAATTTTATGGACGGAATGATACAGATGAACGATACACATGATAGCGAAAACAGAGCTGCCGGGCAATTACAGAGGTATCTGTGGCACGCAGACCGATCATTTTCAATAGCGCGTCGCACCGCCTCGTGCGGAGATACATGCTGCAATGCAGTCCAGCATGGAAGCGAACAAACGCCTGATGTTGTTCTGCGGCAAATTGTCCCAAACGTGTCGGGCCCTTCTAATCCCGGATATTGGGGCACGACTGCAGCCAGATTTCAACTGGTAACACATATTATAGGGGACATGTCCGTGGAACCGCGCTGGTCATGGAAGTGCCTAGACATGAGGTAGGCAGTCCTGGGCAACCAGAGCCTTGTGCTGGCGGGCATTATCCTGCTGGTATAGTGCTTCTGGTTTTCCGGCCAGGAATGAGAACACATGGGGCCGTAGGATCTCATCCACATACCGCTGACCTGCCAATGATCCACGTACCGCCAATAGAGCTGATCGTCCATCATAGGCAGTGACTCCCCAGACCATAATGTCTGTAGTCGGGGAGGTGTGCTGCTCGATAGCGAGGTCGGGATTGTGCCGTTGACCCTGGGACCTCCACATTCGGGCACAATGATCATCTGTACCCAAAACGAGGCGGCACTCTTCGGCAAACAACACACGTCGCCAGTCTGTGGCGTTCCACGACGCTCTGGCCTGGCACCACTGCACACGGAGCCGGCGATGTTCCGGTGTTAATGGCAGCACACGTAAGAGGCGTTGCGATCGCAGATTCGCTACCGCGAGGCGTCGGGAAATGGTTCATGGGGACACAGGAGGCGCCACATCTGCCGGCGTAGTGGACCGGGTTCCCGTGGGATCCGTTGACACCTGGTGCACGATACGTCGATCCTCTCTAACGGTGGCCCTCCTGTTTCGTCCGAAGTCGCTCTGCGGTGTGGCAGTGCCGTCACGTGTCCACTGCTCCGAACACAGTCGGACGGTATGGTCAGAATGATCCACGTGGCGGGCTATACGGCGCGCCGACCACCTGCTGTTTCCACCCCGATGATTAGGCCTCTCTCAAAGTCCATAAGTTGGGTAAATCGACGTCTCTGGCGTCTACGCGTCATTCATGTCACTCTGTACTTTTGCTTGCGTCGGCCGGTGCTTTTCGCTTTCATGGGGAATCGACTACACGTCGGTTTATAAGGCTGCCTGTTTGCGCTTGCAGCGCCACCACGGAATGTGCGGTCCTGCACAATCGCACCAAACGTGGATCATTTGCATACGAGTACGTACTCTAGCTACTTGCATAAATTAGCGGTTGTAGCATGTTTTCTTCTAGGTGCGCAAATGTCATTGTCCGTGAGTGTATGTGATGTAGTCGTTGCAAATTGGATTTGCTGTTCCAACACAAACCTCAGATGCTCGATTTGATTGATATCTGGGGAATTTGGCGACCAGGGCAATAGCTGCAAATATTTCTCATGTTCCGCGAAACATTCTCGAGCAATCCGGGAAGTGTGGCATGACGCTTTATCTTTCTGAAAGAAGGCTCTACTGGAAGAAAATACAATACCGTTGCCATGAAAGGATGTAGTTGGTCTGCAATGATCTTTCGGTAAGTGTTAGACATCATAGTTTCCTGCACATGAATGATTGGACGCAGAGTTCCTCAGCAGAACATTGGCCAAAGCATTAGACTTCGTCCACCGGCATGTGCTTTTCCCATGATGCATACGGGTGCCAAAGATTCCTCAGGTAAGCGAAGCACACGTTCCCGGCCGTCCACATGACGCAACAGAAAAGGACATCCATTGCACCAAACGACCTTCATAAATCATTCAAGGTCAATTTTTGGTGCTCGTGTGCCCATTGTAGGCGCTTTCGACGGCAAACTGGGGTTAGCATGGGTACTCGGAGCGTCCTGCAGCTACGCAGCCCGTTTTCATCAGGGTTCAATGTGATGTGTGTTGTGACACATTAATCCTGTCGCCAGCATTTAAATTACCGACAAGTTGCGCCACAGTATCCCTTCTGTTGCCACATTCAACACGAGATAACGTTTGCTCACCTTTAGCATCGATGAGCAGTGGTCGGTCCATGCCATGCCGGCGGTTGGTGGTTTCTTTAGCACGTCTTTTGTAAAAAAAGATCGTGCTTATGTTATAGGTTTTTCCGTCCGTCCGTCTGTAGACACGATATCTCTGCAACTAATAGTCCTATTTGAAAAATTCATTTTGCATTGGGGAGCTTGAAATATACGAATGATAATAATCCTTCATTTCGTTTTTTTTTACGATGTACAATTTCGCCGCTAGAGGGCGTAAATGCAGATAATGTCGAATTCAAAATACATTTTGTTCCACATATTTGCTTCTAAACATCCGATTGAAAAAATTCTTTTTTTTTTCGATTCCATTTACGTCGAAGAGTATTTTAGGAATCATTACTTTTCCAAATTACGCATAAATTTTCCGCTAGGCAACATAAAAGCAAATTACGTTTTCCCCGATATCTCTTCTTCTAAAACTCCTATTTGAAAAATGTTTTCTTTAACGGATACAGTTCCCGATGGAAAATCTTTTGCACATAATTTCTAATTTTGGTAAAAAAAATGGTTTGGCCACCAAGGGGCGTAAGTCTTAATTCCCGCTTCTGATGCTTTTGCAGCAAAATATGAGCTTCTAAAATCTCGATTGAAAAAAAAAGTCGTTTGTGGACCGATACTACTTACGTCGACAAACCTTTTAGGAACAATTTCTTCTTAAAATAATGCATGGTTTCAACGCAAAGGGGCGTAGATGTACGTGTTATTTTATTCAATATCTCTACTTCTAGGAGCCCGATTTGAAAAACATTCTTCTTTGTTGGATAGTGTTTCCGATGCGAAATGTTTTTCATATAAATTCAAAATTTTTAAGTAAATCATACACTTTCCGCTAGGGGGAGCAAAGGTAAATTGCGTTTTCTACGTTATTTCTGCTTCTAAAACTGCGATTTGAAAAAATTCTTTCTGTATCGCATACAACGCCTGATGGAAAATATTTTTCATATAATTTCAAATGTTTCGTAAAGAATCGTTTGGCCACCAGGGGGCATAAGTGTTAATTTATGTTTGTGATGTATTTACAGCAAAATGTGGGCTCCTCAAAACTCGACTACATTTTTTTCTCTTGGACCGATATTACTCATATCGAAAAAGCTTTTGGGAATACTTTTTTCCTAAAATATTGCATGGTTTTTCCACCAGGGGGCGTAAAATCACATCTTATTTTTTCGACATTTCTGTTTCTAAGAGTCCGATTAGAAACATTCTTTCTGTGTTGGAGAGCGTTTCCGGTGCGAAATGTTTCTCATATAAATTTATATTTTTCTTAACTCACAAGTCTGCAACCAGAGGGCGTAACTCACGATTTCATTTACAGCAATTCCTGAGGGATTGCAGGCACTGTTGTTTCATCTCTGGATCGTAGTGATGTAATCACGTTTTATCAACAGTGATAAAGTCACTGCAAAAAATATCACCAGATCGCTCAAAATGCTGCAAAACCGATTTGGAAGTGGCCACTCGCTTTCGTTTCTCATCGGCGTTCACACATTTGGACACCCACTTCGCTGACATCTTCTGCATTTCCGAGTGCTCATAATTACGAACCCAACACGTTCCCTGGATATCTCCAATGTCCCTGCTGTTGTTTTAGCTGAGGTTTGCCGATCTGACAAAATCAAATCATGAACACGATCAAGAATTTCTGGTGTTGTCGCTGTTTAAGGCTTCCCAGATCTTGCTGCAACTTCGGTCTCGAAGTCTCCATGCTGAAAGTTGGCACACCATTTCTTCTCAGTGGAATATGAAGGGAACTTTTTTTCTTTTGCAGTTTTCTTCTGCAGGAACAGAAATTTCATGACAGCCCGGAGTTCCACATTAGAAAATTCAACATTTTGCATTGACATAATATCAGTTCAGGATGTCAAACATCTGCCAAAAAAGAAAAAAAAAGGTATTAGTCTGGAAATTGGCACTTTACAATACAAAATAACAGTCTTCTGTGCTGCAGTGACAAACTAATGCTACAATTAGAGAAAGTGGGTTAGTCTGGGAACTTTTCAGCATCCCCTGGTAAATAGATAATCACGAATAGAAATAATAAAACAATTCTTGCATCCAAGCCCAGCCTTTGTTTTCAAACATTATGCAGCATTGTTCTAATAACGATAAGTCTTTTTTTTAACGGCTGTTTGAGTTTCATTTACGGTTATGTTGTTCTTGAGTGAATGATCCCTTTGGGAGTATCCAGAAGAGATACTACGGTTCATGATTGTAAAAGGCCTAACGGCAGTTCAAATTAATCAAAACTCGGACAGAGATTGAAGTGGTTTTTATGTTTCATGTCGAGTTTAACTTTATATGAGGCCGAGAATGAACTGTACGTGTTGATTTTGCAAAAACGCAAAAAATAAATCTTTCTTCAAAGCAGGAAATTTCTATCATCTTCATTAATCTCTTACTTACGCCTTCCAATGTACAACCCATACGACCGACGATGTAAATACCGCTCAGGTGACGCAGACTTACTACAATTCTTTCGAGAAGAGCCGGGTCTGAATCCCAGAGAGTCGCTGTCTTACGGCACTGGCTTTCTCTCTCTTTCCTGGAACTAGTAGCACTAAATCAGGGACCGGCTACTAGAGGTCTGCACAGGCCCACCGGGCCGGGTCCGGTAGGGTCGGGCCTTTGCTCATTTCTAAGTTGGGAAAACGGGCCGGGCCGGGCCTTCCATAATTAATGTAAAACAGACACGGCCCGAGCAGGATTTTTTTCATGAGCAAAACAATCGCTTTCTCGTTTGGAAGACTCGCAACATACAGCAGCAGGATAAGATTGAATAATTTCCGCTGATGGAAAAAATAGAAGTTTTACGACATCCTCCTCCTACAAAACAATTGGAGTGGGTCAGCTCCCTTAGTTTTTCAATGAGAATGTGGTATCTTCTCTCTCTCTAACTTCCATCCTCCTCTCATGCTTTAGAGCAGCCTATTAACTGCAGCATTTCTAAACCGAGCCACCCGCTCTCAGAGGATCTTTTTTCTGTTCTGGTTGGCGGCACTTTGTTCTCCAGATGTGTGAAAAGCTTTTAAGTTGTCTTAAATAGCACGGGAGAAATGGGCTGGGAGAAACTTAACTTCTGTGTCTAAATCTTTGCCGTATGTTCCCCATTTGTACTCTCAGGCAGCCGTTTTCAAAATTTCGGCGACACTGATTAGCTGGGCAGTCTGTCGTTGTTTTCCCTAAGCATATTCTCAGTTCGGTGTTGTTGATAAATACTCTTCCATATATAACGAAGCAAATTTCTCCGTCATTTCTGTCCACGCCAGGATTCGAACCCGGATCCCCTCATTCCGGAATAAGTCACTCTACCAATTGAGCTACGCGGACGTTTTATTCTGATTCCTATCTGTCTTTGTGTCGTGTGCGTCCTTCTGGCAGGTACGTCACATCTCCTGGTACGTTACACATACTTATTATAAAGTTTAAGAAAGCGAAAGATTTTCGCGAAAAAATCGCTTCCGGAGAATATGTGCTTGTAGACAATGTAAAAGGGAAAAGCGATATTTGGAATGTATTTTAAATTATACTGTCCCGTTCTGAAACTAGTCGGCCGGAAAACGTTGTGCAGTGCACTAAATGCAAAAACTTTTTTGAGTTACGATTGCACAAAATTTGGAGCATCGCATCTTAAGCTGAACAAATGTGCCCCCCCCCCCCTCACACACACACGAGAGACATATTAGGTTCCAGCAATATGATATGCCAGTAAAGATAGGTGCAGCTCATAAAGCCATAAAATCTTCTCCCAGTAGAACGATCGGACTCATAATTCTGGATATTTCGTACTTTTCGAATTAACCTCCCCGCCCCCCCCCCCCCCCCCCACACACCTCCTTATCCCCAAGGATATTTTCGGTTCCGGCGGTAGGGAATGATAATTTGAAAACCCAGAAAATTTGAAAGGCATGGAAATTATTCGTTTCATGCAATATTTGTGAGTATACAGCCCCCCCCCTCTGACGTCACGTGACTTGCAGAATCTCAGAAATATTCTGAATTAACGTTTGTCGTAATAGAATACGTGTAGCAATTCAGAAAACAAAAACTCTTCAGGAGTCGAATGACACGAGAGAAATATACGGGCCGGCCCGGGTCTTGGAAACAAGAGAAATATACGGGCCAGCCCGGGCTTTAATTAAAAAATTTGAAACGGGCCGGGCTTTCTAAATTAAGGGCCGTGCAGACCTCTACAGGCTACTGCTTACATCTTGATGATAATTAACACAGCAGTCAGACGTCTCTGAATTGACTGTGTTGACTGTTCACGTAATATCAACCACATCAGAAAACTTGAAACTTTCATCTCCCTGGAGCAGGAATCACACCTGTATCTCCAGATTACCGTTCGAGTATGCTAACCGTTACACCGCGCAGGAACGAGAAAGTCGCAAGTATCTGAGCTATGTCTGATTGTCAGACATATCCGATTGCTGTGTTAATTATCATGACATATTTTCCACGTATTATGAGAGGAATATTTTTTGCACATCATCTACTTGAACGACTGGTGATAACGCTAGACGGCAGCACAGTTGCTTCGATTAAGAATGCGGTCGAGCTACTTTCCGATGCACTTAACATTCATATACTTGTGACTTTCTCCTCCTGTGTGGTGTAACGGTTACGATACTCGAAGGGTAATCGGGAGATGTGGGTTCGATTCCCGCTCTAAAGCGGTGACATTTTCATGTTTTCTGATGTGATTGATATTATGTGAGAACAATAAAAATAGTTAATTCAAAGATGTCTGATTGCTGAGTGAATTATCATGACGTATTTTCCTCCTATTATGAGAAGAATATTTCTTCCACACTACATAGATACTTATATCCGACTGAGTTGCTCATAGTGCTCGTTAACCCCCTCCCAAAGAAAAAAGATAAAGTGAAGGAGCAAGAGATATAAAGTGTTTGTGGTCTCGTGAGTTTCAGTAATTGAGCAACGAATTGTTGTGAATTCTTTACCCAGTGTGATCGCAATAAAGCCATTATTATCAGTTGAACTATTTTTTCGCATGAGCTGTTGCAAGTGTAGTTTGAACGAAATTTTCATCGCTGATGATATTTTCAGTATTTGTATTGGCACTGGTATTTTATACAGTGCAACATTGTATTAATCCAGTGAAGTTCCGTACTATTCACTGCATGTATTGACTTCGCTCTGTTATCGGCGTTTACTTTTCGTTGTGATAGGAGAGAAGACCTGAACGGGAGATGCGCTACCGTGAGAATTAGTAACTTGATTTCCAGAAGCCACCGTCTTGCTGTCTAATGAGGGCATGAAGTGCTGCATGTTGCTGCTTCTCCACAACCTAACTGGCCAACCTTCCTAGGGATGGCTAATGCTGCTTTTTCCGGTGACTATACGAAAGTTTGCAGTTCGGGGACATAGAAATGGAGCTGTCTGAAACATCGATTTTGCCTGGGGAGGCATTAATCATCTTGAATTCATTTCTAATTGAATCAAGTGAATCATAAACACTGTAGCTTTCTGAAAGGTTCTTCAGAGAAGATGCACAATACAACCTCGAACCAGATATTAAAAACCTAATCGAATTGGCCACTGAGGCAGGATACACCTCGAACAAGATACAAAATTTTATCGAAAAATCCAGATCCAGCCGTGTTAATCCTTCTGTGCCCCAACTATTCTACCTGGGCGCTATTCGTTACTTACCAAATGTTTTCTATCAACTCAAGAACGCGCTCAGGAGGATGAACTTTGCTGTCCGCATAATATCTCTGCCATCTTTCTGTACTATACTTAAGAGAAATATTGACAACCCCTTCTTCTCAACGAGGCAGGTGTTTACGCCATCCAACAAAAATTTCTAGACGGCTCCAAGAGATAAAACATCGGGAAGACCAAGCGTTTGTTTAGAATTATACTCAACGCACATAAAAGAGACACAAGAGGCACAAAAGTAACCACTGCCCGGTCCACAGAAGTTATATTCAAGCCCTATGTGGGATGATATCAAGAAATTAGCTTCCTACTACGCGCCAAAATCTACTGCCATTCGAGAAACCTTAGAGAGTATTACCAACAGGGAGGCTTTCAACGGTAGTGTCTCTCTGGAATTGCTACGAGTTTGGAACCAGTTCTTCAAATACATCTGCGTTTCCTCCTGCGATTCCGAGTGCCCAACTAACATAACGCCTCGTTTTTGCAAATGAATCATTGCTTTTGCATCTATTCATTTATTGTCTAGTCACACACACAAGTCACCGAGTTCAAATTGTTGAAATGTTCTATTGAATAGTTTGCAGTTTGCTGTCTGCCTTCCTTGAAAAAGCCATCTGGTTGATGTGTGAAAGCTTGGAAACTTTGATTTTCTGTTCCACGACAAAAACATCGGATAACTAATACATTTATACTATTTTGAAGAAGTTCATTCTTATTATCTGCCTCCATCATTGTTGAGATAATATCATACGCGTCACGTGTTTTTTAGGCAAGGCGTTTCACAGTTTAGTCCTTTTGATCCACAGAAACACAATAAAAACTAAACTTTGTACAGAAGACTGCCACGTCGGGCAGCTACCGGGGATTGCAAATCAACCGGACCAGTTAGCTGTGCAGAGCTGCATACGTGTCTGATTACATCCTGATGAATTTCACATCCCGCCATGTTCGTTCAGGTTTCTGCGAGTTCTCGGATGGCAACGAGACTCACGCGGAACGGGTGAAACTTTCGTCCAACTCCTCTGTCTTTCAACCAGTGTTGTTGACGATCCGAAAGGCGCTGCGATGAGGGCTCTCCTTCCGCAGCAAAGGGGCATTTACCATTTTCTCCGACTGCGAAGCGGCCTTGAAGGCGCTTGGGCAATTTAAGAGTAAGACTCCCCTTGTCGGAGAAATAAAAGCGCTGCTAAAGACTGCAGGAAGTATGGTGATTACTTTCCACTGGATCCGAAGCGATGTCGGTACAGTTGGGAATGCACGTGCGGACCAGCTAGCGAAGGAAGCTACTGGAAAAGAGTGCATAGACTTTCAGCTGTGAACGCCGTTGCAAAGCGTGCAGACGCAACGGAAAAACGCCACATTAGTGGAGTGGCAGCATAGATGAGATGAAGGGGACATGGGCAGAAGAACAAGCTCTATTCTCCCCCGAATCTCGATCACGCGCATTAAAAGTGATGGGTTCCTCAACCAGGTACTAACCGGCCATGGCGAATCGCCGGAGTACTTCCGCAGGTTTGTGGTACGGGAACGAGTGTCCGGCTGCGGTGCCCAGACTTGCAGTTGTCGCACACATGATTCATCAATGTGTCTCTCTTTCAGACAAGAGAAGAACTTTGGTGCCATAATTGAACAAGACCAGGGAACTCTCGATCCTGCTCGCTCACCCGAAAGCGAGACAAGGGGTCGTCGAGTTGGTTTAGCACCGCGTAGAGCAGCAGTCGGTCTACCTAACTGACAGGTGACCGCAGAAGATAGAAGATAGAAGAGGACGGAGAAGAGGATCCAAATTATTCCGGCCCAGAGCCATTACCGCAGAACTGGCCCTATCCCTGCGGCAATGTAAATATGAATGCAAATAGTTCCTTTTTTCATTTCTGTGTGCCGCCTCGGTGGCGCAGTGGTCTAAGCGATGGCTTCTGATCATTCGTCCGAAAGGGGTCCAGGTTTGAATCCTGGGAGGCATGGATGTTGTGTTTGTCTTACGGCACTGGCTCTCTCCCTTCCCTGGAACCAGTGACCTTAAATTAGGGACGGGCGACTGCTTATTGCCCATTGAGTTGCTCACGGTGGTCGTTAAACCTTCAATCAAAAAAAAAATAAATTCTGTGTGAGAGGGCTCATTAAATAAAAGATATATTTTCCTCTAAATGACGCCTTCAGTGTATAATTGAGCATGCATCCATTTCTGTGAATAAAGGGCAATAGCCCCATACAGTTGGCGCTTGCGATCGTTTCTCCCAGGCAGAGGTAGAGGAATATTCTAGCCCCTGCCCAACATCACGCACCCACGGGCCATGACGGAGAGGTGGCAGGTGCCGGCCTACGGGGGTAGCAGGTAGCTGCGGGTGTTTGGACCGATCCTGTCCGAGTGAAGGACTTCCGGATCCTGGCGGGATTACTCGCGCAACGCCGTAACATTTTCTTCTGAGAGACTTCTTTTAACCCTGTGGACTCCGCATTTGGACGGTACAAATAAATGGTCATCAGCTAGTTCTTGTGTTCTGTGCCGGTTAATGAGGGGCTCGCAAATGATGTCCAATTTTTTTTATTTGGAGGTTTAACGACCACCGTGAGCAACTAAGTGGTTTATAAGCACTCGCCTGTCTCAAATCTAGAGACACTGGTTTCAGGAAACGGAAAGAGCCAGCGCCGTAAGACAAATACGACATCCATGCCCCACCAGGATTCGAACCCGGACGCATCCCGTACGTATGGTCAGAAGACAGTTCTTAAACCACTACGCCAAAGGGGCAGTCGAACGACGTCCCATGATGTCCTCACACACGTTCTGTGGACAAGATATCTGGATATTCTGTTGACCGTGGAATTATGGTAGTTACCGTGTTCCTTGTAAGCGACTGGAATCTGCGGTAGGTTGGGCAATATATGATAGCCATTGAAAGCAATTTTCGTGAGAGTAACGATAAAACATGCTCGATCACTGAGCTGCCTAATGGAAAGTGCTTGATGTGAGTGCAACGGGTCTGGTTCATTTGTCCGACGTTTACTTCACCGAAGGGTCACTTGACCGAAAATCACTTCACCGAAAACATTAGTTCACCAAAAGATCACTTGATCGAAAGGTACATTTCATTGAACGGTCACTTGATCGAAAGGTACATTTCACCGAGGGGTCATTTGATAGAAAAGTTCATTTCACCGAAACGTCCCTTTATCTAAAAGTTCATTTCATCGAAAGTCCATTTCACCGAAGGGTCAGTTTATCGCAAAACTTTGGATTTCATTTCAGGATCTGTTTAAGCATGGTGCCAGTTTGGAAGACAGACCACACCGAAACGTTAGGGAATTATACTCAAATTGCACTTTTTATTTCTCCGCGTCACAAAGAAAACCAAAAATTTAGTTTTAAGACAAAACTAATTAATTTTAAGTGCCTATGCCTCAGCTTAGGCCTTTTTAGCAAATTTTAATCGTGCGTGCTCATGTTCATAGGGATTACATAAAAAGTCAAGTTAATAATGTTGCAAAAAGACCTAAGCTAAGGACTGGGGACCTAAAATTTATGTTTGTGTCTTAGTAAATATGCAACATTATTCACTTGACTTCGTATGTAAACTTTATGAGTGTGAAGTGGGGTGTAAAAATTTGCTAAAAACGCCTAAACTGAGGCCTAAGGCTTTAAAATTAATTCTCTGTGTTTGAGTAAATGTACGAAATTATTAATTTTGCTCGTTATATAACCCATATGAATATGAGCACTGTAGTTAAAATTTGCTAAACGGCCCAAAACTAGGCCCTAGGATTTATCTGGGTAAAACTTTAACATTATTAATTTGACTTCCTATGTAAACTTTATGAATATGAACAAGGAGGATTTAAATTTGCTACAAATTCCCAGATCTAGGCTTATAAGGCCTTAAAATTAATGTTTTAGGCTTGAGCAAAAGGGCAACATATTTTACTTTAAATGTTATGTAATTCTTATGAATATGAGTAGGGTTAAAATCTCTTAAAATGACCTGTATCTACGGTCAAAAAATTTATGTTTTGTGGTTCAGTAAAAGTGGAACATTATTTACTTGATTTGCTATGAAACCCTAATGAATATGAGCTCGGAGGATTAAAATTTTTTAAAAAGGCCCACATCTAGGCCTTCTAAATAATGTTATATTTCGAAAAACCTACTCATGGAGAGGTGTTTCATAGAAATTAAAAGTGCGTTTTTATACAATCCCATAATGTTTAGGTGGCCAGTTCTTCAAACACCCGCACCACACTCCAACAGATCTCTAAAAACAAAGTTCTAAGTTTTCGGTAAACTGAACATTCGGTGAAATGATCTTTCGATATAATTAACCTTTACGTAAATTAATCCTTCGGTGAAATAAACTTTTCGATCAAATGTCCTTTCGATGAAATGAACTTTCAGGTGCAGTAACCATTCCGTTAAATGAACTTTTCGGTCAAGTGACCGTGATTTTCGGCGAAAAGATTTTCGGTCAAATGATCTTTCGATGAAGTGAACGATACCCGAGTGCAACTAGTACTTTTTTTTAAATCCAGCAACCTACTCTTTTCCGTATGCGTTAAGAAGCTTTAGGATTGATTTGGATTTAAACCCAATATAAACGAAAAACAGCGACTACCCTTAATCCAGAACGCAATGTTTCTAATTATGTAGGCTCTTTGACCTTTCAACTACCCATCACGCAAATCTTACGAGGTGTTTGCAAAAAGCACAAAAAAGACTTTGGAGATTCAACATCTAATTTTTCACCATGATCATAAAAGACCGGGATTCCATTTCAAATCAAGAACAATGGGGCGTTTACTGTGTGCCACTGAAGAGCGATACCACCAGGACAATTATAAATGGTATATTGACGCCATACTCCGTAATTTAATAATTCGAGTGTCTGAGCAAAAGTATTACGTTAGTACGAACTCATCTGCTACTTCGCTGTCACGCTTGGCAAAAACCGGTACACACCACCCATCATGGACTGTCACCAATCAACTATTAAAAAATGAAACGAAACCTATGACTCGATTTGCAGAAAGTTTATATATACGCTAAAATATAAACCAATGCTGTAATGAAGAAACCCCTGCATATATACTATCTAACAACAAGTATTTGGACACCCCTGCAATCGACGATATCTGCGGTCCTGATACGCGTCACTGCCGCCGCCGTTAAATATCGTGTGGGAAACAACAACGCAACCAGTCGCATGCAAGATTCCACGCAGTTCGGAGCTCTCTGATTTCGAGAAAGGTGTAATTGTCGGGTATCACAAAAATGGCCGATCCATACGTGACATATCCAGCGAGTTGAAGTACCCAAAATCGACAGTGGCTTACGTGATTGGCAAGTGGAAGATGAGAGGCGACTGTCGGAATATGCCCCGACCCTGCAGACCTACAAAACTGGGAGTTAGAGACCGACGGGTGCTGGCCAGAGAAATTCGGAAGAACGGCACCAAATCAATGGGCCACATTCGCGAGGAGTTTCAACAGGCATCCGGGAGTGTTCTTTCGATGAATACCATCCGTAAGGAATCCCATCTGTTCGGTTATCATGGACGTGCTGCTGCCCACAAGCCTTTGATCACCAAATCCAATAGCACTGCTCGGCTAACGTGGTGCAAAGAACGTCGACAGTGGACCGTTGAACAGTGGAAACAGGTTCTCTGGAGCGACGAATTAAGGTTCACCCTCTACCGTTCGGATGGCAGGGTCTGCCTGGAGAACGCCTCCTGCCGGAATAGTTTGGCGTCTGCTTGGAGAACGCCTCCTGCCGGAATATATTGTGCCAACTGTGAAGTTTGGCGGCGGTGGAATTATGCTATGGGGTGTTTCTCCTGGTATGGCACAAGACTCTTGGTCGCAATTCCTGGTAGACTCAACGCTGAGACCTACTGCACCATTTTGGATGACCATGCGCTTCCTACGTTGTGGCACTTTTACGGGGTGGACATATGTTACTTTCAGGATGACAATGCCACCTGTCATGTTGCGAGGTCCACCATGGCTTGGTATGGTGACAATGGGGTTAATAGAATGGACTCACCTGCGCAGAGCCCGGAACGTAACCCTATCGAGCACCCCTGGGACGAGTTGGAGCGTCGACTTAAGGGGTGCCCCCACCGTCCGAAATCGGTGAAGGAACTGACCTGTCTTCTCCAAGCCGAGTGGAAGAAAATACCGCTAGCCGTCGTACAACGCCTGGTTGAGAGTATGCCCCGGAGAGTTGCAGCTGTAATCGCCGCTCGTGGAGGCTTCACTAACTATTGAAGGTGAATAAACTTCGTTTTCCTTTGCTATCACAGGTGTCCAATTACTTGTTGGTAGATAGTGTAGTATTCATCTCCCTTGGAGACAATTATTAAATAGTTTATCTTAGAAACAACCCTCTTTAACTTCATGTAACCCCCACCTCACATCTTTCTTTATGGTAAGTAACCCGTCATTGTCTATTAAATCCCTTCCGAAAACTATCTTATCTTCTTTTGGCATTATGCAATTTTCAATAAGATTATGCTGCGTTGTGTAGTTATGCAGTACACCTTATCTTGAACTACACCGGACGTTATCTTGTTCACCAGGATAGCTACGCTCGAAATGCACATGAAGAATCCGATCTATATATATGCAGGGGGATTCAGAACTAATGGGATAAACTTTAAGGGGTGGTACAGTACACTGTAACAAACATTTCTTGTATAGGAATGTAGGGCTCAAGTGACGCATTGAGGCACAAACACAAGAAATAGACATGAAAGGAAACATAAATTGTTTACTTACAGCATCGTTGACAAGTACTTCTTTACAGCATTGTTCACAATAATTGCTCAAAATTGCGTCCACCAACAGTGATACATGCATGGCAGCGTCGACGGAGTGATTGGCGTACAATTTCAAAGATGCCAGGTATTTCTCGCCCACGTGCAGCCGCAACGGATATTCGAGCGACGAGGTCCTCAACAGAGTCAACTGGAGTCTCGTAAATGAGGGCCTTAAGATGTCTCCATAAGAAGTAATTTCAAGGCCCGATAAATCGGGCGATCGAGGTGGCCAACAGACTGGTCCACCACTGCCAATCCATCGCGCCCCAAAAGTGGCATCCATGACATTGCGCATATTAATGTTGAAATGGACTGTCGGCCCATCATGCTGAAACCACAGTCTTTGTCGGACACGGCCAGTGGTACATCGTGAAGCAATTCTGGTAAAACCTCTTCCAGAGAAATACGATAACATCTGCCATCGTGTCACGTTGGTAGTAGATATGGGCCAAGCAGGAAGTCAATAACAATAATCGCACACACATTCACGGAGAATCGTTCTTGGTACGTCGACGCTGCCACGCATGTATTACTGTTGGTGGACGCAATTCTGAGCAATTATTGTAAACATTACTGTAAAGAAGCATTTGTCTACGATGCTGTAAGTACACAATTTGTTTCCTTTCATGTCTGTTTCTTGTGTTTGTGCCTCAACGCGTCACTTGCGCCCATACATTCCTATACAAAAAATGTTTGTTGCAGTGTACTCTATCACTGCTTAAAGTTTGTCCCATGAGTTCTGAATCACCCTGTATATATGAAGCAAGTAGCCTTTTTTTTCGCACCAGTTTTCTTCACCTGATAATGCACAGGGCGCCTGTGTGAAAGATGCTCATTTGCAACATGAAGACAGTTTAGAACCTTCGATCATTAGCGAAACTATGTACTACGTTGTCCATAATGGAAATGAAGCGATTGATATACAAGAGAAAGAACTTCAGTTACGGATCCGATTTCTGAGGCACGTTTACATTGAGAAAAATCATTAGAGCGTGTGTCTTCAACAACTACAACTGTACTACGCCCAGAACGTAAGGATCTAGATTAAATAAAAATCGGCGATAGCTTCTCATTTACCAATGTGCACAATTCTCTCAAACATATTTGTCAAAGAAGATATAAGCCGATAATTTGTGAAAGAGTACTCCTCCGTCAGCCGTTTGATTAAGTTTCTGCTGAAAATGACATCAGAAGCAGAAAATATAAAAGTGGTGTTAGATCGCATGCACATGATTTCAGAACAAAAACAGGCATGATGCATTTATCATAGGTTCTATTGGTTTCGCGAGTCTGGTTTACGTAACATTCTCACGATGGTGGAACACAGAGTTTTTTTTTTTTGCTGAAGAATAGGAAATGATTTGTTTTTATTATTCGAGATAAAGTCCTAAGTAAAAGAAGGTGGAAAGAAAATAGCCTTTTGGCTTAGGAAGAAATAACAATCTAGACATATAAGAATAGAAGGAAAACAAATATATCAGCTTTAGAACAGTACCAAAATAAACGATCACTGTTTGGAAAGTATATTGCCTCATATTTCCTTCTTTGAAAGTCCTCTTGTGTTAAGTTAATTACTTAATTAACGTAACCCCAGTATTTTGCGGTAGTCGGAGTTCATGGATAACATCGTTTAATGGGATAACTAATGAGGCTGCGTTCCCAGAAATTTAGGAACTCATACCTATGGCATTGTGCTTTCATGCTAGTCTTTTACGAGTAATTCGCAAAAAAAATATGTACCACATGATATGTGACAGAAAATATGCACAGTACTCGAAAAGTTAGCCTAATATAATTAAATAGGTAACATAATATACCGTAACTTACTTTAAAATACGCTCTCAACAAAAAAAAAAAAAAAAAAAAAAAAAACGAAACACTCAGAACCAGAAGGAATTATCCAATCGAGATAAAAATTGGTATGTGGAATGTATATGAATGAGAAAGGAAGCGGTTGCAATACCATTTAGTCTGATAAAACAGCTAAGCGAGTGGAACAAGTCAGCATGTTGCAGCTCCACCTCTGTTTCGTATTCAAGTGGCTAACCGCTGTGGTATAAACGCACACAGTCACGGATACTGTCCTCAGGCATAGCATGCCAGGTAGTGTCTAAATTGTGGACCAGTTCGTCGGCATTCTGCGATGGGTGTAGGTGGCGTCCCATCATGTCCCAAACATGTCCGATCGGTGAAAGGTTGGGTAACGGGTCTGACCATGGAAGGGTATCAACATTACGGATGAAAGCCTAGGAGAGCCGTGTCATATGGGGCCGGGAATTATCCATTGAAAATCTGCTCGGTGATGCTGCGACAGGAATTGAAACACAAGATCGTAGAATGTCGTCGACGTTACGTTGAGCCGTGCAGGTGGTACGAAAGACTACCAAGAGTGTCCGGCTATTTTTGGAAATGGCTCCCCAGACAGTCACTCCCGGTGTGCAGTTCCATGCTAAAGGCAGAATCAGTGCGGTGGCACTGATTGGCGCTAAGTGTAAACCGTGACTCATTACTAAAGGCAACACGATGTCATTAGACACTAACGCACGTTGATCGGGTCCAAAACCACTGCAACCCGTGCCGGCAATACTCGCTGGTCAGCGGTAGGCCGCAGAGAGGCATTTTTGCATATTGGCCCCGTCCCGCATGTCGTCTCGAAACGGTTTCGGATGGCTACTTACGTACCTGTAAACGACGCAACATGGACACGGATGATTGAGAGCAGCGAAGCCGGTACTGTTCATGCGGCTCCCACTATCGCTCGATCGATATCAGTCGTTTCCCTCTGCCATCCGCTGCCGACGTGCTGGAGGGTTGTACCAACCTCCACCCATTGGCGCCAACATCGTCCACTTGCGGATCTCTCCGAACCAAATCCAAGGCAATATGGCGACTTGACCAACCTGCCTTTCTCAGCGGAATAATACGTCCACTGTCAAATTCACTCAGTTGCTCGTATTGCGCACGGATTTGAGGTTGAGGCACCTTCACGGTCCGCGGAGTTTAATGCAACAGCAATCCACTGTTACAATTGTTCCTGCGTGCGAGATTTGCCTTTGATGTACCTTCCTCGATGCGTGGTTCCCATGCGCCGTGGCCGGCTACTATTTGATCACTGGTTGTTATTTGTTTAATCATTTGCATATTCAGCTCTGACGTACTGGCATGTGGAGTTTCTTCATGATCGCCCGAATTTCAAGGGGTGCTTCGCCTTTTTTTAGCAAAGAGTTTATGATGCAAATTATGTTATAGCCTTGGTTGAGGCCAACAGAAGGTTACAGCTGTTGAAAGCTGTCCATCTCAGTGAAGCTGAACAGGCCCTTGCGCAGCCTGATTACCCTTAGCTTTTAAAAATTAAAACACATTCATAATTTCCTCTACAACGTGGAAGAAGTAGAATAATGACGATGTATATATGCAGGAGTTGTCCAAAATAATGGAAACACCTCGCTGAAGACAGTGACTTTGGTATGTGCTGCTTTTTGAGTAAAACGAACATGTAGCTACAATTGTTTTTGTAAAGTGTTGCTTATAGTCTCAAGGGTCTGTGTGATTGCATTGTAAATCGGTGTTTGCATAATTTCGCTTCAGGTGAAGGCACAATGAGTGACCTGTTCGAGTTCCAAAGAAGATAGTTTGTAGGAGCCCGTCTGGTTGGTGCGTGGGTAACCAGAGTGGCACAGGTATTGCGGGTATCGAGAGATACCGTGTCGAAGGTCATGACAGCATACAATGTTCACGGCACAACATCATCTGCGAGACACAACTGTGGAAGGAAAACCAAACCCAGTGCGAGAGACAGGAGGACATTAAAGAGGATTGTGACCACAAGGAGGAAAACCACGGCGACGAGGGTGACTGCTGAGCTTAATGCGCATGTCCACAACCCAGTGTCGACCCATACCGTGCGGAGGGAATCGCATAAACACCATATTTACGGCAGAGCTGCGATTGCGAAACCCCTGGGTTTCGCAATCGCTGGGTCCGTTCGCAATTTTCGCAAACGGAGACTACAGTGTTGCCAAGAACGTAAAACGTGGACTGCGGATCAGTGGAAACATGTCTTGCTTTCCGACGAATCACGTTTCTTACTATTCCCCACCACAGGACGAGTCTACGTGTGGAGGACCCCCGCAGAAGCTAACAACATAGACTGCCTCCTTCCTACAGTAAAGCATGGGGGCGCTTGCATAATGGTTTGAGCCATGATCTCGTGGTTTGCAGCAGGTCCCATTATCACCTTACACGGACGGATCACTAGCGGTGACTATGTCACTCTTTTGGCCTTCCATGTGCATTCAATGGCGCAAAAATTATTTCCTTCTGGGGATTGCACCTTTCAAGATGATAATGCCCCGATTCACAGAAGTCGAACTGTTCAATCATAGTTTGAGGAACATGAGGATGAAATTGTACACTTTCCCTGGCGCGCACAATCACCGTAACTAAACATAATCGAGCCCCTGTGTTCTGTGTTGGAAAACAGAGTGCCATCTAGTTTTTCTCCTCCGGCGTCTCTCAAGGAATTGGAGCAGTTACTGTAGGAAGAATGGCACAATATATCACTTACCACCATCCAGGACTTATATGCGTCCATTCCTAGGAGGATTCAAACACTTTTAAGGCAGCTCTCACACCATAAAAATGACGATCGCGTAGTAACGCCTTTTGTTTCAAGGTGTTTCCATTATTTTGGACAACCTCTCTCTCTCTCTCTCTCTCTCTCTCTCTCTCTCTCTATATATATATATATATATATATCCGGTCCTGACGCTCCCTATCTTCTGATTCAAGGCTTCTTGAATTAGAAGAGGAACTACAAAGGATCAAGTGGGACATCGTGGGGCTAAGTGAGGTAAGGAGAAAAGGAGAAGATCTCATCGAACTGAAAAGTGGACATCTCTTCTACTATCGTGGGACAGATACTGGCAGAACTAGTGGTGTTAGATTTATAATAAACAAGAAACTGAAGGATAAAGTTGTAGAAGTTGAAAGTTCCTCTGACAGAGCTGCACGGCTTGTTATCCAACTCTCGAAAAGATACCAGGCTCAGATTATTCAAACTTATGCACCCACCACAAGTCATCCTGAAGAAGAAATTGAAGAATTTTATGAGGAAATTTGTCATCTAAATAATAAAGGTAAGCAGCACTTGAAAATAATTATGGGAGATTTCAATGCAAAAATAGGGCAACGGCAACAGAATGAAACTTCAGTAGGTAAATTCGGTCACGGCAACAGAAACCAGCGTGGAAATACTCTCGTTGAGTTTGCAGAGGCAGAAGGGTTTTTCATCTTGAACTCCTTCTTCAAGAAAAAGCCACACAGGAAATGGACATGGAGACATCCAAATGGGACGACAAGTGAAATTGATTTTATTATGTGTAACAAAAAATTCGTCATAGAAGACTGCAGTGTGCTAAACAAGTTCAACACAGGTAGTGACCATAGATTGGTGAGATGTAAGATGCACCTCAACACTAAACTAGAACGTGGCAAGCTCATAAGACAAACAAAATCTATTGACATAACCAACCTTAAAAAACACCATAATACCTTCAAGTTGGAACTGAAGAACAGGTTCTCTGCTTTAGAAGGCCTAACATCGGAAGAAGTGGACATCTCTGAAGTTAACAGAAAAGTAACCAAAGCTCTTATGGAAACAGCAACAAAATTAGCTGGGTCTAAGAACAAGTTGCATGTAAATAAATTATCAGGAAAAACGAAAATGTTGATGCAAAAAAGAAGAGAGATGAGGACAACTGAAGAAGATGTGACTTCCAAAGTGGAATATATAGAGCTATGCAAGACAGTACGAAAAAGTATCACTGAAGACGTAAGAAATTTCAACTGTGAACTAGTGAGGAAAGCAATTGAAAATAACCAAAGCCTAAAGATAGCAAAGGGACATCTCAGTAAGGGAAGAAAACAAATTATGGCACTGAGAAAAGAAGATGGTTCTGTAACAAGAAATAGAGGCGAAATTTGACAAGAGTGAAAGATTTCTACTCCAAATTATATGAAAGGGATGATACATGCACTCCAGACATCATGAAAGATACCAGTACCAGAGCTCCTCCAGTCCTTCCAGCAGAGGTTGCACATGCAATCAAGAACATGAAGCGGGGAAAAGCTCCAGGAGAAGATGGAATTACTGTAGACATCATACAAGAAGCAAGTGGAGAAATCGAAACAGTACTCGCCCAAATTTTCACTCGATGCCTTAATGAAGGAAAGATTCCTGAGGATTGGAACACCGCTACAATGATCCTGCTACATAAGAAAGGTGACATTGAGGATCTCGGAAACTACAGACCTATCAGCCTCCTATCAGTAGTTTATAAAATCTTCACTAAAGTTCTTTCACACCGCTTGAAGGTAACACTGGACATGGCTCAACCGAGAGAACAAGCTGGATTCAGGAGTGGCTACAGCACAATAGATCATATCCATGTGCTGAGAGAACTAATTGAAAGAGCGAGGGAATATGAACTTCCATTGTGCATGGATTTTATCGATTATGAAAAAGCCTTTGATTCGGTGAAACCATCAGCAGTTACAATGGCTCTGAAAACCTGCGGTATTGAAGATGCATACATTAATATTATTAATAACATCTATGAAAATGCAAGTGCAAAGATTAGGCTGTTTGAAAATACAACACACATAAAAATTGGAAAGGGAGTGAGGCAAGGTGACACCATATCTCCGAAGCTCTTTAATGCCACATTGGAGGGTGTTTTTCAGTCACTGAGCTGGGAAAACAAGGGGATAAAGATTAATGGAGATTATCTAACCCACACCTTCGTTTTGCTGATGACGTAGTCATTTTTGCAACTACCCCATCAGAGCTGCAGAGTATGATCCAGGAACTTGCTGACAAGAGTAAAGAAGTGGGATTAAAAATGAACTTTCAGAAGACAAAAGTGATGTTCAATGCTTTTACAAGAAATGAAGATTTATCGATTGATGGAGAAAAGCTGGAGATAACAGACACGTACGTTTATCTTGGACAGCAGATATCAAGTGAGGGTCACATTGATGAAGAAATTAATCGGCGTACAAAACTTGCCTGGAGAGCTTTTGGAAGAAACAGCATAATTTTCAAGAGCAATATGCCATTATGTCTTAAAAGAAAAGTGTTTGATCAATGCATCCTTCCAGTGCTTACGTATGGTGCAGAGACGTGGACCTTAACTAAAAGAGACATACAAAGGCTGCAGACAACTCAAAGAAGCATGGAGAGGTGCATACTTGGTGTAACCAGGAGAGATAAGAAGAGGAACTCGTGGATCCGAAAAATGACAAGAGTGGAGGACATCATGATCAGAGTTAAATCCCTGAAATGGCAATGGGCTGGACATACTGCCAGAAGGACAGATCATCGATGGACAGCCGAAATTTTAGATTGGATTCCAAGGGACAGGAAAAGACCCAGAAGAAGACCACATGGGAGATGGGTGGATGAAATTCGAAAGTATGCAGGGGTGACATGGAGGAGACTGGCACAAGACAGACCGTTGTGGAGGAAACTTGGGAGACCTTCGTCCAGCAGTGGATTGATAATGGTTGACAATGATGATGATGATATATATATATATACTATCTACCAACAAGTAATTGGACACCTGTGATATCAAAGAAAAACGTAGTTTATTTACCTTCAATAGCTGGTGGAGCCTCAACGACGATTGGTCCAATGCTGAATCGTTCAATGTCGATTCGTCCAAAGGAACAATTGGTCCAATGCCGTTTGGTCCAATGGACTATTCATCCAATGTACGATTCGTCCAATGCCAATTCTTCCAATGGTATCATCCTACCAACGGTAAACCTTTTTAGTTTCCAGAAAGGAATAATAATTTAAATTACACGGCTGGCCACCCAAAATGCAACACCAAGAAGGAAGCATCAGATTGGCCTGAAATTCGCAGCATGCGTCGCCCGCGAGGGGACATGCAAACGATTAGCATTGTAGAGCATATGAAATTCATATGCGCCCGGCACGCCACCGAGAAGCACTATAAGAAGTGTGCACAGAAGGCGGGATGTAAGTAGTGGAAATGTGTTGTGCTGCCGGACCTGTGCGTGGGAAGCTTCCTGATGCCTCGTCGCAGAATACGGCAGTCATTCCAGCACGTTTTCGAGTTCGGCAGAGGACGAATAGTGGCTTATCGCAACAACGGGTTACCGTACCAAGACATCGGCGCCCGTGTGAGATGTCATCCAGCCACAGTAAGGCTAGTATGGATTCGGTGGGGGGCAGGAAGGACGGACGGACCAACGTGGGCGATTGCCGCAGCCGCGGCACACCACCAAACGAGAGGACCACCATGTTGTGCGGCGGGCATTGACGGCTCTCACCGCCCCATCCCGTACGTTAGCGCAGGAATTAGGGTGTGTTGCGCATTAACCTGTGTCAGCACGTACCGTTCGACGTCGTCTACAAGAGTTGGGACTTGTCGCACGGCGCCCATTGCTCCGATTACCATTGACGTTACACCACCAGCGAGTGCGGCGGCAGTGGGTCGTTGAACGCCGCACCTGGACTACGGAATGGCACGACATGGTCTTCTCCGATGAATCCCGCTTCTGCTTGAAACACCACGATGGTCGAATCCGCGTGTGGCGGCACCGCGGCGAGATACTGTATGACGCCTGCATTCTGAATCGCCATACCGGTCCATCTCCTGACGTTATGGTTTGTGGCTCAAATGGATATGACACCCGCACCCCTCTGGTACGCATCGCCATTACACTCAACAGCCACCGCTACATCACCGACGTTTTGGAGCATGTAGTCCTCCCTTACCTGCAGGACCTGACAGCGGCCACGTTTCAACAGGACAATGCGCGCCCGCACGTGGCACGCACCGTGCAACAATTCATTACGGCCCACCAGATATCACTGCTGCCGTGGTCCGCTTGTTCTTCCGATATGTCGCCCATCGAACACGTCTGGTAGCTGATCGGCAATCAAGTGGCCCGGCAAGCACCACCCGCGGCTACGCCTGATGAACTGTGGCAACGTGTGGAAGCAGCCTGGACCGACACACTCCCAGCCTACATGCAAAGCTTCTTTCGTTCGATGCCGCAGCGTGTAGCGGTCGTTATTGCCACCGATGGGGGCCACACAAACTATTGATGTCTGCGTGTGCCGCAAGTCGCACGGGCCTGGAAGCTCAATCGTTTCATCTTTGTATCTGTTGTTATGTGTACAATAAATCTGCCTTTGCTATCTCGTGTCCTTCTTGGTGTTGCATTTTGGGTGTCTAGCAGTGTATTTCCTTTTTATACCCTTTGGAAAGTAATTTTTCGTATATTTGGTATTTGTAAACATATTACATAAACTTGGTAAAAGGCAATCAATATAGCATTTCTTAGCTGTTTGCAAAGCACCTATCCCTCAGGCCTTTTTAAAAAATATAAATTTACAACCCATATATTTGGTATTTGTAAACGTTTTATAAATCCTAAAAAAAAAACACTCATCGGGTCATTTCTCAGGTCTTTTCAAGGCATCTAGGCCGAGCGCATTTTTAGAGGATTTTTAGTTAAAACCTACATAATTGGTATTTTTAAACATGTTATAAAACCTAATAAAAGGCACTTATAGAATCATTTCTCAGCTCATTACAAGGCTCCTAAACTGTTAAAAAGGCCTAGGCCTTATGAATTAATATTTCGGGCTTAAGTAAAAGCGCAATATTATTAACTTGATTTGATGTGTAAACATTATGAATCTGACATGTGCAGAATAAACTGTAAAAAAGGCTTAGTTCTAGGCCTTATGAATCAATATTTCGTGCTTAAGTAAAAGCGCAATATAAATACCTTGATTTGGTATGTAAACGTTGTGAATATTACATCGGTTGAATAAAAACTGTTCAAAAGACCTCGGTCCGAACACTGACCAGTTGTATCCATTGGTCAGTTGGCGGAACCCCACTGCATTCTACGAACAGAAATAGAAAATAGTATTTTATATTACACTGGCAGAAAGTTAAAAAAAGAACATCAAGAAGGAGACGTCTGTTACCAACGAAATTTATACAGCATAATAACGGAATACAGAGGACAACGTGATCAAAACATTATGGAAAAATACAGCTGTATTTGCTGGTAAACTGAAAAATAACATTTCCATGCAACATGGTTAGTACGAGGTTGAACCTCCATGAACTGCGTCGTCACACTGCGCAATTCTGGCATGGAGTCTGTCGTACAGATGTTGGATGTAAGTTTGGGGTATTGAGTTTAAAGCATCCTCAACCTGGACGCGTAAATCGGGGATGGTCGTGGCTGGCCGTGGAGACCGGATAAGTCGTTGTTCCATAAAATCCCACACGTGTTCAATGGGGAACAAATCCGGTGAACGTGCAGGCCATGGAAGTTGTCTCACACCCTGAAGTGCATGTTGCGTTTCACGTGCCGTGTGTGGGCGTGCGTTATCTTGCTGGAAAACACAACGATGGACCAACCTTACAAATGGCACAACAACGAGCTGAATGATGTTGTTGATGTAGGAGGTGCTGTTTAACGTACCCGGTACAAACACTATAGTTGCGTACGGGAGTGATAGCTGATCGCTCCCCACACCAGGAGACCAGGTGTAGGCCCTGTGTGTCGCTGGCGGATGCAAGAAGGGTGGAGACGCTCCCCTGTGCGTCTGCAAACAGGCATACGGCAATCGGAGGCTCCCCAGCAGAATCTGCTTTCATCGCTAAACACGACAGATAGCCATTGCGTTCTCCAATGCAGACGTTGGCGACACCGCTGCAGCCGTTCCTGATGGTGGGCTGGAGTCAGAGGTACACATGCCAGAGGTACACGTGCACGTAGTCCTGCATCCAGTAGACGGTTGCGGACTGTTCGCACAGTCACCTCAGGTGCAACGGCAGCTTGGATTTGCGTCGCAGTGGATGTTCTGCTTGACAACGCCGCTCTTCTTATGCGTCGATCGGTCCGCTCATCAGTCCGTCTGTGACTCCCGGTTCCACGTCTTCTCGTACAGGAATGTTAATCGGACCATCTACGCCAATCTATGCCGCCATCGTACCACCACCGATACTTCCCGTCCAATTCGCTCTGCAATACGACGATATGACCACCCGGCCTCGCGGAGTCCGACTAGACGACCTCGCTCAAAGTCCGATAATTGCTGAAATCGTACACGTCTTCCATGTCCAGGCATTGCAGCTTCTTCAGGGTCTTCGCACGTGTCCGTACGCCGACGACTGATTACATTCATTTAGCCGTACTCCTTAAATACCACCGACGATAATTTGCATATTATGCCGTGCTGTGGCGTAAGCGCTCACAGGTTGGTCCCGAAATTAACATCACACCTACGTAAACTCGACCCCATTAACATATGTAAATTTCATGATCGTCTGCCAATTCCTTCTTGGTGTTATTTTTCACTTTCCGGAAATGTATTTAATGCAAAAGAGAAACATTGAAGTTGATTAAACGGCTCGTACATCAGTAGTTTCATATAGCAACAAGGACAGTATAACAAAAAAAAACGCGATTACGAAAAACAAAATCTGTAACCTAAATGTTACGCATGAAATGTAACATTATTTTACATTATTTGGACCACCGGTACTTTCGTATAACATGGGAGATAGAATCAGAGCAGATGAGATTTTTATAGCACGAGTAGTACTTCGGAGAAATCGGACGGAATTGGACTAATCTTAAAATTGGACCAATCGGTATTGTACCAATTGTCCCATTGGACGAATGGCATTGGACCAATCGTCGTTGGACGAATGGCATTGGACCAATCGTCGTTGGACGAATCGTACCAGACCCCGCACCCTTACTTTGGGGACTTGACTTTCGTGAATGCCTGAACCATGAGTTTCTCGACAGATGGATTGGCAGAGATGGTCCCGTTCCTTGGCCATCCCGGTTGCCGGATATCACTCCTTTAGACTTCTTCCTCTGGGGCTACGTCAAAGACATGGTTTACCGGGAAAGATTAAGCAGCCTTCAGGAGCGCATTACAGCAGTGCTTGATAGAATCGACCCTGACATGATGGAGCGCACATGTCAAGAAATTGAATTCCGAATGATTGGAGTTTTAACGACCACCATGAGCAACTCAATCTGCTATAAGCAGTCGCCCGTCCCTAATTTAGGGTCACTGGTCCCAGGGAAGGAAGAGAACCAGTGCCGTAAGACAAACACAACATCCATGCCTCACCGGGATTCGAACCCGGACCCCTTTTGAACGAATGATCAGAGGCCATCGCTTAGACCACTGCGCCACCGGGGCGGCAATTCCGAATGGATGTGTTACGTGCCAAGAAAGGCGCACATGTAGAAGTGTATTAAGGTAAGATTATTAAACTCGGATATTTACTCTTTCAAATGCCGCAAACCACATTGTTGTAGATCTGTTCGTTTTTGTACAGTTGTCAATCGCAATCCCTAGGGGTCTTTTCGACCATTCCGAATATTTCTACTGACTTTTACTTTTAAATATGCTAAATTT
The DNA here is from genome assembly GCA_039090855.1 of Macrothele yani. Lineage (NCBI taxonomy): Eukaryota > Metazoa > Arthropoda > Arachnida > Araneae > Macrothelidae > Macrothele > Macrothele yani. The sequence continues at coordinate 69,979,277 of CM077010.1, read as the reverse complement.
CTTATATTAAAATTAGTGATTGGAAATTAAAAAGATATATCCACATGTAGAATTAAATTGTTTGGAAGAATGTCAAATCCCGTTTATACTAAATCTCGATATAAGGGGATATTTCGGTGGTTCCGTGAAGTTAATTCCAATGCATACACATTTGAAATTTTTTTGGGTTTTGCATTGGAACAATTAAACCGCAGTAACACTGACGGGGATGGTTGCCCCACCGAGACACCGGGACTTCTACCAAGTGGACCACTTCAGGAATGGCCCACTTGCTCGTGCTGTTTTTGTCAGGATTGTTTTGGTATGAACGAATAATTATTTTGGTACTTATGGATAAGAATCGTCAACTTCATTTGAGCGTTATTTCTATCTGACAGGTTATTTTCTTAAACAAAAAGTAACGTTTCCTTTTATCTATATGGTGGTCGTTTGCTCTGAAATGACCTAACACAAATCTCTGTAATGATTCGAAAACAGTGCCATTGTACCAAGCACCATGTTATAAGCTAATTAAGCTGAAGCTGGCTAGAGTTGCACATAGGTATCTGGAGTTGGACCCAAAAGTTATTGCTATGACCTGCCTAAATTTTTTTTAATCTTGAAGTATACAGTACTATCCATTTCAATGGCCCATCAAGGTTTTCAGAGCACAGCGATAGGTATGCGCTTCCATTCAGTACATAATGTTGCCGTTAACTGTTGCTTAGTAGTAGGCCTTGGCTCCAAACATCTTATGCGGCGCTCTAATTCATCCCACAGGTGCTTTATGGCATTAAAATAAGGGCTTTGTGCTGGCCAGTCCACACGCAATACATAATAATCCTCAAAACACGCCGTAACAGTCCCTGCTTTAGGCCTCGGTGCATAACCCTGCTGGTACCAACAAGGCTCGGTTCCATAGTATTGCCACAGAGTTGGTGGGTAATAATTGTCCAGAATATCAAGGTAAACGTGCTGGTTAACAGGTTTGTCCACCATAGCGAGTGGGCCGGGACCGTACCACGAAAAACACTCCCAAACGAGTACACTGCCTGCTCCAAACTTGACCGTAAGAACAGTACACTGTGGTAAACAGCGTTCTCTCAGTTGCCGCCATACCCACACTCGGCCAGCAGACTGCTGGATAGTGTATCTGGATTCATCAGTCCATAGGACCCGTTTCCATTGATCAACGGTACACGATAAATGTTTTTTACACCATGCTAGACGACGAGTAGTATTTCGAGAGGAGATGAAATGCTTATGAGCAGACGCACGATCACGGCAACCCATGAAATGAAGTTCTCTGCGAATGGTACGTGTACATACCGTCGTTTCAACATTTTTACTCACCTGTACATTGAGGTCTGGTGCAGTATTCCGTTGATTAGCTGTAACGATTCTCCTGAGGCTTCTACGTCCTCTATCATTGATTTTCTTTTGTCTGCCATAACGTTTTGCTGCTTCAGGCACGCCATGTGTTTTCCACTTATTCAGTACATCTAAAACAGTTGACTTGGATATTTTTAAACGGCTCTCGATTTCTTTTATGAAAAACCCACCAATATAAGACCCAACAATCTTTCCTTTCTCAAAGTCACTTCTCTCCCGCCGCGACATTTCCACTCAACCTCACAGTGCGATATGATCGCGGTGAGCTGTAGGCCTGTTTTTATAACGTTCGCAGCTGTACCGCGCATCTTAACAACGCAGCGTATCCGTTCATTTGCTTTTGAAGCGGTGCCTGGTGACTTTTGTCAATATAGTGTATATAGCTATTGTAGAAATGTGGTAAACAAATGCAAAAAATTCAACCATGTACTAAATACTTTATTTTCCTTAGACTACTGAAAGTCTGGACGGCGTTGTTTCTTTGACTTGCCAATAAGTAATAAATCGAGCCTTGTAGAGCATGAACATTGACAAAAAGTAATAAATCGAGCCTTGTAGAGCATAATCACAGGTCTACATTTCAGAAAGATCAAGAAGTAGATGATCAGGTTTTTTTTTGGCATGGCAAGGACTTGTTAATTACATTGGTGCGCTAAAATTAAGGACGAAGAGGATAAATTAGCATAACAGCGGAACGGACCGAAAGACCACTCAGGAGATATACTAGGGTCCGGTATTGTAGGACTTGCGCATATATGCAGCATGACGTAGTGTCTGAAGGGCATAAAGCACACGGATGGTGTACGCTCAGCAATTCGGTGAAAGCTGTTGCACGGTGTACATCGGTTTGAACGACGTCGACTTGCTGCCACCGTGTGATATGGCCAACAGGCAATCCAGTAGACGACATCTGGATGACTTTACCCGAGGTCGCGTCATTGGGAAGTTGGAAGAAGGTCGAAGTGTGACTAGTGTGGCCGAGGAGTTCGGGATCGCTCACAGCTTCGTTTCACGAGCTTGGAGAGCATTTCAAACGAGAGGAACAGCTGTCCAAGAATTTAGCAGTGGTCGTCCACGAGCAACCACGGCGACGGACGACCGGTATATTGTCCTACAGGCGAGAAGAGACAGCCGGCAGACAACGGGAGAAATCGCAAGTCACATGCAACAGACAACTGTACGTCCGTTATCGCGTTTTACCGTGGCCAGGAGGCTGCAAAAAGGTGGTCTATTTCGACGACGACCAGTACGGTGTGTGCCATTAACGCTTGCTCATCGGAGACGGCGGTGTCTGTGGTGCTAGGAACCGAAAAACTGGACACATCAGCAATGGGGTCGAGTTCTGTTTACGGATGAGAGCCGATTTAGTCTGAGGAGCTATTCTGGACGTATACACATCTGGAGAGAGCAAGGAACACGCAATCACACCTGCAACATCATCGAAAGGGACCGGTTTGGAGGTGGCGGAGTTCTCGTTTGGGGCGGTATCATGCTTGGTAGCAGTACTGACCTCCACGTCTTCCAAGGAGGTGCAGTCACTGGTGTCCGCTATTGTACGGAGGTTCTCCTGCCTCACGTGCGTCTGTTTAGAGGTGCTGTGGGATCCTGAGTTCGTCTTCATGGAAGACAACGCCACACCTCATCGTACAGTGGATGTCGCAGAGCTGTTGGAGAGTGAAAATATTCAACGCTTGGATTGGCCCGCAAGGTCCTCGGACCTAAATTCAATCGAACACGTGTGGGATCTTCTCGGGAGACGCTTGGCAGCACGTCAACAGCCACCAGCAACGATTCCGCAGCTGCGATTGGCGCTACAAGAGGAATTGGCCACGATGCCTCAACAGCTCCTTGACAACCTCGTCCTCAGCTTGGACAGACTTTGTAAATCCTACAACCCAGTCAGGGGTGATCATATCTTCTACTAAAGACTGGCATTTTCTTGGCAGCCGCCTGTCAAATGGACGTTTCTATTTTCTGTGCAGTTGTGCTCGAAGCTACCTTTTCAACAAAGTGCCTCTGTATCCTTTGGATTCCTTGTCTGGACGATTTTGCTCACTAATCATACCATATTGACTTACATCTTGGTCATCTTATGGTATGATTTGAGTCGATGTAGAGCACTTCTGCACGACGTTGCATTCGAAAAACCGTCTCGCCCTTAAATTTTGCACGCCAATGTATGAGGCAGGTGTATCAGATTTGAAAGAACTGTTTCCTGTAGATTCTTTTTGAAACAAAGAGTGACAAAACTGCCGAAAAAAAAGAAAACCGTAATGCTCTGTTGAATTGTAGAGAAGATGGCATCTACAGTAAACAAACCTGTGCCTTTTAAAAATTTGCCACTATATTTTTCTTTTAGTAAATTCGTACAGTTTACTTGTAACTTGCTACCTACTACCAGCCGGATTCACGCGCTGCATTTGTTCCTAATTTCTGATTTTGTTTTTTAGTTCAATGCTAAAAATATTCGAAAATTGAAATTTCCAGGTCTCAAAGTGCGATAGCAAGAGAATAAATCACCGCTATTTCGCCAGATTGAACGGCACTTATAGAAACGAGTGAGCTCAATCAAATTTCTGCTATTGCTAGCACCCTGCATTTCTTGCAACATGCAAGTCATGCGAACAGTCTATATCATTAGAAAACAAGTTAGTAAAATCATGCAATGTATTGATTATAATACGCTTTCCAACATACCAGAAATCATTTCTCAAGTTATTACTCAAGTTATGAGGATAATGGCTGTACAATAAATCTCGTTCCTATGATCTGACCTTTGACCCCATTTCGATGATCATCAACAGAACCGGTTCAGTATATCTCCGAAATAACATGATAAAGGTGAAAATCCTCCAAATACGTGGCGTCAGTAAATAAATAAATGCATCGCTCTTTCCACGTTCCAGAAACACATAGCAACCGAAAAATTGTTTTTCAGCCGCCGCCGTGGAATTGAACCACGGAACTCTCGATATCTAGCCGAGCGCATTAGCCTTACACCACGGTGGCCAACAATCCACGGTGCTATGTGTATTTTTAAGTCAGCTTCTGACATCATAATTCCGTAAGATGGGCTCAGCTACTGAGACGTCTTCATTTAGTGTGCATTAACGGCACTGTCTATATATATTATAGCTGTTAAATCCAAAGGGCGAGATCCAAGGTGAAAATCCTCCAAATACGTGGCTTCAGTAAATAAATAAATACATCGCTCTTTCCACGTTCCAGAAACGCTCGGCAAGATATCGAGAGTTCCGTGGCTCAATTCCACGGCGGCGGCTGAAAAACAATTTTTCGGTTGCTATGCGTTTCTGGAATGCGGAAAGAGCGATGTATTTATTTATTTACTGACGCCACGTATTTGAAGGATTTTCACCTTGGATCTCGCCCTTTGGATTTAACTGCTATAATATACTGTATATAGCCAGTGCCGTTAATGCCCACGAGATGGAGGCGTCTCAGTAGCTGAGCTCATCTTACGGAATCATGATGTCAGAAGCTGACTTAAAAATACACATAGCACCGTGGATTGTTGGCCACCGCGGCGTAAAGCTAACGCGCTCGGCTAGATATCGAGAGTTCCGTGCTTCAATTCCACGGCGGCGGCTGAAAAACAATTTTTTGTTTGCCATGTGTTTCTGGAACGTGGAAAGAGTGATGTATTTATTTAAACATGATAAAGTCTTGTCGTTCAATATCGCTTTATTAGAAAACTAATGGTGTACAATAAAACGGGGGCATATAACATGGGCAAAAGGCCAAAAAGACGTAGACAAAAGCGCAGGCTTACACGTGAGGCGTTGAGGAGAACAAAACATAAGAAAAAGAACTATGGCCGCGCAGGCCACTCTCTCAAACAAAGAGATATTTTGAGGAATATGAATTACACAGGACATTAAGCACGGCAAAAGTCAAGCAGAAGTCTAAGGGCTCACAATCTGGAAGATACTGGAATAATAAGGAACTGGTGTTAGCGGATAAGGGAAGGAGAAGTCTGGATATTTATACATAGCACGTTTCACCCAACGCTCATAAGGGCGGTAATAATCACCATAAGAAGCAAAGTCTTGCTGTGAAGGAGGATCTGGAGAAAGAGGCTTACGCCGCCGTCGGGAACGTCGAGCCGTAGAAGATGTACAAGTAAGGGAAGTACTATCAGCAGAAGTCGAGGAAGGCAACAATGGAACATGATGAAGCACAGGTGAAGGAGCACTGGTAGGAACAATCGTTGAGGCAGGAACATTAGCTGAAGCTGATGGAAGGACGACAGGAACGGCTGTAGAGGAAGATGACACGTCAGAAGGCAAATGAGAACACTGTGAGTCGGAGGATGCAGGTTAAATGGACATGACAAGATTTGCTGGGAGCGAAGAACTCACAGAGACGATCGGCATGAGACAGCTGATAAGAGGCTCAGTAGGATCTTCGTCCGGCTACTCAGGAGTTGGTGAAGCAGAAGTGTCTAGAGAAAAAGGCCGAATGGAGACATCAACAGAAGACAAGTGCAACCCAGAAGACACTACAGGGCTGTCAGCGGAGTGCCCTGTAGAAAATAGACTTGCTTGAAGGGAGCACGGCGGTGAACATGAAGTTGTAACAGGAACATCCAGGAGTGAAGACTGGAGGTGACGAGCAGGAGACGAAGCAACATCAGCCGTCGGTAAAGGAAAATGAGATGACGTAGAATCTGGAGGCACAGAAACAGATAAGTTGCACTGGGGCGGTGAGGAAGTTGGAGATATAAAACAGCTGGTTGACGCTGGTTCCGTGGAGACGAATAGCGGAACCATAGAACTGAAGATCGCAGTCGAACATGGAGACAATGGACTGATAAGAGCAGAAGATGAAGGCGGAGTGGGTGACTGAGGGCATGTCAACAAGATCTGAGCAGAAGACGGGCTCGATGGAGGTGTGCAAAGTGGTGTAGTAGTAACAGAAGGGAGAACATCCAGAAGAGCTGTCGGTAGTAGATGACCACGGAAAATATTCTATGGAGAAACACGTGAAGTAGAAGAATCAGGGGCCGGAAACAAACCTCTCGAAACCGGAAGCTGCGAATATGTAGAAGGAAAATTCGACAAAGATGTGGATGATAAAGAAAAGTCACACGATTCTGGCAAGGCAGAAGGGCGAATGAAAGTCGAAAAATTCCGAGTTGGACAAGAAGAACTATGGTGATCGGGCAATTTGCAAGAAAAACAATGATAGGCGGTAAAAACATTGACAGTGCAAGTGTGTGGACCGCAAATAACGTGGAAAACTGTCGCACAGGAAAAAATGGACTGTTCGTCAGGAAAAACGACGAGAGCTTGACGTCGAAAACTATAATAGGGACGATTTCCTTGATCGTCTGAAGCAGCAGGCAAAGTCTTAATATGGCCAATAACTAAACCACATTGAGAAAGGTAAGCATGCAGTAAATCGTTGGGGAGTTCAGGAGGAACTGGAGATAAGCTAACGAGAATAGGGCAATGAGCAAGAGGAATTTGCGAACAAACTTTGGTCGCCGACTGAAATTGGAGAAGAAAGAACCAACTCAACTTGAGCGGGATTAGAAAAATAAACCAACACCGAACGTGGCTTTCGTGCGATGTGCGTGATGGCCTCAGGTGGAACAATCTGATGGAGTGCTGAAATGTAAGCTGTAAGTTTAGTATGTGGAAGCGCGGAATATTTTACTCCGCGAGCTAAAGAAGCGAAGAAAGACTTCCCCGGTGACGAGGGCTCTAATAAATGAGCTGTTAAAACGGAGCCGGTACGAGAAAACCGGAAGCCCAAGGCAGGTTGAGAGAGGATCCGAGGAGAAGGCAGTGACTGCGGGCGTGGAGAGATGAGTTGAACTGTCAAGTAGTACATCCGGAGGAGGCGTCAGTGGTCGAAGAAAAGCAGTAGACATACACTAACGGAAAAAAATCCCAACACCACGAAAAAATAGTTGTAGAGGAATGAAATGGCGGCAATATATTTGTATAGGTAACATATTTAATCGATTAAGGTTTCAAGATCACAGCTCATTGTAAGCGCGAGAAGAGCCATTTTAAATGTGAAATGATGGTACATTAATAACTGGTGTAACCGCCAGAATGTTGAATGCAAGCACGCAAACGTTCATGCATTGTGTCGTACAGGTGCTGGATGTCAGTTTGTAGGACGGAGTTCCATGCCTGTTGCACTTGGTCGGTCAATACAGGGACGGTTAACGCTGGTTGGGGGTGACGCTGGAGTTATCGTCCAATGATGTCCCATACGTGCACGATTGGTGAAAGATCTGGTGATCTAGCAGGCCACGGCAACGTGTCGACACTCTGTAGAGCATGTTGGGTTACAAGAGCGGTATGCGGACGAGCGTTATCCTGTTGGAAAACACCGCCTGGATTGCTGTTCATGAATGGCAGAACAACAGACTGAATCACCAGACTGACGTACAACTGTGCCGTCAGGGTGCGTGGGATAACCACGAGAGTGCTCCTGCTGTCATAGGAAATTGCTCCCCAGACCATAACTCCAGGTGTAGGTCCAGTGTGTCTCGGCCGCAGACAGGTTGGTTGCAGGCGCTCACCTGGCCTCCTTCTAAATAACGCACGACCATCACTGGCACCCAGGCAGAACCGGCTTTCATCAGAAAACACAACAGATCTCCACTCCGTCCTCCAATGAGCTCTAGCTTGACACCACTGACGTCGCAAACGACAGTGGTTTGGAGTAAGTGGAATGCACGCTACAGGGCGTCTGGCTCGGAGCTGTCCTTTAAGTAACCGATTTGTAACAGTTTGTTGTGTCACTGTGGTGGCAACTGCAGTTCGAATTGCTGCCGCAGACGCGGTACGATGCGCCACGGCCATACGCCGTACACGGCGGTCTTCCCTCTCAGTAGTGCCACGTGGCCTGCCGGAACCCGGTCTTCTTGAAGTAGTACCTTCCCTTGACCATCGCTGCCAACAATCATGCACAGTAGCTACATTCCTGCCAAGTCGTTCTGCAATATTGCGGACAGAAAATCCACCTTCTCGTAGCCCTATTGCACGACCTCGTTCAAACTCCGTGAGCTGTTGATAACGGCTTCTTCGTCTTCTTAAAGGCATTCTTGACTAACATCAACACACTACGTCAAATCTCAACGATAACTAACGCTCACGAACGTTACAGCGCGTATTTACAGCAAGCCTGCTTTGCATGTTCCGAGGGGCGCTACTAGCGCCACACGTATGCGCCGAGCGCGAAATTTGTATAGACGTCATCTTACAGATGTAATCTCACTGCCTACCAACTGTCGTTTATCTAACACAACCTCTTCTTGGTGTTGGGATTTTTTATCGTCAGTGTAGTACAAATCAGAAACTGTAAAGCAAAGCAGCACAATCTCGAGAGCGTAAGACGATGGAGATGGCAAAAGGTACGTAAAGAAGGTGGACGATGGGAAGATAAGAGTAATGACGTCACTGGAAGAACGGCGAGTGACAGATGGAGCCCAGTAACGATGAAGTCCCCCAAGGACCACTATCAGAGTGTGACGTAAACGGGAAGGCGTGTAGATAACAGGAAGAGCAGCACAGAAGGCAACTGAATAGAATGCAGATGAGAAGACAGAAGGAAGTCAAGGCAAGTCACGATGGGCAGATGTAAACGTACCCACTGAGATGAAAAATGAAGGAATATCGGTATAAAATTCACTTACTGGTGCTGAAAAGTAGCTGGGAAGATTGCTGGCAGCCTATTACTTGAGCAGAGTATGCAGGAAAGGAAAGCAGGCATTGGAACATGTGCTTGGGCGCACACTTCAGAAACGCAGTAGCGTGTAGTCGGCAGGTAATATTACGATAAAATTCGAAGTAAATACGTACTGTCTGACTCGGAAAAGTAGCAGGAAAGGTAGCACATACCCTTAGACACACACGGAACACAGGAGTCTAAAGCAATGGGCTCTTTGACCGAGCAAACAGGGCGAAACGTGAGGAGCTCGAGAGGGCACGCCCAACGACAGTTTTGTCGCAATAGAAGCATTTTTACGTCAGTTATGATGCATAAGTGCTATGGAATAGATCCCGCTCCTGTGTCCAAACCTTTGACCCCATTTCGCCTATTTTCAACAGGATGTGTCCCCAGTCAGGCCCCTAAAACATACTAACATTTCATCTAAATCAAAGCATTTTTACGAAAATTATGACGCATAATGGCGATGGAAGTGATTCCGCTCCCTTGTATTGACCTATGACCTCATTTCGCCCATTTTCAATAGGGTTAGTCCCCAGGTGGTCTCCTACCACGTACTAAAATTTCATCGAAATCGAACCTATTTTACGTTAGTTACAATGCATAAGAGCAGTGGGTTGAATCCCGCTCCAAGGAATGGATCCCGCTCCTGACCTTTCACCCCATTTCGTTCACTTTCAATACGGTTCCTTCCCAGGTGGTCCCGTACCACATACTAAAATTTCATCGAAATCGAACGATTGTTACGCGAGTTATCGTGCGGACGGGCATACGCACACAACGCGTGACGTAATGAGGCAGATGGGAATCGCGACCATCTGCTCGAAAGAGTGTGACGTCATAAAACTCTAGTAGGATCCACACAGAACGCGTGACGTAATGAGACAGATGGCGTGACCGCGTGCCAACATCTCAACGCGAGCTTGTGACGTCATAAGATTTTTAAGCATGGGTAACATTAATGGAACGATGCCATGACACAGAAAACGTGGTAATTCGGGTAGGTTATTTAACCCACTAAACGTATTTTAATAAAGTCGAGTTCAAGCTAAATCGATTTCTAGTACCAGAAAACGGTAGGTTAACGACTTTCATCAAAATCCTTAGAGCCGTTTTCAAAATAAAATTTTCATAGATATAAGAATTGCTCCTTTAAGGTGAACGCCAAGTAATTTTCCTTCCTATACTTCCAATGGAAAAATTTCTGTACACATTTTCTTCACAATTAATGCGTTCCCGAAGATAAAAATTTGAACATCGATTAAAATAGCTTCATTTTATAACTTGGATTACTTAATATTTTCTAAAACATAACCATAATTATGCAATCCAACATTTATTTGTCTACTGACGTCATCAAAGTACAGGTCGCGCCATCCTTTTTCTGGGTTCAATACCACCAAAGGAAACGTTATTGTTTTTTACTCTTTCCAACCGTAGGTTGAAGAAGCGTATATGCTCCAGCTTTGTCCTTCCGTTAGTCTGTCTGTCGGCACGATAACTCGCGTAAGAATGGTTCGATTTCGATGAAATTTTAGTATGTGGTAGGGGTCCACCTGGGGACGAATCCTATTGAAAATGGACGAAATGGGACCAAAGGTCACGGCATAGGGGTGGGATATATTCCATTGCCCTTATGCGTCATACCTTGCGTAAATATGGTTCGACGGCGATGAAATTTTAATATATTGTAGGGGACCACCTGGGAATGAACCCTATTGAAAATGGGTGAAGTGGGGTCAAAGGTCAGGAGATAGGAGCAGATGCATTCCATTGCCTTTATGCGTCATAACGTGCGAAAAAATGGTTCGATTTCGATGAAACTTTGTTATGTGGTAGGGGACCATCTGGGGACGACCTTATGACGTCCCAATCTCGCGCTTGATATGTTGGCGCGCTGTCACGCCATCTGTCACATTACGGCACGCGTTGTGTGTGAATCCTATTAAAGCTTTATGACGTCACACTCTTGCGAGCAGATGGTCGCGATTCCCATCTGCCTCATTACGTCACGCTTTGTGTGCGTATGTTCGTCCGCACAATAACTCTCGTAAAAATCGTTCGATTTCGATGAACTTTTAGTATGTGGAAGGGTATGACTTGGGAAGGAACCCTATTCAACGTGAACGAAATATGGTCAAAGGTTAGCACATAGGAGCGGGATCCATTCCACTGTTCTTATGCGTCATAACTAACGTAAAAAAAGGTTCGATTTCGATTAAATTTTAGTATATGGTAGGAGACCATCTGGGGACAAACCCTATTGAAAATGGGCGAAATGGGATCAAATTTTAGGACACAGGAGCGGAATCTATTCCATAGCCCATATGCATCATAACGTACGTAAACATGCTTCTATTCCGACAAAACTTTATCATGTTCTTTCGGAGGTATACTGAACCCTTTGTGTAGAATAACATCGAAATGGGATCAAAGTTCAGGGCACAAGACCGAGATTTTTTCCATAGCCATTATCCTCATAACTTGAGTAATGATTTCTGGTATGTTGGAAAACGTATCATAATCAATGCATTGCATGATTCTACTAACTTGTTTAGCAACATTATGGTTATGTTTTAGAAAATGCTAAGTATACCAAGTTATAATATGAACTGATTTTAATCGATGTTAAAATTTCCATCCTTGGGAACACATTAATTGTGAAGGAAATGTGTACAAAAGTTTTTCCATTGGAAATATAGGAAGCACAATTACTTGACGTCTACCTTAATAGTATGGGATAGGGGTGATGGAATGAATCCCGATCCTATGTCCTGACCTTTGACCCCATTTGTCCCATTTTTAATATGGTTCCTCTCCAGTTGGTCCCCTACCACATACTAAAATTTCATCGAAGTCGAACCATTTTTACGCACGTCATGACGCATAAGTGCAATGGAGTGCATCCCGCTCCTATGGCCTGACTTTTGACCCCACTTCAATAGGGTTTGTTCGCAGGTGGTCCCCTACCACGTACTAAAATTTCATTGAAATCGAACCATATTAACGCAACTGGATCCCGCTCCTATATCGTCACCTTTAACCCCATTTGTCCCATTTTCAATAGGGTTCGTCCTTAGGTAGTCCCCTACCACATATTAAAATTTCATTGAAATCGAACCATTTTTACGTGAGTTATCGTGCCGACAGACGGACAGGAAAAACTGAAGCATATACGCTTCTTCAACCTACGGATGGAAAGCGTAAATAATGGAAAAGATCGTCCATTCTCAATAAAGAAAATTAATAGAAAATACAGAAATCAAATATTAATAGAAGTCTTTTGCAATGAGAAATGCCAGATCATTCAAGCCACGCTGTCAAGTCCAGGCCGCCTAGAACGTACAAGGCCATGACATTAGGGAGACGATTTCCCTCCGTTTGTGACGACACTGACATGTTACACGGCCTGATACGTTGCTGTCGCAATGGCGTCATGCACGACTACGTTGGAAGTCAATCGGAAGCCTTGGTTTCCACGTGACGTGACCAAAAGAGAGAAACGATCATCCTGGTGTCATGGCTTTGTATTTTCTAGGCGGCCTTTACCGAGCTCACGTCTTTGGGAATATTTCAACCATATGGTCATTACGCGACAGACTATACAGAGCTGGAAGTTGGTTGAAGAATTTTAAACAGTAAATCTAACGGCGGAAATCTTAAGATTCGGTGATGCGGAGCTTGAAATTTGTAGTGTCAGGATCAGCTAAACAAACACGTGATAAATAGCTACTTTCTGGCCCCTAGAGCGCGATGAAGTTCATCATTTAAATCAGGACGGATTAGGTGAACACCTGGCGACAAAAGTGATTCGAGAGTGATAGGACTTCAACCATCGGTAGACGTTCTGCTTCAAACACTGTATCGTGTTGTGCTTCAATATCAGCTCGCATTTTGCATTCGAGATTTCCAAGCACTCATCTCAGCTAAAGGTGAGTGTTATTGTCATGCAGATGTCACAAAATTCAGAGCTCGCATGACAGAGCCCTACTGGTATTCAAACGGCTCACTCTTTTATGTTCTAATTTTACATGCGACAAACAGGGATCCACCGTGTCTTTACCCATGGTCACGATAATTGCAAAAAAAAAAAAAAAAAATCGCAAGCTGCCGTTTATTCTATACAAAGAATGGTCTCCCGTGCTTCAGGCCTTCGCTATGATTCTCTCTGACATTGAACATATCCCAGAGGCGGACATTCCATCACATCAGACCGTTCGACAATTGACAAATTCACGTTTTGTTACTATCAACCGTATGCAATTCTGCAACAAGCAATCTCGACGCCCAAGTATCGAAGCTCCAATATTCGTAGTTTCGACACAGTAACAGATCTCAATAAAAATCAACGTTCTGGGTTTGAAGTTTTAACGACCATCGTGAGAAAGTCAAAGGGCTATAATAAGCAATCTTCCGTCCTTAATTTGGGGCCACTGGTTCCAGGGAAGAGGGAGAGCCAATGCTGTAAGGCAACATCCATGCCTCACCGGGATTCAACCCGGACCCATCTCGGGCGAATGGTCATAGAGTTTAGACCACTGCGATCCTTAATGTAGTCTTGTAGTAACCCAAAATTTAAAATCCGGTAAATTTTCTCTTATTTCAGAGAATTTTATATTTCAAGCTTATAAAATTACAGTTTGAAGTACACAAAACAAAGAGGGTAGCGAGCGGTAAGTGGGAATAACGCACGGCAGCAGGAGGGATGCAGCAGCCACTTGGGTATTTGTGTTTATTTAATAGCAGTGTTAATGGGATGCAGGAAAATGGTCTTTCATGAATCAACGGAGATGCAGAAGTTAATTTTTTATAGAGGCACCATAACTTCTGTATTTCATTTAATTGTTAGAAGTTGATAACCTTTCTTTCGACGACTGTGCCCAAATTTTGCTACTCTAGAGCTGCTATTCTCCCAATTATACTACGCCGGCAGGATAATCGCTGCTTCTTTGTCCATTTGACTCATACGTCACAAGTTCTAGAAACTAAAGCCATCTAAAATGAGCTGAGTGGTCAAAGGCGCTGGATTGTCACCATTTGTCAGATCAGGTTTTAATTCCTGTAGAGGCGTGGGAGTCGGGTTCGTCTGTCACTCCCCTGGGCTCTGGAACCTCATATAGGGCCATTGGTTTCAGGGCCTTATTCTAGGGTGTAGAACCAGTGTCCCTAAATTAAGGACGGATGATTACTTATTGCGTTTTGTGTTTTTTTATTGTAGTCGTTAAGACCCTTCTAATCCAGTAGCAGCCATCAAAAAGGTATTCGGAGTTGGAACTAAAACTTCAGGCATATCGCCGAACTAATGTATCTGTGATGCAGCCAGCAGGCTGGGAGGCCCAATACTTTCATTTGGGAGGCCCAATACTTTCATTTGGGAGGCCCAATACTTTCATTTGGGAGGCCCAATACTTTCGTTTCGTTTTATCCTTCATAGCAGAACGCATCAAGCAGGCCCTTAGGAAAAATACCAGGTGAGATTGCAAACATTTACTGAATTTTGGAAACAAATATGTTTACAGGAAATATTTACATTTTGACGTTTACGCGGGTGACCATCCGCAGAACATAAAAAATAAAAGAAGCTCCTTTTCCTCCTCATAGCAACTTCAAATGCCCTTGTCCTCTTTTCTCTCTTCGCGAGCCCTTCAACCGTTTGGGAGTCGCATTATTGACACCTTTTAACGAATATCACTTTGGTGCCGCCTCCAAGCATGTAAGAAGGCCTACAGAATATAACCCTTGAATTTAACAAGGACTCTTTTAAACAGTCCGAACAATATGGCGTCTTTTAGGAGAAGTTTCCCAAAATGTACAGCAGTGTTTTATAACAAAAAAAGTCCGTTCTCATACAATATAGCTTACATTGTCGTTACTTCAACATGCACACACACACACACACACACACACACACACACACACAAAATCCTATTCATCACTATAAGGCCAATTTGACTAATACCTTAATTGAATATATAACTCATATTTAAATATTTATAGAGGCCTCTCGTCAGTGGTGATCCTCACAGTCTCATAACTTTATTACATAAGAATGATCCCCAAGAACTTCATAAAGCTATACGGCAATAACAGATTGACAGCGTAAAGGGACATGAGCACATATACGAAGTTTGTACCGAAAGTAAGGCAAAACTGGATATAACGCTTTTATTAACTGACAGAAGACGTTCAAGTTGGACAAGTTTGTAGAATAACTCTTCCTCTATACAAAGGTACTACTCAACAATGTCCCCATTACAAGCGATACATTTGCGCCATCGTTGAACGCAATCCTTGAATCCTCTTTGAAAAAAATTCAGGTTTGGACAATTGTACTCACTTCTTCACAGTCGCTTTCACGTCGTCTGTACCAACCAATCGTTGTCTCCAGAGACAGTCCTTCATTGTACCTAACAAGTGGAAGTTGGAGGGCGCCAGATCTGGGTTACAGGATGGATGGAGAACAACCGAGCAGCCTAATTTGCTGATCGCCTGATTTATTGCTAAAGATGTGCGTGGTCTGGCATTGTCATGGTAAATTTGGATCCTCTTGAGATTCTTGTTCAGCTTCTCTAAGCTTCTTGAGTGTCTCAGTGTACCGCTGGCTTGTCAAGGTACGCCCACGTTCCAGAAAATCAAGAAGAATGACACCCCTGTCCTTCCAAAAGACAGTCACTGTGACTCTCTGTGCTGATCACTGGTTCTTGAACTTGGTGAAGAGGTGTGACGCCATTCCATGGATTGATTCTTCGTTTCCAGGTCGCCCACGTTTCATCCCCTGTCACCAAATCGAAACTAAAACGTGTCTTCATTGGCTTCAAATCCTTCTAGCAGGTCAGAGCAGACTTCCACCCTTCTCTCCTTCAAATCTGCACTATAGAGGAAGGGTTACTCTACCAACATGTGCAATTTTAACGACTTTTGTCAGTTAATAAAAATGTTATGCTTACGTTTGCAATACTTTAGGTATAACCATCGTAATTTACGACTGCCTTTTTTAATCATCTCAACAATCATTTGTATATATTATCTTTTTTACATATTTACCACCTTCAGTTACAGGCTCACTGAATTCTCCACCTTCAGTTACAGGCTCACTTTTTCACAAAAACGATTAGGTCGAATGATCGTAAAGCACTGAGCTCTGAGGCATTCTTATTTTGTGGCTTCCCAGTGCGAATTTGCTTCATTCTGCCTTTTCGATCATTTTTCTTTAACGACTGTTTTCGTTCCAATGTAATGGATCTGCCTCGTTTAGATCCATTACAGCGTAGTACAATTTATCTCTAATGACCGGTAGTAAATATCTATCAGTTTACCTTAGAAGAAGCGTAGCTTAATAGCGTGTTCGCAATAAATAACATTCTTCGTACGACCTCTATAATGTTTATCGTGCTAATGCCTTAAGCTTTATTGGCTCCGAGCCATATTAGGAATGTATGTAACACAGTAATCTTTTATGAGATGGATTTCCGCTAACAATGACTACAACGATCATCGGATGCTGCGGTGGTCAGCTGTTACCTACCACAGCAGATGACAGACCCAAAGATTCTCTCCCTCCCACTTTCTCCCTTTCTCCACTCGGCCTGACACGAAAGCAGTGTCGTCAGATGGTTATGGCTTCTCAGTATTCAAGACTCGGTGTTCACATATAGGAAGTGACGAAGGTAATGAAATCCTGAAGCTTATCAAAATGTTCCTCCAAGTTTAATGGCAAATTTTCTGACGCAAATGGCGTTAGGCTTCATAGAAAGCATTGCTCCGCATAGATAGAGAACACGTACGTATGCATATGTGGGTGGATAAAAGCATGCAGTGAAAAATTTCTCAAAAACAGAAGTAATACTAAAATAAACACAAAATTGTACACCGCATCTTAATTTGGATATATATACACGTATGACATCTCAGTCACTTTTAAGGTATTTCTCGTCTTACAATGCATAAAAGAACGACTTTTCATATTCCTAATTAGTGGGACACACACACGGGAAGGGCCGGCCAGGCCCATACTCCTCCAAAGAATGCATCTGTTCGTCATGTTTCATATGAAGGAAATAATTTCTTTTAAAAACCTTATTCCGACTACTACTAAATTAGGAAAAATCTTTCGGCACGTGTTTTTATAATTTTAGTGTGTTCGTTATATTCAATCATATTTCTGTACGTCTTAGTTCCAGTTTTCGTAATTAAGGGGTTTTTTTTCAGTACGTCTTACGTATATATACAGTATACACATGTATATATATATATATATATATATATATATATATATACATACATACATGTGTATACTATGTAAGGTCAGGTGATGCGTAACATCACAGCCTCTCCTTGACAAATGTCAACCCCGCCTTCTCGTGGTACATCCTGTTCCCACTAAAGGGGCTCTGACGACCGCCAATAGCGGTATAACTATACCATCGGGATTAGAGGAATTGTTATCCCACACTCACCAACCCGCTTGGCCAGCGTGGTGAGTTATGGCCAAACCCCTCCAAAATGACTCCACAACTTAAATCTTGGCCCTCAGTCTCCGGCAGCTGGAATGTACCTGGCCAAGGCAGCGGCCAGTGCGACATGAAGGCAGAGGGTGCTAAGAATCCCCGGAGAACCGGACTAGGCTGCCATCTGATGCTGACCTTGGCTACGTACAACGGACGCTCCCTATCTTCTGATTCTTTTTTTTTTTTTTTTTTTTTTTTTGATTGGAGGTTTAACGACCACCGTGAGCAACTCAATGGGCTATAAGCAGTCGCCCGTCCCTAATTTAGGGTCACTGGTTCCAGGGAAGGGAGAGAGCCAGTGCCGTAAGACAAACACAACATCCATGCCTCACCGGGATTCGAACCCGGACCCCTTACGGACAAATGATCAGAGGCCAACGCCTTAGACCACTGCGCCACCGGGGCGGCATCTTCTGATTCAAGGCTTCTTGATTTGGAAGAGGAACTACAAAGGATCAAGTGGGACATCGTCGGGCTAAGTGAGGTAAGGAGAAAAGGAGAAGATATTCATTGAACTGAAAAGTGGACATCTCTTCTACTATCGTGGGACAGATACTGGCAGAACTAGTGGTGTTAGATTTATAATAAACAAGAAACTGAAGGATAAAGTTGGAGAAGTTGAAAGTTCCTCTGACAGAGCTGCACGACTCGTTATCCAACTCTCGAGAAGATACCAGGCTCAGATTATTCAAACTTATGCACCCACCACAAGTCATGCTGAAGAAGAAATTGAAGAATTTTATGAGGAAATTCGTGATCTAAATAATAAAGGTAAGCAGCACTTGAAGATAATTATGGGAGATTTCAATGCAAAAATAGGGCAACGGCAACAGAATGAAACTTCAGTAGGTAAATTCGGTCACGGCAACAGAAACCAGCGTGGAAATACACTCGTTGAGTTTGCAGAGGCAGAAGGGTTTTTCATCTTGAACTCCTTTTTCAAGAAAAAGCCACACAGGAAATGGACATGGAGACATCCAAATGGGACGACAAGTGAAATTGATTTTATTATGTGTAACAAAAAATTCGTCATAGAAGACTGCAGTGTGCTAAACAAGTTCAACACAGGCAGTGACCATAGATTGGTGAGATGTAAGATGCACCTCAACACTAAACTCGAACGTAGCAAGCTCATAAGACAAACAAAATGTATTGACATAAGCAACCTTAAAAAACACCATAATACCTTCAAATTGGAACTGAAGAACAGATTCTCTGCTTTAGAAGGCCTAACATCGGAAGAAGTGGATATTTCTGAAGTTAACAGAAAAGTAACCAAAGCTCTTATGGAAACAGCAAAAAAATTAGCTGGGTCTAAGAACAAATTGCATGTGAACAAATTATCAGGAAAAACCAAAATGTTGATGCAAAAAAGAAGAGTGATGAGGACAACTAAAGAAGATGTGACTTCCAAAGTGGAATATATAGAGCTATGCAAGACAGTACGAAAAAGTATCACTGAAGACGTAAGGAAATTCAACTGTGAACTAGTAAGGAAAGCAATTGAAAACAACCAAAGCCTAAAGATAGCAAAGGGACATCTCAGTAAGGGGAAAAAACAGATTATGGCACTGAGAAAAGAAGATGGTTCTGTAACAAGAAATAGAGGCGAAATTTTGACAAGAGTGAAAGATTTCTACTCCAAATTATATGAAAGGGATGATACATGTACTCCAGACATAATGAAAGGTACCAGTACCAGAGTTCTTCCAGTCCTTCCAGCAGAAGTTGCACATGCAATCAAGAACATGAAGCGGGGAAAAGCTCCAGGAGAAGATGGAATTACTGTAGACATCATACAAGAAGCAAGTGGAGAAATTGAAACAGTACTCGCCCAAATTTTCACTCGATGCCTTAATGAAGGGAAAATTCCTGAGGATTGGAACAACGCTACAATGATCTTGCTACATAAAAAAGGTGACATTGAGGATCTCAGGAACTACAGACCTATCAGCCTCCTATCAGTGGTTTATAAAATCTTCACTAAAGTTCTTTCACACCGCTTGAAGGTGACACTGGACATGGCTCAACCGAGAGAACAAGCTGGATTCAGGATAGGCTACAGCACAATAGATCATATCCACGTACTGAGAGAACTAATTGAAAGAGCGAGGGAATATGAGCTTCCATAGTGCATGGCTTTTATCGATTATGAAAACGCCTTTGATTCGGTGAAACCATCAGCAGTTGCAATGGCTCTGAAATCCTGCGGTATTGAAGATGCATACATTAATATTATTAATAACATCTATGAAAATGCAAGTGCAAAGATTCGGCTGTTTGAAATACAACACACATAAAAATTGGAAAAGGAGTGAGACAAGGTGACACCATATCTCCGAAGCTCTTTAATGCCACATTGGAAAATGTCTTTCAATCACTGAACTGGGAAAACAAAGCGATAAAGATTAATGGAGATTATCTAACCCACCTTCGTTTTGCTGATGACATAGTCATTTTTGCAACTACACCATCATAGCTACAGAGTATGATCCAGGAACTTGCTGACAAGAGTAAAGAAGTGGGATTAAAAATGAACTTTCAGAAGACAAAAGTGATGTACAATGCTTTTACAAGAAATGAAGGTTTATCGATTGATGGAGAAAAGCTGGAGATAACAGACACGTACGTTTATCTTGGACAGCAGATATCAAGTGAGGGTCACATTGATGAAGAAATTAATCGGCGTACAAAGCTTGCCTGGAGAGCTTTTGGAACAAACAGCATAAATTTCAAGAGCAATATGCCATTATGTCTTAAAAGAAAAGTGTTTGATCTATGCATCCTTCCAGTGCTTACGTATGGTGCAGAGACGTGGACCTTAGCTAAAAGAGACATACAAAGGCTGCAGACAACTCAAAGAATCATGGAGAGGTGCATGCTTGGTGTAACCAGGAGAGATAAGAAGAGGAACACGTGGAT
This sequence comes from Macrothele yani, assembly GCA_039090855.1. Lineage (NCBI taxonomy): Eukaryota > Metazoa > Arthropoda > Arachnida > Araneae > Macrothelidae > Macrothele > Macrothele yani. Next base: position 69,958,767 of record CM077010.1, on the reverse strand, counting down.
CCGAAAAATGACAAGAGTGGAAGACATCATGATCAGAGTTAAATCCCTGAAATGGCAATGGGCTGGACATACTGCCAGAAGAACAGACCATCGATGGACAGCCGAAATTTTAGATTGGATTCCAAGTGACAGGAAAAGACCCAGAAGAAGACCACATGGAACATGGGTGGATGAAATTCGTAAATATGCGGGAGTGACATGGAGAAGACGGGCACAAGACAGACCGTTGTGGAGGAAACTTGGGGAGACTTTCGTCCAGCAGTGGATTGATAATGGTTGGCAATGATGATGATGATAATGATATATATATATATATATATATATATATATATATATTATCGTTGTGGAATCATTTTGGAGGGGTTTGGCCATAACTCACCACGCTGGCCAAGCGGGTTGGTGAGTGCACCCACCACAAGTCATCCTGAAGAAGAAATTGAAGAATTTTATGAGGAAATTTGTCATCTAAATAATAAAGGTAAGCAGCACTTGAAAATAATTATGGGAGATTTCAATGCAAAAATAGGGCGACGTCAACAGAATGAAACTTCAGTAGGTAAATTCGGTCACGGCAACAGAAACCAGCGTGGAAATACTCTCGTTGAGTTTGCAGAGGCAGAAGGGTTTTTCATCTTGAACTCCTTCTTCAAGAAAAAGCCACACAGGACATGGACATGCAGACATCCAAATGGGACGACAAGTGAAATTGATTTTATTATGTGTAACAAAAAATTCGTCATAGAAGACTGCAGTGTGCTAAACAAGTTCAACACAGGTAGTGACCATAGATTGGTGAGATGTAAGATGCACCTCAACACTAAACTTGAACGTGGCAAGCTCATAAGACAAACAAAACCTATTGACATAACCAACCTTAAAAAACACCATAATACCTTCAAGTTGGAACTGAAGAACAGGTTCTCTGCTTTGGAAGGCCTAACATCGGAAGAAGTGGACATCTCTGAAGTTAACAGAAAAGTAACCAAAGCTCTTTTGGAAACAGCAACAAAATTAGCTGGGTCTAAGAACAAGTTGCATGTAAACAAATTATCAGGAAAAACGAAAATGTTGATGCAAAAAAGAAGAGAGATGAGGACAACTAAAGAAGATGTGACTTCCAAAGTGGAATATATAGAGCTATGCAAGACAGTAAGAAAAATTATCACTGAAGACGTTAGAAAATTCAACTGTGAACTAGTGAGGAAAGCAATTGAAAACAACCAAAGCCTAAAGATAGCAAAGGGACATCTCAGTAAGGGAAGAAAACAGATTATGGCACTGAGAAAAGAAGATGGTTCTGTAACAAGAAATAGAGGCGAAATTTTGACAAGAGTGAAAGATTTCTACTCCAAATTATATGAAAGGGATGATACATGCACTCCAGACATCATGAAAGATACCAGTACCAGAGTTCCTCCAGTCCTTCCAGCAGAAGTTGCACATGCAATCAAGAGCATGAAGCGGGGAAAAGCTCCAGGAGAAGATGGAATTACTGTAGACATCATACAAGAAGCAAGTGGAGAAATCGAAACAGTACTCGCCCAAATTTTCACTCGATGCCTTAATGAAGGAAAGATTCCTGAGGATTGGAACACTGCTACAATGATCCTGCTACATAAGAAAGGTGACATTGAGGATCTCGGAAACTACAGACCTATCAGCCTCCTATCAGTAGTTTATAAAATCTTCACTAAAGTTCTTTCACACCGCTTGAAGGTAACACTGGACATGGCTCAACCGAGAGAACAAGCTGGATTCAGGAGTGGCTACAGCACAATAGATCATATTCATGTGCTGAGAGAACTAATTGAAAGAACGAGGGAATATGAACTTCCATTGTGCATGGCTTTTATCGATTATGAAAAAGCCTTTGATTCGGTGAAACCATCAGCAGTTGCAATGGCCCTGAAATCCTGCGGTATTGAAGATGCATACATTAATATTATTAATAACATCTATGAAAATGCAAGTGCAAAGATTCGGCTGTTTGAAAATACAACACACATAAAAATTGGAAAGGGAGTGAGACAAGGTGACACCATATCTTCGAAGCTCTTTAATGCCACATTGGAGGGTGTTTTTCAGTCGCTGAGCTGGGAAAACAAAGGGATAAAGATTAATGGAGATTATCTAACCCACCTTCGTTTTGCTGATGACGTAGTCATTTTTGCAACTACCCCATCAGAGCTGCAGAGTATGATCACGGAAATTGCTGACAAGAGTAAAGAAGTGGGATTAAAAATGAACTTTCAGAAGACAAAAGTGATGTTCAATGCTTTTACAAGAAATGAAGATTTATCGATTGATGGAGAAAAGCTGGAGATAACAGACACGTACGTTTATCTTGGACAGCAGATATCAAGTGAGGGTCACATTGATGAAGAAATTAATCGGCGTACAAAACTTGCCTGGAGAGCTTTTGGAAGAAACAGCATAATTTTGAAGAGCAATATGCCATTATGTCATAAAAGAAAAGTGTTTGATCAATGCATCCTTCCAGTGCTTACGTATGGTGCAGATACGTGGACCTTAACTAAAAGAGACATACAAAGGCTGCAGACAACTCAATGAAGCATGGAGAGGTGCATGCTTGGTGTAACCAGGAGAGATAAGAAGAGGAACACGTGGATCCGAAAAATGACAAGAGTGGAAGACATCATGATCAGAGTTAAATCCCTGAAATGGCAATGGGCTGGACATACTGCCAGAAGGACAGATCATCGATGGACAGCTGAAATTTTAGATTGGATTCCAAGGGACAGGAAAAGACCCAGAAGAAGACCACATGGGAGATGGGTGGATGAAATTCGAAAGTATGCAGGGGTGACATGGAGGAGACTGGCACAAGACAGACCGTTGTGGAGGAAACTTGGGGAGACCTTCGTCCAGCAGTGGATTGATAATGGTTGACAATGATGATGATGATGATATATTATCGATAAAAAGATACCACTGTAAACCAAAATTAAAAAAAAAAATTACTCATGCAAAGAGACTCAAAAAAGCACTACAATCAAAAACAAACCTCTCAAGCTGTCAAGCTGATCTCATCAGGGGAACACTGACTCGTGGATCATGACCTTTCGAAACACAGCAAAAGCCGGAATAACCCAAGACCCGCTGAGGTGCTTGCTCCCTAGGTCAAGGGAAACAACAGATAAAGACCAATCTTATAAACGAAGACCATTTGACAGAAAGGGAAAAAACCGATCACGTGGTCCAATCGTGACAGTATGCAAATAGGTGTAACCTGCAAGAGACTCAAAAAGCATTATAATCAAAAACAAACCTCTCGGCTTGAGAGGTTTGTTTTTGATTATAATGCTTTTTTGAGTCTCTTTGCATTAATAATGTTTTTTTTTTTTAAGTTGTGGTTTACAGTGGTATGTTTTTATCGATAGTGTGAGGTGGTTCGTTCCGGATTGCTGCTTTAGCGCTTCTGTACGAATTCTACGTCTGTACATTGTATCATAACTAAATTCAGCTTGCATCAATTTTATTAGTATATATATATATATATATATATGTCATCATTGTGAACCATTATTAGTCCACTGCTGGATGAAGGTCTACCCAACTTTCTTCTAAAATTTCGGTTGTCCATCGGTGGTCGGTTCTTCTGACAACATATCCAGCACATTGCTATTTCAGTAATTTCACTCTGGTCATGATGTCATCCACTCCTGTCATTTTCCTTATAAACAACACAAGTTCCTCTTCTTATCTTTCCTGATTACACCAAACATGCATCTCTCCCTGCTTGGTGTAACCAGAAAAGATAAAAAAAGAAACGTGTATTAGGAAAATGAAAGGAGTGGACGACATCATGACCAAAGTGAAATTACTGAAATGGCAATAGTTGCCAGAAGAACCAATCACCGATGGACAGCTGGAATTCTAGACTGGATTCCAAGGGACAGAACAAGACACAGAAGAAGACCCCAAGGAAGATGGATGGATGAAATTCGAAAGCATATATATATCATCATTTTCAACCATTATCGATCCACTGCTGGATGAAGATCTCCAGAAGTTTCTTCCACAACGATTATTCTTGAGCCAGTGTCCTGCATGTTACTCCCACGTGCTCTAGAATTTCATCCATCAATTTCCCATGTGGTCTTCTTGGAATCCAGCCCAGAATAATTTTTGTCCATATGTGACCCACTCTCCTGGCAGTATATCAAGCCATTTGTCATGTCAGGGATTTTACTCTGATCACGATGTCTTCCGTTCTTATCATTATTCCTTATCCACTAGTTCGTCTTATCTTTCCTGGTTACAACAAACATTCATCTCTCCATACTTCCTTCAGTTGCCTATATACATATACGTACATAGTCAACCCCCGCTATAACGAACCTCAAGGGACCGAATTATTGGTTCGCTATATCAGATACGATAAGAAAAATGGATGATCACTCAAACCATTGTGAAAAACTTATTAATATTGTCACACCTAACAAGGGACGTTAATAACAATAATTCTAATTTGAAAAAAAAATCATATTATGGGTTAATTACACTGATTATTATGTGCAGCTATTAAATGTTTTTTTTTCGTTCTTTTTCAGTTTCACCATACTGAAATACAGCACGTACACAATAAATAATATACTTAGCATAAACCTCATGGTTCAGACCCTTCCGTGGAAGCATATTTCTCCCTCTAAAGTACACTTTTATAATTATGAAGGATCATTTTATGCATAAAAATATAAATTAAATAAAAATGAGTAACGAAAAATATCGATGAACTTACCTTGAAATTTTACTTAACGTCTGAGTACAAAACATAATCTGTAATCTTCTCCTGACGTGATGTAGACTGCAGGAAAGTTTCATTTATATTTTTGTCCAAAAGTTGAAACGACTCCATCACTGCGGGTTCTATAGTTTGTGTGTACAAAACTGATTAATGACGCGCATCGCTGCTTTGGCCTTCGCAATGGTGGGCGGTTCGCTTTCCATGTGTTGCATTTCTTCAACTTTTTCATCAACATCAGACGAAGAAACTTTGATATCAGCATTTTGCAATTTAATTTCTGTGACAATATCTTCGTCACTCGGATCTTCGCATGCAACAACAGCGTCATCACATGTTTGAAAAAGCTCCATGTCACATTCTAAAAATGTTGAAATGCCGTGTTTTTCTACCCACTTCGCGATAGGTAAATCCTCGTCTTCATCATCTTTCTCTTCAACACCCTTTGCTAGACCAGCGTGCCGAAAACAATTTCGAATGGTGGATTATGTACCAAGTCGCCAAGATTTTTAGCATTAGCATTGCATCAAGAATGCAATGCTAATGCTAGAAAAATCTCTCCCAAATACGTAAAATGAGCTGCTTTCTGTAATGACACTTCCAGCTCCTGATCACTCTTTGGTGCATTGTATGCATGGTAGAAGTTGCATCAGGGGGCAGGAAAACGATCTTAATCAATTATAAGCTTTCGACATCTGTGTGTGCAGTACAGTTGTCTATCAAGAGTAGAATCTTTCTCTTTTTGGCTAAAGGTTCTCCATCCCACTTTCGTAGCTCTTCTTCAAACAATTCCAACGTCATCCATGACTTACGGTTGGCTTTATTGGAAACAGGAAGACTTTTCACATTTTTTAAGCATCTCGGCTTTTGAGAATTTCCAATCACCCGAAGCCTACGACGTTCAGTTTCGTTCATGTTGCCACACACAAGAACTGTGATTCGAAGTTTCGACAATTTTCCTCCAGTGCACCTTTCGCCTTTAAATTTTGACTTTTGGTTTGGCGTCATCTTATAAAAACAGCCCAGCGTCATCGACGTTGAAAATGTCTTTTTCATTGTATTGACGAGAGACATCACCCCAAACATATTTTTTCTCCACGTCTCGACATTAGATGTTGAAACACTCCCTGATTCCCTGACAATTTTTCCTGAAGAAATGTTGTTCCGCTTCTTAAACCTGTCCAACCAGCCATTTCAGAACATAAAGGCAGACTCTCCGAATTATTTGGCAAATTCATCGGCCTTAGTCTAAAGCCAGATACTGGAAAATTGGGGCTTATTTGAATGATGAACCATTTCAGCAATGCTTCTTTAACATTCTTATTCTCGGCCTTTCTCAACTTTTTTCCTCGCATCCAAATTTTTCTCATGAGCAGAAATTATAGAGTCTCGATTTTTTCACATTGTACCAACTGTAGATTTAGATAAATTGTACTCCCGACAGATATCGGCTTTGCTACAACCGTTCTGTATTTTTCTAGTAATGCTCACTTTATCTTCAACGCAGAACGCTTTGCGTTTACAGTTCGTCACAGTTGGATGAATTTTTGACACAATAAATTTTCACCAATACATATGGACTGAAGAGAGTTGGATCAAATCTTCATTCACAGTGTCCGGGCGTAGACTGACTGTCCTTCTACCGATTCCTCACAAGGAATGTTCTTTGTCGATCAGGTTCTTTCTCTCCTCTGCCCAAACAGCTTTTCTCTCTCCTCTGCTTGGCGTTTTACGCGATGCACCTTCGCGTCGGGGAATGAATATCTTTCCTCCACTACCGCCAAGGTCACTTGGTCACTGACCTGTCCTTCCCAATGAGCAATGAGAACGCATTCCTGTAACCCAAGATAGGCTTATTGTGTATCCTGTTTTTCCAAGAATTGGGTGTTGCACTTGTCTTACAGTGACTTTGTTTGGAACACAAATAAGATAGGCGTATTGTGTATCCAAGATCGGCTTATTGTGTATCCTGTTTTTACAAGAATTGGGTGTTGCACCTGTCTCACATGGACTTTGTTTGGAATACAAATAAGACAGGTTTATTGTGTATCCAAGATAGGCTTATCGTGTATCCTGTTTTTCCAAGAACTGGGTGTTGCACCTGTCTTACATGAACTTCGTTTGGAACACAAATAAGATAGGCTTATTGTGTATCATGTTTTTCCAAGAATTGGGTGTTGCACCTGTCTCACATGGACTTTGTTTAGAACACAAATAAGATAGGCTTATTGTGTATCCTGCTTTTCCAAGAATTGGGTGTTACACCTTTCACACATGGACTTTGTTTGGAACACAAATAAGATAGGCTTATTACACCATATCTCCCAAGCTCTTTAATGCCACATTGCGAAATGTCTTTCAATCACTGAACTGGGAAAACAAAGGGGTAAAGATTAATGGAGATTATTTAACTCACCTTCATTTTGCTGATGACGTAGTCATTTTTGAAACAACCGATTCAGAACTGCAGAGTAGGATCCCAGAACTTGCTGACTAGAGTAAAGAAGTAGGATTTAAAATGAACTTTCAGAAGACAAAAGTGATGTTCAATGCTCTTACAAGAAATGAAGATTTATCGATTGATGGAGAAAAGCTGGAGATAACAGACACGTACCTTTATCTTGGACAGCAGATATCAAGTGAGGATCACACTGATGAAGAAATTAATCGGCGTATAAAACTTGGCTGAAGAGCTTTTGGAGGAAACCGTGCAATTTTTAAAAGCAGTATGCCATTATGTCTTAAAAAAAATGTTTAATCAATGCCTTCTGCCAGTACTTACATACGTAGCAAAGACGTGAACCTTAACTGAAAATGGCATATAAATGTCTGCAGACAACTCCAACAGGCATGGAGAGATGCATGCTTTTTTGCATTATATGTATATATACCAGTGGTCTCTCGTGCCCATTTAGGTTGGGTGTGCGCTGTTATGGATAAAAACACGCAAAAATTTTATTATGTATTAGCTTTACTACCCGGCTTTGCCCTGTACAGAATGTATGGAATCTGTAGAATCAAACTGACCAAAAGCGTTACGAATTATTTAACACGCGTCCAGGAGACACAGCATTGGAACACTGACTGAACACAATTTGTTAACAATTTGTTATCGACGATCAAATGCCTCACGTACTTTCAGTTTCAGACGTCTTTCAGGGTCGAATCTATGGGATAAAACAGTAAAAAATTTATCTTTGCGAATATTTTATGAAACTGGCTGAAATTGTAATGAACACCATAAATCGTTAATAGGAACATGACCTCCAAAGTTCACCTGAATCGGAAAATAACTTTTTAAATTAGCCGTCAAAAGTTTATTAACCGTTTTTGCGTATATATTTCTGTTTATCGATGAATTAAAAATTCCATGCTTATTTTAAAACGTTTTGACCGGATTCCGGTGAAATTGTGAGGGTCTCCCCTTTTATCAGTTCATGGTGTTGACAAAAATTTCAGACCGTTTCGTTAAGATTTCGCAAAGTTGGTTTTTGCATTTTTTTATACACAGTTCTCAAAGAACAGAAACACCTGTGGATGAATGCAGTCACGTGCTCTCAGATTTGGTACAGATAACGATGACGTAGCAAACGACACTGACTTTATTGATTAGCTTATTAATTATTTCATAACTCGCGAACGAAACAACTTGGATATCTTAAAATAGTTGCGTTGACCTAGAAATTCCAGTATTAACAAGCTATGCAAATTTCACGATACCACAGTTCGGCGTTCGGGAGTTTTTGCTGCTTTAGACAAACAGACGTTTTGTGTTTTATATATAAGATACCGAGCTGCAAAATTCAAGCACTGTTTTTGAACATACGAAAGTATTTCTTTTGCTTAGCTGTCGTCTAATAACTTATGGAAAAGATCTTTACATACACTCCATTGTGAGAAAAATCTAAATCATGTGCAAATACTTAAGTGATGAACGAATTTTCGGTATTTTTTTATGAGTTTTAGATACAGCACGAAACTTACCTTATTTACTCTGCTTTACACAATCCGCAAAGCTCTGGCAGAAAATGGGATACTTAGTACATCGTCAGACTAAATGGATGTCAAAATTCCCATTGCATATTTAAATCTGAGCTCATAAACACATCGATTCACACAGTGACGAAAAGACAGAAAAACAGTAACTCGTAACAGAACGCTGAATCATGTTTATGACTCCACGCTATTCCAAACGCAAACAAGTATGACCAGTGGTGTTTTTTTTAAGCGCGCTCACCCTGGGAATTTAAACCGCTGCGTTGAAACCACGAGGAAATAAAAACAAGCCTATAGGGCCATCTTGAGAGCTTTGAATTACAGTTGCTTTAACGACTTGGAGTGTCATCTGGCAAAATAAACCTCCTGCAGCTGCAAATATTACTTACTACGTTTTGTTTACTGCACGAAACAACGAACCTTCTACCCTTCACGAAAATATGTCACAAAGGAATTAAGTACAGCCACACACGCAAAGCCTTAGGATAAACCTCGGCGAGTCTTATTGGAAATAAGTAAAATATATATACAGTATATATAACAGCAACTTGTATCATACGTTAAATTGCACTTCTCAGTGAGACTCAGGCGGTGCTCATTTTGGCTAGCACACCCTGAGAGTTCCGCTGTTACGTTTGAAACCACAGGAAAATAAGATTGTGAAGTACAGCGCCATCTGGGAGGAGCTTGTAACACAGCTGCTTTAAAATCGTCGGATGTGCGGACGAGAAACAGCACACCCGAGGATTCTAGCGAGAATGCGATATGCTTACTAAACGAACCCTTTCTTCTTAATGAAAACATTATGTGGGGAAATAAATTTTAACCACGACTTGAAGCCTTAGAACGAACTCTGGAGAGTTCTATTACAAATTAATCCGAAAAAATATAGAAAATATAGGTTAAATTGCGACTCTTTATAGGTATGCGCCGACACCTAGCACACCCCGAATATTCGCCCCTGATATACACACTCATGGACAATGAAATTTGCGCACCTAGAAGGAAGCATCGGATTGAACTGAAATTTTATGGACGTAATGATACTGATGAATGATACACATGATGGCAAAAACAGAGCTGCAAGACCCTTACAGAGGAATCTGTAGCACGCAGTCTGGACATCTTCAATAGCGTGTCGTACCGCGTCGTTACGGCGATACATGCTGCAACACTGTCCGGCATAACAGACACCTGATGTTGTCCTGCGGCAGACTGGCCCACACGTTTTGGACGGTATGCTCCTAATCCCGGATAATGCGGCACGGCGGCACCTGAAATTTTTAACTGGTCCCGTACATGCACGATAGGGGACATGTCCGGGGAGCGGGAAGGCCATGGAAGTGTCTGGACGTGACGTAGCCCGTCCTCGGCAACCCGAGACGTGTGCGGGCGGGCATTATCCGGCTGGTATAGCTCACAGGGAATCACGGCCAGGAATAGCTCACTGGGAATCACGACCAACCCGAGCCGTGTGCGGGCGGGCTTTATCCTGCTGGTATAGCTCACTAGGAATCACATCACATGGGGCCATAGGATCTTATCCACATACCTATGGCCCGTCAATGATCCACGTACCACTACTACAGATGGTCGGCAATGGTAGGCAAGGGCTACCCTGACCATAATACCTGCATTGCGGGAGGTGTTGCGCTCGATAACGAGGTTGGGATTGTGCCGTTGACCCGGAGACCTCCACACCCGGACACGATGATCATGTGTCCCCAAAACGAAGTGGCACTCATCTCTAAACACCACACGTCTCCAGTCCGTGGCGTTCCACGTCGCTCTGGCCTAGCACCACTGCACACGGAGCAGGCGATGTTCTGGTGTTAATGGCAGCACACGTAAGGGGCGCTGGAATAGGTTTCGCCTGTTAATCTGACTTTTAGAAATTTTAATATCTTTCATCAAATCAAAAGCATATGAATCCTTAAAAGTTTGAAAGCCATTCTAGTTTCAAGCAAAGGCTTAAATTTGATGTAATCATTAGGTTCGATTATATGCACAGAGATGTCATTTTATTAGGTATATAAACACCTGTACATAAATGTCTCACTGTAACAAGTTAGATCTCGTAAGTGCGATGTGCAGCATAGATTAGGCAGACCATCTGCCTAAGCATCAGGTAGCGTTCAAGTCAGTGTCGGAATAGGAACAATGAGCGACTTCGAACATAGCACTGCATTTGGTTTCAGGAATGCTGGCTCGAGAATCTTCCAAACGACCGTCTTTCCGCGCTTTTCGCGCCCAACCTTACCGAGGGTTTACCTTGAATGGTGCGACACGCAAAAACTTTCAGCAATAAGTGATCTTGTGCAGGAAAAAGACTTAGATGCCTTGGTAGTTTCTGATCATTTTAAGCGCTGGTTTCTGATCATTCTTCCTATATAGTTCCGGATTCGAAAATCGCGGCGAGGCATGGATGCTGCTTTTATCTAACAGCACTGGTTCTCTCCCTTCCGTGGAACATAAATTAGGAACTGGGGACTTCTTACAGCGCTTCGAGTTGCTCACGGTGGTTGAAACCTCCCCCTACTCCTCTCAAATCATTCGAAAAGAAAAATGAGTAATGTCCGCGAGTCGAAGGTTAAACGAAAGACAGACCAGTAGGTTAAACGAAAGACAGACCAGTAGGTTAAACGAAAGACAGACCAGTAGGTTAAACGAACAGAAAGCGGTTTTTCACCTCCTGAAAGAAGAGCTGCAGTACTTTGATTTCAATAACCTTTGCTTTCACTTAGGCATCGGAAGCATGCAATAAACTACTACTGGAAAACTTTAAAACGTTACGAGATAAAGTTTCGTGCTGTCCTTAACAAATCAGGAAGAGAAACACATGAAAAGCCGTAAAAATCGGGAAAGAAACATGAAATGCCTCAAGAAATCGGGAGAAGAAACACTAACTTCCCCCAAAATCGGGAAAGAAACATGGAATGCTGCAAAAATCGGGAAAGAAACTATGAAATGCCTCAGAAAACCAGAAATATAGCATATGAAATGTCTCAAAAATTGTCAAAAGATATATGAAATACCACCAAAAAATCAACATATGAAATGCTTCCAAAATACACGAAATGCCACAAAAAATAAACATATGAAATGTCTCCAAACTCTGGGAAAGATACATGAAATGCCACAAAAAAAAATTGGGGAAAAAAGCATATATCATTCAGAAAACCGTCAATGAAATGTGTTTGGTCAGCCTTCCAAGGCAGAAAAAATGCTGATCCGCCCCAAAGGTGAAGTGGTCTAAGCAATGGCTTCTGATCATTTGTCCGAGGTGGGTCCAGGATCGAATCCCCGTGAGGCATGGATGTTATGTTTGTCTTACGGTGCTGGCTCTCTCTTTCTTCCATTGAACCAGTTGTCCTAAATTAAGGAAGAGCGACTGCTTATAGCCTAATGAATTGCTCACGGTGTTCGTTAAACCTCAAAAAAAAAATCCTGAAGTTTTGGTAAGGGAAGGACGTACATCGATTTTAATTTTTGACAATTTTTATAGAAGCAACCAGACCACAGTTTTTTTCGCTTGGGGGTTTAACGACCATCATAAGGAACTCTGTGGGCTATAAGCAGTCGCCAGTTCCTTATTTAAGGTCAATGGTCCCAGGGAAAGGAGAGAGACTGTGCCGTAAGACAAATAAAACACCCATACTTCACAGGGATTCAAACCCGGACCCATCGTCAGAAAAAAGAGCTTAGACCACTGCGCCACTCAGGAACTTGGTTACCCGCTATGTAGAGGGTATTTTGAGAATGAGCATGTAAACATCGGTGATTAAATGTTTACGTTAAGAAGAGTAAAACAAGTTTTATTGCTTTCAGATCAGCCTACGTGTATTCATGTAATCAACTGCAAAAACCCATCCTCTCTCTCTCACACACATATACACGTATAAATCTCATTTTTTGTAGAAAACACCAAAAATTCCTCTCCCGGAAAAGCTACTGACAAGTGCAAGAAAACTGCTAACCGTGAAACCTTTGAGTTTAAATTCCTTTGAATATTATTTCCGTTTTGTCGACATGAAAATGAAAGAATGATTAACTTTTTTCTCATCCTAGGAAAAACGTTCAGACGTGCACCTAACAGAAACTTTTAATTGTGTAAATTTTGCATTACTTTTATGGTGAAAAGAAAATACTGTTAAGCTATTGAAGAAACGCTTGCAGTAATTCTGCTTTAAACGAAAGAGTTAATATTACCCTACCTGGTTTGCGATTGCGTCTAAGAAAACCCCAGAAACCGTACATGATGTTAAAGGTGGCCACTGTTCCTTCTGGGCTTTGTATTAAACGCTGAAAAATATTTTTTTACCCTTCCCAGTTCAGGATAGCGGGGTACTAAACATTTTCTTTCTTGGGTAAAAATTACTTAACATTAGTTTGATAAACTTAATTGATCAGTAAACATTCATGTGTTTGAGAAAGCACGTTCAGATTTCGGCATTTACAATTTTTACTTTCTTCGAAATCTCTTGCCTAATTGCCCGAACTTGCGTTGCTGGAAAAGCGATGAATGTCTAATGTGAGGACGTTTTCACGAAGGAGTGGAAAATGGATTTGTAATCAAATGAAATGTTAAGGAGACGGCTTTTTGCAGACTAATACTGTAGTTTAATTGTTCCCCGAAGGCATGACCGTGATGAATACAAAGGCGTTCTTGCAGTTCAAAGAAAATAATCCTTTGTTGATTTTTGGAGCCCGCCATCATTTCATCAGGGCAGGATAAATATTTTTTTTTATCGGTTTCCATAATCCAAGTTTCTGCAGCTATGGAAAATAATCTTCAAGGATTCAGAATACCTGCATTTCAAATTACTGAGAAATTTTCTCTGTGGGGAAACAAAGCACAGCTCTTCTCTCATGGATCTGAACCCTATTCTTTTTCAATACTTCTGCGTTTAAGTTGCATTATATCGTAATTATCTAGAGCAGAGATGACTACGGCCCGCAGAACTAAAATTTGCTGCCCGTAAATGTAAAATAAAAAACATTTCATTTGTGACTGAAAAGAAAGGGATAAAATCTGAAATGTTACATTCCATTATACGCGAAGATATGTGATGTGAATTTTCCCTGGGACTATTAAATACAATGGGAAGTGAATGTAACGGGTTTAACTAGTGGCTGATACCGTGCTCTTACACATGGGAAATTCGAAACATTTTTAAATGAACTTTATGCTGAATATGGTGATTTCCTTCTGCACAATCTGAGTGCTGGAAAGTGTTTGGCGAGAGTTCTCTATCTTCGGAAAGAACTGTATCTCTCTTCATTGGAAGAAAGAAATGATACTGATATAACTAAAAGTATGTCGGCTTCTTCTGCTTACTAGCTTTCCCAAATGATATCACGCAACATCTGAATACGCTAAATATTGCTCTGCAAGAGGAAAAATATCTGTAAACAGCCATACACGAGGGGCGTTGAATAACTTCTAAGACTGACCTTGAAAGTAATGGCTGGCGGCTGACACAAGTATTGCAAAGTATTGCATGATTCTTCAGCTGTATAACAGCCACACTATGTCGCTGTTATACAGCTGAAGGTGACCATGGGTGAACGACAGATGAAATTGCGGGACCAAGCGGTGATTGGATTTTCGACGAAGGAAGATGAAAGACCACGCAGTGTTAATGAACGTATGATCCGTGTGTGCATGGATGACGCACCTTCATCAGCCACAATCAAAAGATGGGCTGCTATCTTTAAACGGGGAAGAGACTCATTGGAAGACGACCCTCGCGAGAAACGCTCAGTGTAGAAGACCGCAGACGAAATGTGCCACGATGTCAAACAAGTGAATCGGTCTCGTACAGATGTCAAACAGATTAACGATGATGATGTCAAACAGATTAATGATGATGATGTCAAACAGGTTAATGGTGATGATGTCAAACAGATGAATGATGTTAGTTAATGATGATGATGTCAAACAGGTTAATGGTGATGATGTCAAACAGATGAATGATGTTAGTTAATGATGATGACGATGATGATATTTAATTATGATGATGGTGATGATGATGTTAATGATGGTTAATAACAGGTATATAAACAGGTTAATGATGATGATGTCAAACAGGTTAATGTTAATGATGTCGAATAGGCGAATCCGTCTTGTACAGATGTCAAACATGCTAATGATGATGATCTCAAACAAGTTAATGTTAATTATGTCAAACAGGCTAATCCGTCTTGCACAGATGTCAAACAAGTTAATGATGATGATGTCAAACAGGTTAATGATGATGATGTCAAACAGGTTAATGATGATGATGTCAAACAGGTTAATGATGATGCTGTCAAACAGGTTAAGGATGATGATGTCAAACAGGTTAATGATGATGCTGTCAAACAGGTTAATGATGATAATGTCAAACAGGTTAGTGATGATGATGTCAAACAGGTTAATGATGAAAATCCTCGGTGAAAATCCTCCAAATACGTAGCGTCAGTAAATAAATAAATGTATCGCTCTTTCCACGTTCCAGAAACACATGGCAACCGAAAAATTGTTTTCAGCCGCCGCCGTGGAATTGAACCACGGTTCTCTCGATACTTAAAAATAAAAATACACATAGCACCGTGGATTGTTAGTCACCGTGGCGTAAAGCTAACGAGTTCGGCTAGATATCGAGAGATCCGTGGTTCAATTCCACGGCGGCGGCTGAAAACCATTTTTCGGTTGCTATGTGTTTCTGGAACCTGGAAAGAGCTATATGTTTATTTTTTTACAGACGCCACGTATTTGGAGGATTTTCATCTTGGATCTCGCCCTTTGGATTTAACTGCGCAGGGTGTTGTTGCTCCGCGATTTTCTTCTGATTTGGGTGTGTTATTGGACTCTTCGCTCCTTAATTTCACGTTCACCTTAAGTATAAATATATCGTCTTTCATTTTGCTTCGTTTCGAGCGCGGTGAGTGCCTATTTTGTTGTATTTCATCTTATTTACGTTTGGCCGAGCTGGCCAAGCTCGCTACTGGGCGGTGCCATTAAAGATGGCGACTTCCGGTAGGGATAGTGATAGCCCTAATCTCTTCTTCTTTTTCTGATGCCCCAGATGGGGGTGTTGCCACGCAAGCGTCCGCTCGTGGCGTTGCCAATTTGCTTTCTCCAGCTACATCACATCTCCCGGCTTCCGCTATCGATGATGACGCAATGGACATCACTGGAAATGCAGCCTCTTCTAGCACTGCCGAGCCCAACGTGTCATTACCTTCGTTTTCTTCTGTTGCAGCCTCCAAAGTCTTTCGTCCAGCATCCAAGAATAATTATGTTGGCGCTGAAAAGCTGAAATCTTTCATTTCCCAAGCTGGCAATAATATCGTGCTTAATATCCCAGCCAGCTCTCCAGCTGGCACAGCTTTTACTGAGAATCTTGCAAAAGGCGTTCATTTCGAAGCCCTTCCGGACACTCCTTTGCGAGTATATGCAGATGCCATTGCACAGCGGTTCCCATCTGAATCTATTCCGCAAATGTATCGTAGAGGACGAGTTGTAGTTGTTTATCTGGCCACGGCTGAAATGGCGAAATCTCTCCTAACATCTGGTCTCACCATTGGTGATAGACATCTTTCTGCAGAACCAGTGGGCCAAAGACCCATTAACGTTTCTTTCTACCCGGTCCCGTTGGAAGTGACAGATCTTATGCTGTATGCTGTCTTATCTTCGGTTGGTCGGGTAGTTGGAGAACACTCTAAACGCATCTTGCTGCCCGAAACGACCCATTACGTGGTCCACGACATGCGTCGATCCAAGGTGCTCGCCGTGTTGCGAGGGTCATATTTCCATCACAAGAAGCAATCGAACGGCTTCCAACACACTTCACTGTTCGGTGCGAAGATCAGGTCAGGCACATAAACTTCCTGACGGAATTCCATTGTAGTCAATGTCACCAGGTTGGTCACTACTATAAGCAGTGTCCAGTTGCTCCACCAAAGTCTGTTTCGCCCGTCTATCAAGATCCGACGCCTTCTCATCAAGATCCTAGTAGCGCTCCGTTACCGACGGTGGTTCCTGCGAACAACCTACCGTCGGTAGCAACCTCTACGCCAATTGTTGTCCCACCTTCTCTCTCCGAGGAACACTACCCAGTTTTACAATCTTCAGCATCTTTTCGTGTTCCTGCGGACCCTACAGCAGTTGCTGAGTCCGTTGCGACTGACCAGTCTGATACCGAGACCTCGACCGCTGATGGCACTGCCTATCAAAGCGTCAGCGACCAAGCGATGAGTGATGGGACGGAGGGCTATCTCCAGACCCGTTCTGACAAAAGGGATGCCAAACCTCCTCGCTGCTCTACGAAACGACGGCGACAATCTGGCCACTCTACTCAAACCTCTCCGACTAAGCCTGCTGGTTCACCTGCTTCGGGTCGCCCTGTCAAGTCTTCCAAGCCAATTATCTACCTCCTGCCTCTTGAGGAATTTTCCGCACGCCTACACATGAATGTGTTTCCGGACACTCCTCTAACTTATAACGAATTGCACGACTTTGCTTGTGCCAATACTCTTCTTTCTAATTTACCCACCTATGTCAACCGATTTGAAGGTCGCTACCCAGCAGTTGAGAATCAACTGACACAACTGTTAACTCTTTACAATACTATCAAGAGTCCATCTGCCGAGGATGCTGCCACTCAGAAGTGCATCCAACGGCGGTACAACAATTTCCGTTCCCATTTGGAAAAGATTGTCACTGCCACTAGAGACATAGCACTTTCACTGTGACTTCCTTGAATTGTCGCGGGTTCGCGACACCAGTGTTGAACTCCCTCGTTTATGAGGACATTTCTGCCGCTGGTGGAGATGTTCTCCTTCTCCAGGAAACTCACTGCTCTGCTGACACTCCCACTCACCTATGGAGACGCTGGCCGTACACCTTTTACCACTCGTATCGCCTCTCGCGGTATGGTGGTATAGCTGTAGGTGTGCGCCAGCGGTTTTTGACTCAGCTGACTTCTTTTTCTGTGACAAATTTACACCTTGATTTTCTGCAGTGTTTTACCTTTTGTGTGCATAATGTTACTTTTCATATCTTTAATGTATATATTCCCACTGATGAATTATATGTTGCTCATCTTTTCAGTAATGTTCGTGCAGCGATTGCAGCGATTCCTCCCGGGGATTACTTCGTTCTTGGGGGGGGATTTTAACTGCACGCTGCAGCCTTCTCTTGACAGAAATTCGTCTTTTGGCGAATACCGCATGAATTTAGTTTCAGAGCTGACTCAGCTCCTTGATGATTTTCATTTTGTCGATTCCTTTAGACGGCTAAATCCTGATTCCATTTCCTTTACGTGGTGTAATCCGCCGACGTTCGGTTCTACTGCTGCGCGGTTGGACCGAATATATGTTTCTGCTTCCTTACTCCCTGCTATCACTGCTGCTCGACATTCACCTACTGTTTCTTCCGACCATTCTGCCGTTTCACTATCAATTTGCATCTCTCCTGCACCTTCATCTACGCGTCGTCATTGGACGTTTGATGACACTCTCTTGCAAGACCGTTCCTTTTGTGAGGAAGTTGAGAAGTTCCTTTCTGATCGAAAGCTGCTGCTCACAACGACCCCAAGCGCGTTGCGTTTGTGGCTTGATGTCAAACGGGATCTTCTCTTGCTCGTTCGTCAACTCTCCTTTACTATTTCCACCACTCGCTCGATGGAGGTGAGTAACCTACGAGGACTCCTCTCCGCGACGCCAATGTCTGACCCACACTATGCCTCCGTCCGTGATGAACTTCATGCCTGCCTCGAACCGTTTGCTCAGCAAGCAGTCCGTCGTCTTCGGCTCCTACGTATTTCACCATCGACGCATTCTTTCGAAGTCCTTTCGATGATGGAATCCATGCGACGCACGTCATCTTCCATCAGACATCTCCGATTGCCTGATGGCACTGTTACTGGCAATACAACACTCATCTGCTCTCATGTCCGTCACTTCTTTCAGGAGAAGTTCCGAGCGGTTGCGCATTGTTCTTCTTTTCCTTCCTCCTCTTTTCTTTCTTCTCAACCTCAGGTCCCGTCTTCTCTCTGCGCCCCTCTCATTACTGATTTTTCTTTGCCTGAATTGAGAGAGGCTTTTGCCTCCCTCAATCTTCACTCTTCCCCGGGACCTGATGGCCTCCAGCTCTCGTTCTACCGGGCCTTTCTTCCGTCACTCCTGCCTTTTCTCTCTGCCGCTTTTTCGTGTGCTCTTTCTTCTCCTGCGTTTCCGCCGGAATTTACAGTTGCACATGTCATCCTCCTGCCGAAGAAGGGTGACCTTCTGGACTTGTCGAATTGGCGCCCCATCTCTATTCTCAACCTGGACTACAAATTCTTCACTAAACTCCTTTCTCGCCGCCTAAATTCTGTTCTTCCGTTCCTCATATCCCCCGACCAGACATATACCGTGCCTGGTCGTTCTATTTCTAACAATATCTCCTTTCTTCATAACCTTTCCTTTCTTGCACTAAAACATTCCGAACCCCTAGCTTTGTTTAATCTTGACCAGAAATCCGCTTTTGATAACGTCTCTCACGCTTACCTTTCTGCCGTATTAACTCACTTTGGTTTTCCTCCCGCTTCTGTTTCTCTCATCCTTAGCCTCTACCGGGGCGCCCATTTGCACGTTCGGACGGCCACATTTTTGACGGCCCCGATTCCTTTTCGATCTGGCATCAGACAAGGTTGTCCATTATCAGGACAACTCTTTGCTCTCGCCTTTGAGCCCTTTCTGATTGCAAGTCGGGCGTCTCTCTTACCTGCGGTAGGACCGATTGTCTCTAGTACTCGGCATCACCGTTTTCTTGTCTCTGCTTACGCAGATGATGTTACCTTTTGTCTTCGCCGCGATGACCAATTTGATAGTCTTCTTGCCACTTATGAACAGTATGCTGCTCTCTCTGGTGCTGCCCTGAATATTCAGAAAAGTGCTGGCCTGTGGTGTGGTTCTTGGAGAGGCCGCACTGACTCGCCGTGGGGAGCAGTGTGGTCCTCCTCGACCCAAAAATTTCCTGGAGCACATTTTGGACACTCCTTTACCACAAGCAACGTCACTTGGCAAGCTCTTCGCCCACGACTTCATCGCACGGCTGGTTTTTGGCGATTTACGTTTTCCTTTTCCTCTTACTTTCAACGTGCTCAAATTGTTCATCGATATCTTCTCTCCCAATGCTTCTATCCCTGGGATTCCTGTGTGTTTAAATCGCATCATTTCTCTGCCATCAATAGTATTTTCACTTCATTGATATGGTCATCTAGACATTGGATTTCTGCTGCAACGCTTTCTCTGCCAACATCATTTGGTGGTCTTCATTTCCCGGATGTCAGAACATATTATCGAGCTCACCGAATCGTCTCCTTCATTCGTCTTCTCCTTTCGCCCTCCCCTGCACTTTCTTCTACCCTGAATACTCTTATTTCTATTCATGATCCATCCTTTACTTTCCTCCTTTTTCTTCGGATGGATTCATCTCCTTCTACTTCTAAACGCCTCCCACCACTTCTTATCGACGCTCTAGCGGTATTTCATTCTCTCCCGCTACTCCGCGCTCCTCCCTCTACCACCCTGGACCTGCTTGCAGAACCTCTTTTCTTTTCCACTCAGATTCATCCACCCGATCAACCATACTTTCTTTTCCCCTCTTGGTTCCGCTCAGGAATTCTCACTGTCGAAGCTTTATTAACTTCCGATTTGACCTGGAAACCCCTCTCTTCTCTTTGCCCTGACCCATCTTCCACCTTGGAAGAGGAGTATGACCTTCTTCGCTCCGCTCTCCGTACCCTCTTCCCACTTATGGTTTCTGACACTGGCCTTATTTCTGTCTCTGGACCGAGCCTCTCTCTTCCTTTCTTCCTTCTCTTTCGGGACTCTGTTGCTCCCATTTCTTCTTTTTCCACTGCCTCTATCTATGCGATCCTTCGTGCGCCCCTCACTTCTCCGCATGGTCTTCCTGATGCTTCTCCTTCTCTTCTGCTGCCTATCTGGTCTGCCTCTTTCTCTCCCCTTTCTACCCCGTTAGAGCGAAACATCCACTGGCGGTTTCTTCACCGCTGCCTTCCTGTTCCTTCTTCTCTCTTTCACATGTCTATTTCTTCTACTTCTTTCTGCTGCTTTTGTGGTGTTGAAGGTGATGTTCCTCATGTCTACTGTCACTGTCCCGTTCTCCTTCCACTTCTCAATACTGCCTTTCGTCTTGTAGGCACCATTTGCTCCAGAGACATCCCTTTTCAAGCGTACGAGTGGCTATTGCTTACCAAACATCCCCCGGCTATTTTGCCGGATGCCTGTGCCTATCTCTTCGTACTTGTGAAACATGTCGTTTTTCTTTATCATCAATCTCTCCGCTCTCCTGCTACCACACCTAGTATCCTCTCTGCTGGCGCGGCCTTACGGTCGATTTTTAGGAATCGCATCGTGTCTTGACTACGCCTGGAGAACTTCGCTGCTTCCACCCCTCAATCTCAAGCCTCTTTCCGGTCTACCTGGGCGCAGGGGACCGGTTGGTTCGAAATCACTGGATCTTCCATTCATCTTTCTTTCTGATTTTTTGTTTTTTTCCAGCTTCGAAGATCTGAATGCATCAGTCGAGATTTTGTGTTCTCTCTTCCTGGTGCTTCGTCACAGCGCCTACTAAGTGTTTGTCATGTAACTGCTTATGATTTGTATTGTAGGGGTTTTCTGCAATTTTTGTGTAATTCGTGTGCATGTACCGTGTTGTATTTGTTTCTTCGTTGCACCTGTCCTTAATACTTATTCTTCACTCATGTGTCTGCTTTTGCTGCCTGTACCTTCATTGAGTTGCGCACCGTGTATTTGTTCTCTAGGAGCAATACGAGAGGTATTGCCCTGCGATACTTTGTTCTTTCTGTTTTTTCTTGCTGCATTGTGTTGTATCTTTTAATTTATACCTTATTTCTGTCTTGCATTTTCACATTCTTTGACGTCATGTATTTTTTGCTGGTCCCATGTCGTTGTTTTTTGGACCGATGCAATACTGCACGGCTTGCTGTTTGTATTTTGTGTATCCTTGTGTTTCACTTGGGGAGTTTGCCCAAGTTTCCACTATGTTCTGTAATACTTATCATGTTTTTGTCACATATCGTGTGGCTTCTTGGATTGTGGGAACTTATGTACCTTTATCGTAGTATATGCTTTTGTTGTGTTTTACATGTTCCCTACTTTTTGTGCACTGCGTTGTACAGCCATGTTCTTGTAAATATATTTACCTGTTGTTTTGTGCTCTGCTTTCACTCGGCACGTCATCACATGCTTTATTAATTAATCATTACTTTTGCTTGTGCATCATCTTCCTCAAGCATATGTTGTTCCTTATCAATGATTTTAACGTTTTGTCATCCTTAGTTGACTGCCGTATCACATTCACCTGTAATATTTCATCAGTATCGCTCATTGTTTTGTTGTTTATTTTGCCATATGTGGTAAGCCTGTATTCCCTATGTTTTTGCCAATAAAGTATATTTTGAGATAACTGCTATAAATAAATAGCCAGTGCCGTTAATGCCCACCAGATGGAGACGTCTCAGTAGCTAAGCCCATTTCACGGATTTATGATGTCAGAAGCTGACTTAAAAATACACATAGCATCGTGGATTGTTGGCCACCATGGTGTAAAGCTAACGTGCTCGGCTAGATATCGAGAGATCTGTGGTTCAATTCCACGGCGGCGGCTGAAAACTATTTTTCCGTTGCTATGTGTTTCTGGAACGTGGAAAGAGCGATATACTTATTTTTTTATTTCTGGTTAATGATGTTAGTTAATGATGATGATGTTCATGATAATGTTGATGATGATGTTTATGGTGGTTAATAACGGGTATATAAACAGGTTAATGATGATAATGTCAAACAGGTTAATGCTAATGATGTCAAACAGGCGAATCCGTCTCGTACATATATCTGAAGAATTGAAGTTAAGTACCGGCAGTGTAGGGATCATTTTGCTTGAGAACTTAGGGATGTCAAAGGTCTGTGACACATGGGTTCTTCGAATTGTGACATTTGAGATGAAGAATGATCGTGTTGAAGCAAGTCGGTTTTAACTTGACCGGATTAACGGCATTCCACATGACTTCTATTCCTGCATTTTGACTGGTGATGAGACGTGGTTTCAGCATTGTAGCCCTAATACTAAACCAGCGAGCATGCAGTGGAAACATTATGGATCAAGATGACTGGTCGCCATCTTTCGAGAACATGCGACGTCGCATGGTTGGTTTTGAAATCCTCACTGAGCCAGGGTACACTTTACTATTTTAATAATAATAGAAGTATATGGTTGTCATTAGTTGCACTCCGCTTGTATTGCTCTTCTGTTGCTAGTAAGTGAACACAGTAGATGAATAATAAATGATAATTTGCTGCTCAAAAGTATTCCACGTGCAGACGAGAAAATGTTTTAGAAGATTAATTCCTTTGTGGGGGGTCACACGTTGATCTATCTCTTAAGCTTCATGAATGACACTAGTATATAACTGAAATATTGAAGTGCGTTTTCATTAGAGCAACAAAACTAATATGACATGGATTTGATGCTAAGGCACGCTAAAAGAATTTATGCTTCAGAATCTAATCAAGTTTAATTGGCATTGTGGTGTTTAATCCGTTTTAAAAAACAAACTGTAGCATCTGAATTTAAATAGATTTTGACGTTAGTGCGCTTTAAACTGTTGTTGTAAGAGTTATTAGCAAACAAAAATTAATAAACAAAAGTAATCAAAATTCTCTTTTTTTTTAACTATGGAATTTTAGGCGAATCTTAGCGTCATACGATGAGGCGATTTAGAATGATACTTCAGAATAATTTAGCCATAAAAAAAAAGTAAAAATTATGATTCCGAATACAGAAAGAAAGTGGAATTTCTTTTCTTTACTTTTCTTTAATCACAAAGAAAAAAGAAAGGGGAAAGAAAAGTGGTCATAGAAAAATGAACGTTTGAGCACTGAGTGGTATTTTCCTGAAAATCAATATTTGTTCTGATTCCGGTGTTTAACTTAGCCAAGCGTCCTTCTTCTTTTACCTAACGACACATTTTCGCTTTTAAGCTATAAAAAAAATTTAGGATTTTCCAGTGTGCGAGTATTTCTTTCTGAATGTAAAAAATACACCCTACGTTGCGGGATAAAGGAAAAAAAATAAGAAAAGGATTCTTTAAACACAATTTTCTTTCAGATGCTCTGTCTTGAGAAAATAATCGGGCCTTCAACGTAAATACAGTCATTTTCCATTCCGTGTATTTGAATTGTTGCCAGGCGAAGGAAATAAATTCTTATTACGATTAATGGAATTGAAAGCGTTCTTGTTTTCAACAAGAGATGCATTTCACCTGAGAAGAATATTTCTACCAAATAAATGTTTTACCTCGGGCAAAAAAAATAATTGTGAACAAACTGTAAATAATAATTTTCTTAGTTAAACTGGAAATTCGTGTATACTACTGAAAAATTATGAAAAAAAATTAGTCGTTGAATCATTTTACTGTCTGTTGAACTGTGTTATTCATATTGAAAGTATTTGCAGCACATGTGAATATTTCCAGCAGTAATGTATTTGTGTAACGAATCAGCATTTATATATTGTTGTAAACAGGTGATTTGTTTTCATTGTAATATATAGTGTGGATATGAATATTGTAAGACATTCTGTTATTAATATGGCGTTTTCAAAGTGTCGCACATAAATGTCATTTGCTGACACGTTTCCTGCACCAGTGTCATTTCTTTGGGCACGAAATCCGTTCATCCGTGTTGTTACCCTACGCATGGGACACTCTATCTCTCACTTCTTACTCATAGAAAACATACGATTTTCTATAAAAGGTTTTAATAGAATGTCTGTAAGACATTCTGTTATTAATATGGCGCTTTCAAAGTGTCGCACATAAATATCATTTGCTGACACGTTTCCTGCACCAGTGTCATTTCTCAGGGCACGACATCCGTTCATCCGTGTTGTTTCCCGACACATGGGACACCCTATCTCTCACTTCTTACTCATAGAAACCATACGATTTTCTATAAAAGGTTTTAATAGAATGTCTGTAAGACATTCTGTTTTTAATATGGCGTTTTCAAAACTGTCGCACATAAATATCTTTTGCTGACACGTTTCCTGTACGAGTGTCATTTCACAGGACACGAAATCCGTTCATCCGCGTTGTTTCCCGACGCATGGGAGACTATATCTCTCACTTCTTACTCATAGAAAACATACGATTTTCTATAAAAGGTTTTAATAAACACGATTGCATAATCCGTTTCCAACTACCTACCCGTAAGGAACGTATGCTTTCCATAATGAGTTTCAGCGAAATTT
This sequence comes from Macrothele yani, assembly GCA_039090855.1. Taxonomy (NCBI): domain Eukaryota; kingdom Metazoa; phylum Arthropoda; class Arachnida; order Araneae; family Macrothelidae; genus Macrothele; species Macrothele yani. The sequence goes on along the minus strand of CM077010.1, from coordinate 69,933,679 downwards.
AAAACGAACACGATGGCATAATCTGTTTCCAACTACCTACCCGTAAGGAACGTATGCTTTTCATAATGAGTTTCAGCGAAATTTAAAACGAACACGATGACGTAATCCGTTTTGAACGTATAATCCGTATAAAACATGTTTTCTATGAGACGTTTAGCGCCACTTTACGCAAACATGATTACATAATCCGTTTTTTGCGAATAATTCGTACAAAATAGATGTTTTCTGTAAGAAATGTTTGCACCATTGTACACAAACCCAATTATACACTGAGTTCGATTTGCATTAGGGACACTCCTCGTTTTACATATCTGGAGCTATAACGAAGTACCATGGGATAGCAACGTATGACGTAGAAGTCTTGTCTTAATTCTACGTTAATTAAAACACCAACATACTAAGAAATAGTTCCTAAATGAAAGAAACCTTAACGGCCAGACGAAACATGTAAACAACAGAAGTCAACTTACGGAAAAAGATGCTTTATTCAGGATGTAGCAAATACATTGTAGCATAGCATATTGCACTTAACTCTGCACACACAACACAACTCTTAACACAATGCTCTTTTCGTAAAGCGCCTTTCAATAATCAGTTTAAAACCCAACGCTCTCTTACAACAGTTTAGTCGTCGCTTTTATCTCTCTTTCTTATCAAAACAGGCATACGTCACGTTCACTAAACTTCAATTGTGTTGCCAACAGTATTAGTTTGAGAGAAACGATATCACGTTAAAAGTGAAGAATAACTGAGAATAAACTCAAGATTTACATAGGGAAAGAAACTAAAAAGTAAAGTTAATTTAGAATATACGTCATAAACGTCACGTGTAGCTACTATAGATTCTGCACACCCACCTATTCGTTGTATGTAATCAGCAAACGTTTGCCAGTAATGGAAAAACGTGGTAACTTATGCCAATTTCGCAAGTACCAGGTAGTTGGGGCCCAGAAGGCAGATCCCAGTATTTTGGGAACAACTGCATTTGTTGACTGCTCCAGTACTTCTGTATCAGGAATGTACCAGGACTGGAATAACCATGCTGCACAGATATCCAGCAGAAGGGCTCACATTGATAAGCCACGTACGGTTGATCCTAGAAGTGAGCGTCGGGTGTCATGACGTGTGTCTCAGCAAGGATCTGCAAACGTCACCCAGCTCACCGACCAGTATAAAAGCGGTGCAGTTCGAAATCAGTATGGGTAAACTATGTAAGTCAACACAGTTTGAAATACGGATTATACTGTAGTTGTTTCCCGACGCATGGGACACTCTATCTCGTAGGTGGTATTGAAAATGCAATATCTCCGTTCTAGATTACCAAGAATGCATCAAGAATACGCCATTTTCAGAGCAAAATCTCATCGTGGATGCAGCTGTGGGACGAGAAAGGTAGTGGATGAATGTGGCCGTCGATACCTGACTAGTGTAGTCGCAACCAAACGGAGAGCAACAGGGGCAAAAATAAACTCCAACTTCAACAAGGGAGATACCAGAAACATTTCCATCAAGGACATCAGGCGATTATTAGCAGCAGTAGGTTAAGGGAGCAGCAGATCCATCAGTTTACCATTTCTAACGCCACATCACGGGACAGTACGCCTTAACTTTGCAAGAGAACTTCGGCAACTACACTCAAGATAATTAGATACGGGTGTTCAGGTCCGATGCGTCTCGTTTCCAGTTATTTCACGCAGATGGAAGGATGAAGATGTAGCAGAAACCCACGGAGCAATGAAGCCGGCATGTCAGCAAGAAACTTTTCAGGCTGGTGGAAGCTCAGTTATCATCTAGGGCGTGTTAAACTGGACATCCAGTACATCAAGATACATCTATGAATGGTCCACGATACATGTACATCCTTGGAGACCATCTGCGTCCGTCCACAATCATCATGTATCCACAGGGCAACGGACTCTTCCGGAAGAGCAATATGACTCTTCACAGCACCACTGTGACTAGAACATAGTTAGAAGATCATTCAGCAGAAGTTCCCACTTCGGAATGGCCTTCCCGTTCTCCGTGCATGAACCCTATTGAAAATCTTAGTGATAATGTGGAAAGTTCATTTCGAATTTTGAAGTCTCCACCCAGGAATGCGAATAAATTATGGGTAACAGTGCAGCAAATATAGGTATAGATACCCGTGGAAAACATTTGTGATTCAGTATATCCAATGCATTGCAGTGTGATTGCCATTATACGAGCGAAAATCGGACCTACCCGTTACTACTTAGTTACTAATGATTTCTGTCCACTCATTGTATGCTTGGGATTACTAATAAAGGCAGAAAGCGGAGCTCCTGGATCATGGAGCGTAAGGCATTTTCACGAGGATAAAGAATACAAAGTAAGGATGGGCTGAATACATACGGTGAAAAATGGACAGTCGCTGGGTCACTGTAATTCTAAACTGGATACTGATAAACACAAAAATGTCCGAGAGGAAGGCTGCATTAAAAATATTTTGTACGAGGACAAATGACACGGATGCAACATGGGAAGAGCAACCTTGGGATGATACACTATGTTGACCAAAGTCACCGGACACACCTTCAAAAACAAATGAAAGGGTCCTCTGCATTGTTAAGATGCGCAGCACAGCTGCAAACGGTATATAAGCAAGCCTGCAGCTGGCCGCGATCATATCACACCGTGAGGTTGAGTGAAAATGTCGCGGGGGGAGAAAACTGACTTTGAGAAAGAAAAAATTGTTGGGTGTTATATTAGTGGGTTGTCCATAAGAGAAACCGAGAGGTGTTTAAACATACCCAAATCAACTGTTTTGGATGTACTGAATAAGTGGAAGACACATGGCGTGCCTGAAGTAGCAAAACGTACCGGGGCAGACCAAAGAAAATCAGTGAGAGGACGTCAAAACCTCAGGAGAGTCGTTACAGCTAAGGGACGGAGTACTGCACAACACCTCAGTGCACAGCTAAATAAAAATGCTGGAACTTTGGTATGTACACGTACTATTCGCAGATAACTTCATTCCATGGGTTACCGTGGTCGTGCGCCTGCTCATAATCCTTTCATCTCCACTCGGAATGCTACTCGTCGCTTAGCATTGTGTAAAGAACATTTATCGTGGACCGTAGATCAATGGGAACGGGTCCTACGGACGGATGAATCCATATGCACGATCCATCAGGTTTATAGGCGTGTGTGGGTATGGCGGCCATGAAGGGAAGACTATTTGCTACAGTGTAATGTCGTTACGGTCAAGTTTGGAGCTGGCAGTGTACTCGTGTGGGGATGGTTTTTGTAGTATGGTCCCGGCCCATTGGTAATCGTGGACATACCTGTTAACCAGAACCTCTACCTCGATATTCTGGACAATTATGCCCTACCAAGTATGTGACAGTACAATGGAACCGAGCCTTGTTGGTGCAAGCAGGATAATGGACAGACCCATAAAGCAAGAAGTGGTACTAGGTGGTTTGACGTTAATTCCGTATCGTGTTAGACTGCACAGGACAGAGCTCTGATATTAATTCCATAGAGCACATATGAGATGAATTAGAGCGCCGCATAGTAAGTTTGGAACCAAGGCCAACTACTAAGCAACAGTTAGCGGCAGCATTATGTACTGAATGGAAGCGTATACCTATCGCTGTGTTCCAAACTTTGTCGAAAGCATGTCTTAAAGGGTCAGTACATGTATTAAAGCCAAAAGTGGATCGACACCGTACTAATGTATGTCAATAAATGCTATGATGTGTTTTCTTTCTACGTGTCCGGTGACTTTTGTCAATATAGTGTGTATCTAGGGGTGTATCGACAGTGCTTGTTGATTCATCACCTTCGGCCGCGCATTAATTTCTTATCGTCTTTACTTATCAAAGTTCCGTAAATTCTATGTAACCTTATGTACGCCACCCAGGTGGCACAGTGGTCTAAGCGCTAGTTTGTGACCATTTGTTCGAGATGTATCCCGGTTCGAATCCCGGTGAGTCACGGATGTATTGTGTGTCTTACGGCACTGGCTCTCTCCCTTCTCTGGAATCAGTGTCATTAAATTAGGGACGAGCGACTGCTTATAGCCCGCTGCGTTGCTTACGGTGGGCGTTAAACCTATAACTAGAATTATACCTTATGTACCCAAATAGTATAACTATACTAGTTATGTGAATTTCTTGGCGTTGAATATAAATCGAAGTTTCTAAGCTTTTGCACATCAACCAGATGGTTTTTTCAAGGAAGCTAGACAGCAAACTGCAGACTGAATAATAGAACGCTGCTTCAACAATTTAAACGCGGTGACTTGACTTGACAATAAACGAACAGGTGCGAACGCAATTAGGCATTCAAAAACACGAGGCGTTATGCTCGTTTAGCACGCGGAATCATGGAAGAAAAATAAAAGGTATTCACCGCTTGAAGAGCTGGTTCCAAACCCAAGGTAACCCCAACGAAATGCCATCAGTTCATGACTCGCTGTTAGTTATGATCTCCAAAGTTTTGCGAATGACAGTAGATTTTGGGGTGGAGTAGGGAGCTAATTTCTTTATGTCATCCCATATAAGAGCAGCGGACTTGAAATTGACTTCTGTGGATAGGGACGTGGTTACTTTGCTGTATTTAATGTTCCTTTAATATTCGTTAACTCTAATACTAAGTGAAAATACTCCAAATACGTGGCGACAGTTAATAAATAAATAAATAAATACATCGTTCTTTCCACGTTCCAGAAACACACAGCATCCAAAAAATTGTTTTTCAGCCAACCGCTGTGGAATTGAATCAACAGAACTGTCGATATCGCGCCGAGTGCGTTACATTTACGCCACGGTGGCCAACAATCCACGGTGCTATGTGTACTTAAGTCAGCTTCTGACATCATAAATCCGTAAGATGGGCTCAACTACTGAGACGTCTCCATCTGGTGGGCATAAACGGCACTAGCTATATATATTATAGCAGTTAAATCCAACGAAATGCCATCACAGCTATATATATGTCTCAGTAGCTGAGCCCATCTTACGGATTTATGATGTCAGAAGCTGACTTAAGTACACATAGCACCGTGGATTGTTGGCCACCGTGGCGTAAATGTAACTCACTCGGCGCGATATCGAGAGTTCTGTTGGTTCAAATCCACAGCGGTTGGCTGAAAAACAATTTTTCGGATGCTGTGTGTTTCTGGAACGTGGAAAGAGCGATGTATTTATTTATTTATTTATCTAATTCTAAGTAAACGTTTTGTCATTCCAATGTAGTATCGCTTGGACCTGTCCAGATATCGTAGAGGAATGACATAAACACCTGCCTCATTGGAAGGCGGGGCCTTGTCAGCATTTTCCTTAAGCATGACGTATAAAGACGTCAGAGACCTGATGCCAACACCAAGGTTCATCTTCTTCAGCGTATTCTTGAGCCAATAGGAAGCATTTGGTATGTAGGGAATTGAACCCAGGCAACATAGCTGCGACATAGAAAGATTAATCTGACTGGTTCTGGCTTTCTCGATATAGCTACGTACCAGGTTCGGGCGTATCTTGCCTTAGCGACCTACTCGATAACGTTTCTCAATTCGCACTGCCTAGAAAAAACATCTGAGGAGACTGCAAAGGCTATTCGGACTCGAGAACGGAAGAAAGCTGTCTTGTAATCAGCGGTGCAGAATAAGCTGCTGAGCATCAGGTTGGGGACGGATGTGGGTTTATAACAGACTTCTGTTCGAAGGGGATTTTCAGGTGTACCTTATGCACTCTTTGTGAAAACACAAATTTTCAGGAAACAGGGAACGAACCCTCATTCGTCTGCTCCGGAATCGAATGTTTTCTTTATTAAAATACACCGGCGGAATTTATCGCTGCAACTTTTCTGTCTTGGCCTATGCTTCACCTCTGTTGTACGTCACACTTTTCGCATGCTGATCCCTTCTTGAGAATAAGTTTTTCAGCACTCTCGGTTAGAATGCAAAAAGTTCAATAAAAAATGAAGGAAATGTCATCACATGGCACTTAAATTCCGTACATTTTTGGTGTTCCCGAAACCATCCACAACACATGGTAATCAATTTTTTAGGATAGAAGGATTTCTAAGCTCGCTCTGGGAATAAATACGAAGGATATGCCAGGTACTGAAATGAATGTTATTTGCCCTTGGGAAGAAAATACATGTAGTTAAAGACATTTTTGCCAGAAAGGACGTACCGGTTCCATTGGTTTACAACTGCCATTTACTCGATTTGGGTACTGCCAGATCTCCAACCTGAAACCCTACACTCAGTAAAAATGCAAGTAAATGCCAACTACAACAGAAAGGCAAAACCAAATCAATTAAGAATCACAAAAAATGCTTCCATAATGCGAAATCAACTCTATAAAATTTCGTGTCAAACTACTGTAATTATTAACTGACTATGAAGGACATGTATTGAATTGTAATTCTCACGAGAAATTTATAGTTGGGTTACTTTTCACTGTGAACTTAAAGTTTAAATTCATTGGGTTGCTATTTCTTAAATAAATTCTTCTTCTCCTCCATCAACATTATAGTGGTTTTGTTATTCTTTGTAAAGTAGTGTTTGCGAGAAATGAATTTCACAATCCAGAATCACGAGTTTCTTCATTCCATTTTTTGTATTATTTCTTGTGTATTGTGTAGTGTAACGTACCAGGAGATGTGACGTACCTGCCAGAAGGACGCACACGACATAAAGGCAGATAGGATTCAGAACACATGTCTGCGTAGCTCAATTGGTAGAGTGACTTATTCCGGAATGAGGGGATCCGGGTTCGAACCCCGGCGTGGATAAAAATGACGGAGAAATTTACTTCGTTATAATGGCGCCCGAACTATCCGGATGACCCGACCGTTCAAAATCTCGCAATGGTGTGATGTTATTTCCACACCGCGAGATAGGAAAAATAAGAGAATCCCTTCTCCAGCACTTCGAATAAAAAAAAATAAAAATAAGGGGGAGATGATGTAACGTACCAGGAGATGTGACGTACCTGCCCGAACGACGCACACGACATAAAGGCAGATAGGAATCAGAATAAAACGTCCGCGTAGCTCAATTGGTAGAGTGACTTATTCCGGAATGAGGGGATCCGGGTTCGAACTTCGGCGCGGATAAAAATGACGGAGAAATTTACTTCGTTATAGTAGGATCTGAAACGTAGATGTGATGGAAATGTAAATGTTCACAGCGTGTATTTCTTTTTATGGAGTTTTATGATCTCTGTGTTTTCCAAAATTTAGTCAATAAAAATCGAAAAAAAAGACAGCTTTATTATTTTTTCCTGTTCTTTATTTTAAGCCCCGCAATCCCTTCGGATTTAGCAGAGAGGTTCTTTAGTGAACGCTTGCGGACTTTTGTTAATAACAATGCTTAGCACGTTTGTCCTGAGTGGTCGGTTATTCTTTTATTTATCCAAGGCAGTAGTCGGCTGTGGTTAACCGAGGTACGGCCGTGAGATACCGAGAAAAAAGAGAGAGAGAGAGAGAGAGAGAGAGTAAAGTAAACAATTCCAGGAGGGGTTTTGCTTCGTTCTGCGAAGAAAGTAGGCAGACATACCTTCTAGCCCAACAGACTCAAATTTCCCCAAGGGCGATCGTAACTTCGAAGCTGAGGCACTGGTTATGACCAACACATTGATTTACGACTAACAATTGCCGTCGATCATAAGAAATCTTTCCCAAGGAAAGAAATGCTGACAAATGTGCTTCAATGGGATTTAAACTGCCTCATATCAACAAGTAAAGAATTAGTACTTATCTTTTGTGAAACTAAAAATCCTAAAATGTTATCAGAACAGAATTTCGCAGGAAAAAAGGTATGAATATTTCATGTCTTACTAAGAAACTTAGTGAACTACAAAATTTAATTTTACGCAGCGGAGTGTTTCATCCTCGGTGGGGAAAAGGCAGCAACTGGAATTGCGGTACACATGCGGCTATGTAATTTAGACGATGGAATTTGTCGTAATTCTCTGAGTGACAATAGATGAAAAAGCTATGCGCATAGCAGTTAGTTGCGTGTAATTTTATATTGCAATAGAAAAAACCTGACAAGATAGCAAGCAGTTCAGTTCCAACTTGGGAGTTAAACATCCTCCATACCATTTTGTTATGCTCGATCAGATGAAGCGTTAGAAAATTTTATCTCTAAAAATTATTCAGAGGTCTAGGATTGCACAGAATGTCACAAAAATATTTGAATTGAGTATTTGCTAAAGAAGATTTTCACATCAATCAGACGGCTGGTTGATGTGCGAAAGCTTGGAGACGCTTATTTGTATATTCCTACGCCAATAAATCGGATTACTACTAATACTGTTATTATTTTCTACATAATTGGTGTATTATTCCTCGTCATTAATTTAAGATAATTGTTTTTCAGTGTGTTTTCCTACATTATCTTTTATTGCATATCGAAAATCATCTTGTAGGAATTTTCTTTCAAAAATTAAAGTTTCGTAGATTAAAGCAATAGTTTAATAAATTTATTACTTGGCTTTTATTGTCATCATTGTTTGGGGGTGGGGGAGCAACCACCGTGAACAACTTGAGGGGCTATATGCAGTCCACCCTCCCTAATTTGGGGTCACTGGTTCCAGGGAAGGGAAAGAACCAGTGACGTGAGAAAAACACAGCATCCATGTCGCATCGGGATCGAACCCGGACAAATGACCAGAATCCAACGCTTAGATCACTATGGTACTCGAACGATTCATTTCCATGTTATGCCTGTGAATTGCATTGAAATTCACACATGCTTTTGGCGCAGATCACATAAGAATATTATTATTTTTGTCAATAAATCTTCTTCATCTACCTCTCTCCACAGTAAGACTCTAACATTTTTCTCCTATTTTATCAGCGGCAGATTTTGCACTTTGTCTACAGAATTCTACATCTGTTAATGCAAAACTTCCATTTCCCATTTGACGCACATCTTCACGTCAACTCAATATGTTTCTATTAAATTTTATCTTTCCTGAAAGAGTCATCTGCTCAATCAGAAATGCTTCATTACTAACTGCGTTTCGTCAAAACATCTAATTATTTTTTTTAGATATTCATCCCACCACTCATGTTTATACTCATCGCTACACAATAAAATTTTTTACTGAATTCAATAGCAATTTTGGTCTTGAACAAATAACACATTTAGCCCTCAAAAGTAGCAATTTAATATCCAACTTAAATAATGTATTTTTGATCAGTCTGTAAGAAACAGTATTTGAACCCTCATTGAAGAACATTGACATAGGAAATACCACGCTATGAAACATTTGTCGGAGGTCCATTCAGATTTGTGTGTAAGCGTCGTAAATGATTTCACGGTTGACAACTAATCACGTGATAGGCAAGGGAGTTAAAAAGGCAAAACGGCTCAGCAAAGCTGAGTTCTGTCTTTTTCATCTGGGTGTATGTACCAGTGCATTTGAGTGACCATGTACGGAGAAGGAATGCCTGAGCGACGTTATTCGGAACCCCATCATCACTGCGACACATTTACCAGATGCTTCGTCACAGTACTAGGTACGACTGATTAGTCTCTGCGTCATATCGTCGGTGAAACGTATCGGGATACAACAATTATTGGTCGATTACAACGACAGTAGTTAGGGGAAGGTCACGTGCCTTGCCGTAGTGCGGCTGGAGCATGTGGGCGAACGGCAGTTCCCCTTGATCGCCGTATTCGACGGCAAGTCGTAGAAGCCCCACACTCCACAGTTGTCGACATACGGTGAGGTGGACTGGAAGTTATGGACATTCCATATCGGCTTGGATGTATATCGCATAATGGCTAAGGCAAGTTTGCGCTCTCGCCATCCAGTGAGACAAACTACCACTCACTGCAGCACATTGACGGGCAAAGCTGCAGTTTTTCCGTAACATGCTTTGCAGGATAAATAGAACCATGTAGTATTCAGCGACGAGTCTCGCTTCTCCCTTAGGGGTCGACGATCGCCGATTGAGAGCCTGGAGACGACAAAGTCACCTTGAAGATCTTGCTCCCTTCATGAGCGTCATACAGCTTCTCAACATAGTGTCATGTTTTGGGGCTGCCAGTATTAAAAACCGTTCACCGTTCTCCGCTCGTACGCATAGTATGTACATTGACAGAAGGACGATACGTAGGTTAGGTGCTGCAACCCGTCTTGTTGCCATATCTCAGTGGTATCCTTGATTCCCATTTTCAACAGGGTAATGCATGTCTGCACACTGCCAAAATTAGCAGATAGCATCTACAGTGCGTCTAGGTGCTGCCCTGGCTAGCGAGATCCCCAGACTTCTCCTCAATTGAGTACGTGTGGAACGTCGTTGGCAGATATCGTAACGTCTTTGCATATTTCCCGGATTGTGGACACAGATCAACGACGAATGATGAGTTATGTATCTCAGGACATCATCCGGGAACTTTTCACTCGATGTCACGCCGTATTGAAGAATTCAGAGGCTACTAACTCAAGACATATTACAGTCTACTGATTCAGGATATATTGCAGCCTACACACGCAGGACATATTACAAACTACTATATTACAGCTTACTGACTCAGGACACATTACAGACTACTGACTCAGGACATATTACAGCTTACTGACTCAGAACATATTGCAGCCTACGCACTCAGGACATATTGCAGCCTACGCACTCAGGACATATTGCAGCCTACACATTCAAGACATTACAAACTACTATATTACAGCCTACTGACTCAGGACATATTATAGCTTACTGACTCAGAACCTATTGCAGCCTATTGACTCAGGACATATTACAGCTTACTGACTCAGAACCTATTGCAGCCTACACACTCAGGACATATTACAGCCTACTAATTCCGGATAAACGTATTACAACCTATTGACCCAGGACATATTACAGTCTACTGACTCAGAATATATTACAGTCTATTGACACAGGACATATCACAGCCTACAGACTCAGGACATATTACAGCATACTGATTGAGGATATATTGCAGTCTACTGACTCAGGACATATTGCAGCCTACTGATTCAGGATATATTACAGCCTACTGGCTCAGGACATATTGTACATCCTACTGACTCAGAAAATATTACAGCCTACTAATTCAGGATATTACAGCTTACTGACTAGGGACATATTATACCCTACTAATTCAGGATATTACAGCTTACTGACTAGGGACATATTATACTGTATTCTTTCCATTGCATTCATTTAATCCCTCAGACCATAAACGAATTCTTTCCCACCTACTTTTCTACATGTGTGTTAAGTTTCGTTTCCTTTTATGCATTTCTTCACGGTGTGGCATTTTTTTATGTCCAGCAGTGTATGTTTCACTATTGAAGCCAGCCAGCTGAAAAACAAAGTACATGCTGAAGGGGAGCAAATAGCTAAGTTTCAGGGGTCAGGTCGTTTTAAAAGCTACAGCAAAAAACAAAACAAATTCAAAATTCATTAAAATGAGAACAACTGACAGTTACGTATTGGTACATTGTCACAGATTTGGAACTTAGCAGACAAGACACCATTCAGAAGAGATTCCATAATCCTGTCATAGAGCTATAAATAACCTGTCTTGTCTATCGCAACTGTAATGCTAGTTCATAGAAGCCAAAGCTGAATGAACGGAAGACTACGAAAAAACGAATATAGCTTCTGTAATGGCGAGTAGAATCAGTTATGTGCGATTAAATCGTACAAGAGTAAAAAGGCTTCAAGTAACGTGCAAAAAGATATATAATGAAGCATAAAAATTTAGATTCGAAGGTTAATTTTGTATAACGATAAACTCTGTCGTTAATCTAAACAGATCCAGAAATTTTCACAAAGAGGAACTATCCAGGTTTTAGAAAAATTAACTCGAAAAATCAAACAAAGGGCACAGATGCAGATTCACGATGAACTGGAAATGTCGATGAAAACATTTGCCATGTCTAAAAAAGAGAGCAATCTCTGTGCTGCTCTTGGTATACAATGAGTTCATTGAAATACTGAAGTAGAAGGATAAGCTAATTTGATGGGAAACACATTCGATTGAAAGCAATTCCTACGGAGAAGTGGAGGAGGGATTTAATAAATTTGGAGCTGAAGAAGCTCTTTGCACTTGAAAATGAAGAAAAAAGCACTCGCTGTGATTCTAAAGAGGTGCAATGTGTCCAAATAGTAAAACTCTCTCTCTCTCTCTCTTCTCTCTCTCTCTCTCTCTCTCTCTCTCTCTCTCTCTCTCTCTCTCTCTCTCTCTCTCTCTCTCTCTCTCTCTCTCTCTCTCTCTCTCTCACACACACACATCGCACGAGATTCCACTGCAAAAATGGAAAACAGCAAAGAGAAGGGTCGAGAAGTATCTGCAGAATATACTCAGAAAATGAGAAATAATTAGAGAGAAAAGATTGATTTGAGAATTTCTTATAACAGAATGGCAGGGAAGATAAAAATCGATATTCACTAAGGGAAATATGGAGTCCGAAATTGTTAATTTGAAATAATTCGAAGTGACTCGCAGTGTGAATCATGTCACATTAATGATAAGGACAGTGACTATAAGTTTTCAATTTGATGATAACCCGATAACGCCGATGAGGGCTCAAGTAAACGGAAAAGGGAGCATGTGTGTGTATGTGTGTGCAGAGCTTCTTTCTCGACGAAGCGCACCGGAACGGCGTTCGGCCATCTTTCTATTACGATATTTTTGGTTTTGAATTTTGGAATAATAAGTTAACCCTGTTGTTTTTGATTGTTAATCAAGCTGTAAAGGTTTCTTTGCTGTGCATAATGTATCACTGTTCAACCATTGCACAGCAATACATTATATGCTCGTATAAAGGGAAATATACACTCAGTAGACAAAACATTAGAGCCAGGGGTGACGGGCAGTTGGCACGGTATCCCCGGCGCAGTGGGGGACAGACCCAAACCGAACGTAGGCGATATATATAGGCGGACAGCAGAGCTTTCCATCATTGTATCGAAATGGACGAACATGGGTAAACGTAATGATCTGCGGAACTTTCATTGTGGATGTATTGTCGGCACAAGGCAGAAGGGTCATTCTATCGCCCAAATGGTTTAAGCGGTAAGAACACTAGGGTTACATACACTGACGGAAAAAAATCCGAACACCAAGAAGGGGTTGTGTTAGATAAACGACAGTTGGTAGGCGGTGAGAGTACATCTGTAAGATGACGTCTATACAAATTTCGCGCTCGGCGCATACGTGTGGCGCTAGTAGCGCCCCTCGGAACATGCAAAGCAGGTTTGCTGTAAATACGCGCTGTAACGTTTGTGAGCGTTAGTTATCGTTGAGATTCGACGTAGTGTGTTGATGTTAGTCAAGAATGCCTTTAAGAAGACGAAGAAGCTATTATCGACAGCTCACGGAGTTTGAACGAGGTCGTGTAATAGGGCTACAAGAAGGTGGATTTTCTTTCCGCAATATGGCAGAACGACTTAGCAGGAATGTAGCCACTGTGCATGATTGTTGGCAGCGGTGGTCAAGGGAAGGTACTGCCTCAAGAAGACCGGGTTCCGGCCGGCCACGTTGCACTTCTGAGAGGGAAGACCGCCGTGTACGGCGTATGGCCGTGGCGCATCGTACTGCGTCTGCGGCAGCAATTCGAGCTGCAGTTATCACCACAGTGACACAACGAACTGTTACAAATCGGTTACTTGAAGGACAGCTCCGAGCCAGACGCCCTGTAGCGTGCATTCCACTTACTCCAAACCACTGTCGTTTGCGACGTCAGTGGTGTCAAGCTAGAGCTCATTGGAGGACGGAGTGGAGATCTGTTGTGTTTCTGATGAAAGCCGGTTCTGCCTGGGTACCAGTGATGGCCGTGTGTTGGTTAGAAGAAGGCCAGGTGAGCGCCTGCAACCAACCTGTCTGCGGCCGAGACACACTGGACCTACACCTGGAGTTATGGTTTGGGGAGCAATTTCCTATGACAGTAGGAGCACTCTCGTGGTTATCCCACGCACCCTGACGGCACAGTTGTAGGTCGGTCTGGTGATTCAACCTGGTGTGCTGCCATTCATGAACAGCATTCCAGGGGGTGTTTTCCTGCAGAATAACGCTCGCCCGCATACTGCTGTTGTAACCCAACATGCTCTACAGAGTGTCGACATGCTGCCGTGGCCTGCTAGATCACCAGATCTTTCTCCAATCAAGCACGTATGGGACATCATTGGACGACAACTTCAGCGTCTCCCCCAACCAGCATTAACCGTCCCTGTATTGACCGACCAAGTGCAACAGGCATGGAACTCCATCCCACAAACTGACATCCACCACCTGTACGACACAATGCATGAACGTTTGCATGCTTGCATTCAACATTGGTTATTAATGCACCAGCATTTCACATTTAAAATGGCTCTTCTCGCTCTTACATTCAGCTGTGATCTTGAAACCTTAATCGATTAAATATGTTACCTACACAAATGTATTGCCGCCATTTCATTCCTCTACAACTATTTTTTCGTGGTGTTGGGATTTTTTTTCCGTCAGTGTATGACACCCGTATCAACGGTGTATCGCAAGTATACCATCGACGGGCGTACTAGCACCCAGAGAGTAAGGTTGGACGACCACATGCCATTGATGATAGGGGTCAACAACGTGGATTATCCAGGCTTGTACAGACAGCTTGGCAACACCGGCACAAATCACGTACAGGTAAGCTGTCGGATGCGCGTTGTGTTGTCAGATGAATCTTGTTTTCAGCTGTAGCGATCTGATAGGGAGGTACGGGTGTGGCCTCGACAGCATGAGGTCATGGCCTCGTCGTGCCAGATCAATTCTGTTCAAGGTGGTGGTGGCTCTGTGATGGTTTGGGGAGCCTTCTCATGGGACACATTAAGTCTCTTAGTGTTTCTGAAGAGGCCTTTAACCGCTACGCGTTACTGCCATGTGCTGGATGATTACTTACAGGCTTTCAAAGCCTTCGCGCATCCTGCGTCCGATACTCTGTTTCAGCACGATAGTGCGCCGCCCCACTGGGTCGCAGCCACATAAGCATGACTCGAGGAACACCCATCTGAGTTACGAATCATCCAGTGGCACCCTAGGTCCCCGGATATTAACGCTGTGGAAACTCTCTGTTGCCGTGGAGCTGGACATCAGATCCATGGATCCTGGACCGACATCTCGGGCGGAGTTGTGGACAATGCTGCAACAGGCATGGCTGGCATTATCTCTGGAAACCCTTTGGCATCTGGTGGAGTTGAGAACATCAGATCCATGGATCCTGGACCGACGTCTCGGGTGGAGTTGTGGACAATGCTGCAACAGGAATGGCTGGCATAACCTCCGGGAGCCCTCTGACATCTCATGGAGTCGATGTCTTGGTGTGTACAGGCTGTTATTTGCGCTATAGGAGGACCAGTACGCTATTAGGCACATAAGATATATATATAATGTTTTGTCCATTTAATATACTATATCGTAACAAAGAACCAGGAAGTCATTTAACAGGTGTCGGCTTATTGAAAGAGACATGTTTCGCGGTTTTAAAGAATACCAGCAACTTAAAAGAAAAAAAAAACCAAGCAACTTATACAGCTGAGATGAACTTGGAAAAACATACCTGTACCTTCTGACGAATGTGAAAGGGGAATTTCTTAGACGAATTTGATAATTACCCAAGTTAGGACTTCTCTTTCAATCACGGCAATAACCTCTTTGTCATTCATAAAACTAGTTGGGCCTTCGCTATCCCACTTTGATCCCAGAAAATGCGCCCGATGGTTACTCCTTCGGGGACACAATTGGTTATTCCATAATAAAAGCTAGGACAAAAACTGTAGAAATATCTCAAGAGTTGAACAAAAAATGGGCTATATTATATAATCAAAATGGAGTTCATATCTGTTTCTCAATGTAATGTAATTCTTAGCTCAAATTTAATTCATTTGGTGGTAAGTTTGACAGACATTTTAAATTAAGCATTTGCAGTATATTAGAAAACAGTTACGGAATGCTAATTTTTTATTATAATTTGATATAATTGAGAATACATATTGTAGTTTCACATTTCGTACCATGACATAATAATAAGACTCAAAGAATAATCCTCAAGTAATTTATCTCCACTTTATTAAGTCAACGCTGCCCTTTTTAAAATAATTTTTGTTTACGAGTTGCAGCACCTTTTCTCCAGTAAAGCAGTACTACATATACAAAAAAGATACAATTAAAAAGCTTCCAGAGTGCAGAAAAATAAAAATAAATAAAAAATGTTTGAGAACAGAAGCCTACACAGGTAATCCTTTTTTTAAAGTTGTAGGGGAAACTTTGTCTGACTGCAGAACCGAAAGAACTCAGAATAAAAACTAAAATATAATTTCATTAGAACGTAAAATCTAAAATGAAAAAAAACCCTTCTTCAATTGATATGCGAGTAAACAAAAGATTGAAAATTAATTGAATTATCAAAGTGGTAAAAACAAAAGTAAGGCAAAATATTTTTGCTACACGAAGGGTCCAGCTAGCAGCCTAAAGGAAAGCAGGATATGGAACTTTTGCGTAATGAAGATTCCAATGAAGAAAGAATGGTCTTGGTAGAATGAAAATACCAACGGTTACCACAATGAAAGGTTTATTATGCATAAAGGTTAATTACCTCATATAATAAAACTATTCAGAAAGCCCCCACAAATGTGAGAGGAAGATGGATAACATTTTCTATTTTCTAGATTTTCAAATTTTTGAAGAGAGATTTTCCAAACAACGAGAAACTAAATTCTAAGCAAACTGACGAGGTTGCGGAAATATTTGCTGTTTACCTATGCAGTACAAGGGAAACTACCAGATTACACCGAATAGCCAAAACATTATGACCAGCGCTTCTTAATGCAAAACCTAAAGAACTGCAGATAAACAACGGGCCACATGAAGATCATGAAACAGTGTAAATAACACCTGATACTGAGCTCTGTTAATTAGTGTTATTACTACCTTCAGATAGGAAAGGCAGAGGGCTTAAGAGAGTTTGACGAGCCACAATTGTAATGGCCAGACGACTGGGTTAGACCGTTTCCGATATGGAAAGGTTTTGGGACAGCAGTGGTTATGACCTTCAAAAAGTAGTCCGAGGAGGGAAATATCACGAACCGCAGGTAAGGGATGGGCCGACCACGGCTCATCGATGCTGGCAGGTGTGCAAAGGTTGTACCGTATGATAGGAGCCAACTCAAGGGATAGAGCAATTGAGTGCTGGTGAAGAGAGTAATATAGCGTAATTCGCCGATAATTAAGTGCTGGTGACGAGAGTAATATAGCTCAACTCGCCGGTCATTGAGTGCTGGTGACCAGAGAATATAGCGCAACGCGCCGGTAATTGAGTGCTGGTGACGAGAGTAATATAGCTCAACACGCCGGTCATTGAGTGCTGGTGACGAGAGTGATACAGTGCAACTCGCCGGTAATTGAGTGCTGGTGACGAGAGTGATATAGCTCAACTCGCCGGTCATTGAGTGGTGGTGACCAAAGAATATAGCGCAACTCGCCGGTAATTGAGTGCTCGTGACGAGCGTAATATAGCGCAACTCGCCGGTCACTGAGTGCTGGTGACCGGAGATTATAGCGCAACTCGCCAATCATTAAGTGCTGGTGACCAGAGAATATAGCGCAACTCGACGGTAATTGAGTGCTGGTGACGAGCGTAATATAGCGCAACTTTGCCGGTAATTGAGTGCTGCTGACGAGAGTAATATAGCGCAACTCGCCGATAATTGAGTGCTGGTGACGAGAGTGATATAGCGAACCTCGCCGGTAATTGAGTGCTGGTGACGAGATTGATATAGCTCAACTCGCCGGTCATTGAGTGCTGGTAACCAGAGAATATAGCGCAACTCGCCGGTCATTAAGTGCTGGTGACTAGAGAATACAGCGCAACTCGACGGTAATTGAGCGCCGGTGACGAGAGTAATATAGCGCAACTCGCCGGTAATTGAGTGCTGGTGACGAGAGTTATATAACGCAACTCACCGGTCATTGAGTGCTGGTAACCAGAGAATATAGCGCAACTCGCCGGTCATTGAGTGCTGGTGACGAGAGTAATACAGCTCAATTCGCCGGTCATTGAGTGCTGGTAACCAGAGAATATAGCGCAACTCGCCGGTCATTAAGTGCTGGTGACTAGAGAATACAGCGCAACTCGACGGTAATTGAGTGCTGGTGACGAGCGTAATATAGCGCAACTTGCCGGTAATTGAGTGCTGGTGACTAGAGAATACAGCGCAACTCGACGGTAATTGAGTGCTGGTGACGAGCGTAATATAGCGCAACTTGCCGGTAATTGAGTGCCGGTGACGAAAGTAATATAGCGCAACTCGCCGGTAATTGAGTGCTGGTGACGAGAGTGATATAGCTCAACTCACCGGTCATTGAGTGTGGTGACCAGAGAATATAGCGCAACTCGCCGGTAATTGAGTGCTGGTGACGAGCGTAATATAGCGCAACTCGCCGGTAATTGAGTGCTGGTGACCGGAGATTATAGCGCAACTCGCCGGTCATTAAGTGCTGGTGACTAGAGAATATAGCGCAACTCGCCGGTAATTGAGTGCTGGTGACGAGCGTAATATAGCGCAACTTGCCGGTAATTGAGTGCCGGTGACACGAGTAATATAGCGCAACACGCCGGTAATTGAGTGCTGGTGACGAGAGTAATATAACGCAACTCACCGGTCATTGAGTGCTGGTAACCAGAGAATATAGCGCAACTCGCCGGTAATTGAGTGCTGGTGACGAGCCTAATACAGCGCAACTTGCCGGTAATTGAGTGCTGGTGACGGGAGTAATACAGCTCAACTCGCCGGTCATTGAGTGCTGGTAACCAGAGAATATAGCGCAACTCGCCGGTAATTGAGTGCTGGTAACGAGAGTGATATAGTGCAACTCGCCTATAATTGAGTGCTGGTGACGAGAGTGATATAGCGCAACTCGCCGGTAATTGAGTGCTGGTGACGAGATTGATATAGCTCAACTCGCCGGTCACTGAGTGCTGGTGACCGGAGATTATAGCGCAACTCGCCGGTCATTAAGTGCTGGTGGCTAGAGAATATAGCGCAACTCGCCGGTCATTAAGTGCTGGTGGCTAGAGAATATAGCGCAACTCGCCGGTAATTGAGTGCTGGTGACGAGCGTAATATGGCGCAACTTGCCGGTAATTGAGTGCTGGTGACGAGAGTAATATAGCGCAACTCGCCGGTAATTGAGTGCTGGTGACGAGAGTGATATAGTGCAACTCGCCGGTCATTGAATGCTGGTGATCAGAGAATATAGCGCAACTCTCCGGTCATTGAGTGCTGGTGACTAGAGAATATAGTGCAACTCGCCGGTAATTGAGTGCTGGTGACGAGCGTAATATAGCGCAACTTGCCGGTAATTGAGTGCCGATGACGAGGGTAATATAGCGCAACTCGCCGGTAATTGAGTGCTTCTAACGACCGTAATACAGCGCAACTTGTCGGTAATTGAGTGCTGGTGACGAGAGTAATACAGCGCAACTCTCCGGTAATTGAGTGCTGGTGACGAGAGTGCTATAGTGCAACTCGCCGGTCATTGAGTTGTGGTGAGCAGAGAATATAGCGCAACTCGCCGGTAATTGAGTGCTGGTGACGAGCGTAATATAGCGTAACTCGCCGGTAATTGAGTGCTGGCGACCAGAGAATATAGCGCAACTCGCCGGTAATTGAGTGCTGGCGACCAGAGAATATAGCGCAACTCGCCTGTCATTGAGTGCTGATGACTAGAGAATATAGCGCAACTCGCCGGTAATTGAGTGCTGGTGACGTGAGTAATATAGCGCAACTGGCCGGTAATTGAGTGCTGGTGACGAGAGTAATATAGCGCAACTCGCCGGTAATTGAGTGCTGGTGACAGGAGTAATATAGCGCAACTCGCCGGTAAGTGAGTGCTGGTGACGAGAGTGATATAGTGCAACTCGCCGGTAATTGAGTGCTGGTTACGAGAGTAATATAGCGCAACTTGCCGGTAATTGAGTGCTGGTGACGAGAGTGATATGGTGCAAATCGCCGGTAATTGAGTGCTGGTGACGAGAGTGATATAGCTTAAGTTGCCGGTCATTGAGTACTGGTGACCAGAGAATATAGTGCAACTTGCCGGTAATTGAGTGCTGGTGACGAGAGTAATATAGCACAACTCGCCGGTAATTTGAAAGTTGGTGACGAGAGTAATGTGTCACAACACAGTATAAGAAACCCTTCTGGAAATGGTGCTTCGAAGCCCCAGGCCGCTCCGAGTGTCCATGATAACTTCCATTTATCCTCGAAAGCGCGTACAATAAGCACGCGATCATCAAAACTGCATCTTCAATGACTGGAAGAAGGACGTCTTGTTTGATAAATTTCCTTTCTTGTTGCACAATGTGGACGGACAGGTTTACTTGGGAAACTGTTGCGACCAGGATTGACCGTGAGACAAAAGTACGACGGTGGAGAAAGTGTAACGCTTTAGGCAATGTTCTGCTGGGAAGCTCTGGGTGCAGTCATTCATGTGCAGGAATCTACGACGTATACCACCTATCTAAACATTGTTGATGGTTGCCGACCAGGTACATCCTTTCATGTCCACAGTGTTCCCCTCTAGTAGTGTCTTCTCTCAGCAGAACGATGAGCCACACCACACTTCGTAAATTGTGAATGTTTAGCGGAACATGAGGGACACTTCCAGGTATTGTCTTGTCTTCCAAATTGGCCAGACATCAATCCAATTGAGCATCTGCGCCTTGAGTTGGAATAGCAAATCAAATCTTTGGCGGCTTAACCAAGTAACTTACAAAAGTTGAAGGATCTGCTGGTAACATAATAGTACCAGATACCACAATACAGCTTTAGAGAACTTTATCATCGATCCCTCGCCGGGTAAGAGCTGTTTTAGCGGAACGTGGAGGATCAGTATCATAATAGGCATGTGGTCATAATGTTTTGCCTGTTCAGTGTATAACTAGGAAATTCGTTGAGACTTGAAAATTAATCATGAGTGAATAGCATGGTAGCCGGGGTGTTTTCATATTTAATTTTTATCCAATTTCTTAACTGAACTGTGAGTATATGCTGGTTCACCTTTGATTAAAAAAAGAAAAATTCGTACAAAAGCATCAAGGTCATTTGTGCAATACGGTGGTACAGGCATGCACCCACTGGAAAAGCATGGAGTAAGGATATAAAAAAATAGCTTCCTAAATTAATAATATATAAAGCACATTTAAAGGGAAAGATTTACTTTTCTTCCCATTACATTATGTAAAGTACGTAGCAGTTGTGAAGCGCTCACAGGAATTGAGTGGTATGAAATGCGCATGTAAGTCTTTGATCAAAAAGTGAGACCTCTATATTCTTTCTTATGCATGAACCCACACTATTTTCCGATGACCGTAAGAGAAATATAGTGAATTTCCAAAGGATTGAATTTTTTAGAAGCGATCATCGTTTTCGACTAAGCAGAATTATGTAATTATCTGTTTTGTCTAGTAAGGGTTCATCTGATCCAGGTCAGTGTACAATTTTGCAGTTGGTGTGTATTGATTTAGAGCTTGAGAGATATTTGCTACAACGGATAGAATACACAGCGTATATGTGCCTTTTCATTTTATGCAACACGGCAAATGAATATAAGATGGAATACCCTTAAGTCATCATCATCATCATCATCATTGTCAACCATTATCAATCCACTGCTGGACGAAGGTCTCCCCAAGTTTCCTCCACAACGGTCTGTCTTGTGCCAGTCTCCTCCATGTCACTCCCGCATACTTTCGAATTTCATCCACCCATCTTCCATGTGGTCTTCTTCTGGGTCTTTTCCTGTCCCTTGGAATCCAATCTAAAATTTCGGCTGTCCATCGATGGTCTGTTCTTCTGGCAGTATGTCCAGCCTATTGCCATTTCAGGGATTTAACTCTGATCATGATGTCTTCCACTCTTGTCATTTTTCGGATCCACGTGTTCCTCTTCTTATCTCTCCTGGTTACACCAAGCATGCACCTCTCCATGCTTCTTTGAGTTGTCTGCAGCCTTTGTATGTCTCTTTTAGTTAAGGTCCACGTCTCTGCCCCATACGTAAGCACTGGAAGGATGCATTGATCAAACACTTTTCTTTTAAGACATAATGGCATATTGCTCTTGAAAATTATGCTGTTTCTTCCAAAAGCTCTCCAGGCAAGTTTTGTACGCCGATTAATTTCTTCATCAATGTGACCCTCACTTGATATCTGCTGTCCAAGATAAACATACGTATCTGTTATCTCCAGCTTTTCTCCATCAATCGATAAATCTTCATTTCTTGTAAAAGCATTGAACATCACTTTTGTCTTCTGAAAGTTCATTTTTAATCCCACTTCTTTACTCTTGTCAGCAAGTTCCTGGATCATACTCTGCAGCTCAGATGGGGTAGTTGCAAAAATGACTACGTCATCAGCAAAACGAAGGTGGGTTAGATAATCTCCATTAATCTTTATCCCCTTGTTTTCCCAGCTCAGCGACTGAAAAACACCCTCCAATGTGGCATTAAAGAGCTTCGGAGATATGGTGTCACCTTGTCTCACTCCCTTTCCAATTTTTACGTGTGTTGTATTTTCAAACAGCCTAATCTTTGCACTTGCATTTTCATAGATGTTATTAATAATATTAATGTATGCATCTTCAATACCGCAGGTTTTCAGAGCCATTGTAACTGCTGATGGTTTCACCGAATCAAAGGCTTTTTCATAATCGATAAAAGCCATGCACAATGGAAGTTCATATTCCCTTGCTCTTTCAATTAGTTCTCTCAGCACGTGGATATGATCTATTGTGCTGTAGCCACTCCTGAATCCAGCTTGTTCTCTCGGTTGAGCCATGTCCAGTGTTACCTTCAAGCGGTGTGAAAGAACTTTAGTGAAGATTTTATAAACTACTGATAGGAGGCTGATAGGTCTGTAGTTTCCAAGATCCTCAATGTCACCTTTAAGTATTCAGTCATAAATAAGTAAAAAGATATGATTCGTGGTTATGCATTTTCTCCCTAAATGATTTACTTGAAATAGGGATCTGATTAAGTATACTCAAGTAAAGAACTTAGGTTCTTTTATTTGTGCAAAAGTTCTTATTTTCCGGTATTTACGAACGGCGTGTTTAATACCTGAGAAGACAATCGCAGTTTTTTATTATGTTCTGAGATCTTACAAATTGATTCATTAGCACGAACAACTTGTAGTACAAGAGTTTAATTTGGGGCCATCCAAATTTAAATTTTGGCACCAGATATTTTAGTCGATCAATTATGGCAATCATATTTATAATGTAATAGTTTTTCTTGAATTTTTGCAAGAAAAGGAAGAACTGAAATTGTTCTGTAATGCTAAGGGAAAGTGAGATTTCTCTCTTGTTTGAGAATTTTAGCGATATCACCAACTTCCAACGATTCTGCAAAATGCTGAAGAGCAAATGCAGCATTACATACATACAACAGCTCTAATTATTCTGGGAGATAGAAGCTTTAATGCTCGAACATTAACACGGTCCCTGACAGATTCGCTACAAATTTCAAGTTTTGTAAACGAAATGGAGACTTCACTTTCAGTAATGGAACAGCGAAATTGTGATTTCGTGATTTGAAGCAGAGAAACACTTCTATGAGCGAAAAATAGATGACCGTTTTTGTGTGAAAATGGAATATCAATAGCCACATTAAGGAAATTGTCTTCGAGATTGCTGACAAAGGTGTCCCATTTGCTTTCAATGGTACTGTATAAACAATACCATTTAAATCATGAACACCAGGGACTTTATTTTCATTCCCTTTGAAAATTTATACAAGGTGTCAGATGGGTATATTATTATCTTTAATTAATCCAGCTTAATAGGAAAGGATTTTCCCCTAGGACGTTCCATGAAATTTATCAGTGCGGACCTGGATATTTTTTTTATGTTTTTAAAATTGTGCGACTTAGGAATGTCTTCTACACTATCTACCAACAAGTATTTGGACACCTGTAATAGCAAAGGAAAACGAAGTTTATTCACCTTCAATAGTTGGTGGAGCCTCCCCGAGCGGTGATTACTACTGCGACCTTCCGCGGCATACTCTCAAACAGGCGTTGTACGACGGCTAGCGGTATTTTCTTCCACTCGGCTTGGAGAAGACAGGTCAGTTACTTCACCGATTTCAGACGGTGGGGGCACCCCTTAAGTCGACTCTCCAACTCGTCCCAGAGGTGCTGGATAGGGTTAAGGTCCGGGCTCCGCGCAGGCCAATCCATTCGATTAACCCCATTGTCACCATACCAAGCCACGGTGGACCTTGCAACATGACAGGTGGCATTGTCATCCTGAAAGTAACATGGGTCCATCCGTAAAACTGCCACAACGTTGGAAGCGCATGGTCATCCAAAATGGTGCAGTAGGTCTCGGAGTTGAGTCTACCAGGAATTGCGACAAGGGTTCCGTGCCATACCAGGAGAAACACCCCCATAGCATAATTCCACCGCAGCCGAACTTCACAGTTGGCACAATACATTCCGGCAGTAGGTGCTCTCCAGGCAGACGCCGAACCCAGACCTTGCCATCCAAACGGTAAAGGGTGAACCTTGATTCGTTGCTGGAGAGAACATGTTTTCACTGTTCAACGGTCCACTGTCGACTGCCCGCACGGGGATAACTGTTTTCCAGTTATTTGGGGAGCGCCGCGCCCACGGCCCGAGCTGACCGTGTGACTGGTCAACATCTGATGTCATGCCACCGCTTGTTTTTTATTTTGGTGTTTGCAGGGACGGCTGTTCATCCAGCTGTTGGGGAGTCGCGGCCCCACGATCCCGAGCTGGTCTTGTGTCTCGCTTTTTCGTTTTTATTTATTTTCTCCACTGGCTAGTTGCCCGTGTTGTTTACTCTAAATAATTGCTACCACGCTATGTACTAACACCCCGGTCTTGTGGTTTTGTTACCCTCCACCACTAACTGATTTATATTAACCGCTCAGTTCGTAGGTTGCTGAGATTCCGTTTAGGTTCCCTTCCAGGATTTGTCTTCTTTGGATTTATTTTTTCCTTTTAGCTGGTTTGGGTGCTAGACCTACCTGCATGTTTGCCGCGTGCGGAGACCCGTGAGGTGGAAATGGGATGTCTGGCGGCTGAGGTCGCAGGAGACCGGAGAAGTGACTCCTGTGTACCAACACTCCTCTTCGACCCCGGCTTCGCTGTAAACGGGAGGCTAGAGACTAACCCACCTCTAGTCAGAAGTCTTGTACCAAGTTGTGTACAGGGCTTTAGCGGCTTTTTTGTCTTATAGCACGGCAGGGTAAGCCCGGGGG
This sequence comes from Macrothele yani, assembly GCA_039090855.1. Taxonomy (NCBI): domain Eukaryota; kingdom Metazoa; phylum Arthropoda; class Arachnida; order Araneae; family Macrothelidae; genus Macrothele; species Macrothele yani. The sequence goes on along the minus strand of CM077010.1, from coordinate 69,908,412 downwards.
CTGTGGGATCATGCCAAAGGCGTTGGCATGACGGTACCCAGAGGCCGAAGTGTCCGCCGAGTGCGTGTGATCACAGCCAACGGACAATATCTGCAACGTATAAGCTCCAGAACTGTGTCCAGCGTCATTTTCTTGGCTTGCAGATCTCCAGTTCTCCCTTGTAGGGCTCGATGGTGGGTGGAGTAGTCTGTAGACGAATCTTTCTCCTTTTTTCCATGGGTAAAAACAAAAACAAAAACTCCAAATTTAAGTCACCTGAGAAAATGATTGTTGACAACGACTCTCCTTCGTCTTCTCAACCTACCAAGTCTCATACCCTTAAACGATCTTTCGACCATGACCTGGACCAAGAATGTGGAACCTCTTCTTCGGCAGCTGTACCAGTCGCTCCGAAGCGTCGTCTCCCCTCGTTTGCCGTGAATACGCATGCTACACACTTAGTTGTGGAATCCTTCGATCCGAATCAGAGACTGTCCACCAGATCTCCCTTTTTCATTTCTAAAGCTTTGGACGCTGCGGTTGGCCCCTTGAAGTCTGTGAGGAAGCTTCGCTCTGGGGACCTGCTTGTCCAAACTTGCAGTGTTTCTCAGAGTAACACTTTTCTGCACCTCACTAGTCTTCAAGGCATTCCTGTCAAAGTGACACCTCACCCGTTTCTTAACACCTCTCGGGGTGTTATTTCGGAGTTTGATTTCTTGCCATGCAGTGAAGACGAATTGGTGACTGAACTTGCAGATCAAGGTGTTATTGCTGCACGTCGTATGATGTTCCGGTGCGATGGTTCTTTGATTAAGTCTAAAAATGTAATCTTGACTTTTAACTCCCCGAAAGGTCCGACCGAAATTAAGGCTGGCTACTTGGTCTGTGGAGTTCGCCCGTACATTCCTAGTTCTCTGCGCTGTTTCAGGTGCCAGAGGTACGGGCATTCACAACGTTCATGTAACAGTTCCGCTCGTTGCGCAAATTGTGGCTCCAGTGAACATGACGGGGAAGGTTGCACTTCTGCGGCCTGCTGTGTTAACTGTGGTGAGGCCCATGCAGCTTACTCCCGCAACTGTATGAAATGGAAGGGCGAGATGGCGATCCAGCGCCTCAAGACCCTGGAAGGCCTCTCGTACCCTGCTGCCAAGGATAAGTTGGGTATTACCACCAACCGACAGCGTACTTTTGCCGCAGTAGTTCAGTCTCTGCCACAACCCGTGCAGCCCTTTGTTCCGCGCCCTGTAGCTCTCGCCGCACTTGCCAAGCGATCTACAGCTGAACAAGCGACACAGGTGGATTTCACCGAGCTCCAGCTTTTTCGACCAGCTGAGCCTGCGCCTTCTCTTTTGCAGACGACCGTCTCTTCCAGTTCCCAGCAGAAAGCCTGCAGGTGCGTAAGACCTGGCCCTCAATCCGCAAAGGTGTGCAGTGTCCATCCAACTGTCGCGGTCCACCTGACCAACATTGCAACTGTCTCGGACTCAGCGAGGTCCCCACCCTCAACCAACATTGCAGAGGAACATGGGGGGAGGAGAGTGACAGTTCGTCCCCCTCCTGGTGACTCATCCTATGTGTAGTTGTGTTCGCTTTCGTGATGTGTTTTGTCATTCTCATTCCTCAGTTTTACTTAGTCGGCTTGTTTCTCACCATTGTGCCATGTTTTTCATACTGTTTGTTTCATTGTCTTTTTTGGCCCTTCCTTCGTACTCATGGTTCGGTTTTCCTTGGTCAGCCAGATTTGGGGTTTTATGCCCCGTTTTTTAATTCTGTCTGTTTGTCTTGTGTCTGGCGCTCTTTGGCCAAACATAGCCCTTGCGCCAATAAAATCTACTAACCAACCAACCAACCACTGTCGACGTTCTTTGCACCACGTTAGCCGAGCTGCGCTATTGGACTTGGAGATCAAAGGCTTGTGGGCGGCAGCACGTCCATGATAACCGAGCAGATGGGCTTCCTTACGGATGGTATTCATCGAAAGAACACCCCCGGATGCCTGTTGAAACTCCTCGCGGATGTGGCCCATCGATTCGGTGCGGTTCTTCCGAATTTCTCTGGCCATCACACATCGGTCTCTAACTCCCAGTTTTGTGGGTATGCCGGGTCGGGGCACATTCCGACAGTCACCTCTCTCATCGTCCACTTGCCAATCACGTAGGCCACTGTCGCTTTTGGGTACTTCAACTCGCTGGATATGTCACGTATGGGTCGGCCATTTCTGTGATACCCGACGATTACACATTTCTCGAAATCAGAGAGCTCCGAACTGCGTGGCATCTTGCATGCGACTGTTTCCGTTGTTGTTTGCCACACGATATTTAACGGCGGTGGCCGTGACGTGTATCAGGACCGCAGATATCGTCGATTGTAGGTGTGTCCAATTACGTGTTGGTAGATAGTGTGTTTTTATATTTACAGCGAGAAAAGCTTTTTTTCCTACTTACTCTTTGAGTTAGCCAGAGAATTTTTATGTGTCACGAAACGGTTTTCGAACCGAATTGGAGTCATCTAAAACATATTGGAAGATTTGAATAAATTCTGAGGTAGAAGTATCAAGTTGAACTGGCGTGGAAATTTCAGAGAATTTCGAAAGATGCGGGACCAATGAACTTTTGGAAATTTTTGCCATAAGTTGACTTATAAGAAGAAGAAGCGGTACTTTGAAATTAAGATAACTCATTGAGTACAGGATTGTGGCCTAAATTATAGCAAGGTAAAGCATTATATTCAAACAAAAAATAATCATCAAATATGTAAAGTCAGTAATACTTTGACGACACCCGGTGCAAGGAAACTGAATTGTCTCAGTTCGGTCACTAAGGTATAATTTTATCCTGACTAGAAATTTTTAAAATTCTATATCTTATCTACTAATATTGATACTTCAGACAGAACTTGTCTCTGAGCGAGCTGTAGCTGCATGCGGTAAGAGGACTATCGGCCCTCTTATCGAAGTTGTGGATCACACCTTCTCGTGGTTCCCGCTGAGCCTGTCTGGACTTGGTTCACAGAGGATTGGGAGCGATCCGATAGATCAATTTCAACTCTGTGAACGATTCATCCATTCAGGTGCCAAGTGATCTCACAGCGCCCCACCCTCTTCCCTGTTAATAGGGGAAAGGGGCACTAATCCTGCAGTTTTCTCTTTGTAGATTTCGCTGAGTGGGCAGTGTCTCAGACACTTGCCAATTCATGTTATTATTGATTTCTGTTTGCTTAGTGTGACGCAATAAATTTGCAAGTACAATCTAAGGCTTCAATTTCGTCGAATTTGTCTGAGTAACCTGATTTGAACATAATTGTTGGGACTATCATAAACATTTCCCAGTTTGATGTTTCCCCGACAATATTTCAGCGAAACAGCATTAATTTCGAGCGAACTGAGAGGAGATATTCGAATTTCTGAATGTGTGAAAAAAATCATTTTATAAGTGTCTCCACCCTCATCTACTTGAAACATTATCTGATCTGTAGATTTTATAATTCGGGATACCAAAACGAATATTTTGTGAAAGATGAGTTTCAGAAATATGGGGAATATGAACATCATATTCCGTGATAGAATTGAAACAAGAAAGATGACACCGAATTTTCGAGTGTAATGAGCACGCCTTTTGAATCCGTTCTGACGCAAATTAAGTTTATCAAAGCTATTCAAAGTCAATGGAACCGGTATGGAAAACAATAGTATCTGACCGAAGAAAGAAGTTTTTCAATCGGGTTTTTAATTTCTCAGATATTGCTGTAAACGAAATTGTGAGCTTACGCCCTTTGGTGGCAGACTTGTGCGCTAAGAAAAACATAAATTTATATGAGAAACATTTCGCACCGGAAACGTTCTCCAACATAGAAAGAAATTTTCAAATCGGATTCTTAGAATCAGAAATATCGACAAAAATAAGATGTGACTTTACGTCCCATGGTGGGAAAACCATGCATTATTTTAGGAAGAAAGTATTCCAAAAGGTTTTTCCATATGAGCGGTATCGGTCCAAGAAAAAAATAAATTTAGTCGAGTTTCAGGAGCCCAGATTTTCTTACAAATACATCAGAAGCAGAAATTAGCACTTATGCCCCCTGGTGGCCAAACCATTCTTTACCAAACATTAGAAATTATGTTAAAAATATTTTCCATCAGGTCTTGTATGCGATGTAGTCTATGATTTACTTAAAAATTTTGAATTTATAAGAAAAACATTTCGCATCGGAAACACTATCCAACAAAGAAGGAATTTTTCAAATCGGACTCGTAGAAGTAGTATTGACAAAAATAAGATATAGATCTACGCCCCCTGGCGTAGGAGCCATGCGTTATTTCAAGAAAAAAATGTTCCTAAAAGGTTTGTCGACATAAGTAGTATCGGTGAACAAACCACTTTCTTTTCAGTCGAGATTTTAGAAGCTCATATTTTGCCGCAAATACATCAGAAGCGGAAATTGAGACTTGCACTTATTGAAAAAAAGGGGTTAAACGCAGCAGCAGCGAGAGGAATTTTTTTTCAGTTAAAGGCGAGGAAACAGTGGGCTACGTCACCTAATGGCCAAACCATTTTTACCAAAAAATTAGAAAATATGTATAAAGGATTTCGCATCAGGAGCTGTATCCGGTGCAGAAAGAATTTTTCAAATCGGAGATTTAGAAGCAGAGATATAGGAGGGAAAGCAATTTACCATTACGTCCCCTAGCGGAAAGTCTATAAATTAATTCAAAATTTTGAAATTATATGAAAAACATGTCACACTGGAAACACTATCCAACAAAGAAGGAATTTTTCAAATTGGATTCCTAGATATAGAGATATTGAAAAAAAAATAAGATGTACATCTACGCCACCTGGCGTAGAAACTATGCATCATTTAAAAAAGAAAATGTTTCTAAAAGGTTTGTCGACATCAGTACTTTTTGTCTACAAACGACGAATTTTTTCAATCAAGAATTTAGAAGCTCATATTTGCTGCAAATACTCCAGAAGCGGAAATTAAGATTTACGCCACCTGGTGGCCAAACCATTTTTTTACAAACGCTAGAAATTATGTGCAAACAATTCCCCATCAGGAGCTGTACCCGGTGCAGAAAGAATTTTTCAAATCGGAGATTTAGAAGCAGAGATATAGGGGCAAACACAATTTACCTCTACGCCCCCTAGCGGAAATTCTATGAATTACTTGAAAATTTTGAAATTATATGAAACATATGTCACACTGGAAACACTATCCAACAAAGAAGACATTTTTCAAATCGGACTCCTAGAAGTAGAGATATTGACAAAAATAAAATGTACATCTACGCTGCCTGGCGGAGAAACTGTGAAATATTTTCAGAAAAAAATATTGCGAAAATGTTTACTGATGTAAGTGGCATCAGTCCACGAAATAATTTTTTACAATCGATATTTTAGAAGCTCAGATGGTATAAGTATTCTTTACCAAAAACTTGAAATTATATGCAAAATATTTTCCATCAGGAGATGTATCCGCTGAAGAAAAAAATTAAATTGGAGTAATAAAAGAGTTATCCGAAAAAATGTAATTTAGGTTTACGCCCCTAGCGGAAAATCTATGTGTAATTTGAAAACTTAGCTGTATCTAAAATACTCTTCGACATGAATGGAATCGAAAGATAAAAGAATTATTTCAATCGGATGTTTAGAAGCAAAGGCCTCATATCTGTGGTTTATAAAATCTTCACTAAAGTTCTTTCACACCGTTTGAAAATAACACTGGACATGGCTCAACCGAGAGAACAAGCTGGATTCAGGAGTGGCTACAGCACGAAAGATCATATCCACGTACTGAGAGAACTAATTGAAAGAGTGAGGGAATATGAACTTCCATTGTGCATGGCTTTTATCGATTATGAAAAAGCCTTTGATTCAGTGAAACTATCAGCAGTTACAATGGCTCTTAAATCCTGCGGTATTGAAGATGCATACATTAATATTATTAATAACATCTATGAAAACACAAGTGCAAAGATTCGGCTGTTTGAAAATACAACACACATAAAAATTAAAAAGGGAGTGAGACAAGGTGGCGCCATATCTCCGAAGCTCCTTAATGCCGCATTGGAAAATGTCTTTCAATCACTGAACTGGGAAAACAAAGTAATAATATTTAATGGAGATTATCTAACCCACCTTCGTTTTGCTGATGACGTAGTCATTTTTGCAACTACCCCATCAGAGCTGCAGAGTACGATCCAGGAACTTGCTGACAAGAGTAAAGAAGTGGGATCAAAAATGAACTTTCAGAAGACAAAAGTGATGTTCAATGCTTTTACAAGAAATGAAGATTTATCGATTGATGGAGAAAAGCTAGAGATAACAGACACGTACGTTTATCTTGGACAGCAGATATCAAGTGAGGGTCACATTGATGAAGAAATTAATCGGCGTACAAAACTTGCCTGGAGAGCTTTTGGAAGAAACAGCATAATTTTCAAGAGCAATATGCCATTATGTCTTAAAAGAAAAGTGTTTGATCAATGCATCCTTCCAGTGCTAACGTATGGTGCAGAGACGTGGACCTTAACTAAAAGAGACATACAAAGGCTACAGACAACTCAAAGTAGCATGGAGAGGTGCATGCTTGGTGTAACCAGGAGAGATAAGAAGCGAAACTCGTGGATCCGAAAAATGACGAGAGTGGAAGACATCATGATCAGAGTTAAATCCCTGAAATGGCAATGGGCTGGACATACTGCCAGAAGGACAGACCATCGATGGACATTCGAAATTTTAGATTAGATTCCGAAGGACAGGAAAAGACCTAGAAGAAAAAAATATGGGAGATGGGTGGATGAAATTCGAAAGTATGCGGGAGTGACATGGAGGAGACTGGCACAAGACAGACCGTTGTGGAGGAAACTTTGGGAGACCTTCGTCCAGCAGTGGATTGATAATGGTTGACAATGATGATGATGATGATGTGGAATAAAACGTATTTTTGAATTAGACATCATCTGCATTTACGCCCCCTAGCGGCGAAATTGTACATCGTAAAAAAAAAAGAAAAGATCATTATTCGCATATTTTCAGCTTCCCAATGCGAAACGAATTTTTCAAAAAGGACTTACAGTTGCAGAGATATCGTGGGTACAGACGGACGGACAAACCGGTAACAGAAACACGATCTTTTTTTACAAAAGACGTGCTAAAAATGTAATTTTTAGTCGTTAATGGAGAGAAAATCTCGAGTAATAATTTTTGCACATTACCGGAAATGCATCGATTTGAGTTTGCGTAGTGAGACGGGACTGTTGCACTGCGGTAGAATCAGCAGCTTGCAAAAAGACAACCGTTCGTCCCAAGAAATCCTTAATACTCGCTATAACATAAGTGGTACTAAAAATTATATATATGCAAATTGATGCCATTAATTAATCATTAATCCTTATCGCTCTGTGGTATCGATATACGAAAACAAACAAACCGTGGAATTAGTTATAGAACAGATCCCTGAGGTATATTGACTTTAAACTGTGAAAAAGATAGAAGAGTTCATTGAACGCAAAATAAAAAAAAAAATTTAAGGAAATTTAAACCAAGAAAAATGTTTTACCTTTTTCTTTTCTTTCTCCTTTTTTTAATAACTTTTTTTGTTTACAACCGTTGGAGCACTGCACCCTAGTGTTAAATTAAAATAAGTAGTATGGCAATGTTGAAAGCAAAACGCATTTATCAACACTAACTTGAAAAATTCCGAAAATATAAGACAATTTAGGAAATGGAATACCCAAATAGAAATCAATAATGTAATAATCAACAATTAAATAATGCTGTAAGCAACATTATTCAGTTTTGATCTTAACTTTCATTGCTATTCGTCGGGTATCGGTGGTAGTAACAATGGAATGATTGTTGCTACCAATACGACAACATCAACTAACATTACTTTAATTGGAAAAATTCATGTTAGTGTGTAACAAAACCACTCCTACGTGATCATTGCAAATTGCTCAAATGATTTTAATCTTACTTTTTATGAATAAGATCTCCATGTAGGAAATTCAGTGCTGTTTTGTATCTTAATTTTCATGAAGCTGGTTCTTAGTTTTTGCGAAATCATAGCTGAGCCTTGTAGCTGGCATTCTTATAGTCCTTACATTCTATTCAATGTATGAGGCACGTTAAAATTAATACCTGACTGAAAAAACCTAATTATATGAACCATAAAAACTATAAAAAAAGGGAAGGAAATTTCTCGTTTGGATTAAAATAATTAATGATTCGGCAAATGAAAAAGAATTCTGGATGAAACTCTTCGGTTGTTTAAATTTCAACTTCATTTCCAAACCTTAACTAACCGGAGGTATCACTAACATAAAAAATCGTTTATTATAAAATCACACACACCTAGTCTACCACTGGAGCTGCGAATATCAGTAGTTTGAGAAGGAGGAAAGGTAATCAAATCAGCACACTTTCTCCTCGTTTGGTTTTCATGTTCATGGTGGTATGAAATTAACAAACGTATCAAGAAAAATAGAACAGCTGACTAATTTTAGAGGATAAACTGAATACAAAAAATTACTTATCGATTACCTAGATGGACCTTATTTTTTCATTCAGGATTTCTCCATGAATGCAATTCGCAAAGTCGCCAGGGTGGGCGATCTTGAGCCAATCTTCTCCAGTTGTTTCGTATCACTCCAGTTAAAAGGTCTACTCTTCTAGTTGGAGGTCGACCAGGTTTTCTCTTAGTTGATTTTGGATACCAATTTGTGACACGGTAGGTCCACCTGTCGTTGGTGGACCTACCGTCGTGCCTTGTTGTCATACATCGTTTTCTCTACTTCGTTTACTCGAGTTACATTTCTGATAGTTGTGTTTGTGATGAGATCTTTATTACTTATACCTTGGATCCTTCTTTCCATGGAATGCTAGGTGGCTTGAAGACTAAGTTCCTCTTTTTCTGTGATGCTCCATGTTTCAGAGCCGTATATTAGAGATGGGAGGATACAGCTGTTGACATGTGTTTCGTCATGCTATTTCGTCATTACTATTATTTAGATCACTTATTGTGGTTTTGATACGGTTAAAGAATGTCCATGCCGCTCTTTTTCTTTCAGATATTTCTTCAGAGGTGTCATTGTCCATATTTATTGTTTATCCAAGGTATGCGTAGGATTCTACATTTTCTGTGGTCAAATTATTTAGTTGGATGGTGTGATTTGGACAGTATTTATTTCTTATCCATTTGGTTTTATCAGGGTGAATTTCGAGATGTATTTTGCTACAGGCGTCATTTATTTGGTGACGCATATTTTCAAGATGTAGAGGTTCCTGCGCAGTAAGTATTACATCATCTGCAAACAATAATATTTGAAGCAGCTCTCTATCAATATTTATGCCACCTTCTAAGTCAGTTTTCCTTAAATGTTTTCCAGAGTGCATGTAAAGAGGCTAGGTGATATAACATCTCTTTGCGCACTACACGATTTATAGAGGTTGTTATAGGATCATCGAATGGGGTAATTTGTGTAGAGTTTCTGGTAATTTATTTGATCAGATTGATGTATGCTGCGGTTAAAGAATGTAGTAGAGCCTGTAAGACTTCGTTATGTTCTATTGTGTCAAAAACATTTTAAAATCAATAAACAAAAAACAGAGAGGGATCTTGTATTCTTTGCATCGTTCGCTAAGTCGAGTTACTACTTATATGTGATTTATTGTGTGGTATGCTTTTTTGAATCCTGCTTGTTCTCTGCTGTTATTTTCTTAAAGAGTGGTTTTACTTCTATTTGCTATAGTTTTTGTCATTAATTGGTATATATGTGATAGCAGACTTATAGGGCGGTAATTCTTGATATCTTCTACGTTGCCTTTTTTGAAGCGAAGAATTGTTTTCGATGTCTTCCATTTTGATGGTATTTTCCCTCGTTTGTACAAACTGAATCTCTCAGCCAAAACTTTGAAAAGAGGTGGTCCTCGTTTCCGAATGTCTTCAGTTTTCATCTGATCAATGCCAGGAGTTTTATTGGTTTTGTACATATTCTATTCCATTTCGGATCACTTCTGGCACATCATTTGTATTATCTACATATATTTGGTTCGTGTAGGAGGGATTTTGATGCAAAAAGGTTGTTATATAGAAGTCTCGCACTATTCTTTCTGTCTTTGACCTATTTGTGTGTCATCCTCTTTCATGATCTAGTAATGCTGTTGAGATTGGTCATTTCATATTTAATTCTCCTTCAGTTCTTTTTATACTCGTTTTAGATTCAACGGCATGTCTCGGCCTTTTTGTTCTGTGGGTTTGATAGACCTCTAAGAGCTTTTTCCTTAACAGTTTGCAAATAATTTTACATTCCAGTTGGCAATTTGGTTTATCGATGGCTCTCATAAATATCGAGCAGTACATGTTTTTTTCCTTTTAGGCAGGGCTCTTCAAAAGTTTCCTAACTGTGATCCACCCTTGAGTTTTAACTGATGATTTTGATAGGGTTGCAGTCAACGGCGCTAACGTGGTACAGTTAACCACAATGACTGACAAAATCTGCAAAATTAGTGATTCCTCCACTCCAATTTATGCCACTGAATCTCTATCTTCTGGAAAATGCTATGATGGAGCAATAAACAGAACAGTTTTAATCGAAGATAGACAAATTTCAAAAACTTTGCCAGCCATCTCAGTTTTTCTGGTTGTTCAAATACACCTCGAAGCTATCGTCGTTCATCATTTCTCGTCCGCTGTTGGAACCCATGAGAAACAGGACGTTCCGGCGAGATGTGTTGATATCATCGATCTTTCTGCGAGAAGGCAAGAAAGTGTAAACAACCGTGCTCATTCCGTTCGGAAAACTCATAAGCCAGTCGCTTCAAACCACATTGTACTGCGTGAATAGACTATTCTTGGCTGACAAATGTATTGGAATTAAATTCTTAGTAAAAACACCAGAACTGCCATTTCTGTCATCATAGTTTCCTGCACGATTATTTACTGCTAATGTAACAGTTATACATATTATGATAAGCGTTACTATGCCTAAACCTATATTTTTGACGAGATTTTTGTGTTAGTATGATAAGCGTTACTATGCCTAAACCTACATTTTTGACGAGATTAAATCGTTAAACCAAAATATTCACACTTCCGCAACTGGAATCAAAATTATATCTGGCAGTTCACAATTTCTCGAGTTGCTCCGTGAATTTCTGATACTTACTGGGCTTATAGAGGTTCCAGTATTTACTCACCGTAATGTCTTCTGCTTTATCGAGACCAACGAAGCTTTTGTTTTACTTCAAGCCATGAAACATGCAGCGTGAGAAATTTGCATCAGCAAAAGATGAATTTGATTATTTACTTGCTCATGGTAGCCGAAATTCCAACAATTACTTGGCTAGTCCGCCCAGCACGATCTGAAAACAATCTGGTGCTTTGAAACCTTACGGTGATTACACAATTCTGAATGCCCTCACTGTACCAGATCGATATTCAGCTTCGCACATAAAAGACTGCACTAAATTTCTATCTCAAAGAAAATAAAATTGTTTTCAACCTTGGACCTGACGAGAACTTACCATCAATAGCGGTTAACCCTCCAGATATCTCCAAAACATTTGGAAAAACACTTGGGCTTTTTGAATTTGTTTATATGCCCTTTCTTCTTAGAAATTCTGGATAAACATTTCATTGGTTCATCAAAAACGTTTTGCATCGCCTGAATTTTCTACCGCGTATCTGGATGATATTCTTGTGTTGCATCACTCACAGTTAAGGAATCTGTCACTCAACTGCGTACAGTATTCGAACGTCTTAGTCACTACGACATTCAAACTAGTCCATCTAAATGCGTCTTAGGTTAAACTTCAGTCTCATTCCTTGAACACGTGGGACGGAATCAATGAACACAAAGACCAAATATCTAAATTGGAGAGGATTATGGAACCCCTAACCCTCTAACGTTCGAGAACCTCGTTCCATGGCAGTGATGAATCCTTTCGTCGGTTCTTATAGGAAGCTGCTGCAACTCAGGCCCTTCTAAATGAGTACCTTAAGGGTTCCACTCAGAGCGACACTTGAAAATGTACGTTGTTAATGATTACATGCGTTGCATTTCAGAACTGTAAATCTGATATCGCCCGTATCACTACATTATCAGAATACATTCCATCAGCCAACTCAGTGCTTATGGTTGATGCCTCATAGATCGCTGTGGCAGCAGCGATGCAACATAGTGTAAACTGCACATGACAATCAGTTGATGTTTTCTCTAAGAAATTACCGACCACACGATACGTAACAGATAACTTCCAAGCGACTACATGATTATGATAACTTCCAAGCGACTACATGATTATGTAATGCTTTCGTCAAGTGCTTGAAAGTGATGATATCAGCCTTCAAAGGGATCATAAACCTTTAGCGTATGCTTTTAAGCAACGGACTGGCAGAGCTTCATTAAGGCAAATTCATCATCTGCATTTCTTTGCTGAGTTTACTACTGACATCTGATTCATAAAAGGCATTTACAACGCAGTAATTGTCCAGAATAAGTAATATTGCTTCTTCATCACATGCTAATTTTTCAGAAATGGCTGCCGCTCAAGCGACAGACGAAGAGCTCCAGTCTCACTCTCAGCGAAAGCCACCTGAATCCTCGTTCTCAGATGATTTCCAGTAGATGATTGAGGTATTAATTTGATTTGTGACGTGTCAACATCTTTTCTTACAGCTTTGTTTTGTAATGTGCATAGTTCATAATAAGGGAGATATCACGTCCATGGTTCTTTCATGTTTGCCTGCAGAGGAAGAAGGATATCTTTGCCATAACATTATTCCACCAGTTTATTTACATCTCCAGTAGAGTAAGTATTGGAAAACACCAGGATCTCACATTTTAATCCCCTCTCAATTTCAACTCATTAAGGACGTCAATTGGGGTCCATGCCTTACTGCTGTCCATCAAATGGGTTGAGAGCCACAGGAATGCATGCGTTATTGTATGTATTATCTTGTTGCCAACATAATTGTAGAAATATTTTATTTCCCTTAAGGCCACCATCAAATGCCCCTCAACTCCTAAATGAGTTGATACTCAGCATCTGTTCTCACCTTCAAGGCGGCCCGCCATGGAGGATTTCCGGTGGACCGCCGTGGATCTCAATAAAAAAATATATATGTACTTCAATATTCTTGCAAAAGAAAACCAAATTATACTGAAACGGCTAAATTTGTTCAACACTTTGACGGAATCAGGGAAAAAGAAAACACATAAACCCACGTAATAAATGTGCTGTTGATCGAAACACTGGGTTTTGGTACACCCCTTTCCCTTTTCTTGCCTTTCAAATTTAAGCCCCGTCCGTTTGGGCTAATATCCTCTACCTCAGTCAGCATGATCATGCTCATATGTAGAGAATTTTAGGAAGGGAGTGTCTGACCCCAGGTCTTAAACAACCCTTAGAAATAGGAATCTAGGAGATTTGGGCTAGAGCGCCCGATAGAAAACTGACACGGAAGCGAAGTAGAAAGGGGGAGGAAGACGCCCTTATTTATTACCGGGGGCCAGTACCCGGGGTCCGACGGTTTATCGTGCTCATCCGACGCACGGCGGATATTTAGTGGATCGAGCGTTCGCACCTGCCTGGGATCGAACCTGAGGCCCTTTCCGTGGCTTCTTCATCTTTATTCAATGTCTTTACAAATTTTTTATCAAACCCACTTTCATGTGAAGCCGTGGTAAGTACACGTTCTGAGGACTTACTAAAGACTCAGCAACAACATTTTTATTACCTGGAATTAAGGATTCACTTTTAGGCCAGGTCTTTTTAATGTAATGAGAATTTCTGTCCCTACTGTTTCATTCACAGAGGAAGCAGGGGTATTTTGTGTATCCAAGTTGTAGACCAAGGAGTAAAGCTATCACTTTAAGATCGCCACAAATATTATACGAGTGTTTTTTGTATACTATACTTTGAAGAAAAGTTTCATATTTGCATATGTTTCTTTCCTGTATGCAGCATATGCAACAGGTACTGACGGATACATGTTTCCGTTATGAAGAAAGTCAGCTTCTAAGCTTATTTTTGAGGATCTATAAAAAGTCTCCATTCTTCAGGTTTGTGTTGCTGTCCTAAAGTTTCGAACCATAAGTCCAAAGCATTGCAGTACACAAGATCACCACTCTTCGAAAATAAGTGTTCGTTGACGACAGCTGGAGTTGCTGTCGTCAACGATAACTACATACTTTTGTATTTGGCTATAAAATATTCCATCCCTTCAATCTTGTAGCCAATATTTCGGCCTGACGTTTTGCTAAATGAAGGTAAATGATCATATCATTTAAATCTTCCTGACTTATAAGGTGAGGCACAGAATCTTCCGAGAAATCAGGGTCTTGTTGTACTTCAATATCTTCTTCGCTGTGAGGATTTATTTAATCAGTATCACTATCATCTAAACTCCATGACTGTGGAGGTACAGGAACAGGAAGATATGGAACATGAGGGACAGGTCTTATAGCCGAAGGAATACGGGGATACTGAATCATGTCTTCGGTCTTAGTTGTAGTTCCAGATATCTTAGTGATGCAGAAGTAACAGTCTGTTCAGTGATCTTTCGGTTTTCTCCAAACCATTGGTACCGTAAATGACATTTGATGTGATCTCTTCAACCAGTCATTCAACAAAGTTACACATGAATTACAACAAATGTGAGGCGCCCAATATTTATTTTCATCACCCATTTTGCACTGGAAATGCATTTCATACGATGTTCTAATCAACGGTGGGAAATGTTGCCTTTGAGACTTTAAAGTAAATTGTCCACAAATGTAGCAGAAACTGTTTGGATGGTTCACACAAATATGCGGCATTATTTAAGGTACACCTTGCACAATCCACACTACTTTTTAAAACCACGAGAAAATGCATGTCCTTCCATACCGATTAAATGCATTCGAAAGACAAAAATTCTGCTTTGGTCCTCCTTCCCAGAAGAAATTGCACAAAAAGGAAATAATGGCGCTAGTATGTCTAGTCTCGGAAACACAGCTATCTTGACTGTAGATCAGTGGTTCCCAACCTTTTTTTGGCCATGCCCCACCTAAGCATAACAAAAATCCTGTTGCTCCCGCCCCCCCCCCCCGTGACATATAATTCTTATTATTCAAAAAATGATCTCCTATCCTCCACGTATAATGACATATACGTATAATTCTCTGACATATAATTGTTATTATTCAAATAATGAACTCCTATTCATGTGGAGGATAGGAGTTACATATAATTCTTATTATTCAAAAAGGAATCATATGTTACTCCTATCCTCCACGGATAATGACATATACGTATAATTCTGTGACATATAATTCTTATTCTGCAAAAAATGAACTCCTATTCACATGCTCTTTAGAAGCTTGTTAATGGCCTAAAAGGCCATTAACAAGCTTCCAAAAACATGGCATCCGTGAAAGAGAAAAATAAAAGAACGAACTAACAGTTGAAGTACTGAGGAAGAAATCACTAGGAAATTGTTAAAAAAAATATGAAGTGATATGAAAAACAGCAAATAAAGTTTCAAAACTTATAATAGAAAACTGAAATGTATAAATATAAAATAATTTTAACGGAAGCTTTTTCTATATTACTTTGATCATTTTAATTAAAAATACAATTTGAGCTCACCTCAAGATAAGTAGACTAAAGTTAGTGAGATCCTTGTGCTGCATATGCTTGCTGCAGAGAGATTTTATAGTAGGCACCAATTTAGTCAGCTTCAATCTCAAGTCTCCTCGTTTAGTGATATCCAGTTGATTTCTTTTTCTTCAGTAGCAAATCATTTACAGCACTAAAGCCACTTTCAGCTAAATATGAAGATGGAAACGGTAACAACAGTTTCCTTGCAAAGTTGGTTGAATTTGAGTATTTAGTTTCTGTCTCATCACAAAGCCATGCCATCGCTCCTTTTATATTGAATAAAGTTTTAACTGACTCATCATTTTGCATTTCCGAGAGGAGTTCTTGGCATTGCATTGAAACATCAGATAGATCCACTATCACTGGCTGCATCACCCATGTTGGAAAATCAACTTGTTTTAAATCAGAAAATATTTCTTTCAAATCAGAGGCCAATATTTTCAGATGATCCACAATGACAAGTACAGCAGCATCAGTCACCTCATATTTGTTTAGCCAATGAAACAGGTCAAAATTTTTGTCAGAAATATTTTTTGACATAACTCTATAAATGTAATGAAGCCAAATATTTTCGCCTTTGCATCAACAAAAGTTTTATTTGTTCCTTGAAGTTGTTAATTCAACATATTCAGTTTTTCAAAGATATCTGCTAAATAACTCAGAAATGCTTTACCATCAACGGTTAGCAGGTGCTTCATTTCTGGCTTATCACTTAAAAATTCACTAAGAATATCAAATAGTTCCATGAATCTTTTCAAACAATTCCTGTTTGAGAGCCACCTTACCTCAGTGTGAAGTAAAAGTCTCACATGGTCTGCATTTTTATCTTCACAAAATTGCTTGAAGAGACGCTCACATTTGGCATTAGCATTGATAGCATTGATACATTTTATACCTGATTTTAGTACCTCATTAAGAACAGGAGAAACATTTTTGGACACTAAGTTCTCTATATGAATAACACAGTGCACAAGAAGTACATCTGGATTCTCATCTTTCAACAATTTTAAGCAGCCATTTTTCTTGCCCATCATAACGGGAGCACCATCTGCAGCACAAGATGTTATGTTTTCCATTGGTATATTATTGGCATCTAAGTAATGTTTTAGCTTATTAATATATATCAGTGGCGGTAGTGGTGCTCTCTAATGATTTGCAGAATAACATTTCTTCAGCAAATTCACCTTTATCAACATATCTTACATAGGTTAGCAATACGGCCTCACTGCCTCTCAGAGTTGATTCATGCATTTGTACTGACCATTTTCTTGATATCAGCTTTTCAACAAGTTGTGTTTCGATATCTTCACTCATTTCATCTATTCTTCTGCTAACAGTATTGTTACTCAGTGGCATGGCTTTCACATCTTTGTCATCTTTTTCCAGAACTGTTTTAAGAAATGCTGATATTGATGGTTTAATTAAATCCTCCCCCATAGTATGATTTTTTCCAGATTTAGCAATGAGTAAAGACATTTCGTAACTAGCCTCAAGAGTACAACTGACAGTAACAGTTTGTGCAGTGAACAGAGACTTTACTGTTGATCTTTTTTCAAACTTCTCCTTTAAAGTCTTGAAGTAATTTAAATCTGAATTTACATACGCACTAGGTTTCGCCTTCAAATGCGCCTCAAGACGACCTCGTTTCATTGATTCGTTTTTCAAGCATTGTTGGCATAAGAGGCAGAAAGGTAACCGTTCATCTTGGATAGCAGGTAGGAAACCAAATTTTAAATATTCCTCTGAATACTGACGAACTTTTTTCTTGCTTGCACTACTCATTTTGTGCATAGGGTTTGTGATTGAAATAAATAAATGTGAGAAAAACTTATGAAATGAAATGCACTTTGATGGTTGTGACAATGTGAAAGCAGAGGGAGTGGGATAGTAACTTTTTATGTTTAGGAAAGAGCAGACAGATAAGACAAGTGTTTTTGGTTTCGAATCGAACGGAAGTACTTGGAATCAGCATTCTATTATTTTGTTGCGTGGAGGCGAAGAGAATAGGATTGCGTTGGCGTGGGATTCATGGGAATATCGCTGGGGTTCAAAGGTCAGTGGAAGCCTCGCGAGTGGACTTTGAAATGGAGTTTGAAGAAGGGTTTTCTTATAGTGGAGCGGAAGTGAGGAGATTGCAAGCGGGGAGATATTTTAGAGGTTCCGGGGGATTCTTCTTGCTCTAGTTTTCAGAAAACCAAAATCACAGGTTTGCCTGTGAATTTTTTTACTTTCTTCTGGCGATCTTAGAAGAAAGTAAAAAGTATTTAGTGTGACTGAAGCGATGAAAGATTTACGTCTTTAGCACGATTTAATGATTAAAAGATAAGAAATATATACAATTAAAAACAATTAAAACCTTGAGCACTTTCGAGGCAGCGGGTGCCTCTTCTTCAGATGTAATAAATAGATACACATTTAATCTATATATAATATAGATCATTGCATTGTGGGAAGCATGGTAAGTTAGCCAATAGTAATCTACATGCGTCAAAAACGTTGCGTATACTGTTGGCCCAATGGTCTGAAGAAGAAAACATAGAAATATATAATAGAAATAAATGGTGTAGGGTGAACATTCAATTTTAAGTTTTTATTACAATTTATAATTAACATTTTTAATAAGCGATTTCCAAACGTTATGTAACTCACAGGGGGCATGTTCATTACAACATTGCTCACCGGAGGCCTTTATATACACACTTTCAGCAATTAAAAGATCACCAGGTTTACTAGGAGTATTAATTATTCTAACATTGCTCCAGTCGGGATTAAGATCATCTTGTGTAACAGATTTGGCTAGTGATGTACACTACATGCCTGTTTTAATATTGTATTTGTGTTCTTTAATTCGTAATGCAATATTGCGTTTTGTAGAACCCACATAATTGGAAGCTGCTTGTCCTGTAGTTGCTTTAACCAGAGGGATATTGTAAATACCCCACTGTCCCATTTTGCTATTCCGTTCACGATCCTTACGAACTACTGAAAATAAGTTTCGTGTGTTTGAACCAAACTTCAAGTCATATGGTTTATATAGTTGTGTTAAGGCTCTCGTTAAATGTGGATTGTATTGCATAGAGCCAACATATATGGAATTGCAGTTGGAGGTTCTTAACAGGGTAGTATGTAGGGCACATTTGACCTTGCCAAACACTTGCCTAGTCAGATATTTAGGGAACTCATATTGCTCAGCCAAACCAAAAATGTAGTTAACTTCTTTGCTGAAATAATTCAGTAGTTGATGAATGTGAGTGAGCTCTTCTAAACATATAGAATAATGCTGTCAACTTATGTTGTTTAGGGTGTGATGAATGATAAGGTATTAGAACAGGTGTATTTTTTTTTTTGGTTGGAGGTTTAACGACCACCGTGAGCAACTCAATGGGCTATAAGCAGTCGCCCGTCCCTAATTTAGGGTCACTGGTTCCATGGAAGGGAGAGAGCCAGTGCCGTAAGACAAACACATACTTCCATGCCTGACCGGGATTCGAACCCGGACCCCTTACGGACGAATGATCAGAGGCCAGCGCCTTAGACCACTGCGCCACCGGAGCAGCGAACAAGTGTATGACTGGGTTTTCTATATACACAAGTGGTAATGCAGTTATGGCTATAGTCCTTACGAATAAGAATATCCAAGTAAGGTAAGCAGTTATTAGCTTCAAATTCTATCGTGAGCCTGATAGTTGGGAACATGGATGATAGTTCGTTGGCGAATAAGTGTAAATCATCCCGGTTGTGAGGCCATGCAACCAGAATGGCCGCCCCGGTGGCGCAGTGGTCTAAGGCGTTGGCCTATGATCATTCGTCCGAAGGGGTCCGGGTTCGAATCCCGGTGAGGCATGGATGTTGTGTTTGTCTTACGGCACTGGCTCTCTCCCTTCCCTGGAACCAGTGACCCTAAATTAGGGACGGGCGACTGCTTATAGCCCATTGAGTTGCTCACGGTGGTCGTTAAACCTCCAATCAAAAAAAAAAAAAAAAAAAAAAAACAGAATGTCTTCAACGTACCTTAAATAAAGCAACGGGCGGTGAGGGAAGGAACCAATGACCTGATTTTCAATGTGCTGTAACAAAATTTCAGCTAGAACAGCAGACAGGGGGAACCCATTGGGGAGCCCTCCAACTGTTGATAAAGGCTGTCTTTAAATTTGAAATATGAACGTTTCTTAACAAGACGAAGTGCGTTCATAATAGCATTAATTTCTGAACTCGGGATATGGGAATCAGCAAGTTTTGCCTCAATAATCTGATGTGTGGCCTCAACAGGTACATTAGGGTACAATGAGACCACATCAAGAGATGCCAAAATGAAAGGCTGCGATTGTGGCTGATACGATCGCAGTCTTTCTATAGCCTTTGTGGAACTTTTTAATAGAATAAAGTGAATCCACAGTATAAGGGGCTAAATATTGTGCCAAGGCTTTGTCTAAGGGTCTGGTGCTGCTAACATAGCCTGACACCAGAGGACGAATGGGAAAATTCTCTTTATGCAATTTAACCCGTCCGAACATATCAGGCACATCATAGCCGGGGGTTAGGGGTGAATGCATGTGAAAAACCTTCAGGAAAAGAATAAGCCTTTTTAAGTCTTTGAAGAGCCGCTACCGTGGCCTGACTAGGATCACTTTGAATGGTTTTGTGTGGAATAGTGTTAATAACTTCATGCATTTTTTGAACATAGTCACAATTATTCAACAACACAATCTGACTAGATTTGTCTGCAAGCACAATAGACAAGTCTCTGACGACCGCCAATAGCGGTATAACTATACCATCGGGATTAGAGGAAATGCTATCCCACACTCACCAACCCGCTTGGCCAGCGGGGTGAGTTATGGCCAAACCCCTCCAAAATGACTCCACAACTTAAATCTTGGCCCTCAGTCTTCGGCAGCTGGAATGTACCTGGCCAAGGCAGCGGCCAGTGCGACATGAAGGCAGAGGGTGCTAAGAATCCCCGGAGGACCGGACTAGGCTGCCATCTGATGCTGACCTTGGCAACGTATAATGGACGCTCCCTATCTTCTGATTCAAAGCTTCTTGAATTGGAAGAGGAACTACAAAGGACCAAGTGGGACATCGTCTGGCTAAGTGAGGTAAGGAGAAAAGGAGAAGATCTCATTGAACTGAAAAGTGGACATCTCTTCTACTATTGTGGGACTGATACTGGCAGAACTAGTGGTGTTGGATTTATAATAAACAAAAAACTGAAGGATAAAGCTATTGAAGTTGAAAGTTCCTCTGACAGAGCTGCACGACTCGTTATCCAACTCTCGAGAAGATTCCAGGCTCAGATTATTCAAACTTATGCACCCACCACAAGTCATCCTAAAGAGGAAATTGAAGAATTTTATGAGGAAATTCGTCATCTAAATAATAAAGGTAAGCAGCACTTGAAGATAATTATGGGAGATTTCAATGCAAAAATAGGGCAACGGCAACAGAATGAAACTTCAGTAGGTAAATTCGGTCACGGCAACAGAAACCAGCGTGGAAATACTCTCGTAGAGTTTGCAGAGGCAGAAGGGTTTTTCATCTTGAACTCCTTTTTCAAGAAAAAGCCACACAGGAAATGGACATGGAGACATCCAAATGGGACGACAAGTGAAATTGATTTTATTATGTGTAACAAAAAATTCGTCATCGAAGATTGCAGTGTGCTAAACAAGTTCAACACAGGTAGTGACCATAGATTGGTGAGATGAAAGATGCACCTCAACACTAAACTCGAACGTGGCAAGCTCATAAGACAAAACAAAATGTATTGACATAACCAAACTTAAAAAACCATAATACCTTCAAGCTGGAACTGAAGAACAGGTTCTCTGCATTAGAAGGCCTAACATCGGAAGAAGTAGATATTTCTGAGGTTAACAGAAAAGTAACCAAAGATCTTATGGAAACAGGAACAAAATTAGCTGGGTCTAAGAACAAGTTGCATGTGAACAAATTATCAGGAAAAACCAAAATGTTGATGCAAAAAAGAAGAGAGATGAGGACAACTAAAGAAGATGTGACTTCCAAAGTGGAATATATAGAGCTATGCAAGACAGTACGAAAAAGTATCACTGAAGACGTAAGAAAATTCAACTGTGAACTAGTGAGGAAAGCAATTGAAAACAACCAAAGCCTAAAGATAGCAAAGGGACATCTCAGTAAGGAAAGAAAACAGATTATGGCACTGAAAAAAGAAGATGGTTCTGTAACAAGAAATAGAGGCGAAATTTTGACAAGAGTGAAAGATTTATACTCTAAATTATATGAAAGGGATGATGCATGTACTCCAGACATCATGAAAGGTACCAGAATTCTTCCTGTCCTCCCAGCAGAAGTTGCACATGCAATCAAGAACATGAAGCGGGGAAAAACTCCAGGAGAAGATCGAATTACTGTAGACATCATACAAGCAGCAAGTGGAGAAATCGAAACAGTACTCGCACAAATTTTCACTCAATGCCTTAATGAAGGGAAGATTCCTGAGGATTGGAACAATGCTGCAATGATCTTGCTACATAAAAAAGGTGACATTGAGGATCTCAGGAACTACAGACCTATCAGCCTCCTATCAGTGGTTTATGAAATCTTTATTAAAGTTCTTTCACACCGTTTGAAGGTAACACTGGACATGGCTCAACCGAGAGAACAAGCTGGATTCAGGAGTAGCTACAGCACAATAAATCATATCCACGTAGTCAGAGAACTAATTAAAAGAGCGAGGGAATATGAACTTGCATTGTGCATGGCTTTTATCGATTATGAAAAAGCCTTTGATTCGGTAACACCATCAGCAGTTACAATGGCTATGAAATCCTGCGGTATTGAAGATGCATACATTAATATTATTAATAACATCTATGAAAATGAAAGTGCAAAGATTCGGCTGTTTGAAAATACAACACACATAAAAATTGGAAATGGAGTGAGACAAGGTGACACCATATATCCTAAGCTCTTTAATGCCAGATTGGAAAATGTCTTTCAATCACTGAACTGGGAAAACAAAGGGATAAATATTAATGGAGATTATCTAACCCACCTTCGTTTTGCGGATGACGTAGTCATTTTTGCAACTACCCCATCAGAGCTGCAGAGTATGATTCAGGAACTTGCTTACAAGAGTAAAGCAGTGAGATTAAAAATGAACTTTCAGAAGACAAAAGTGATGTTCAATGCTTTTTCAAGAAATGAAGATTTATCGATTGATGGAGAAAAGCTGGAGATAACAGACACGTACGTTTATCTTGGACAGCAGATATCAAGTGAGGGTCACATTGATGAAGAAATAATCGGTGTACAAAACTTGCCTGGAGAGCTTTTGGAACAAACAGCATAAATTTCAAGAGCAATATGTCATTATGTCTTAAAAGAAAAGTGTTTGATCAATGCATCCTTCCAGTGCTTACGTATGGTGCAGAGACGTGGACCTTAACTAAAAGAGACATACAAAGGCTGCAGACAACACAATGAAGGATGGAGAGGTGCATGCTTGGTGTAACCAGGAGAGATAAGAAGAGGAACACGTGGATCCGAAAAATGACAAGAGTGGAAGACATCATGATCAGAGTTAAATCCCAGAAATGGCAATGGGCTGGACATACTGCCAGAAGGACAGACCATCGATGGACAGCCGAAATTTCAGATTGGATTCCAATGGACAGGAAAAGACCCAGAAGAAGACCACATGTGAGATGGGTGGATGAAATTCGAAAGTATGCAGGAGTGACATGGAAGAGACTGGCACAAGACAGACCGTTGTGGAGGAAACTTGGGGAGACCTTCGTCCAGCAGTGTATTGATAATGGTTGACAATGATGATGATGATGATGAAGATCAACTCTAAAGGCTATGTAGGCATTTGCCCATTCCTGATTTAGGGCCACCAGTTGCAGAAAGATCAACTCTGAAGACTGTAGGTATTTGCTAATTCCCGATTTAGGGACACTAGTTCCAGAAAGGAGACGGGCAGTGCGACAAAACCAAAACCTGAGCCCTATACGACTCGGGAGCGACCAAAATGTAATTTTGCGTCTCATTAATATAGGATTAAGGAAGATCATTAACTGGAATTAAAATCAGAAAAGTCGTGACCCCCCTGCCCCAAAAAGGCGGTTAAGGCTCCAACACTAGTTTTTAAAAGCATTTAAATTTTCGAGCTATATTTGTTTGTATTGAGAATGAAATCGCATCTGATGACCCACAGGGTAAATGCAAGAAATTAGCCATTTCATTACATGCATATTTCAAATTACGGATCGAGCAGAAGAGATTACTACTTACTAATGTGCCACCTGCCATAAAACCAAAAGGACTCACCCTTTAAAGTTCTGTTGCCTACATAATCAAGTAAGACATTTATGCTCCAATATGGAAAAAGTCATATGCCTTAAGAAGCCAGAAATTCTCTAAATAAAAAAATCAATTATGTATGGTAATAAAATTATTCTCGCGTCAATATTGTTCTTATATTTTGTAATTTTTTTCTTCTTCATTTATTTTTCTTCTCTACTGTGTACTAGTGTCATTATATTGCATTAGGTAGATTTTGCATAAGAATTTATCCTTTTTACAGGTTTTTAATGATTCTACAGAAATGAGAGACGTGTAGGCTCGACTTCTTAAATGACCGTAACAGCGTGAATTTTGAAGAAGGCATCTTGGGACAAATTGCATTTGAAAGAGCAAGGTAGGCAGTAAAAGAAACGATCAAAATCTTAAAATCGGGGTTTAGACCCCTAACCACCTACCTTGGAGTAGGATGACATATACAGTTTGCATCTTAAAAGTAAGAACTATACTGGGCCGGATACAGTTCGGCTAGTATTGAACGTTTCAAAACAATTTTGTATATAGTTAAAAAACGGGCGACAAACAGCTGAATGACTAGGGTACTCCTAACCCTCTGAATGCACTAATCCCAGATTCTTCCAATTCTCTCGGAGAAAATTGCTCCTCAGTCTGTCGTTTTTCTATCGGGAAAACGTTAGCAACGATCACTTTTATTTGCTGTTGTTTGTTGTATTTCAAGAGGTAGCAGCAGATTGGATAAGGCCATCGGAAATTTCGTTAGAAATTCACTCATTCCCTAATATAATACGTAATGGTCCGGTAAAGGAACAACGTATTTAAAACCAATCCTATCGGTTTTTATCTGAAATAAGAAGTTCTTAGAATTTCCATTTTTGTAGACATTGTGGATTTGAATCCTCATCTCGTTCAGGTGCTTTATGCATGAAAAATAAATAGCTCGAAAATTGTTAGTTGAAGCACTTGTGCAGTCTTTGGAATCAGTGGGTTTTAACGAAGTTCTATTGTTTTCATTCTTAAAAGACTTCAGGTGCTTCTATAAAAAATCTCAGTGCCTCAGAAAAGGAATTTAGTGAGAGCGAAAGAAAAATATTAGTTCTTGAAATATCTTTAGTGAAAATAAAACAAGAAGAAAATATATTGGTGATAGCATCTATACCCCAAACAAAAATCTCAATTTCCTCTCTGCCTTTCAGCTACAAGCAAATTTGCATGTTTCGTAGATTTGCTGGGTACGACGGTAAAGCGAAAGGTTCTTAGCAAAGCGCTTCGTTTTCGTTTCGCTTGATCTTCGAAGTGTTTCAGGATTTAAAACGTGTGCGTGGTCTTTTGAAGGAAAGATATAACATTTTTATTTTGCAGGTGTCTCGTCCAATCCATGAGTTATGTATAAATTCAAAAATAAATGATTCCTTGCTATGTGACGATATCATTTCTTGAGCGCGCGAGACATCGGCGTTCTTCTAGCGAAAAGCATTTCAGAAATGCGTATGAATTTGTCATGCTGTTCGATCATAATTTCTGAGATCTACCTTGCAGTTAATGGAAGAAACTTGGAACTGTAAGTATTTAAGTTAAAATGTTTGCATTCTACATAGAGTAGTAGAAATAATAGCAATTTTTAAATATCGGCGTACATATGCTACGTTCGTGACTGTGAAGGGGAATAATCAGAATGTTAAGCAGGTAGGAAGACCCAAATGCAAGAATTGATCACTTGGACCGAAGAAATAACAAGAAAAATGACACCGGACTTTCGGTTTCAATGGGCACGTCTTTTGAATCCTTTGTTAGGTTGTTAATCCCACTTAACGTTGTAAGTAACGATCAAATGCGACGTTATTAATTAAGTACGCTAAATGTTCATGACATGATTCTGATATTTTAAAAACAATTTATTCTTCTTTTCTATTTTGCAGTGGTTGTCCACAGGCTTCTCCCTCTTGTCTTTTCCGCAAACAATGTACTTCTACTCCTTAAGATACCTGTTATCAAAGACTTTCTACGCCTTTACTTCGCGCGATCCGCCGGCTAGCTTAAAACGTCGTACCCGAAAAGCTAGGCTCAACTGGTCCCCTCAGCGACCTTTTTGCTCCTTCCTCCTCACGCTGACTGTCCCTTGCTCATGCTTGCCCCCTCCCCGAGGAAATGACCCCATACCTTCAACACTTCACCACAGAATCGCCTCGGCTTGAAATCCGGCATCGCCTACAAAAAGCCTCAAAGTTGATGCAAACTCGCCGCCCAAGTCCCTTTCGGAGACTGATGATCAAAGATAGCGAAGGGTGTTAATTGCACTTGATAACAGGTATCTCAGGGAGTAAAATGAGGCTACGAAATGTACAAAAGCGATATCTGCAAATGGCTCTCTCTATTGTGATATCTTTGGAGGCGAAACCCAAAAATGCGACTGGAAGACGTCGTCTGTAAAATCCGATACTTTCTGATTAGGGGGGAAATGAATAAATCTTTCCCACTCTCGAAGAGAAGGACATCGGAACACGAGGCAAAAGAAATGTCGGGAATTAGATTTAATATGTTTGACAAAAATTTCTGTACCTCTCTGTCACATTTCTGACTCGAATTAAATTCATAAAAATCGTTCAAAGTCAATGGAACCAGTCAGGAAACCAATCAACCGCATTTCTACAATCGATAAAACGTCCAGAAATAGAAACCTCTACTTACTTCCACTAGCGGCTAAAAAGTATGTTACAAAATTTAACAAATGGCACACAAAAAGTATCAGAGGCAAAAAGATTTTCAAATCGAACAGTTAAAAGAAGAAATATACATGTAGAAGGAAACATGATATAATTCTACGCATTCCAGAGGAAGGACTTTACATAATGGAAAACGTTAAAAAATAGGCGTAAAATATTCTTGATGGGAAAAGCTATACTAAGCTAAAATATGTTTCAAATATGTTTCCCGGAAGCAGAGATAGCGGAAAAAGGTTTTGACCTTTACGCCCCCTAGCGGGAAATCTGTGCATTATTTATAGAGGAAAATGCTCCACATCCCTATTGTAGCAAATGGCATACAGTAAAGAAGAAATTTCTCAGAGTTTTTGAAAGCGGAGATACAGAGGTAAAGTGAAGTACACAAACACCACCTAGCGACAGAACTGTGAACAATAAAACTCCTCATATACTAACCTAATTTTTCTACAAGGTAAGTGGCATCCAGTGTTGAAAGAATGTTTCAAATCGCACATGTAGAAGCAAAGATATTGAGAAAAACAGAATAAACATTTGTGCCACCTAGCGGCAGACTTGTACGTTAAGAAAAATTTGAAATTTTACGACAAACATTTCGTAGTCGAAAAGCTCTCAAACGAAGAAGGAATTTATCAAATCGAACTATTAATATATATATATATATATACATATTTTCAAGTCAGACTTTTTAAATATCTATAAATATATATATATATATATATATATACACACTATATTGACAAAAGTCACCGGTCACCCAGAAGCGAAACACAACATAGCATTTATGGACATACGTTAGTACCGTGTCGGTCCACCTTTTGCCTTAATGCATGCACTGACCCTTCAAGACATGTTTTGGACAAGGTTTTGGAAAGCAGCGATAACTATGCGCTTCCATTCAGTACATAATGTTGCCGCTAACTGTTGCTTAGAAGTAGGCTTAGGTTCCAAACTACTTATGCGGCGCCCCAATTCTTCCCATAGGTGAACTATGGGATTAAGCTCAGGGCTCTGTGCTGGCCAGTCCACACACGATACGGAATTATCGTCAAACCACGCCGTAAAAGTTCTTGCTTTATGGCTCGGTGCATTATCCTGCTGGTACCAACAAGGCTCGGTTCCATAGTATTGCCACAGAGTTGGTAAGGCATAATTATTCAGAATATCGAGGTAGGCGTGCTGGTTAAGAGGTCTGTCCAGTATAACCAATGGGCCGGGACCATACCACGAAAAACACCCCCACACGAGTACACTGCCAGCTCCGAACTTGACCGTAGGAACAGTACACTGTGGTAAATAGCGTCCCCCCGGCTGCCGCCATACCCTCACACGGCCATCACACTGATGGATCGTGTAACTGGATGCATCAGTCCGTAAGACCCGTTTCCATTGATCTACGGTCCACGATAAATGTTCGTTACAACATGCTGAACGACGAATAGCATTCCGAGCGGAGTTTAAAGGCTTATGAGCAGCCGCACTACCATGGTAACACATGGAATGAAGTTCTCTGCGAATGGTACGTGTACATACCGAGGTTCCAGCGTTTTTACTCACCTGTACACTGAGGTCTTGTACAGTACTCCGTCGATTAGCTGCAATGACTCTCCTGAGGCTTTGATGTCCTGTATCACTGATTTTTTTTGGTTTGACGGTACGTTTTGCTACTTCAGGCACGCCACATGTGTTCCACTTACTCAGTACATCCAAAACATTTGATTTGGATATGTTTAAGTGCCTTTCGGTTTATCTTATGGACAACCCACTAATATAACACCCAATAATCTTTCCTTTCTCAAGGTCAGTTCTCTCCCGCAGCGACATTTTTACTCAACCTCACAGTGCGATATGATCGCGGTCAGCTGCAGACTTGTTTTTATACCGTTTGCAGCTGTACCGCGCATCTGAACAACGCAGAGGATCCGTTTATTTGCTTTTGAAGGGGTTTTCGGTGCCTTTGGTCACTACAGTGTTGTGCTGAAAAACTACACGCTGCCAAGTAACTGCGTACATGTAGCACCAAATATTTGAAGCTTATTACTGTGTTAGACCCCTTACAACGATGAACTGTGAATTTGCTGAACATAATGGTCGAACACAACATAAAAATGAACAAATGTTTTAGCGTCTGTGCGTGTATCCTCCGGTATCGTAGATACTGTTTTATATAGTGTGGTTCTCGATACTTGGGAGTCCATAAAGTTGTCCTAGAGGTAACATGGATTTATCGCTAAAATCGCCTTTCTTTATTGTTTCGCGGTTTAATGACCAACAAGAGCAAATCGTTTGTCCCATAAGCAGACCCTTATGCCTAATTTTAGGCACTTGCTTTTAGAAAAGGGACATAGCAAGCGTCATAAGTCA
Organism: Macrothele yani; assembly: GCA_039090855.1. Classification (NCBI taxonomy): domain Eukaryota; kingdom Metazoa; phylum Arthropoda; class Arachnida; order Araneae; family Macrothelidae; genus Macrothele; species Macrothele yani. The sequence goes on along the minus strand of CM077010.1, from coordinate 69,879,398 downwards.
AACACACTACACAGTAATTATCCAGGACCATCTAAGAAGAGTGAACAGAAGCCAGTGTTTAGGACATTGCAACAACGGGGCTGTGGAATCGCCACTTTGAAGGAGGTTTCACTTTGGTGCAGGACACAGCATCTCTAGTAGCCAGCGTTTCCACTCAGCAACGATCAATGTTGAGCAAAGCAAAGGTACTTCTCACCCTTTACAGCTTTTTATTTACTTTTGAAAAAAGTATTGGTTGGATGTTTCTTGTTACAATCACCCTTCTCACTTTGGCGCAGTAAAGGTGAAAAACTAAGAAACCTCTCTTTGGGATGACAGACAAGAGCTCGAAGGGCTCAGCTAATGATTTCTCGAAATCTGTGTGTGACACGTGTAGATCACCGCTGAGATAAACAGAATCTGAAACAACGGCTCTTTTGGCTTTCTGGTATTTTAGCTCGGTACAACTAAAAAGGTGTACACATCCCATGTAATCGAGAGGTCAAAGGCGTAGATTCCTTGCTAGTCGCCAAACATGGTTGCGATTCGGGTCCCGGATGAAACATGTGTGGTGTTTTTGTGTTCTGTGTCTGGTACCTTGCCTTCGAGTGCCCCCAGATTTAGGATGACAATTGTTTACAACCCTTAGGCAGAAACAAAATGAAAAAGAAGACATTCGTTAGTTTTGATGGCGATTAAACACTACCACCACCGCCAGGTATTTCTCAATGCATGACACAATGCCTATCTTTTGTTAACCAGAGTATTTTACACATTTCGGCTATTTTCTAACCATCTGAGCCACATTCCAGTACTACTTTGATCGTTCAATTTCTCAACTTATTATGCTTAATTCAAGCATGGACACTCACCCTTTACAGCTTTTACTTATCTGTAAATTTCACTAAGTTCGAGCAACGGAATGTGATTCTGATAAGCAGATATGTTAATAACGTAGGTTAAGGCGTATCCGCCTAAAATATTTTCTTGTATTTCCAATGGTCAAACTTCTGTAGCCATTTCCCCCAAAATTAATGCGTTCCCAAGGATGAAAATTTGAACATCGATAAAAATAATTTCATATATTATAGCGTAGTGTACTTAATATTTTCTAAAACGTAACCATAATTATATTAAAAATCAAAAACCTTTCCTTTGGTGGTATTGAGACCAGAAAATAGATGGCGCGACCTGTACATTGATGACGTCAGTAGACAAACAAATGTTGGATTGCTTAATTATGGTTAAATTTTAGAAAATATTAAGTATGCTAGGCTATAATATGAAGTGATTTTTATCGATGTTTAAATGTTTATCCTTGGGAACGCATCAATTGTGAAGAAAATGGCTACAGAAGTTTCCCCATTGGAAATAAAACGCAAATATTTTAGGGTGGATCCACCATACGAATTCGGATTTTTCTAGTCTACGCGTTAGCGAAAGCAATTCATCGAAGCATTAACTGATGGTGTAGTCCACCATCTGGAATAATCTTCCTTGCGCTGTAAATAAAAATCAATAGCATTCAGATTTTTTAAGCGAGAACTTCAATAGTTTTCGCTTTTAAGAGTAGCAGTCGTGTTGATTTTCTTGACGCGGATATTGGATGTTCCAGGATGTTTGTGCATTTTTTTTTTATTTTTCTCTTAGCGCGGAAGATCGTAGTTTTACATTGCAGAGGATAGAGAGCTAGAGCTGGGGTTCCACGTCTGTGCTTCCACAGACTTGATAAATCGATCTGCAGCCGTTTCTTGAGGGTCTGTACTACAGTCCATGACAAGAGCTAAATACCACACTCTTACGTTACTTCTACGGAGAGGAATGGCGAAAGATAAATTTTGTTTAAAATAATATATTCATGAGAACACTGCACGGACTAAATCTGTCTAAATAACCTAAGCTAAACATCAGTTATTTTTCAACTTTAAAGAATGTGAAAGTCTATTCGCAGGGAACCAAGTTCTGAAAAGAAACAATTTTTGAAAGAAATTCCACATGCATTTTTGCACAAAAAGTTTGGTAGTGAATGCAGTCAGTAAATAGCAGCGGCTTCTGTTCTTGCATTTAATCAAATATACAGATCTCGTTACTTTGAGTTTCATACAGAATACTTCAGAAGTGTTGATCATAAATGGAAACATTGGAAGCACTCATCGAAACATATAAAACAAAAAGATGACACCGAATTTTCGGGTGCAATAAGCACGTCTTTTGAATCCGTTCTGACGCAAATTAGATTTATCAAAGCTATTCAAAGTCAATGGAACCGGTATAGAAAACAATAATATCTGACGGAAAAATAAAGTTTTGTAATCGGAATTTTAAACCCTCAGATATTGCTTTCAACGGAATCGTGAGCTTAGGCCCTCTGGTTGAAGACTTGTGCTTTAAGAAAAATATGAATTTATATGAGAAACATTTCGCACCTGGAAACGCCCTCCAAAACAGAAATAATTTTTCAAATCGGACTCTTAGAAACAGATATATTCACAAAAATAAGATGTGACTTTACGTCCCCTGGTGGGAAAACCATACATTATTTTAGGAAGAAAGTATTCTCAAAACGTTTTTCAATATGAGCGGTATCGGTCCAAGAAAATAAAATTTTAGTCGGGTTTTCAGGAGCCCAGATTTTGCTACAAATACATCAGAAGCAGAAATTAATTCTTATGCCTCCTGGTGACTAAACCATTCTTTACCAAACATTAGAAATCATGTGAAAAATATTTTCCATCAGGTCTTGCGTGCGATACAGAAAGAAATTTTCAAATCGGAGTTTTAGAAGCAGAAATAACGCCGAAAACGCAATTTACCTTTGAGCCCCCTAGCGGAAAGTGTATGATTTACTTGAAAATTTTCAATTAATGTGAAAAACATTTCGCATCATAGGAAACATTTTCCAACAAAGAAGGAATTTTTCAAATCGTACTCCTAGAAGTAGAGATATTGACAAAATAAGATATACATCTACGCCCCCTGGCGTAGAAACCATGAACTATTTCAAGAAGAAAATGTTCCTAAAAGGTTTGTCGACATGAGTAGTATCGGTCTACAAACGACTTTTTTCAATCGAGAATTTAGAAGCTCATGTTTTGCTGAAAGTACATCAGAAGCGGAAAATAAGACTTACGCCCACTGGTGGCCAAACCATTTTTTACAAAAATTAGAAATTATGAGCAAAGTACTTCCCGTCAGGAGCTGTATCTTGTGCAGAAATTTTTTTTCAAATCGGAGATTTAGAGGTAGAGATATAGGGGGAAATGAAATTTAACTACACGCCCCATAGCGAAAAGTCTATGAATTACTTGAAAATTTTGAAATTATATGAAAAACATGTCACACTAAAAGCCGTATCCAACACAGAAGGAATTTTTCAAATCGAACTTTTTGAAATAGAAATATTGACAAAAATAAGATATACACCTACTAACCCTGGCGGAGAAACCATGGAATATTTTAAGAAGAAAATATTCCGAAAAGGTTTATCGACGTGAGTGGCATCGGTCCAGGAACGAATTTTTTCAATCGAGATTGTAGAAACTCAGATTTTATGGCAAATGCATCAGAAGAAAAAATTAACTCTTACACCCCCTGGTGGCCAAAGTATTTTTTTTAAAGAAATTATAAATTATATGCACAAGAGTTTTTCTTAGGAGCTGTATCCGGTGAAAAATCGAAGGTTTAGATGAAGAGATATCGGGGAAAACGTAATTTACTTTTACGACCCTTAGCGGATGATTTATGTGTAATTTTAAAAAGTAACTATATCTAAAATAAATACTCTTCGACATAAATGGAATCGAAAGATAAAATAATTTTTTCAATCGGATGTTTAGAAGCAAATATGTGGAATAAAACGTATTTTTGAATTCGACATCATCTGCATTTACACCCTCTAGCGGCGAAATTGTTCATCTTAAAAAAAAAACAAACGAAATAAAGGATCATCATTCGCATATTTCAAGCTTCCCAATGCAAAGAGAATTTTTCAAATCGGGCTAATAGTCGCAGAGATATCGTGTCTACAAACGGACGGACAAACCGATAACATAAGAACGATTTTTTTACAAAAGACGTGCTAAAAAGTCTTACTCAACATAGTTGCGGAAATGAGCCGTTTCTGAGATAATTGATATTTTATTGCAGGGTTGCCAGAGGTAATGTTATGTTTTTCGCTCTCCCTACTTACCTGACCTCAATTCATTACAATTCTGCATCTGAGGCGATTTGAAAGGACGTGTGCATATACAGTCCCCACGAGCAACGTAGACGATTTGCGGATAAGAGTCGAACGTGCATGTGCAGAAATAAGGCAAAACGCAGACACATTTGAATGAATGCGCGTCTTGTTGAGAAGCTGAGAATTTGGAGACCTGTATCGAAGCAGACAGGGAACATTTTGAACATTTGTTGTGAATTTAAGCATCATACATTTCACTTCTGCCAGTATATGTACGTGTTGTTTAACAACATGCAAGGTTGCCAGATGTAACATTGGTTCCTCTCCACAATTTATTTTTGTTGTATTTGTTGTACAGAGTGTTTCACTAAGTAGTGTTCCCAAAGAGCCAATTGCTTTTTTCCCACTCTACATAAAAACATGGATTGTTTTTTTTTTTTTTGAATGGAGGTTTAACGACCACCGTGAGCAACTCAATGGGCTATAAGAAGTCGGCCGTCCCTAATTTAAGGCTACTGGTTCTACGAAAGGGAGAGAGCCTAAGCCGTAAGGCAAACACAACATCCATGCCTCACCGGGATTCGAACCCGGACCCCTTCCGGACAAATCATCAGAAGCCATCGCTCAGACCACTGCGCCACCGGGGCGACACGTTGAGTTTACAAGTGACCTTGATTCTTGACAAATGCGCGGGAGTGTTTTTTTTTTCCTGATAAGGCGATGACTTACTGTGCCGTTACCGCATCAGATGGCCGGGCACGCTAATTCTGTCTGGAGGCAATCTACGTATTTTACTGTGTCGCTGAACGTCGTTCAGGATGGCTGTGTATACCGTTGCGGAGCGTGTTCTTATTGTGAACAGGTAATGAATAACAAAGTCTATAAAGGCAACCGAGCGTGAATTCCTGGAGACGTTTGGGGAAAAAAACATCAGACAAATGTTATTTCTCCAGCTTAGGAAAGAAATGTGAATCCACGAGCAGTGTTTTGAACCAATACAGTGGCGGACGTCCTGCTTTAGCGGAAGAAACAATCGAAGTAGTGAAGCACATGCTGCTGGCATCACCAAAGAAGTCAGTCATTACAACTTTTGTTACAAGAAACTGGGTATTCTGTTTTCACCTGCCAAAGAGCCAAATAAAACGTTACTTCATCCGTACCATGTGGCAGCTGTGCAAGAGTTGCAGGAACCGGATCTGGAAAAGCGTGTGTCTTATTGTAACTGGTTTCTGATATTTTTGCTCGCAATTCCGAACATTTCGGATTTCACATTGCTCACTGACGAAGCATGGTTTACTACAAAATGCTTCCCACGTTAGAAGACTTAGAAAATAACATAAGTGCAGCAATCCGGACAATTGATGAGAACATGCTGCGGAGGACCTTCGGTAATATGTACATGGGGGCTGTAGGATCTCATCCACATACCGCTGGCCCGTCAATGATCCACGTACTACTAGTAGAGCTGATCGGTTATCGTAGGCAATGGCTCCCCAGACCGTAATGCCTGCAGTGGGGAACGTGTAGCGCTCGATAGCGAGGTTGGAATTGTGCCGTTGACCCGGCGACCTCCACACTCGGACACAATGATCATCTGTCACCAAACCGAAGCGGCATTCATCGCTAAAATCCACAAGTCGCCAGACTGTGGCGTTTCACATCGCTCTGGCCTGGCACCACTGCACACGGAGCAGGCGATGTTTGGGTGTTAATGGCAGCACACATAAAGGGCGCTGAGATCGCAGATTTGCTTCCGCGAGGTACCGGGAAACAGTTCCTGAGCACACTGGAGCCGCTACATCTGCCTGTATAGTGGACTGGGTGCCCGTGAGATCTGTTTGTGCCTGGCGCACGATCCGTTGATTCTCTCTACCGGTGATATACCTGGTCGGTCCGGAGCCGCTCCGCCGTGAGGCAGTTTCGTCACTTGTCCACTGCTCCCAACACAGTCAGATGTTATGGTAAGAACGATCCATGTGGTGGGCCATACGGCGCGCCGACCACCCAGCGATTTTCAGCCCGATGATCTGGCCTCTGTCAAAGTCCGTACGTTGCGTAAATTAACGTCTCTGGCGTCTACCCGGCATTCTTGTCACTCTGTACTCTTATTTGCTTCGGCCGGTTTTTTCACTTTCATAGGACATCGACTACAAGCCAGTTTATAAGGCTGCCGGTTCATGCTTGCAGCGTCACCACAGGGTGTGCGGTCATGCACACTCACACCAAACGTGGATCATTTACATACCAGCACGCACTCTAGCTATTTGCAATGTTTTGTGGTTGTAGCATGTTTTCTTCTAGGTGCCCAAATTTCATTGTCCGTGAGTATAGTAACAGCACTTGTTACATTTTAATATGGTGTGACTGTTGTCCATGATCATTCCGTAGGGAAGAGGTAGAAACGAGCGCAATTTGTGATGTAACGTTCTAAATACTTAAGAGAGGAAGAATTCCGGGACTGCGAAAATGTCACTGCTCGCGCGCTATCTCTCCGGTATTTACTTTGGTAAAAAAACGTACGGTACTTCTTTATTCCTTTGAGGTGTATATGGGATGCAGACGACATTTTGAAAAACTATCATCAACGCTAGTGGGAAATCTATGAAGCCATTAAGAAGTCAATATTTCTGTTTTTGCTTTCAATTCAGTTCGGCAACTAATTCTCGTAGTGTATTCACCCAAGGAAGAACTAGTCGCAGCTACCTTGGCCAGAGGGTCTGTTCGCCGCCCATTTGTGGTGTAAGTGAGGAAGGCCGTGTCTAGAGTTGGTGATACCAAAGTGAGTAGAGAGATAGAAATGCTTAAGAGCGCAGGCAAGGAAGAGCTAACTGGCATCGTGGCAGAATGCCAGGTGACACCAAAGCAGAGTGTGTATGTACTGTACTTCGAGAAGAAAGGAACATATGACCTTATTTTTAACGGGCTGTCCAATACATTGGAACCGCGGGCTTAACGTGCTCTGCGAAGTACGGTGGGTCTTCAGTGGTTGGAGTAGTCAGGTTTGTGATCGAACCTTCAACCAACTGAGCAGAAGCCGACTGCTCTTATCACTGGGCTGTAGCTTGATATCTCTGAATTGCACAACTGTTTAAATAATTCGATGTATCAAAAAGTAAAGGGCACAGTTTTTAATCTGCTGTTGTATTTATATTCCGAAAAGAAATGGTGTAAAGTAAAGCTTGGTTCATCACTTAATGGCATACATCTTTGATATTTGGTATATAGTCACTGACAACATGGTGATTAATTTGGTTTGCATCACAATGGTAAAATCAGAATCGATGGGAATTCATTATGTAAATGTTTAATGAAAAGAAGCCACAAATTCAATAGGGAAATAAAGCAACCGCCTCCTCGTTACAGTCCTCTAAATGCTACTTTAATTTGCTAGATACAAAAAGGAGTAAAAGATACGCCAACCTGAAAATCAAAAGCATAAAGCAGAAAAAAAAAAAAGAATGACACTAGTAGAAATAATTTTTATTAAACAAACTGTAATGCGTAATTAGATAAAATCGGTTTAGTGCTAATATACGGACTTTCAGCTTTGCTATTTTTTAAGTACAGAGAACATAACATACTGCTTTTAGTTTAGCAATCAAAGAAACGACTTCAGAAAGCTATTAAAGCTCCTCAATGAGTTCAGTTCTAAACGAGCTTCGTATACGTGCAGGTAGAAGTAGCTCCCATAGGATCGGTGCTTTTTTATTCTTTTCCTTTTAAACGCTGACGCTATTAAATCGCATCCTGATCACCTTTTCTGGTTCATCGATTGCTTTTCCAGATGGGATAGCTCTTACTGTTCTCTACTTACAAAGATTATGCCATCCAATGTATAAAAACAGATAACGAATAATACATTTTCCCTACAAAACGGTGGTTTTAAAATCTCGAGATCCAACATTTCTCGATAGAGCGTTTTTATTTTAAAATAATGTGCCACTCAGAAAAGCTTCAAGTGCTAAAAAACGGCTTTATCAAACACACAAATTTAGAATAGTTGTCTAACTGAACTATTTAACCAGAATATAAATATTCGCGTGTCATTTTTATGGACAACCTACACTATGTTGACAAAAGTCACCGCACACTCCTTCAGAAGCAAATGAACAGATCCGATGCGTTGTTAAGATGCGCGGTACAGCTGCAAACGGTATAAAAACAAGCTTGCAGCTGACCGCGATCATATCACACTGTCAGGTTGAGTGAAAATGTCACGGCGGGAGAGAACTGACTTTGAGAAAGGAAAGATTGTTTGGTGCCATATTAGTGGGTTGTCCATAAGAGAAACCGAGAGGCGTTTAAACATACCCAAGTCAACTGTTTTGGATGTACTGAATAAGTGGAAGACACATGGCGTGCCCGAAGCAGTAACTCGTATCGGCAGACCTAAGAAAATCAGTGATAGAGGACGTCGAAGCCTCAGGATAGTCGTTACAGCTAATCGACGGAGTACTGCACAAAACCTCCGTGTGTAGGTGAGTAAAAATGCTGGAACTTCGGTATGTACACGTACCATTCACAGAGAACTTGATTTCATGGGTCACTGTGATCTTGCGGCTGCTCATAAGCATTTCATCTCCAATCGGAATGCTACTCGTCGTTTAGCACGGTGTAAATAACATCTATCGTGGACCGTAGATCAATGGAAACGGGTCCTATGGACTGATGAATCCAGATACACGATCCATCAATTTGATGGCCGTGTGTGGGTATGGCGGCAGCCGGGGAATGCTATTTACCACAGTGTTCTGTTCTTACGGTGAAGTTTGGATATGACAGTGTACTCGTGTGGGGGTGTTTTTCTTGGTATGGTCCCGACCCATTGGGAATCTTGGACAAACCTGTTAACCAGCACGTCTACCTCAATATTCTGGACAATTATGTCCTACCAGCTCTGTGGCAATACTATGGAACCGAGCCTAGTTGGTACCAGCAGGATAATAATGCACTGAGCCGTAAAGCAAGGACTGTTACGTCGTGGTTTGACGATAATACCGTATCGTGTGTGGACTGGCAGGCACAGAGCCCTAATCTTAATCCCATAGAGCAGCAATGGGATGAATTAGAGCGCCGCAACAAAATTTGGAACCACGGCCTACTACTAAGCAACAGTTAGCGGCAGCATTATGTACTGAATGGAAACGCATACCTATCGCTGTGTTCTAAATCTTATCGAAAACATGTCTGGAAGGGTCAGTGCTTGCATTAAGGCCAAAGGTGGATCGACACCGTATGTCAATAAATGCGATGTTGTGTTTCTTTTCTAATTGTCTGGTGACTTTTGTCAATATAGTGTATGTTCCGCATATTACAGCACCTTAGAAAGCCATCGCTTGTTCACACCTTAATAATGCATAATTAAATAAGAATGCAGCTAGTTCATCTCTTTTTTTTTTCTGAGAAATTTGGAGACGAGTTTAGTTGAATTCGCACCAGTTCAAGAACAGCTTTGAATGAGATATTTTTGAAATATCCGTGTGTTCTCTCATTTTAGTTTCATGAACACGATTTTCGGGGATTCGTTTTCAGTAAAATCTCGGGGGCCCCCACTAAAAAAAATTCTTTGAGACCCTCTTACGAAAATATAGTAGCATTCAGTAACTTAATTTCAATTCCATATTATTAACTAGGTTTTATAGGCGTTTTAATAATTAACATTTTTTGAAACTTACAGGTATTTTTCGCAAAACCAAACTTTTTGCACTTTACGACGTGTAACACAATTGTGCAATTGAAATAGTTGTAGTTGAAATAGTTGCCCAGTTGTAATTGAAATAGTTGTAAGTGAAATAGTTGCCATAATTGAAATAGTTGCCATAATTGAAATAGTTGCCATAATTGAAATAGTTGTAATTGAAATAGTTGCCATAATTGAAATAGTTGCGATAATTGAAATAGTTGTAATTGAAATAGTTGCCATAATTGAAATATTTGTAATTGAAATAGTAGCCATAATTGAAATAGTTGCCTAATCTTTCCCCAGCAGAAAGCACTACGGAACAGTTACGCCAAAGTTGAATATATCATGCAAATTTTATTGTTTTAGAGAACTAAAGACAGCCTCTTTGAAACGCCTCGAGATCACACATGCAAAACACACAACGTTCATGTGACATTATCTAATGGCCTTTTGCGATTTTTACGAAAATGCGGGACATAAGTAAGCAAATAAATAAGTAACAATTGTGGCGCAGAAAAAAACTACTTAAATTATTTACTCTTGAATATAGAAAACATACTTAACATAATGCTACAAGATTTTGCACATAGTAAAATAATTTTTTCCCTTGACTATGTTATAGAAAAATGACACACGTCTCTGGTTCTCTCCACGAATAACACCTTTCAGTTCATTATATTCTAAAGAATGCACAGTTACGTGCAAATAACTGTAATACGTAACACCTTATCCTGATTTGCAAAAACTTTTAATTCATTGAACTGATACTTCTTTCATCTTCTCTTGTTAGTATACAAGTCTAGGAATTATTGCTATGACTATGGAAAGTGGCCTCAGGTCCTGTGAAAGAACTGTTTTCCCGTCATCCAGTTTTTATAAATTTTAACCGCGAAAAAACAACTAAAAATTACTTTTCTTTTTAATACTTCCTTCAAAGCTGCCGTATACAATTGCAGGTTATTTCTTTATTTATATGAAGTGTCCGCAAGATTTTGTAAAATGCTAGAAGCTCTATTAGCCGCGAGGCCCTCCCTCAATACGGGATTTCCGGGCACTATCAGTACGCTCCTGCTCTTTTTGTGAACAAAACGGGTTCAAAACTTGGCAGCTCAAAGACAACAATTCTACTGGAATTGAAAGATGATGATTTCTTCATGTTTCGCTTACGATGTACACAACAATAACCCATCAATGGGTTTCACAAAAGTGAGCAAAGGCTGGAAAGATTTGACTAGAAACCAGCCGCATAGGATTCATACGCACTCAACAAAAGGAATTGGAAATGTTTTATGTCCATGAGAAATACAGGTAGTTAATTCGAAAAAATCAGGGTTTGAAACTTTCGTTCATTCCATTGCATAAAACTGGCTTATTTAGTCATTATTTGATGTAAGGCATTTTAAATTGCATTAAAATATGTGAGCGAATAGTAGCTCAATGAAATTTGCATCAACAGATTGTAACGTATACTTCTTGATCTGGCTTTCCCCTTTGAGTTTTTTTTTTCTGTATAAATTGTGCAATTTCTTATTTATGTTTTTTATTCCAAAACGTCAAGTCCTGAACCTCCAGTTTCTTTTTCAAGTTAGGCAAAGCTGACAACTATCCAGGTTAAAGGTCACGATATGGAAGTGCTATAAGCGATTGTAAAAAGTTTGGGGACTTCAGTGGATTGAAGTCTATTGCAAAACAAGTTACGCAAATCAACCTTCTGAGATGCACTAAAGAGCGAAAGCATTATGGCCACCTGCCTAACATAATGTTGGTCCTCCACTTGCCACCAAAACTGCACATATCTCGGCGATGCACGGACGCTACAACATTTTTAAAAGTGTCTTGTGGTGTATGGTACCAGTACCCTACCAGCACAACCTTTAACTCTAGTAAGTGTGACGTGCCTGCCCCACAAGACGCTCATGAGTTAAAGGTAGATAGCAGTGAGACCACTTGTCGGCGTAGCTCAGTTGAGAGAGAATCTTACTCCGGAGTGGGGGACACGGACAAACTGGTACGTTACATAAGTTACGTGGTTGAGCCGCTGCAGATTGGATTTACTGCTCCAACACAAACCACAGATGCCAGATCGTATTGATGACTGGAGAACATGTAGGTAAGGACAATACCTGGAAGTTCTTCTCGAACAATCCATTCTCGAACAGTCCGGGTAAAGTGGTATGGCGCGTTATCCTTCCGGAAGCAAGCACTTTTATGGGGGAAAAACGTTGTTATGAAAAGGTGTACCTGGCCTGAAACGATGTTTAGCTAAAAGGAAGACGGATGGTTTCCTGCCCATCAAGGACTAGGCTCAGGGCTTCTCAACAGAATATTGCCCAAAGCATTACACTTCCTCCACCAGATTGCACCCCCCGGTGCATCCTGTTTACAACACGTCCTCAGGTAAACGAAAAAAATGTACCCACCCGTCTACATGGTGCAGGAAGAAACGGACGACACAATCTTCTTGCACGCATTCAAGGTCTAGTTTTGATGCTGGCGTAGCCACTGTAAGCACTTTCGACGGTGAACCAATGTTAGCGTGGACACTCGGAGCGGCCTGTGGCCACGCAACCGTGTTTTCAATAGGGTTCGATGTTCTATGTGTTGTGACATAATACTCTCGTCAACAGAATTCAAATTACCGGCGGTTTGCGCCACAGTATACCGTCTGCTGGCTTGTAACATAGGGTATAACATTCACTCACATCTAGCATTGATGAGCCGTGGTTGGCACACACCTTACCGGCGGATCCTGGATTTCTCTCTCCTCGGGACACTTTCCAAGGGTACTAACCACGGCTGAGTGAGAGCACCTAACAAGCCTTGCTGTTCTCTAAATACTCTTACCCAGTCGTCCGGCCATTAGAATTGAACCTTTCCCATCTGAAGGACAAGAATAACACTTATTAACAGAGCTCACTATTAGGTAACACTTACACCGTCTCAAGACCTTCACACGCGTCGTCATTTACCTACAGTTGCCTGGACTTGCATAAAGACACGTTGATCAAAAGATTTTGACTCTTCGGTGTATAATTTTTGAGTTGTACTACCAGTCATCACTAGTGTTCGTAACCAACGCCTGTTTTATTATGGTGGAAACTGTTCTACTAACAAGTGCACTAGCTCAGCAGTTGCCTTCAAAGAGAAGTTACGTGAAGAGCTGCATGTTGAAAAGAATGAAGTAAGGTGTTGTTAAGAAAGCTTCACTTTTTTTTGCACCCTATCGTTAAGTTATATTTGTGTTTTAGGCATTAAGTTCGGCTAATATACTGCATACTGACATTTTCGACTTTAAACCACACAAGCTGTATTTTCTTTTTTTATATTCACAGTAAAACAAAACTTGTAGGAAGGAAGGAGGAACACGCCATAAAGAATAAAAACAAAAACATGTACGACTCGTGGAGCAAAGTTCTTTTAAGTAAACAAGACAATCTTCACGTTTAATGCAAATTCAAGTGGTTTAGATCCTCAACGTGTGAAAACTTATTTCATATTTTGTTTTTAAACTTCGATATTTGAATACTCACATAAAACAAGTAAAACGTTTTACGGCTGTGAGATACTTCACTTGGTATAATTTCTCACTTGCGCCACTGAAGAAAAATAGCAATATATAATTCATAACTACACCCCTAATATGAAAAATATCCCACACAGAAGAAATATCGTGAGTAGGATGACAAGCGAAACAATATTATTGTAGGTTAGAAGTAACCACAATTGCTTCATGTTCAGCGATGTTTAAGTTTAGGTAAAATCAGTACAAGATATTACTGTCTTTTACAACAATATAAGAACCAATAAAGGGAAACTTAGTAAAAGGACAAATGTAATAAAAAACACTTGAACATGCAACTCAAGAACATTAATGCATTAAGTCTCCTAAACTTGTGAAGAATGTAAGGAAGCGTTAGACTACATTTCAATTTAGCAATCTACCAAACACTTGCATGCATAACCACCTCATTTGCACAATTCCAAAGAAATAAGTTATTGGTAAGTTTATCACGGTAATTTCTAGCAGGAAAAAGTTCCTTCGGATGAACAGTGGTAAGTATAAAATCATCTGTGGTAACCGTATTCAAATATATTTTCCTTTTACACAAAGCTAAAAACTGCAAATCTATTATTTATGTGGTCCAGAAATGAAGACAGTTTATTTAAAAAAAACCCTCATATTTCAAATGGAATTTTAAATTCACTTGATAACTGTCACAGTTTCCATTAATATATTGATCCGTTTCGCTTTTACATATTTCTGTTTTGCTGAAGCACAATATGGAACTCATTAGTATACAATTTTAAAGGAACATCCACACTGAGTTTTGTTTAAATCAATTTAGCAGTCAACACTTTCCTTGTGACTTCACACTTATTGCGAGCAAGAAAAACGCTAAAAGAAGAGTTATTGCTTCAGTGCCGATAAAAAGAAAAAATTAATCATGAATAGAATACGGGACTACACCATACAATACAGATTTCGAAGATGAGAATCCGTTTTTTGGAATAAATACTGTATTACAAGGATGGTAAGTCAGATAATATCTGAAAACTTGAAAATTTCGTTATCGTGGAGCGAGAATCGAACTCGCGTCTCTCGGATAGCGCCCGAGTATGCTAACCACTACACCACTAAAAACGACCAAGTCGCAAGCTTCCGATTAATTTGAATATAGCATACTCTGGTGCTAGCCGGGAGACGCGACTTATATTCCCGCTCCAGGACGACGAAATTTTCAATTTTTCGGATATTACCTGATTTACCATCGTTGTCATATTGACACTAAAAAACGGATTCTCATCCTCAAAATTTGGAAAAAATAATGTGGCTTTTTAAAATTCGTCGCTTTTTAAAAAGGGTAAGTCTTCAACTGAGGGAAGTGAAATATTGTTTCATTCTTATTGTGCAGGATTTGTACTATACAGGGTGATTCAGCTAAGCATGTACAAACCTCTGAGAGGGGTAGGATGCACAACGATAATTCGGAATCACATAGCAATGCAGAGTCAGAAACTCCATCTTCATGCGGTAGATGGCGTTGTTCGGCCACGAGACAGCTCATATGTTATTTCAGGATACCGTCATTTTTAAACCGCCCGAAGAGGTAGTAGGATGGCTGAGTTCACGAACGCGGGAATGGCTGATATGCACCTCGCATACGGAACAGTGGACTGCAATGGACGAGCCGCCTCTTGCGAGTGTACCAGGAACGGTACCCAATGAGACGAGTGCCAAACAACCAAGTGTTTGCATGGCTGCATCAGAGGATATGTGACACTGGTTCTTTCCAGAGGCCTGTCAGGTGTCGGGAACGATGGGTACGTACTCCTGCCATCGACGAAAATGTGTTAACTCATGCACAAGATACTCTAAGTGCCAGTACATGAGCAATTTCTCATTGGTTCAGTTTGTCCCAATCCACCGTATGGACGGTTCTTCACGATGACCAATTGCATCCATATCATGTGCAGCGTGTTCAGACACTAAGCCTTGAGAATTACCCTCAACGCATTGCATTTGCGCAATGGTACCTGCAGAAGAATGCAGCAGAACCCCAATATCCTGCTTCTGTGCTGTTCACAGACGAAGCGAGCTTTACACTGGAAGGTTTCTTCAATGCCCATAACGCGCATGCATGGGCCGTGGAGAACACCCATGCTGTACGACCACGTGCAGCACAAAACCGTTTTTCTGTTAATGTTTGGGCCGGCATTGTCGGGGACCACTTAATTGGCCTGTACCTCCTGCCTCCTCTTCTGGACGGAAGGAGTTACAGGATAATTCTGGAGGACGTCTTGCCAGAGCTATTGAACGAACAACAGGTCCCTCAGTCGCTGTGCCGTGCAATATGGTTCCAGCACGATGGGGCTCCCACCCATTTCAGCAATGACTTTCGTCATCACTTAAACATGACATTTGGACATCAGTCAATCTGGCGTGGTGGCCCCGTTCATTGGCCTGCAAGATCGCTGGACTTCATCTTTGTTAGACTTCATCCTGGAAAATGCCATCTTTGTTGGGGTGAATGAAGTCCATGAAGGATTGCAAATGGTCACCCAGCAGAACAACAAAGCAATTGTCGGTTAATGACGTGTTTACGAGGACCAGAGGACCCCAACCGTGCCACGTAAAGACACCCACACACATGTATGGAACCAGCACTAGCTTGCACAGTGCCTTGTCGACAACTTGGGTCCATGGCGTCATGGGGTCTGCGACACACCCGAACCCTACCATCAGCTTGAAACAACTGGTAGCGGGACTCATGGGACAATGCCACATGTTGCCAGTCTTCCATGGACCAATTATCGTGTTCGCGAGCCAAGGTGAGATGCTGCGTCCGATGTCGTGGTGTTAACGAAGGCACTCTGGTGGGTCTTCTGCTCCCATACCCCATGGATGCTAATTACGCTGCACTGACCTGATAGATATGTTTCTGGTACCATTTGCATTGAATGTGGATGTTTTTAGCCAGTGTCACTTGTCTGTTAGCATAGACAATCTAGATGCCGCTGGTCACGGTCATTCATCACTCGTGGTCGGCCACTGCGCTGTCCACGGTGGGTGGTAATGCTTTCCATGAGGTATTCCAGGTACACAAGTGACACCCTGGATGGAGGAATGTTAAATGTTTGCACAACTTTGTAAATTGAATGTCCCATTCGTCTGGCTGCCAATACCATGCCTTGTTCAAACTCCGATAATTCACGTCGGCTCGCCATAATCCTACTGGTGGTTGTTCATCATGACTCACAAGTTTACACCTCGCAGCTGATAAAAATCGTGGCGTATGCGTTGAAACCTTTACACGGCGACATCGCCAGTTACAAATTTGTATACTGCTATTCCATAACCTTTGGCACTTCAGTTTAATATCACTGCATGTAAATAAGTTCTTCTTTGAGAAGCACTTTTCTTCTGAAGAGAACATTTTGGTGATTGCCTTTGCCCGTGTGTAATCTAATGTATGTAGTGCATACCTGAAAAACCTACCAAAGCATCTTTTCCTAAATCACAATAAACGTGTGTGAACTTTCAACATAATTAGTCATTGGCAAATTCTGCTGTACCTAGAACTAAATGTGGTACGAGCGCTTCGAGGAAATGCATTTAAATGGCACGTTTAGAGTACTGATCAATAAAAACCGAATGAAACGTTGGAAAGATTCATCCACAGATGTTGCAATTAATAATAATATTACCGAGTCTTAAGTTTCCTCTCCATTAAATATTTCTACTAGAAAAGTAGTTCTCTATTAGACTTTAATAAATAACACAGCAGAGTGTTCATGCAATGATTTTGCAGCAGCGGAAATCAATACTTTTATTCTGAATTTGAAGAGATGAGAAAATGAAAATTTCTTGTTTTTGAAGAGCTCTGAAACCTTTATGAAGTAATTCCGTTTTATGTATTTATTTATTTATCTCTTACATATTCGTAAGGAAACAACACGGGACGATGACGTGAAGATCAAAGAGAAAACGTAACTTATTTGTCAGAATTGCAATTCGCTCGAAGATCCTATTTAATCCTGTTATGAGATACTTACATAAATTTAACAACGAAAGTCAGATTTTTATTTTATTGCTGTGTTATCAGAAACTACTGCGAAGCAATGTTGGGATGCTGACCTGTGTTTGTCGGGAGAGGATTCATTTCAAACTAGGAGATATTGTTTCCAAAATGCGATTTGTGAGTTCCTTGAGGAATAAAAGGTTACGACGAGAGTCAGAGAATCTGTCGACTAAAGCTTCCCCTCAGTAAAAGAAAATCTCCACAGAAAAAGTAGCCGTTCATTTCTTATTTCTTTCCAGTAAGAATTAAAACTTTTTTCACTTGTGTAAAAAGAACATCAATATTTTCTTGTACCCTCCATAACATAAACATACATTAGTGGCCAAAATTGTGGAAACCTTTTGGAAAAAGTGTATTTTTGAGGTTTGATGGCCCATAACACCATTTTTTTTTGGAGTTATACCATACAATTATATATCAATGGAAAAATAATTTCATCAGGAATGCAATGCAATAACTTTTATGAAGGGTTTTGTATTAGAACAGCAGTTATAAAGAAGAAAAATGAAACACATAGAAAAAAGGAAATGCACAAAAATTCTCACCATGTCAGTCAATACTTAAATGGGTAACCTTTAGCGTTAATTACGGCCTTACAACGCCTTCCCATGGAGTGAACCAAGCTTTTTAGTTCAGCAGCTATTATAATGTGAAACCAAGATTGAATTATTGCTTCTATTAATTGGGTTTTATTGCTGGGTTGCTTCTGACTAACAAGTTTCTTTAGTCGACTCCATAGATTTTTGATGGGGTTAAGGTCTGGGCTATTCCCAGGCCATTCCAGCAGTGGAATATGATTATCTTGAAACCACTTTTTGCATACAGCAGTAATATAACATGGTGCTGAACCTTGTTCAAATATAAATGCTTTGATATCTTGGAAAAGATCACGTGCGGAAAGCTTCAGTTTGGGCTCAAGCATTTAATTAATGCATTTGTGGCCTTTTATATTCCCATTAATCACGCAAATTCTGCCCACACCTTTTGATGTCATACAACCACAGATCATAACACTAACTGGGTGTTTCACGGTACATGTAATGCAATCAGGATGCAAATCTTCTCAGATTCTTCTCACGTATTTTATACCATCCCTACCAAACAGGGAGATTTTGGTCTCATCACTCCAAAGAACACTGTTCCATTGTTCCGCTGTCCAGTTAACATGGATTTTAGACCAGTGTAATCTTTTCAACCTTTGTTTGAGGGATAAAAATGTCTTTTTTTGCGGAATTCCAGCTTTTAGACTAAATTCCCGCAGTCTGCGCCGAACAGTCCTTGCACTGAACTTCATATTGAATTGCGCCATTTTTTCTTATATACTCCCAGATGATTTTCTTCTGTCACCTAGGCACAGTCTCTTAATTCTTTTATCATCTCTTGCTGTTGTGCACCTATTGCTGCCTTTACCAGTCTGGTTTTGTAGTGACTGAGTCTCCTTATACCTCTTCAAAAATTTTGAAATGTCACCTTTGGTTAAGTTTCCACCAATTTTGCTCCTAATTTCTTCATAACGGAAGCCTTGTTCACTTAATAGCACTTTTTTTACATCGCTTTCTGGGTGACCAGCCAACTCTTTGCGCCATTTCTTTAATTTTATTACGTTTTACAAGCTCACTAAATGAAAGAACAAAAACAATTGATTTCAATCACATAACGTACTGACAAAGGTCCTCCTCTCAGCTCCAATACATGTAATCAATAGCTGAATCGTACTGTGACCTGATGGGCTCATTGACAAAACAAGATGACACCTGATTGGCTCTCTAAACACTCATGCTCATTGGCTACATTCAAATGAAGGAAAGCTACTTCATATCAACCTAAGCAAGTTGTGCTTCCTTTTTCTGGTTATTTTGCTATAATTTTTCATAGAATACAGATAATTAAACAAACTTTGTTGCATTACATTCTTGATGACATTATCTTTCCGTTGATGTTTAATGTTATGGTATTACTTTAAACAAAAGTGGTGTTATGAGCCATCAAACCTCAAAAATACACTCTTTCCAAAAGGTTTCCACAATTTTGGCCACTACTGTATGTAGCAGCATCGAAAGCATTTTCTTTAAGCAAATTATTTTCAAAACCCTGTTTTGTTAAACCAAGATTTCTAAAAACACGCAGTTCCATTATTTTTTGTATTCTTCCATCATTACTTAAGTTCATTTACTGACCTGGCTTTTGATAGATAAACATACGATGAAGAACCATAATATTATTATTATTATTATTATTTTTATTGTAGGTTTAACGACCACCGTGAGCAACTCAATGGGTTATAAGCGGTCGCCCGTCCCTAATTTAGAGTCACTGGTTCCAGGGAAGGGAGAGAACCAGTGCCGTAAGACAAACACAACATCCATGCCTCACCGGGATTCGAAACCGGACCCTTACGGACGAATGATCAGAGGCTATCGCTTAGACCACTGCGCCACCGGGGCGGCCCATAATATTATGACTACCAAATTAATAATCCACTGGGCTGCCTTTTACCCCGATAACCGCATGCATGGGAGGCATCCGAAGTTATTCTTTACTAGCTGGATTGAAGGACTAGACCGGGAATGTATCGGTTGGTTTTCTACATCAGCTGGACAGAATGACTAGACCACGGAAGGTATCCAAAGTATTCTATAAGAGACGCGCTGCATGACTAGACCGCGGAGAATATCCTAAGGCACTATATCAGAGGAGGGAAATGACTAGACCGCACCGGTGGCGCAGTGGTCTAAGCGATGGTTTCTGACCGCTCTTCCGGAAGGGGTCCGGGTTCTTATTCCGGTGAGGCATGGATGTCGTGTTTGTCATATGGCACAGGCTGTCTCCCTTCCCTGGAACCAATGGCCCTAAATTAGGGACGGGCGACTGCTTATAGCCCTTTGAGTTGCTCACGATGGTCGTTAAAACTCCAATAAAAAAAATGACTAGACCGCAAAAAGAATTCAAAGTTATTCTATAACATCAGGGAAGAATTACTATACCACGGAAAGTATTCGAAGATATACACCACCTGGAGAGAATGACTAGACCACAGAAGGTATTCTATACCAGCGAGCAGAATAACTAAAACGCGGAAGGTATCCTAAACTATTCTGGTCCCGCGTGGTAGAATGACTACACTGCAGACGTTATCCTAAGGTATTTTATATGACCGAGCAAGAATGACTTGATGTTATTAGATATTTTCGCGTAGTGAAGCTGAAATGTGGTGGAGCCCCATTTTGCATTAAAGACATCCCAGCAAAAACAGTCTTGCTGGCCCAGCACTATGTTGGTTGGTTGGTTGTTCAATTTTTATGGCGCAAGGGCCATGTTTGGCCGAAGAGCGCCAGACACAAGACAAACAAACAGTATAAAAAAAGTGGTACAAAACTTAAAATCTGGCTGATCAAATAACACTGAGGAATGAGAATGATGGAAGGGCTAAAAAGACAATGAAATAAAAAGTATTAAAACATGATACAATGGTTAAAAACTAGCTGATTAAGTAAAACTGAGGAATGAGAATGATGATAGGGCTAAAATCTAGATACGTTTAAAAAAGTCAATTTGTTAAAAAAATGAGAAGACAGCGACAATATCGCAATGGTCATTGAGGAGCCGCAGCAGTGTAGCGGCGTACTCGGTCAACAAATGAGAATGAAAGAAATGAAAACGTACATCACGAAAACGAACACAACTACACAAAAGATGATTGACAGTGAGTAGGCAACCGCACGTCTCACACATCCGCGCAGTGTCGCCACACAGCAAAAAGCGGTGAGTGAAACGACACTGCCCAATGCGGAGACGCGCAAGCAACACTTCCTCCCTACGGTTCCGACGATATGAGGATTTCCAGATTTCAAGATTGGGTTTAATACGATGCAGCTTATTTTCCACCTCTTGGTCCCACAGACCCTGCCACGTTCGCTTGATATGTTCGTGAACAAGAGAGCGGAAATCCCGGTGAAACAGTGGCAAGGGTGTGACGACCAAAGAGGAAGCAGATCTAGCAGCCGCATCAGCACACTCGTTACCTGAGATTCCAACATGTCCAGGAATTCAGAAAAACTGAACCCGAAATCCGGCCTCGAGCAAATGACGAAGTAACTGTCTCACATTCAAGAGAAAAGGATGGTCACGGCAATCTGCAGATGACAAAGACTGCAAGACACTTAAGGAATCCGTATAGACCATAGCACGATGATGAGAACTCGACTGAACATGGAGAAGGGCGAGATACACAGCATGCATCTCCGCCGAAAACACCGTGGCCTCAGCTGGGATCCGCACTACTGAAACGTCATCTACACAGACAGCCGCGAATCTAACGACTCCATGCATCTTGGAGCCATCAGTAAAAATAGGAGTGTAGTCAGAATTGAGGTCACGGTGCTCAGCGAAGAGCTGCTGGTACACTGACGCAGGGGTTGAGGATTTATCGAAAGATGTAAAGGTGGTATCAACCATGACACCAAGTGGGTGCCATGGAGGATCCCTAAATCCCCTGGTCTCTCCAACAAGTGACAAGTCTAGCCCTACATCACGGGCTACGGCCGCCATACGAAGACCGAAAGTTGAAATGCACGAAGGCCGGTTCCCGAATAAACGAGCATGCTGGGGATGAAAAACTGCATCGTATAAAGGATGGTCTGGAAGAGATCTAAGTTTCAAGTAGAATTGAATAGACAGCTGCAGACGGCGTAATTCAAGCGATGGTTCGTTCGCGTCAGCGTAAAGGCTGGGAATCGGAGATGTTCGAACTGCTCCCGAACAAAGACGCAGTGCTTGATGGTGAATAGTGTCCAAAGGCCGGAGAACACACGTGGGGCGCAGACATCCTGTCTGCGCCCCACGAGACTCTCGAAAGGATCTTAAGAATAGATAGAGCCCGCAGACAGGAAATCTTGAGCTGCCGAACGTGCGCACGAAACGTAAGCGCACGGTCGACGGTCAGACCAAGGAACTTGGTCTCCGACAAAACTGGTATGACTGCACGGTCTAAAAGCAGCTCTGGGTCAGGATGGAGGCCGCGCCTCCGGCAGAAATGGACACACGCTGTCTTGTCGGGAGAAAGAACGAAACCATTGCTATTCGCCGCTTAAAAGATCTGATTAATTGCAGACTGCAACTGCCTTTTTCAATAAAATGCATGCTTGATGACGAGCAGAAAATGTGCAAGTCATCAACATAAACAGTAGCCGAAACCGCAGGAGGAAGATTTGTGAAAAGACAATTAATGCGGAGGATGAACAATGTGACAGATAAAATGCAACCTTGAGGAACACCTTGTTCATGATGGAACGGTGCCAAGAGCTTCGTACCCAGGCGCACCTGGAACTCCCGATTGCGAAGAAAATTAACGATGAAGGTTGGAAGGTTTCCTCGCAATCCGCATGCGTGGAGGTCACGGATAATACCGTGCCGCCACGCTCGATCATAAGCTTTTTCAATATAAAAAAATACAGAAACCAAGTGCTGCCTACGCACGAACGCCTCGCGCACAGATGTCTCAAGGTGCAGAAGGTGATCGTGAGGTGAACGATGACGGCGAAAGCCGCTTTGTGATGGTGAAAGAACTTGATGATATTCTAAAAAATGAATTAACCGGGAATTAACCATGCGTTCAAGAACTTTACACAGACAGCTAGTGAGAGCAATTGGACGATAACTGGAGGGAGACTTGGGATCCTTGCCAGGTTTGGGGAAAGGCAGAACAAAAGCTTTTCGCCAAGATTCCGGGAAACTGTGCTCCGACCAAATACGATTGTATAAGATTAAGAGATTCTCGAGAGACGACTGCGAGAGATGACGGAGCATGTCATAGTGGATGCCATCAGGACCGACAGACGTAGCGCCGGACCGATGCAGAGCCACCCGAAGTTCACAAGTTCACACATGCTGAAGGGGGAGTTATATCCAGTGTCGCTAAAAGGCGCAAATGAGACTTTCTGGCGTTTCGCAGTGGATTTAATCCTCTGAAAAGAGGAAGGATACGCCAGGTCACTTGACACGGAGGCAAACGCCTCCCCAAACAATCAGCAATCTCCCCGACTTCAGCATATGTGCAGCCGTTACTCTCGAGAATGGAGATCTGGTGAGAGCTGTAGTTACCCCGGATCTTACGAATCTTGTCCCACACACTTTTCGACCTGGCACGTGAAGTGAGAGATGAAACATACTGGATCCAAGACTCCCTCTTGCTACGTCGACGCACCAACCGAGCATAGGATTTTGCTCGTTTGAATGTAACGAGTTTAGCATCGGTTGCATAACGCCGAAACGTAGACCAGGCCTTATGTTGAGCTCTCCTAGCCGCTGCGCATTCAGGGGTCCACCAAGGCTTCGGACTTCTGGAGAGTGTCGTGGATGTTTTTGGTATAGAAAGATCAGCTGCCTGAAGAATACAATTTGTGACTTCAAGAACAGCTGCGTCGATTGACTCTTGGGTCACCATTGCAGAAGATATTACTGTGGACGATGTGAAGACCGCCCATTTCGCACGCTCCATCCTCCACCGAGGAGGGCGGGAGGCAGAAGATGGCATGTTCGCATGATGCGAGAGGACAATTGGAAAATGGTCGCTCCCGTGGAGGTCATTACACACCGTCCACGACCAATCAGCAATAATCGATGGTGATCCCAAATTCAAATCGATCGCACTGAAGGATCTTGTCGGCTCATGTAAGTACGTGTCAGCACCGGTGTTAAAAAGGCACAAAGAGGCCGAGAGCAGAAGAGACTCTATGCGACGACCTCTCGTGCTGATGCTGACACTACCCCACAAATGATGATGAACATTGAAGTCACCCAGTAAAAGAAAGGGTGAAGGCAGCTGATCAACCGATCTCTCCAGTACAGAGACGCTTACGTTCTCGTCCAGCGGCAGATAGACACTGCAGACAGTAAGAGGCCCAGGGACAGATATTCGCACCGCCACGGCCTGCAAAGTTGTGGATATCGCAACGGAAGACACCGGAACACTGTGAGGGACAAGAATAGCGACTCCCTCACAAGCGATGTCTCCCAGTGCATTATCTGTCCGATACGCACTGTAGCCTCGAACTGAAAGCAGGTCTAATGGTTTAAGTTTTGTTTCCTGTAAACAAAAGCACACCGGAGAGTAGAACGAAAGCAGATGCTTCACTTCATCAAAACTCGTCCGAAAAACCTCTACAGTTCCACTGAATGATTGAAGCCATGGTTATAAATGAAATGAAAATGAAAATGATCAAACGAAGTCAGGCTCCATCTCCTCTGATGTGACCAGGGGACAAGATGGGAGCATGCTTTGTATCAAGTGTCTTAACGGGAGGCGCACGACGTTGAGTCGTTTCCTGAGATTTTGGAGGAGAAGAAATGCTTTTCTTATCCTGGGCTTTGGTTTTTTTGTTAGGAGATGTGGCCTGAGTTCCCTTGTTGGTGGTGGGATGAGTCTGCTTCGGCAAAGTGGTGGGTGGCGCTTTCAGACCCCTAGTTCGAGACTGGAGTGCCTACAGTTCGGCTGCGATGATATCGTCCAGCTTATAGGGACATTTAGTAGGGATCTGAATGTCGGTTTGAATGCCGATTGTAGATTTAGCAACCACCACTGATGCATCTGAGCGCCGATCAGAAGAAGCAGAAAAAACTCTCCTTTTGGCCTCAGGATAGGAAATATTCTCCACCGTCTTTAGCCTTTGGATTTCTTTCTCCTCCTTCCACTTGGAACAATCTTTGGCTGATGCCGCGTGTGAACCCTTGCAGTTCACACAAAACTTAGCCTCGGCCACACATTCTGATAAAAGATGCTCTGTGACACCATAGCGTCCACACCTAGGATTGCTCCTGCACGACTGCTGAGAATGGCCGTAAGACTGACACCTAAAACATCTCAGAGGGTTAGGGATGTACGGACGTATCTCAAGGTGCAGATACCCTGCCTTGATGGACGTAGGCAGAGAAGAGCTATCAAACGTTAAAATGATGTTGCGGGATGGGACGGACTGCCCATTCCGCATAAAGAGTATACGCCGCACACCCGTAACGTGTTGACTCCTCAGTTCTTCTAGTAGTTCTTCCACAGTACACTTAACGAGATCCTGAGAACAGACACCACTTCGCGATGAATTTAGGTATCCATGAGGTGTTATTTTGACCGGAGTCTCAAGCAGCGTTGTAGTGTTTAGAAGTGCAGAACTGTAGGCCACAGTGAACATTTCTACCAGAAGATCTCCAGACTGAAGTTTCTTAACACTCTTAGGTGAGCTTGCTATAGATTGAAGTGCTTTGTTAATCCAAAATGGACTTTTGGCACTCAAAGGCTTTGAACGGTCCAATGAGTGCACAAAAAAGAAACGAGCATTAGAAGAATCAGGAACATGTTTTTTTGTGCGGAAGGGGATGAGCCTTCCTCCATACCTCTTTTGGTTGTTGGTTCGTGGGAAACAGAATTGAGAGCAATGAAAAAATTTTTGAATTCGTCCGCCGACTTCCCCACCCACAATCGAGCACAACGAGGGAGAGCCGGTGGTCCGCAAGCCCAAGTGGACGCAGGACACGGCTCTAGGGATAGCAAGCGGATATAGCAAGTTGATAGGGCAGACATGCGCTCGGCGTGCACTCAGACTTTCCCATGCCTGGGGAATACCCCTTTGGCATGCCCACCTTATCCCCAGACTCACCCTGTCGTGCGAAACGACAAGCCGTTAGAGGTCTGGGGCTCCACTCGGCCACAGAACTCATTGACTAGGAGTGGGTTAGTTCCTAGCCGCCCGTTTAGAGTGAAGCAGGGGGCAAAGAGGAGTGTTGGCAACAGCCTCCAGCATCCCCTTTTCCACCTTACGGGTCACCGCACACGGCAAACGTGCAGGTAGGTCTAGCTAACCAGCTCGGAAGAACAAAGAAAGGAACATGAAATGGAGAAGTTAGGATAGAAAACGAGAAACTGAAATCCAGAGCTGGCGCATAATCACAACCTCAGCAACCTACAACTGAGGCGGGAGCGTGTCTAGTGAAAAAACAAAAAACATAAAAAATGTGAAAATCATCACATATAGTACATGTCGGCTCGGGCCGTGGGGACGCCATCCCCCAGCAGCTGGATGAACAGCTGTCTCTTCGGTGATGTAATCGTACAAGACGAAATGACAAAATGATCCGTCACAAGGTCAGCTCGAGCCGTGGGGGCGCCGCTCCCCAAATAACTGGAAAACCAGTTATCGCCGTGCGGGGCCAGCACTATGTTGCCCCTGCCGAACCGTCAATAAAATATCCGGGCGGCCAACAGAAGGGCCAGCAGTTCAGGCCAGAAGCTGTCCAACAGTTGGCACCCCATCAGTTGTCATATGCTTCAACAGGGCCATCAGTTGTCCATCACAGGCAGTAGCTGCCACAAGTGGCCCTTCAGTGGCCCTGCAAGCACGTGCCAGAAATGATGGCTAGCCTAATGTGGTCCGCTAGTGTACCGTTAGTGGCAACCAGCAACCACGTGACGTAACTGCTGGCTTGCCGAATCTTGTCCGCCAGTTTCCCAGTAGTAGCCATAAAAAAATGAAGTTCAGCCCGCAGTTTCCCAAAGCTACTTCTTTTCTGGCTACCCTTACGAAACTTGTGAATTATAACACTGCGCTGGGGAAATTTTCTCAACAGACCGAAAAAACGACCGTTTGGATCAGGCGTGATACGAACCTGGGCCGTTGGCGTGTGGGCTGAGCTCTCTACCGACCGGACTAATTTGCCACGCTCGAGCGGGTTCTTGAAGCTGTCTGTTTTATGCGGAATGTATAATCGAATGGTTCCCGCTTTCATTCTATAATATTACGAGGTATTTTTCCTAAAAGTCAGTTTCATATAATTCATAAATGTATTTTTTCAACGGAACGATAGTTTTTGTTTTTTTTTACCTTAAGGGAACTTCACTCATTTTCAAGGAGTGTACATACTTAGAGTCGCTTTCCAAAGTTTTGTACTGTACTTGTCGTCTTGAAAGGAGATTGTTGAACTAATATATATTTACCCGGGTTCATGTCACATTCTGTTACATTTTTAACGTTGTATCTTTGCTTTCCGTTGTCCGAAGCTACATTTGTTTTAAAGAGGAAATATATTTTATTTTACTTTTCGTTATTTTTCGAAGCAAATTCCTCCCAGTCTTGTGTATTCAACCCATGGATGAGTACCTTATATCCACATAGCGTTGCTTTTTTTCTTTCAAATAATTAATAAATTTTGTACGCGTATAATTCTTTTTTTTCCAACAACCATTTTTAATGGTTTACCAGGATATTTGTGTCAAGCGGTTTCAAATTTTTTCTTGTTATTCACACACTCCATTCCCTGAATTGTTATTCATGGGAATAGAGTAGGTGTGGAGTGGGTGTGTTTCATGGCTGTAATCTAATATTCCACGGCTTAATGTATGATATCTCCGTCGACGTGGAATTTCATTAAGAAATTAATTCGTCTCTCTACATATGGATATTTGTTTTCTTACATCCACTAAAATAACACGATGGCAATAGCGTCGTCTTCAATTAACTGGTACCATGAGTTACTTCTGCGCATGCGCAGTCCCGTTGCTTTCACCTGCTATTGGGGTTGCATTGGTTGCCAGCAACGGGCCACTAGTGGCACTTGCTTGCAGGCCCACATTTCACGGTGATGCTGCAGGGCTATCAATGGCTCGCCAACTGATGGCGCTGCCACCAACGAACCGCTACCGGGCCGTGAGCGGTAGATTTCAGCCAGCAGTGACCCATCACTGCCGGCTGGTGGCCAGCTGTTTCCCAGCACTTGTGTTTTTGCTGGAATGCGATGACGTGTTGCAAACAGAACGTCTGCAGCAATTCCTGCTGTTCTATCCCCACGAAAAGCCGAGTGTTAATGCTCAGGATGGCCATTTTGAGCACTTGCTGTGAGGTAGATTTGCATAATCGTCCTCATCGTTGACTTAAGTGCGGTAAACTAACTGAAATTCACAGTAGCAGCAAAACATTACGACCTTCTGTTATCTGGCTTTTGGATAGTTAAGAGCCGTGCACACATCTGATGGTCATGTTCGTTCGCAGTGCTACTTGTGCAGTATTAGTCGGAGTTAAACAGTGGTTATAATGTGTAAGAGACAAGGTTTCACCTCCTTGGAGAGGTGTATAACCATCAGATACAAAGCAAATGGGCGGAAGTATGCGAAAAATGGCTAACTTGGTTAGTAGTTTATGGGCTGCGTTGCCAAAGTTCACCAAGAGTGGATGGAAAGAGGCGAAACCTATAACTGCTGGTAGGAGCTGGTCGTGCACAGCTGCTTAATGCTCGTGAAGAGAGGTTGTTAATTTATATTGTCCGGAACAATGGGGGTGCTACCTTGACGTGACATTCCATGGTGGAATTTATTCATATTTAAAGGGCAATGATTCCTCCACCGTAAGTGCATACAGTGTAAACGTCTTACCACAGCACAAGTCAATACGGCACGTAATCAGCGATAACGACTGGAGTTTTATGGCAAACATTGGAAGTAGACCGTCGAGGAAAGTTTACTTCTGTGAGAAATCACGTTTCCTACTGCATATAGTGGATGGAAACTAGTGGGTAACACGAACAATTACGAAGAATGATACACGATGCCGATATGCCAACTGCTTCATGCAGGTTTCGGGTTATAATACTCCGAGGGATAATGTTTTCCTGGGACACTCTCAGTCCTCTGATGACTGTGGTTTACACGGGAACGTCTCCACATATCTGCACATCATTGTAGACTAGATTCATTCGTTCATGCTGACAGTATTTCCAGACTAAGACAGGTGTGTTCTAACAGGAAAATGCGCTGTATCATAAGGTCCGTATCGTTCGCGACTGATTCTAGGAACACGAGGATATGTTCCATGTTTTATCGAGGCAGCCAATGTTGCTCAATAATACCCTAATTGGGACCAGCAGCGGCGTATGGACTCTCCAAGATCGACACCGCGCGAGCTACGGCCAGAGCTTATACTAACATAGTACAGCATACTAGTTGAGACCTTCTGGAGACTTGCGGAGTCATTGCCTCTTCGCATGGCAGCAGTTGTGAAAACTAATGAAGGGCCTACATAGTACTAAGTGTATGGTCATAACGTTTTATTCCTACAGTGTAAAGAGTAACTTCATACATGCATTGAGAAATGTACTATAACTATGAGTTGAAACATTGCAGGCGCTGTGTGTGTATAGAAACCCTTTTCATCACTGTGCAGTGCAATAGTGTCGCGACACCCGAAGGGCCTTATCAAATAAATTTAATGATAGCACATACAGACGACGTGAACGCCACAGGTCGCCACAAACAACAAAAAGTAATATTAACCATTCAAATTTGCGGGATGTTTTTTGACCGGTTGAAGACTGCAATTGATAGGGATTGCACTCACCTAAGCAAAAGTTAGTACTTATTAGTATCCACAAATAAGCTGCGGGGATTTCTGGGCATAATACGCACTTTAACTTATGGTACAAATATTTACATAATTTTTAAAAATGGATTTTCTATGTTCACAGGCAGCTGCGACCAACATTATTATTTCTAATTGATCACACTATCCAGTCGTCGATTCTGAAACAGTCAATTGAACATCCTGTCACACGTAAATTTAACTTTACCATAGGAAGTCAATTTTTCGTGCTGAAGGATATTAAGAACACAGTTTGCCGTCTTTACACGATTTAAAAAAAATACGGTTAAAATGATATATGCATTAAAACATGATCACTTTCAAAGTCCACTGTGAACCCGTCATCAGATGGTGCGGTTGCACTATGCCCTGGGAGGGTATATGTTATATAGTATGCACACTGACGAAACAGTATGTTTTGGCATGCGCATGCTCACTACACAATCATGTCGTTTCATTGGATCATCCAGTATTGTCTCTTTCGCTGTAATAGTTACAAAGTAGTTTCCATGGAAACGGTATATTGATAGGGGTATCGTCGTTACAGCATTCTGCTCTATGTTTATGTATCAATATGCTTTCTAACAGGAGGATAGATGAACAGGTAGTCGGCGTATGAAACATAGTAACATCGTCCCAGATAGGTTGGTGTTGACCCTTTAGGCATAGTCTTGAAAGGGCGGTGGAGGTGGAGCATGTTTTAACATTGTATCTATGTTCAGAGACACGTCGTTCGAGTACCCTTCCACCCCCGCAAAATGAAGACGAACTGTGGACTCGAATGAACACCACATGGTCTACGATACCGCAGGGCTCTATTTTGACTCTCATTGCCTCGATGCTACGTCGGATTCAACGCTGTATGGCCCAAATTGTGGGCCACACTCCTTATGGATCATCCTGTGTATTCGGCCACTAAAGTGTAGTCTGTATGTGGCATTAAACCATTTGTTCAAGACCTACTTGGCTATCTGTGTGTGCAGTTTGGTCTGTTTTTGAGCATTCCTGCATGGTGTGGCATTTTCTCTGTCAGGCAGTGTATTTAAAGTGTTTCTAATGATTAATTATTTTATTTTTCTCTTATTTTAGGCATTTAATATACTCAATATACCCAATAGGGTTGCAAAGTGTCTCTTTGGTTGACTGTCTAATAAATAGGTTCAGAAATTTTGTCAAATATGAAATCATTTAGATGAACAGAGAAGTCAACGTAACGGTAGCTCGATATTTTATTCCGATGAACGTACAAATGCAAATATTACTACTAACTCTCACGTGTATAATTATGGGATGAATAAACCTCGTTGAACTAAAAATCCGATCGTTGCTCGTACTATAAATCCCCTCATTTCTCTGATTGAATGAGCGATTAGGATTTGCGTGCTCGTAAAACATTTGTTTTTTCATATCAAACTCAAATGATCCTATTACAGAGACTTCTGATATTTAAATGTGTTATTGAAAAGGAAGCGCTTCTCAAATAATTTTTCACTATAAATTCGGCAAGGATTGGAGAAACTAATTTGATCTGAAACATAAGCAATTGTTTCAAAATCTTTCGTGAGTTGATATCATGCATTTTGCAAGATTCAAATGAACGAAACTTAAAACTTAAATTTCTATTGTATAAAATTATGCGCACTGTCAATTATACTTCGCTGCGCAGCAGGTATAATAATCCATGCGTTTAGTGCCAATGTGATTTGACATTAACACCGTATTCGGAAACGGCAACTTAAAATATCTATTTGAATCGCACCGTACGAGGAACAGCTGCGAAGAAAACTAGAACACAGGTATTCTGCAACTGCCATTGGTTAAATTCATCCCAGACTAACGAAAGCTTCAGTGTCATTAGAGATCGCATGTACGTAAGAAGAGTGTATCTCTTTGTTGTTCCGAGAACGGTTGTTTGAGGTGAAGGAAAAAGTTCTCTGAGAAAAGAGAATTCTTGCATAAATTTGCAATCTTCCTCTTTATTCCAAACAAACAAAAAATAATTTTTCAAACATTTGCACCCAAGGGAGTGAAATGCTGCCCGAAAGTTCCGCAAAAACTTGTTTATGCTAAAAAATATACGACTTTCTGCACATTTCACGGAGAAAACAAGCTTCGTGTCAAATTCCACTATTAAGGAATATTACGTGAGTTAGATCTCGTTAAAAGAAGAAGACAACGTTTTCAGAGCGTTAAAAACGTCGGAAAGTTTTCTTGTACAAGGACATGTTTCAGTTGTTTCCTTTTTCTTTTCAGCTGTGTCGTTTTTTTCGCTTTGTTTAAGGAAATACAAGCTAGTACATAATGTGCTTCGTATCCTATAAATAAAATACACTACCTGATCAAATATATCCTGGCACTTGCTTATCCACAAACTACTTGTAATAGGACAGGGATGGAGTTGGTCCAACATACGCTGCGTTTAGAGCCTCCGCTTGGCTGGGAAAGCTTTCACGAAAATGTTGCATACTGCTGCGGAAATTACCTTCCGTTCTTTCACAAGAGTATCAGTCAAGTCGGTCACTGATGTCGATCGGTTTAGCCTGGCTCGCATCGACGTTCACATTCATCTCAAAGGTGTTTTATGGGGTTGTGATTGGGGTTCTGTGCAGGTCAGCAAGTTATTCTACACCCATCACATCATACTGACCCCGCTTTCTGGACGACTGGAGTGACTCCGCTTTCTGGACGTTAAAATTGTGCTGTTGGTAAAGGAAATGACTTTCTTCAAAGTGTTGGCATGATGCTCGTAGCACAGAATTGTCAAGAATATCAATACAGGCGGCAGTGTTAACATTTCATAGGCACCGAAAATAGGGGAACCTGACCAACCCACAAAAAATAACCCCTACGAAGAGTTCGTACAATGCAACATAATCTTGCACATAACGTTTACCTGGAATACTTCACACCCGCTCTTGTCCATCAGACTTCCAGATGGTGAAGTGTGATTCATCACACCCGAAAATTAGTTACCAGTCCAATGGCGTCAGCTGTACATCACTCCAACCGACGCCTAGCGTTCACATTAGTGTTTTTAGGCTTGTATGCGGCTGGTAGACCATGTAATCTCATTCCCTTCAGCTATCTCTCTACACCAACTGTTGTAGTACTGGCATTGCTTCCAAAGGCATGTTGGGTATCGTCGGTGCCCGTTGCAATCGAGAAGAGACGAATTTTACCAGCCTCAGTACTCGAAGGTTCTGCTCTGTCATTTTACGGAGCCTACTAGGTCCAGTTTGCGCTGTTGTGGACATTAGGCGTTTCCACTTAATAATAACATCCCTTACATTCGATCGTGGCAGCTTCTTCAGGGCAGACATTTCTCGAACTGACTTGTTGCTAAGATGACGTCCTACGATCGTGCTACGTTGAAAATCACTGAGTTGTGCCTAAATGCCCATTCTACTCTTCATACTTGTCTGTGAGTAGTAGATTTGCAGATACATGGCTGTGACGTATTTTGATAAATCAACTACTCAAAAAGGGTCTCTGGATTCTTTAGATCATGTAGCGTTCTTTGAGAATATCATCAGCTTCTAAACTTTCGTAAATCGTTCTTCAACTCAAATTTCAGTACACGATGAGATTTGTACGAAAAATCTGTCTTCAAAGTTTCTACTGGAGAAAACAAAAAACATGAAACAATACCATAAAATGTAAAAGGCACAGAAATATTATGTGTAATCTTTCAGAAACCTTCTAAATCTAGTGGATTACCGAACAGTGTAATAAGGCCCTACTTGGGAAGTCAGGTAATTTGGGTACCAAATTACAGAATTTACACGGATAAGTGCTTTATGTAAATGAAATAAATATTCCTTGGTGCGAAAGTATTTTCTAACGGCAGAACATAACATCTGACTCTAGACAGAACAAAGGGTTTTCACAAATGTTCGTTTAAACACTGAATGTATTTGTCTACGAAATTACAATTATTGCTGCACGGATTATTTTCCGCTTTCATACGTATAACCCATTTTTGCTCGACATGATATGAATGCGGTACTGCTTCCCAAACTGCGTACTATTTTCCCTCAGATGGTACTGCCCGCGGCAGCCATCACTGCCTCAACTTATCCATTTTCATGTAAGACTTCCGTCCACAGAGAAGATTTAGGCCCAAGCCACCTACATTTGGGCAGCCTTTCGGGCAAGGCACAGAAACGGAAGGGAGAGCAAGTCAAGCTACTTTTTTTTTGATTGGAGGTTTAACGACTACCGTGAGCAACTCAATGGGCTATAAGCAGTCGCCCGTCCGTAATTTAGGGTCACTGGTTCCAGGGAAGGGAGAGAGCCAGTGCCGTAAGACAAACACAACATCCATGCCTGACCGGGATTCGAACCCGGACCCCTTACGGACGACTGATCAGAGGCCAACGCCTTAGACCACTGCGCCACCGGCCCCGGCCTAGCGACTTCGACAGCACATTTTTTTGTAAGTAAGAGAGAGCACAATAGATGGCGCCACCGTACAAGCCGATGGCACACGTAATGTAACCGGAGGGTCAGTATCCGGGGACCGTCACTTAACGCGCTCGTCCGATGCACGTCGGATATTCAGCGATTGTTAACAAATGGTGTCACCGCCCCGGTGCCGCAGTGGTCTATGCGATGGTTTCTGATCATTCGTCTGAGATGAGTCCGGGTTCGAATCCTGGTGAGGCATCAATGTTGTGTTTGTCTTATGGCGCTGACTCTCACCCTTTCCCCGGAACCAGTTCCACTAAATTAGGAATGGGTGACTGCTTATAGCCCACTTAGTTGCTCACGTTGGTCGTAAAACCTCCAATCAAAAAAAAAAAAAAGTCGCCACTCAGGATGGAACGTGAGGTCCGTTCAACAGGAATTACATTACCTTCCGCTTTCACCAAATA
Source organism: Macrothele yani (assembly GCA_039090855.1). Lineage (NCBI taxonomy): Eukaryota > Metazoa > Arthropoda > Arachnida > Araneae > Macrothelidae > Macrothele > Macrothele yani. The sequence continues at coordinate 69,844,707 of CM077010.1, read as the reverse complement.
CTAGACAAATTTTGAAAATAATAAACTCATATGAAACAACAAACGTAAACTTTATTTATTGACAAATTTATTCAACCACTTCAATAAAGACAATAGTCCAGGTTCGTTATTTTTTTTTTTTGACTGAAAGTTTAACGACCACCGTGAGCAACTCAATGGGCTATAAGCAGTCGCCCGTCTCTAATTTAGGGTCACTGGTTCCAGGGAAGGGAGAGAGCCGGCGCCGTAAGACAAACACAACATCCATGCCTCACCGGGATTCGAACGTGGACCTTTCACGAACGAATGATCATAACCCAGCGCTTAGACCACTACGCCACCGAGGCGTCCAGGTTCGTGATGAGCATCACGACTGCACCTTATTTTAGTCGTTGAGTGTGACGCGGAAGTCCACTCATGTCGATCGTGTGCAAACATTCAACTGGATAGTGCACTCTTTCACTCTTATCTCCAGTCAAAACTGTGTTTGTAAATGTTGCTGGAATGAGATTCGCGTTGTGAATACTCTTCATTCTCAATATGTCTTGTATCAGACATACACTGAAGAGCAATTGAATTAGAGATACCTGTCTAGTAACGTGTAGCAACACCTTTCGCCCTGATGACGGAGGCGATTCGTCTCGGCATGAACTCGACAAGACACCGGAAGCCTTGGGAAGCCATACGGATCCACGACCACTGAACAAGCTCCCACAGTTCACGAAGATTTGATGGAGGGGGGGGGGTCAGAGCTACGAACATCTATCTCGATGGCATCCCAGATGTGCTCAATGGGATTCAGGTCAGGTGGCCTTGCTGGCCAAGGAGGCGAGGCCACGTCGGTGGAATGTTCATCCATCCATTCGGATACAATTCGGGAGCGATGGCACCGTGCATTGTCTTGTTGCAGAATGAGGTCCCCAGTGGGATGTTGAAGACACACAAACGGAAGCAAATGTTCTTCCAGGATATCCCGGTAACGTTGACCAGCGAGGGACGAGGTCACACGTACCATAGGTCCCATTTCAGTCCACGTAAACAGTCCCCAGACAATAATGCCATTCCCACCAGCTTGAAGAGTACCCTGCTGGCAAGAAGGATCCATCGCTTCATGTGGTTTGTGGTGTACTCGTATCCTGCGATCCGTATGAACCAACGTGAATCTCGACTCATCAGTCCAGGCCACATTTTTCAACATGTTTAGGGTCCAATGGCGATGTTCCCGTGCCCATGCTAATCTTTGCACCCTGTGATGTGCGGTCAGCAGCGGTACCTTCGTGGGACGATGGCTTCTGTACTCCATAGCGAGGAGATGGTTCCGGATGGTGTGATTGCTTGCACGTTTTTGTGCACCAACGTTAAATTGCCGAGTGATTTCTTTCACTGTGGCCCGTCTATCCGCTGTTACAATGCAAGCTAGCCGACGATGACCCCGCTCATCCACACGCTGTTGTCCACGGCAGTTGGCCCTTGCAGGGTAGGTTTTACCGGTTTCGATGTACTCACGGTGCACCCGTGACACAGTGGCTCGTGAAAATTTCAGTACCTGCACGACTTCCGAGATGGAGTGACCCATTCGTCGGGCCCGGGCAATTTGCCCACGATCAAATGCGCTTCGATCCTTCGTCTTACCCATACTCTGTCCGACTCTTACTGATTCCCGTCGCATCACTCCTTATATTGTCGCATCGCTGCATACGTCTTGTCGTTTTCGTTTACAGTGCTGCTCACAGCGCCATATTTGCATAACGGCAGCTGTCTCTAATTCAATTGCTCTTCAGTGTATAGTTCCGACCCATTGATCGCTCTCGCCTTTCAGTAAGGCTTTTATATTTTCTTTTTTTCTTCTGCGGGAGAACCGTTCTGTTAAGGGTAAGTATGCAATTAGGAATTTACTTAATTTAGGACTAATCATAGAACACCATGCACACACCAATTCGGACACTGAACTCAGAGCCTGATGTAGATAAGGACCGCACGCTTCTCCCATAGACTTTAAATGGAAACTTTGCCGCACCGCCACGCTTGAACCGTTTCCCCAATCTTAGTTTTCTCTTCAACTGGCACATATATGTGGTACGACCTTTATTTTGATACCTGAACCATATTTTTACGTTCTGTCGTTCTACCAAAATAGGTCTCTCAGTATAAAACCTTATGGAATGAAGATATAGATGGCGCAATTCAATATGTACATTCTAATATTTTCCCCAACAATGGTCAACGGAATGTTTATTACATCTTTACATAATGGGAAACGTCTTACCTACGTGAATAAACTGGACTCAATGAATATTAAATTGTATATATGCATCACAGAGTCCAACGGCATAATGCAACTAGGTCTTCGATAGTGTTCGCTGTTCCGATGAGAAGAACGTTGATACGAATGCCTGCTAGCGTTGCTTTGCGTAACGGTTCTCTCAGAAAAGAGGAAACTTCGAACTTTGATCTATCTCAGTCCCTCCCTGTTTTCGCTTTCAACAGCGCGTGAGTCAACCGCACGCTCTCCCATAGACTTTACATGGCGACTTTGCCACCCCACAGCGCCCGAACCGTTTCCCCAATCTCGTGTCTCTCTTCGACTGGCGCATCTACATAGTAAGACCTTTATTTTGATACGTCAACCAAATCTTTAGGTTCAGCCGTTCTCTCAAAATACGACTCCCAGTAAAGAACTTTATAGAATTACTATATAGATGCGTAGATAGATAACTTGTGTGTTACTGGACCGCTCTGAGACTTATTTTTGGGAAACGAGAAACACCGAAACTAACGTGCAATAATTATGCATTTCGACTCACATAGCTGTTATTCCCAGATTCCCCTAGTATTCCAGAACCATGTGAAACTAAGTAGTAATGAAGAAAAAGAAGGAACCAGGGATATCAAACTTTTTACAGGTACTTGTTGTTATCCTTTACAGAAAATTTTCATGCATCTAACAGATGGAAAATTTTGCAATCGCCACTTTAATGGAATCTGACATAATTTTAGTAGTTAGGTTTTTAAAACTGAATAAAGGTACGTGAAACAGCGAATTTATGACGTCTGGCGCGAACATTGCGCTGTTCATTTATTTATACACTTGTGTTAAAATAACAAGTGTATAAATAAATGTACAAAATTCTGGGAAGAATTTTCTTCATCCAATAGTCCAAAATGACAAACAAAATTCTCCGTATTCGCACGATTCTTAAAAGCCGTTAAAAATTTAAAATCACTTAAACAACTTTATTTACAGTTAAAGATGACAAGATCTTTCGTAGCCGCGTCGGCCACATCCTCAGGTCTACATAGTCAAGAGAGCAAGAACTCTACAATTATGTTGTTGATTGGAGGTTTAACGACCACCGTGAGCAACTCAATGGGCTATAAGCAGTCGCCCGTCCCTAATTTAGGGTCACTGGTTCCAGGGAAGGGAGAGAGCCAGTGCCGTAAGACAAACACAACATCCATGCCTCACCGGGATTCGAACCCGGACCCCTTACGGACGAATGATCAGAGGCCAACGCCTTAGACCACTGCGCCACCGGGGCGGCTAACTCTACAATTATACTGTATATACCAAGTGTTCAGAGGGCAAGGTGGTTGCCAGTTTTCAAAGTAGCGTTTACTCACACAGATCTGCATAATTTCCTCCGTCTCCGGTTATGATGGAGCTGGTAAGCTTCGGACAACTCTTTCTCAGGCATTGTGAAGGCAACAAGGTGTTTCTTCATTACAACTTCTCGCTTCATAATAGGTGATCCACAATGACTCCAAAAATAATAAAGTCCGACGTGATATTAAACGTGCCACAATAGTGGAACATTCCCAGTCCGGGAACTGCCGTCCAAATCTGAGAGTTCTTGTTAATGTGGTAGAAATATTAGACTTCCTTGCTGAATATTAATGTTCTTGTACGCGTGAAAGTAAATTCCTAGCTGTAGATCGCACGTACATCAGTTCTTTCGCTCCCCGCACAGTAGGACGCAGAGGAATGGTATATACTGTTGCACGTGACTATAAAGGAATTGAGTCACGGACTCTATGAATTAACTTAAAAAGATTAGAAGTCCGGACACCGAAATTTAGGTCAAGACCTCTGCAAAATCCCCTAAGTAGGTTTACGAGTTCCGGGTGGTAATCGATGGAGCCAACAAAATTGTAGAGTGTCCTATCGTGGCTCAAGTGGCTGCAAGCCTTTTAAGTTGATTTTTAAGTAGGCAAAGGACAACATGTTCAGGATATCCATGCTGAGAAGAAATTTGAAGGATCCTAGTCAGTTACTGTTTACGTAACTTGACAGAAGAATGCGTGAAAGCCCTGTCGAATAAAAACCTGGGAGCAGCGAGCTTGTAGCTCAAGGTGTGGGATGAATCAAAAGGAATAATACGTGGATCCGACGATGGCTTGTGGTATACTGAAAACTGAAGATTACCGGTCTCTTGGTCGTGAATGAGAAGAAAATCCAAAAATGGAAGTGAACCTGTTTCCTCTACCTACAGAGTAAATTTAACAGACGGGTATTGAGAGGAAAACAGTTGCGTAAGTTGCTGCAGTTCGTCAAGACCATACTGCCAAAAAATTAAAATGTCTTCCACATAACGCAAGAATACAAGTGGGGTAAAGTGTACCATTGCAAATACCGTGTTCTCAAGAAACTGCAGGAAAATCTCAGCCAGAACCTGTGAGAGTGGGGTCCCTATTGGGGTGCTCCCCTTCTTCCGATAAATAGAGCCGTCGAAACAAAAAAATGAACGTCCAGCGACAATCGTAAGCGCTAATAAAACAGCTTCAACTACAAGAGGAAAAAGGAACGATTTAGCAAGCAATTTATCTTCAATAATTTGATGAACCTGGTACACTTGGAAATAGAGCCAGTACATCCAAAGAGGCCATAAGAACGAACTACTACTAGTGACAAAGGGTCCAATGCGTTCTAGTGCATCCGCAGTGCTCTTGATAGAATAAGGGGAACCAGAAGCAAGTGGTAATAAAAAAGAAGCCAAAGATGATTCCAAAGGATGAATAGGGGAAGAGCGTCCGGACACCAAAACCCTCAATAGGTGCTCAGGTTTATGTAGCTTTATCTTGCCGAAACCCTCTGGAACTCTGGCGCCGGATGGTGGTTTCAGTCCTGAGGAAATAGATTTTTGTCCCTGTTTAAGGAACCTAGCGAGGTGTTTAACAGTGCACTGTGCAGGATCATTTTTTACTATATTTTGTGGGATTTCGTTGATGGCAACCCGCATTTTTTCGCAATAATTGGTACAGTCCAGAAGCACAACTTATTTTGATTTATCGGCTGAAATAATACCGATGCTGGGTTCTTTAGTGAGTTCCAATAGCGCTTGCTTTTCTGCCAGCAGATTATTTGCCAACGAGGGGGAATAGTATGTCGGGGTGGCTGTTAGAAGTTTAGCGACAGCCTCTCGTGCCGTTTCCTTTTTTCTTCGGGAAGTGCTTGAATAATATTTTCAACTTGTGGAAGTACATGAAAAGGTTTTAAAAGTGTTGAAAGGAAACTAAACTCGAAACCTCGGTTAAGGGCATTCCTTTCGTGTGAAGACAATGTCAGCGAGCTGAGGCTCAAAAAGGTGACTGGCCGACTGTCTGGAGTGAATAGTCGGCGGGAAGTTCGATATTTACATTCACAATCGTTAGCGACAAGTCCCCGAAGATTCCCCAAGTGTCCCGTCTGGGCTCTTAACACTTCAGATTGAATTTTACTGAATTGCACAATACGAAAATGGTCCATTTGTGCAGAAGAAAAATAGTCATTAAGATAGGTGTAGGTCTGATATGATTTCCTTTTGAGGAAATCAAGGTAACCCCTTTTTTGCCTATTGTTGTGAGGAGACGTTTTCTTTCTGCCCCTTTCAGAATGTCCACATCTGCCTGGGAGACAGGTTAACCTGTAATTTGAGAAAACTCGAGATAACTTTATGAGTTTTACAATTTATCAAGAATGCCAAATGGGTTGTCTCAATAGATAATTTACGTCGTACCTTGAAGAACACTTAGAATGCCAAATGGGTTGTCTCAATAGATACTTCGTACGTTAAAGAACACTTAGAATGCCAAATGGGTTGTCTCAATAGATAAGTTACGTCGTACCTTGAAGAACACTTTGGACGCTCTTTCCATCTTGACAGTAAAGAGGTGACAAAACATTCACCTCAGAAAATTCAAATTTGATAAGCTTGCATATATCATAAATTCGTGCTAACACTTCTAAAATGACAAACAGAATTCTCCATATTCGCACGATTCTTAAAAGCCGTTAAAAGTTTAAAGCCACTTAAACAACTTTATTACAGTTAAAGATGACAAGATCTTTCGTAGCCGCATCGGCCACATCCTCAGGTCTACACAGTCTAGAGAGCAAGCGTTCTACAATTATACTGTATATACCAAGTGTTCAGAGGGCATGGTGGTTGCCAGTTTTCAAAGTAGCGTGTATCTGCATAATTGCACCCAGATCTGCATAATTCCCCCGGTCATCGGTTATGATGGTGTTGGTAAGCTCCGGACAACTCTTTTCCGGGCATTGTGAAGGCAGCAAACAGATTCTTCATTACAGCTCCTCGCTTCATAATAGGTGATCCACAATGACTCCAAAAATAATAAAGTCCGAGGATATTAAAGGTGTCACAACAGTTGAACAGTCCCAGTCCGGGAAGTGCTGTCCCAATCTGAGAGTTCATGTTAATGAGGTAGAAATATTATGGTTTCTAGCTGAATATTTATGATCTTGTAAGCGTGAGAGTAAATTCCTAGCTATAGATCCCATGTACATCAGTTCTTTTGCTCTCCGTACAGTGGGACGCAGAGGAATGGTATATACGCCTTCACGTGACTGTAAGGGAATTGAGTATTTTTAATTTAGTTCATACAGGCCATGGCCCAGTTCCTTTACAGTCACGTGCAGGCGTATATGCCATTCCTCTGAGTCCTACTGTACGGGGAGCGAACTAACTCATGTGCGTGGGATCTACAGCTAGGAATTTACTTTCACGCGTACAAGACCATAAATATTCAGCTAGAATCCCTAATATTTCTACCCCATTAACAAGAACTCTCAGATTGGGACAGCACTTCCCGGACTGGGACTGTTCAACTTTTGTGGGACCTTTAATATCCTGTCGGACTTTATTATTTTTGGAGTCATTGTGGATCCCCTATTATGAAACGAGAAGCTGTAATGAAGAAACTCCTTGCTGCCTTCACAATGCCCGGAAAAGAGTTGCCCGGAGCTTAACAACACCATCATAACCGACGACCGGGGAAATTATGCAGATCTGGGTGAGTACACGCTACTTTGAAAACTGGCAACCACCTTGCCCTCTGAACACTTGGTATATACAGTATAATTGTAGAACGCTTGCTCTCTAGACTGTGTAGACCTGAGGATGTGGCCGACGCAGCTACGAAAGATCTTGTCATCTTTAACTGTAAATAGTGTTGTTTAAGTGGCTTTTAACTTTTAACGGCTTTTAAGAATCGTGCGAATATGGAGAATTTTGTTTGTCATTTTAGAAGTGTTAGCACGGATTTATGATATATACAAAAAAACGCAAGTGTTTCCATCTGTTAATTAATAGTGGTGTTCTGTTCAAAGAAGATTGGTAAATGCGGGAAAGAACAGTCTTTCAACCAGACAGAAAATAAAACTCTGGATCGTGCTTTTCCTTATAGGCGGCATTAAGGGTTTTTTGCAGACTTACCTTCTGATCTGTATCTGTAATTTACGCTTCCTTTTGAGTTTCGGTGTTCTTAAGTAAAGTTGGTTTCTTCTCGTAAAATATTTTCTAAACTTAACGTCTCAAGTTTCTCCCGATGAATTTAATGTTGGCAAACCTGATACCAGGTCAAGGGGATAAGAGCTCAGTGTGTAATGTTCGGCGTGCAATCTTAGAAGGGTGACTCATGTGCAATCTGTTATGAGCTGTGTTCACTCTTTCACGACGGATTTATAGACGATGTTCAATGTAATGAGAGAGTAGAGCGATAAGATTCCTGGATGATGCGAGCATTTACGTATATTTTGATGGAAGTGATGTTCAAGTCATCTGGTTTTATTACGAACGACTTGTGGATGCTTAATGAGTGACCTACTGCCGGATATAAATAAAGTGGTAAGAAAACTTTGTATTAACTGAATTCCTGGCAGTATTATTAAAGTGACATTCATTCACTGAAAGTCAAAACATTATGATCACCGGCCTGATATGATGTCTGTTCTCCACGTGCAAACAAAATAAATTTTCCCTGGAGAAGCTTACACGTTACAAGATTTCTAAAAGTATCTAGTGGTATCGGGTACCAACACGTTACCCGCATATCTTTTCACTCTTGTAAGTTATGTACGTGGCTGAGTCGCTACAGGTCGGATTTTCAGTTCTAATAGAAACCACATATGCTCGATTGGATTCATGTTTGGGATATTTGGAAGCCATGGGAATTCCAGGAAATTTTTCTTGTGTTTCAGTCCAGGCAGTGTGGCATAGTGCATTAACCTTCTGAATGAAGGCACTACGGGAGGGAAATACCGCTGTATGAAAGGATGTACCTGGTCTGTAATTATGTTTAGGTACGTATGTAGTAGACGTCATAGTTTCCTGCACATGAATGACTGGACCCATGGTTTAGCTGTAAAACATTGCCCACTGTGTATCGTGGTGCCACAATTACCCCAGATAAACGACGCACATGTGGCCATCCGTCCCCATGGTGCCAACTGTGTATCGTGGTGCTACTAAACTATTGCCCACTGTGTACCGTGGTGCCACTAATACCCCAAATAAACGACGCACATGTGGCCATCCGTCCCCATGGTGTCCACTGTGTATCGTGGTGCCAATAAAATATCACCCACTGTGTATCGTGGTGCCAATAAAATATCACACACTGTGTATCGTGGTGCCACTAATACCCCAGATAAACGACGCACATGTGGCCATCCGTCCCCATGGTGCCCACCGTGTATCGTGGTGCCACTAAAATATTGGCCGCTGTGTATCGTGGTGCCACTAATACCTAAGATAAACGACGCACATGTGGCCATCCTTCCCCATGGTACAACATGAAATGAGATTCATTGGACCAGATGGCCTTTTCCCAATCATTCGCGATCCAGTTTGGATGCTGGTGTGCCCATTGTATGTGCTTTCGATGGTGAACCAAAGTTAGCCGCCCCGGTAGCGCAGTGGTCTAAGCGATGGCTTCTGATCATTCGTCCAAATCCCGATGAGGTATGGATGTTGTGTTTGTCTTACAGCACTGGATCTTTCCGTTTTCTGGAACCAGTGACCTTAACATAGGGACGGGTGACTGCTTATAGCCTATTGAGTTGCTCACGGTGGTCGTTAAACCTCCAAACAAAAGAAAAAACAAAACAAAGTTAGCATGGTACTCGGGGCCGCGTGCAGCAACGCAGCCCTATTCTCAACAGGTTTTATGTATTGTGTAATGTAACACATTACTCCCGTCACCCGCACCCAAATTACCGGCGAGTTGCTCCACAGTGTCCTTTCTTTTGGCTCGTATCATACGGGATGGGATAATTTTCGCTCACCTCTAGCATCAATGAATCGTGGTCAGCCCACACTTTGCTGAAGATTCGTGGTTTTTACCTCCTCTGACCACATTTTGAAGGTACTAACCACGGCTGACTTTGAGCACCCCACAAGCTTTGTCGTCTCGGAAATGATCAAACCCAATCCTCTGGATACTACGATTTAGCCTCTGTCAAACCAGCATAGGTCCGCTGTCTTCCCATCTAAAAAACAAGAACAACTCTGATTAACAGAGAACATTGCTCAAAGCATTAAAGGTATTATTTATACTGTTTCATGGCATGCATCATCATTTACCTGCAGTTGCTTCAATTTGCATAAAGACGAGCTGGTCATAATGTTTTGGCTTTTCGATGTCAGTTTAATTAAGGCTACATGACGCTGAGAATTATCCGGGTTCAAAGAATAGGTAATTCATTAAGATCTATGTTTAAAAGTTAACATTGCAGTTTAACCCTTTAACGACCACAACGCCCGAAATGCCCTTAGACCCAAACTACCACGACTGCCCGAAACGCCCTTCTAGAGTGAGCTGGATTTAATATCCCCTCCTGTTCTTTAAAATTACACTGCCTCTACCGGTTTCACAGAAGTAACATTCAGTCTCCGTTGCTGTCGCTAAACAAATAAGCGAAGCAGTCGTTGGTATAATGTAGGCGTTGACACAATGTTTCAGTATCCTGGTTGTTAAAGGGTTAAGGGAAGCTAAACCTAACATAAAGGTAAACTGCACAACCAGTAAAATAACTTTTATATTATAATGTTTAGAAGCTCCAATTAATGTCCACAAATACTATAGAAGTACATGAAATAGATAAACATGTTTGAGTGAATCCATTTTGAAGAACGCGTGTAAAAATAAATTCCAAAAGTTATGCTAAATTTCATGTAGTCTCTTACTTAACCGCAAGTGCTCTTAATGGAAATATTATTTTAAAAACCTATACAATTTTTCGTTTCTTAAACTTTTTCCTACGTGAAACAACAATTTTGATGAAAACATCATTTATGAACCGTATATGTTTCGTGAGAAATCCTCAGAGAGATCTGCTTAGTAAAACTGTTTTTCTACTGTTAGTGAAACAGCGTAACGAATGAGATGAAAATGCTCTTGCATCAAATTTCGATAAGTCTCACGAATATTTAAATGACGATATGTATTCTTGCAAACTCTTGACTTCACATGAGTGGTTTATCTTGGCACCTAATACAGGGCACTTCTCTTCTTCCTTACCAGACGAGTTTCTGCCTTTCACTGTGTCTACGCCTCATGATTCGTATAACTGTTTTACATCTATATCAATGGATTTTACTACGAGGGTAATTTCAAACGTTTTCAACACCGTGGGTTATCTATTAACCCTTTAAGCGGCCGTTGTTTCTGAATCAAATGGAGCCCAAACTTTTCTACGCTTCCCAAACAGAAATTGTTAACATAGCGACTTGATTCTATAGAAGCTACTAAAAAACAATCCTTTACCTCTCCCACGTCAGCAGTACCGAACATAAACATGTCGCTAGTGATACTAACTCGCTTCTATAGTCCTCTGTTATCTGCTCCAAAACCCTAAACACGATATGGAAGGGTTTGTACCCCTGACAAGGACAACGTGCTCCTGGGTAGAAACAAGTGTCTCAAACATCTTCTCTCTTTCTTTTCTTAGGTTAGTCGACATTGTTTTAGCCCTTTTAGCAGATAATCAGTTAGAAAGCATTAGTTTCAGTCATCCTTTAAAATGACCGCTTTGAAACACAAGGTGGTCATTTAGAGGTGTTCATTTAGTGTCAGTCATCCCCCTAAATGACATCTTTGAGAAGCTAAGGAGAAAGCATTGCTCTCTGACGAGCAAGTTCACTCCTTCCAGATGCTTTCGACACACTTTCTAGACAGCGAATATATTCGTTCGAGCTGATTGCAGCCGATTTTGCTAACTCTGAGTTAATTCGTTCCTGCCGGTTAAAGGGTTAAAAACGAATTTATTTCACAATATACTTTCACAGGCCTTCGAAGTAATCCGCATATTTCTTTATGGCAGCGGCCTTACGTTTGGGCAAGTCTTGTATTCCAGTCAGGACACCTCCATTGTTGAGGCGTCGGATTACTCGGGTCACCTCATTAGGCATATACTGAATCGTTTCCCGTGGAATGGATTCTTCAGTTTTGAGAACAAGCCATACTCTGGTGGGCTCACGTCAGTACTGTACGGCTCGTGGGGAAGCAATTTCCATCCATACTTTTCTAGAATATCTTACGGAACGGGAAAGCAAACTCTATGAAAACATTTCCGTTTGATATCGATCCACAAGATTTTCTACCTTTCACAAACATTTGCCAAAGTCCAATAAATACAAAAAAAACAACCCCAGATACTATCACCGGAGATAAGAAACTTCCGGTAGGTTCACTCGTGAGGAGCACATCATAAGGTGTTAAGTCTACCTACGCAAAAGGAATCCTTTTCCACTACTAACGGGCAACATGCAGCCTCGTGTTGTCGTGCAAAATGATGACTCCCCTTCAAGCCAATCGGGTCTTCTTTGGCGAATTTTTTGCGCAAAACATTTTTCAGAAATCGTAAATAGTATTCCGCTGTTACAGTGATCCCCTCTGGCATTCTGTCTATTGCTATCACTCCAACTTTGCCATAGGACATGATCATCATCAGCTTAACCTTCGATTGTTGACGGCAGATTTATTTTGGGCGAAGCGATTCTGGATGTTTCCACTGAGCGGACTGAGGTTTGAGTTCTGGTTCAAAGTCTCGTGTCCAAGGTTTGTCTATAGCAACAATTCTGTCCAAAAACTGCTCACCTTCTGTCTCGTACCGCTGAAGCAATTTTTCTACGATCGCTTTGCTAACTGCTTGCTGCTCTTCACTCAGATTGTGGGAACCCAGTTGGGAGCCACTTTTCTCTTCTTTAATGTTTCAGTTAGGATTCTGAAAACCGAAGCGGTAGACATGTTTTGCTTTATATGCAATCTCTTTACATTTTTTCCGTTCATCTTCTTCCAAAATACTGATGACGATAACCACAGAAGTGTCGTCCGTTGCAACTGATGATCGCTCGCTTCTTGGGCCGTCTTCGCTGCTTTCCCGACGTTGTGGAAACGAGAAGCCCATCCGTTACACTAACCACACAAACGTCACACAAAGTTTCGTGAAGTTCGGTAGGGATTATCCTCGCAAAGGTGAAAATATTCCAAATACGTGGCGACAGTTAATAAATAAATACATCGCTCTTTCCACGTTCCAGAAACACACAGCAACCGAAAAATTGTTTTTCAGCCGCCGCTGTGGAATCGAACCAACAGAACTCTCGGTATCGCGCCGAGTGCGTTACCTTTACGCCACGGGGGCCAACAATCCACGGTGCTATGTGTATTTTTAAAGTCAGCAACTGACATCATAAATCCGTAAGATGGGCTCAGCTACTGAGACGTCTCCATCTGGTGGGCATTAACGGCACTAGCTATATATATTATAGCAGTTAAATCCAAAGGGCGAGAACCAAGGTGAAAATATTCCAAGTTTCATTTTAATGTAGGATCGCTGGTCGCTACGCGAGATCTGACCTGGCTCATTTTCTTCCTCCATTTCTAGGCAGAACTTCTCGGAACAGGAGAAAATTAGCCAACAATCGTAAATTCAACTTTGTATACGAATGAAGTCTGACTCACAACAGGCACAACGCAACAAACGTAGACACAACTTTGTATACGAATGAAGTCTGACTTACAACAGGCACAACGATTAAACGATTAGATCATCCTAGCCGTAGGATTCCTACACGCAGCGCCTGCTTAGCTTTTGAAATGATTTACGTATTATCAGTGATTATTACATGTTGCTGATATGTAGGTTTGTTCATCTTAAAATGCTGCATATCGCACGCACAACACGTTTTTTTTCCTATTTTGCTCTTTGTTGCTTTTTGAATACCAGACCGTGGAATATTTAAAAACACTGTTCTATCTTACTGTATTCAAGGACCTCAGTTTTCTTTCTAACAGGTCTCTGTACTTTTATACTTTGTGAATGTGTTGTTTCTTTCATTTTTGTTGATCCTTAACTTATACATAAAACAATATTTTCTAACAAGCTGACATCAGACTGCAGTTATCAGCTTAGTGCAGAGCTCAATTAGTAGCTGAACAAACAGTGTTAGATGTTTATCTAAATTTCTTTTCTTTCAACCAAAGGAAAACTACCGAAAAAGAAACAATCAATAAAAAAGTATGATGTTCTACCTTTTACTAATTTACATAATGAAGCTCATGCTGAATAAAAACTGAAATTATCAAAATATTTAATTAAAGTTCATATTTGATTCGCAGTTTCTGGGGACATTCATAATCATAAATCAGCAAATTGGATTATAATGAATTCCAAGGTAATAACTACTACAGCTTCGGCTGTTGTGAATAAGCAAGTGACCCATTTAATAGGATTATATACCATCAGAATTTTTAACCAGTACGTAAAAAACACATGGAAATCCTAATTTGGAAAACAGTTTCTTTTCTAATTTTAGAATACTTTGTGAGTAGAGGCAGAGTGAGAAGGAAAACACGAAAGAGCGACTAGCTTGGAATGATGCTCAACTCAAGATATTCTTCTTCTTCTCATCTTTGTAAGTAGTTCCTGCGTTTCCACCTGAGAAATAATACTTCGCCATCTGATAATATGCATCCTTCTTAGTAGATTGGCAATTATCATTTACTCACCCTAATTGCTGATGCGTATATTTATTTCCATGTGAAATTAGGTGCTCATAACGACAATTACGTTAACTATTTTCGTCTGTGTTGGCTTTACGGACCTATTTTAACGGCAAACTTGTTCATAGTTGAAAGATAAAAAGATATTGCTTTGACGAACTATATTAAATGACGTTAGTTGCTGCCTTTACAGATTCCTAAAAACCACAGCAACGTTTCACAGACTACGAATCGGGAACAGATCTTGGTGTACCGCGAACAGTCATTGGAATGCAAAACATTTGTAATTATTTAATAAATAGAAAATCCTTAAACAATAGGTAACTGGAAAACGAAAAAAAACCACCGTGTAATATAGTAGTAAGGATCAAAAAGTAACGCACAGCAATGTTTTTTCTCTTTGCATGTTGCAGTTTGCCAGACAATGAGTTTGAATATGTCAAGTGCATATTCAAACTCATTGCCGCAGCGGTGGAAGACAGTTTGAACGACAACACAAAGAGGTCGCGTTTCTTAGTGTCGTCTGCAAATGAAGAGCAATGTGGTTTAGCTCGATTTCTGTGGGCTAAACGGAAACACACCGACAGAAATTCAGAAGGAAATGGTCAAAGTGTATGGTGGTGATTTTCTGGACCGTTGCAACATTTCCAGATGGTGCAGTTTCTTTGCAGAGAACCGCGGCAACCTTACCGATTCGCCACCATACTGTCGACCAGTAACCGCGTCATCACTTGCCACTGTGAAAGGCATTGAACAGGCAATTCTGAGTAACGGCGGATCCATCTGTGCAGATTGGACCAGATATTTAACAATTTCGTACCGTATAACGTATGGTATGGTTCATGACAAATTGCAATTTCGCAAGGTGAGTGCGCGAAGGGTGCCCAAGAACTTCACAGGCGATCAGAAGTGACAGAGAATGATGTCATCCTTAGACCACTTGATGCGTTACGCAGAAGGACATGAATGTCTGGCAGGTGTAGTGACGGGTGATGAGTCCTGGTAGTACCACTACACTCCCGAAACAAAGAAGGCCAATATGGTGTGGAAACATTCCCACTCCCAGCCACCAAAACAATTCAGATTAACCCAATCTGCACAAAATGTCCTCTTCACGGTGATCTAGGACATGCATGGCGTTCTCCTGGTGGAGTTTCATCCAACGGGGATCACTGTGAATACTAAAACCTACGTTAACACTTTGACAAAGTTGCGTCGAGCCTTTCGTGACAAAAGACTCAACAGGAACACTGCAAATGTCTGACTGCTTCATGAAAATGCTCGTCCACATGTTGCACAACATGTTCGTGACAAAAGTGCGAAATTTGTCTGCGAGATGCTACGGAACCCACTGTACAGTCCGGAAATGGGTCCTTCGTTCTTTTATCTGTTTGGTCTTTTGGAAAGGTTCCGGGGCAGCCGCCGCTTCGATTCGGCTGCTGACAAAGTGAATTCCCGCAGGTGTCTATACACCCTGAAAACAGAGTATTATGAACAAGGTATACTAAAACGACCACCATGCTGAGATAAATGTATCGAACATCTCGGTTCGTATGTTTAAAAATATCTAAAAAATGTAATTTCACTGTATATTAATATATTTTGTTTTGCCTATCTATTAAACTGTTGCCAAAAAATAGTGTGAGTTACTTTTCGATCCACCCTCTTATGATCTGTCCAAAGACACCTCATTAAAAATTAATTTCAACCTCAAAAAATTGACGCCGTTCTGGCTGTCTGCTAAACAAACCCTTCCAACCCTTTTTATTGAAGCTACTGTTCCCAAAATAGTATAACTATACTAAAGATCAGAAATTTATTGGCGTAGAATACAAATAAAACGTTCCAAACTTTTGCACATCAACCAGATGGCTTTTTCAAGGAAGGTAGACAGCTAACTGCAAACTGGGTAATAGAACGTTTCAACAATTTGAACGCGGTGACTTGACTAGACAATAAATAAATAGGAGCAAACGTGATATTTTGAAGAAACGAGATCACGTTCGTTGGGCACGCTGTACTATGTTATAAAACGCATCATTATTTGAAGAATTTATTCCAAGTGCGTGGCAATTCCAGAGAGACGCTATCATTGCAAGCCTCGCAGCTGGTCAAGATTTCCAAGGTTGCGCGAATGGCAGTCGATTTGGGTATGGACTATGAAGCTAATTTCTTTACATCACTCCATATAGGATCGGCGGACTTGAACTTGACTTCTCTTGATAGGGCAGTGGTTATTTTTCCGTCTCTTGTATCCATTTTATGTTCGCTGATTCTAATTCCAAACGTACGTTTGATCATTTCGATGTACTTAGTATTGCCTGGAGCCATCCGGATATTTTAGTGGGATGGCATAAGCACCTGCCTCATTGAGAAGAGGGGGCTTGTCAACATTTCTCTTAAGCATCGTATATAAAGTTGGGAGAGACCTTATGCCGACACCGAACTTTATCCTCCTGAGCGAGTTTTTGAGTTGATAGGAAGCATTTGGTATGTAATGAATAGAGCCAAGGTAGCGAAGTTGCGGCGTAGAAATATTAGCACGGCTGGATCTGGCTTTCTCGATAAAGTTATGCATCTGGTTCGAAGTATATCCTGCCTCAGTGGCCAATTCGACGATGTTTCTTAGTTCGGATTGTTTAGAACGAACATCGGATGAGACAGCGAAGGCTCTTCTAATTCGAGAAGGGAATAAGGCTGTCTTGAAATCGTCAGGGCAGAATGAACTGCGGAGCATCAGGTTGGGAACGGAGGTGAGCTTATAATAGACTTTCGTATGAAGGCGGTTGTTATGCGATTTGTTCACTGAGACGTCGAGATAAGGTAAGGTACCATTGTGTTCAATCTCCATGGTGAAATTGATCGTAGGGTGTATATAATGTATTTTATCGAGGAACAACGGGAGAGTCTCATTTCCGTGTGACCACATGAAAAATACATCGTCTGCGTATCGTAGTCAGGTGGTAGGTCTTGGGGCGATATTGGTGAATATATGTTTCTCAATGGGGCGGAGTATTGCTTCCGCGAGATCATGTGCGAAAGCTTGGAACGTTTTATTTGTATTCTCGGCCAAGAAATTTCGGATCTTTAATATAGTCATACTATTTTGAGTATAATTTGGGGTATAGTTCCTACTACTGTTCCCTTTCACATCTCCGTCCATATGTGAAGTTAATTTTCGGCGATGGTATGAATCAAAACCAATTTTCGCAACAATATACAATTGTCGTATTCCTTGTGCCTGAGAACGATTCTCATCTGCCCGGAGGCCAATGTCGTCATCAACAGACACCGTAAACAGAAGCACTCTTTGCATACGCTTCATGATGAAAAATATTTCAATGTTTGTAAAATTATGTTCAGTAGCAAATTAAAAACAAACAGTACTGAAAACAAGTTAGTAAAATCATGCAATGCATTGATTATAATACGCTTTCCAACATACCAGAAAGAATTACTCAAGTTATTACTCAAGCTACGAGGAAAATGGCTGTGTAATAAATCTCGGTCTCGTGCCCTCACCTTTGATCCCATTTCGATGATATTCAACAGAACCAGTTCAGTATACCTCCGAAATAACATGATAAAGTTTTGTCGCAATAGAAGCATTTTTACGTAAGTTATGATGCATAAGGGCTATGAAATAGATCCCGCTCCTGTGTCCTAACCTTTGACCCCATTTCACCCATTTTCAATAGGATTCGTCCCCAGGCAGGCCCCTACAACATACTAACATTTCATCCAAATCGAAGTATTTTTTAAGTAAGGTATGACGCATAATGGTGATGGAAGTGATTTTCTTCCTATGTCCTGACCTGTGAACCCATTTCGCCCGTTTTCAATAGGGTTTATCTCCAGGTGGTCCCCTACCACATACTAGAATTTCATCGAAATCGAATCATTTTTACGCACGTTATGACGCATAAGGGTAATGTAATGCATCCCACTCCTATGTCTTGACTTTTGAACCCACTTCACCCATTTTCATCAGAGTTCGACCCCAGGTGGTCCCCTACCACATATTAAAATTTCATTGAAATCGAACCATATTTACGCAAGTTATGAGGCATAAGGGCAATGGAATGGATCCTGCTCCTGTGTCGTGACCTTTAACCCCATTTGTTCCATTTTCAATAAGGTTCGTCCCCAGGTGGTCCCCTCCCACATACTAAAATTTCATCGAAATCGAACCATTTTTACGTGAGTTATCGTGCCGACAGACGGACAGACCGACGGAAAAAGCTGGAGCATATACGCTTCTTCAACCTACGGTTGGAAAGCGTAAATAAGTAAATTGAAAAATACCCCCATTAAGCTAAGTGGGTCGCAGAAGTGTGTTGTTCTAAAAATTGGATCGCGGTTCTAAAAGATTGAGCTGCACTGTACTAAAGAATTTGGAAAATTTTATGGGAAACATTTATTCGAGAAACAAATAATACGAAAGAGCAAATTCTTTGATTTTGTGGTCTCCCACGTAAGAAAAATATGTCGACTAATATCCGCGATTTCTTTTTCTGGGATGAAGAACTAATATTTTATTAATTTACATGAGCTTATGAAGTATCGAGGTCCGTCGGAAGACTGGGTGCATACATGATAATTGGAATACTTACAGAAACACGTATGTACGTAAACAGGTCGTAAATGTGATCATGAGACCGAGAGTACCCGTGTGAACGCATACATAATGAAAAGTTCTGTATACTAGAAAGCTACAGATCTTCACTTGGTATTAAACAAAGAACAGGAGAGAAAAATGTCAGTGGCGATTTTAAGTCGAATTCTGGTTTTCCGATGACCAAGTTTATTTGAGCTCCAGAGATGTTGATAATGCTTATCGTACAACTAGAATCCCAGGGTTCTTAAAATATTTAAGCTTAGCTAATGTGGACTGGTTTGGCTGTAGCTTAGTTTCAAACTTAAGAGTTCTTTTTAAATTTATGTTCTAGAATGTCTCAGGAATTGGAGGAACGATTTCTGTGCGGAAAGGAATGCGACGGGTATTTGTTCCGTGACAGCTGAAATAGTGCCACATGGGAAATCAGCGGAAGAATAGGATGAGACAGGAAAGACGAGGAAACCGTTTTGGGATGTAAGATTGTGAAATGCGCTTTTGTGTGACGTTGGCTCAATGCTTTGGGGCTTCTCTTTCAGATCATTCATCGAAACAAAATTTTTCCTGACGGACTGGAAGGACTGAAATAGAATCTCCGAGAGAGAGAGAAAGCGAGAGTAAGACAAACGCACACACACATACATACGGCTCTGTTTATTAGAGTAATGTATGTAGTTCATCTTTATCTAGGCAGAATTTCCAGAGAGTAACTGATTACGTTTTAATTTCTTTCAGACAAACGGACTGTTTAATTTAAAGCCAGGTGATCAGATATAATTTAGTGTTTATAGATGCCCTACGCTTTTTGAAATATCAAAGACCTTCATGGGAACCACTTGTTGGGATTTACGACCAACAGCGGCTCGTATGCGGGAGGATTACGTAGTTCTAGTGATCACAAGATCAGCGATTGCTATTTCTAATTCCTTATGGACGTTAGAGACACATTGTAATTAAGAAGTTTTATTTATGGCTAGTCGAACTGTAAGCCAGGCTTCACTAGTTTAATGCTTGAGATGCAACACGCATATTCTGATTTGACTGCAATGGATGAGTGTTGTGAGTACAACTCCTTTATCACGAAAAGGTTTTGATTTTCACGCACTCAATGAGCGCAAATCTTGTTTGCAGCGCAACTGTAACATGTGTGAGTTATATAAATGCGGAAAATCGCAGTTGTAAGTTCATGATACCTCTTCATGAACGATGATAATCGCCTTTCTTTTATACGCTCAAATGTTCCTTTTCTCCAACGTTTGCTTCTTTTGCTTTTTCTTACGCTGCAGCCATGAATTTTCTCCCTTCAAAAGGAATGTAATGAAAATTATTCTAGTATACCCTGTAGAACCTTTTACAATACCTAGCAAAGATAATTTACCCAAATCAGAGCCGGTTTTGGTACGCTGCGTGCACCGCGCGAGTGACGTAGATTTGTCACGTTCAATAACTGAATAAAAATACCCAAATTAGGAAAATTGTTTTGCTTCTAGAGATGGGCACGTGACAGAACCTTTTTCATGCTGATGCCAGTGGCAAAACACATTCAAGGTCATTAAAAACATTCTCAGATGTCTCATTCATAACTTCCTGTTTCTGGAATAAATAGCATGATAAATATTTTTAATTTCAGGAAGAAGACCCCGTTGACGATTTTGGGAGTTTCAAACCCACTTACTACTCGGGGAACAATGAAAAAATCGAGTGTACCGTTGTACACTTTGCAGATAATTTAATTTATGCATCTGTCGCATGCCAACATCTTTGTAAGTGAGAAATAAAACGAGTGATTCGAGTGTTGACATTTTTTTAAGTACAACACATTGCATTTATTCGCGTCACTCACGACCATAACCAGCCACAGTCCGGTGTATACTAAAGAGGAATAATTTCACGGAAACACGCAATAACGTTTACTAATTCCATTAATTGAACGCTACTTAAGAACTTTTTGTTTTGACTGGGGGTTTAACGATCACCGTTAGCAACTCAGTCGGCTGTAAGCAGTCGTCCGTCTATAATTTAGGGCCACTGGTTCCAGGAAAGGGATAGAGCTAGTGCCGTAAGACAAACATAGCATCCATGCCTCACTGGTATTCGAACCCGGGCCCATATCGGACGAATGATCAGAACTTCAAAATATCTTTATTGCCATAAAACCATATAAACAATATTTACAGTAAGTTCACCGGGAACACTTGCCATTTTGGCATATTTTACACGGAAGACAAAAAGACTCAACAAACATACAGTATTGCGAAATTACAATGACAGAACACAGAAACGAGATCAATTTAACATTCTCCGTCTACCACAGAAAGCCAAAAAAAAAAAAAAGAAAGCACCAGGTAATTCACAATAATGAACATTAAAATTAAACAAAACACAAAATCTGTAAAACTGAACATTGTCAAAGGCCGCACAAAGTTAAAAATATTTAAGCATGTCATTCATGAAAAAAAAAACATCAAGCCAGGAAAAAAAAAACCTTGCTCGTAACATGTACGCTACCACTAACAACATGATATACTGTTTTTTTCTGCCAGGCTGTAAAACTATATTTTACGACAGACATATTAATTCATTAAGAAACATGAACCAAAATAAGCGTAAACCTTAACTCTAAAAAACCTGCTTAAAGCGGGTACGCTGCTTCTAATACAAAAATAGGCTCTTCTGTCTGTCTGTAAGTACCTCAATATTACATAAAAGAAAAAATATCGCTAAGTGAGACTATGAGCAACATAATTCGCAACAAAAAAAACATTATACATACGAATCAGTTTCACTTGAAAACAAAAATCATCTACTTCTCAATCTATAAACACAGACGTTTTTCATCAACAAGTTGCGGAAAAAGTAGGTGAGTAAAAATCTCGTAGCATTAGATGCAACAAACAAACAAAAAGGACTCATCATTCAGATGTGATAAATACAAAAATTCAATGTACAGGATATATTGCAAATGTTGCTAAATTCAATGGGAAGAATCGTAAATTAGAAGTACAGAAAACTGCATGGCATTACAACAAATGAGCATTACATTATCTTAAAGAAACCGTCATTTTCATACAGAGAAAGTACTTATTGCTAGACAAAAACTAAATAGCTAAATTAGTCTGTCACTTTAACAATAGGCTTGCAAAGGCAAATACTACAACTGAAAAAAACTTCAGACATAGTAAAATTCTTATTAACCACTATGGGTTCGATAATGCAGAAAAAAAGACCATTATGTTATCGCTAGACAGTGCAAGCAACTTCAAGCATTCAATTTTCCCCAACAATAAATACAAAATTCAGTTATAAACGCGAATGATTAGGAAAAACCTTAACAGCACATGACGGTGCAAGGTAATAACATAAAATACTCTCACGTGACACTCAATGAAGCAGAACAATTCATAAGACACTAACTTTATGAAATTGAACAGAGAAACGTAACCAGGTAGTAAAATAAAACGACATATTACCCAACAGTAATTTATGGGGAAAGAGGTTATGCCGAACACTTCGTCGGGCAACTAACCTGCGTAAATATACAAAAATACTCACAACATAGTGCAAAAAAACCCAAAAAACCAAAAAACGCTCCAGTACAATACGAAGGCAGAGATCGGACCACAACAAAATGTCGTGGACGTTACACGGTTAGTGTTACAATACCATTATTCGTATTAAACCAGATATGACTTGGGGACCACTTAGCATGAAAACTGTCAAGACTGTTACTCGTCTCTGCAGTATCATACTCGACCTGCAATATCGCAGTCACAGACTGACGGTATCTGCGACAAAGAAAACGTCTTGCCACGTTATAACGTCTAAGGGTAGGACAATCGACACTAATATGATAGTACTGATAAATTGTATATTTTGCTTGCAATATGAGAAAAATGCATACAGAATTGTGTGATGAAGCAGATGGGTGATGTGAGCGAAGAACATTATAATGAAACATGGTATGTAAAGAAGCACAAACATTCTGAAGCAAAAGAAACATCAATGAAAACAAAGGCTGTAAAAACAAGCACATCGAGTAAGAGTGAAATACATCTCCCTCTGTATTGCAAAAATAACATAGTGACGATGTAAGATGCCGAAAACGATGAAGGGTGCGTGGGGTTAATAAGCGACTATGTAGATGTAACCAATGGATATCCCTTGCCTTTGGAGAAGCCAAGGCGGTTAGTGGATCACTCCATGTTGCTGGTACTTCTGCCTCTGGCACGGAGGGAATCTGCATTGGATCGGTAAAATATGTAATGAAATGCCTATAAATGAGTTTAGCAGATACTTGATGTGGAAGAAACGGCTGGTCATCTAGATAAATAAGGAACGGGAGACTGAGTGAGGCTGATGAGTTCTGAATAAGGCCATTCTGATTGGCAAGTTGTGGGTAGAGTCTCTGAATGCAAATCTGGATATGCCGAAGTTGAGCACGATGAACAGGGGTATCTGCAAACAAGGGAGAAATGCGAGAAAGAGGTTTCCAAAGGAGATCAATGTCAACGAGTTGAGAGACCTTCACAACTCCACTGGCAAACCATGAGGAGTAGTGAAGGTACGAAGAGGTAGAAGAGTAGATAGCAGAGGAGAAGAAGAGGGGTTCTGCAAGGAGGTCATTAGTAGTGGAAGGGGGAGTCGGACAGGATTCAGGGAGCGCCAAAGGGTAAGTGCAGACTTGTAAGTGTCAGGGAAATGAGTGGGAATGAATGGGAACAGGTCCATTCGCAGAAAAGTTTGAACTGTAAGGTGGGGACTCCGGGGGAAGAACAGAGTATCGATAATGGTTTGCGTTGAAGAAAGAGGCGTTGAAAAAATCTTAAGAAAGTTATGAAGATGAAAGGCTTGAAATTTTCGAGTGATATCAGCAAGAGAGAGACCACCATACGAAATCGGAAGAGAAAGCGTGGAGCGATGCACCCAATGAATAATATTCCAAATGAAGTCCACAAAAGTTCTCTGCAGATGATTCAGCAAGAAAGGTGGCGGAAGGTGAGCAATCCAGCTGTGAAACAATTTCGGTTGCACAAACACATTTAGTAGCATTGCCCGACTAAAAAATGAAAGAAAGGGTTTGAGCTGACGGAGAGGCGCAAGTCTTCGATTAATTCGATGAACGAGGGGGTTCCATGCTGCAGCAGCAACCGCCTCCGGTTTTCCGAAGTGCACACCAAGAAATTTGACTACGTTGGAAGACCATCGGGCACCCCACGGACGGTCACCACGGGTCGCCCACGCTCCCGTCCATAAACCTGAGCATTTTTCAGTGTTTAAGGCTGATCCAGAAATTACGGCATATTCGTTATATGTTGATAATAAGATTCCAAACGAAGATTCTGTTCGTAAAAATAACG
Organism: Macrothele yani; assembly: GCA_039090855.1. Taxonomy (NCBI): domain Eukaryota; kingdom Metazoa; phylum Arthropoda; class Arachnida; order Araneae; family Macrothelidae; genus Macrothele; species Macrothele yani. Next base: position 69,820,473 of record CM077010.1, on the reverse strand, counting down.
TCAAGTCATCGGCATATGCAGTCAAGACAGTATGATGGTGCCGGGTGCACACAACTCCACGGGGGACAGAAGAAAGAAGTCGGAAACGGAGACAGATTAGAAGAGGTTCAAAACAGAGTGCAAAGTTGACCCGACAGGGGACAGCCCTGCCGGATACCGTTAGAATAAGGGATAGCAGAAGTAATAAAAGTCGAAGTACGAACCCGAAAAAAAGAGTTTGAATACAGATTAGAAAGAGCCTGGCAGAAGAAGGGAGGGAATCCAAAGCGTTGAAGGACAGTAAAGATATAAGTATGGTTAATGGAATCAAAAGCCTGTCGTTGATCAATATTAAAAATAGCAAGGGGTTCTGCTAGCTGGGATGCGAGAGTGTTAAGATCGCGGATCGTGGTAATATTAGAAGCGATAGAGCGGGTGGGAACAGTGTAAGTTTGGTCAGGATGAATTAAATAGGATAGAACAGGATTCAGACGGAGTGCGAGTAGTTTAGCAAAGATTTTATAGTCGGTATTAAGTATAGAGATGGGTCGCCAGTTAGAAAAAATACCAAGATAGCCAGATTTAGGAATAAGGCGAAGCAGAGCAAAGCTGAAAGCATTGGAAGAAGAACTTGAAGACGAAAAAAGGAAAGTATAACAACTGAGGAGAAGTGGCATGAGATAAGGAAGGAATGTTTTGTAGAATTTTAAGGAAAGCCCATCCTCTCCTGGTGAGGAACGATCATTTAAACTGTAAATCGAATTGCGGATTTCTTGAGGGGTGATCTGAGCATTTAGAGAGGACACATAGCATTCAGGAACTTGCGGAAGGTCTTGCAAAAGTGGTGCAGAAGAGGCTGGCTGTGTTAATGTACGTTGAAAACGTTGGCTATAATACGCATGAGTTTGATTACATATAACATATGGGTCAGTAGTTACTGAGCCATTAGAGAGGGTGAGTTGTACAATGGTATTATTTTTTTCCTTCGTACCTCGAGGGAACGGAGACTGCGAAAAGGATCTTCTTCGAATCTGAGAAATGAGTATTTCAGACGGGTCAGTACATTTGAAACAGAGGCTTGAAGACATTCTCGTAATTTCGTTTCAAGGAGATCATAATCCGATGAGGTTCGTGGGATTCGCTGAAGCGCGCGCCGGAGACTGTCCACAGTCATATTACGCCGGGTTCTGATAGTAAAAGAATATTTCTTCGCAAAAGCTACAACAGATTGTTTTGTCGAGATCCACAGAGCCGCTGGGTCGGAAACAAAAGACAATTGAGTAACAGCTTGAGTGATAATAAGAACAACTTCAGTATTAAAATCAGGATCTTGAAGACATGAATCATCTAAAGACCAAACACTCGGCCGTGGAATACCAATAGACTGAAAACAGAGGGAAAGAATAACTGGCTTATGGTCTGAAGAAACAGAAGGTGCGTGATTGACTGAAATAATAGACGGACGAATAAAACGGGAGACATAAAATCGATCAAGTCTGGCTGCAGCACAATTTAAATGAATAGGGGGAACCAAGAAAACTCTCGTTCAGTTGGGTGTGGATATCTGAAGGCATCTTGGAGGTCAAAGTTGAAGACAATCTGAGAGAGCTGAGAAACTAAAGAATGACGGCTTTCATGTGAATTATCTCTATCAACGTAAGGTTGAAGTGTACAATTAAAATCACCAGCAAAAAGAATAAGGTCTGAGGGAGGAATATTCGCAAGAACGGCAGCAACATGAACCAGGAGATCAGTAGCTTCATTATTATTTTGAGGTACATGAATATTTAATAGATGAATTCGACTGGACTGAAGGCAAAACGAAATACATTGAAAAACTCCCAGGCGGCTCTGGGACTCGACAATATTCTGTAATATAGAGTGAAATCGGGAATGAAATGCTATTGCAGTTCCGGACCCAACATGTGTCCTGTAATTATGATAAAAAACATAAGGCCAGCGGCGCCAGCGAGCAAAATTGATTCCTGCCGAACAGTTAGTCTCTTGCAACATTAGAACATCCGCCTTTAAAGGTCGGACATCTTCAAAAACCAATGCGTTTGCTGCTGACGCCGCTAAACCTCGGCAGTTAAAAGAAACAAATAGTACCTTAGAGTTCATTTTGGTGGCTGCAAAACCCCCTCAACTCGTTTATCAAGCATTGTTAATAAATAACGAATACGTCGACAAAATAAGTGCACTTTTGGTGTGGTAGTCGAGTGCTTGTGGAACAGTTCATGTAAAAAAGATAACTGTGAAACCAATTCCGGCACTTTAGACAGATTTTTCTGAATGCAAGGAATTTTCATGATGCTAGTTCTCTTAGGAACCGCATACAGAGAGACTAGTTCGAAGTAAGATAATGGCGTAACTGGCACTTCTATATCTTTAAGATATCTATCAAAGTCTTCCGCACACTCTGGATATGGTTCAATATCAGAATGTGTCGACGTGGTGTCACTCAGATTATCAGGTATTTCCATGTCAACCTCCTGATAGCTCACACTGGTTTCAGGCTGTTTTAGGGTTGAAGTGGAAGAGTTGCTTCGTTCAAGACTCGGCGACTGAGAGGGTCCACCAGAACGTGTCGCTTTCGAGCTGGACCTGGTTTGTGGTCGACCTCTCTTTTTCTTAGGAGATGTCGGGGTCAAAGGTCTCTTACACGTAGTTGTAGAAACTCGTGTTCCCCCGACGGTGGCAAGGCAGGGTAATCTTCTAATTGATAACCACTATCAGGTACTTCCACAGAAGGGGATCGCTGAGCTGCAGAGTTATGAATAATAAGACTCTGAAATGTGCTGTCTGTACTCAACATAGCATCATCTACTGATTCCAGGTTTGGTGTCCGGGCAACTGACGGCTCAGAACAGAATGATGACTCAACGGCTCCAGGATTTGAAGTAGAATTATTCTGCACATTTCTGTGAGGACACGAGGTCACCCGATGCCCTTCCCCTTTACAATAAAAGCACTGCATTCCTGCAAATAAGTCAAACGTGTATTTTCTTGAGTCTGTAATAACCTCAACGGAGGTAGGCCTGTCCTTCAGAGCCTGTTCCGTAGGGAAAATCACCCTATACTGACGACGTCCTCCTTGCACATAGGCATAGGGGGTGTTTAAGCCTGCAGCAGAGAGAAATTTTGTTGTACCTACTACTCTGCCGATGGAACTAAGCGCATCTACTAATAGTTCATCAGGAAGTCCCGAGGGAACGGGTGTCAGAGTGACGGTAACAGGGCGCTGAATAGAAGGTGTCGGTTGCAGATGCACAGTACCAATGTCTACACCACATTGAAGAATTTTTTCAACAGCAGATTTTAGGGTAAAGCGCACTTCGATTCCCCCACCAAAACGGATGGCTGATTTGATGGATTCTCTGGAAACAACCATTGAAATTGCATCCAGGTACCGAGGGATTGGGGTGTCCTTTAGGGCAGGAACATAAACAGTGAAAGATAAATTTTCTGAGAAACGCTTACCTAGAACAGAGTCATCCGGAACTTTCAGTTGTAAATCTTTATCCACACGTGTAATCGTATATTGAGAGTCTATTGAAGCTGCAGAAGGTACATTCGCAGGACGGACAGCAGTCGCATAGGTGCTGAGAGGGTGGGGGTGGGCCCTCGGCTCCGACCCCTTCATGCACAATTTGTTCCACAACACTTAACACACTTTCCGAAGAATGACAGATCACAGTGGAGGTATCCATTACTGATATATCCTGGGAAGCAGACACACTGGTCGTTGATATAGAAGATTCGAGTAGAATAGGCACAGAAGCATCAGACGTCGACTTAGACGCTGAGGTCGTAATCATCTTGACTACTAACACAGAACTTAAGCTAAAACCTAGTGTTGCGGCTTGCAACACTAAAAACAAAAGAACCCACCTTCAACAGTATGCTTGAAGGCATAGGTACTCTCCTTGAGTAACCTTGTAACACTGAAGTGAGTAACTGACCTAGTCACCCACGTCGGTGGAAAATACACCAAAAAAATAAAAATAATAAAGGCTGTCCCAACGAATTTGTAGGTTCAACTTAAGCATACAACATTCACAAAACTAAATAACATAAAAAACCTAACAGGAAAACTCCCAAAAACAACTAATATCACTCAAAGTGCAGGAGCACAAGTAAACGTGACCGCCCGATCAGAAGCCGTCGCTTAGACCACTACGCTACTGGGGCGACACTTCTCAGCAAAAACAGTCTTGCCGGCCCTGCACTCTGTTGCCGCTGCCGAACTGTCAATAAAATGTCCGGGCGGCCAACAGAAGGGCCAGCAGTTCAGGCCAACAGTTGCCAACCCATCAGCTGTCATATGCCACAACAGGGCCATCAGTTGTCCATCACAGGCAATAGCTGCCACAAATGGCCCTTCAGCGGCTCTGCAAGCACGTGCCAGAAATGATGGCTAGCCTAATGCGGTCCGCTAGTTTGCTGGTAGGCTACCACGTGACGCAACTGTTGGCTTGCCGAATCTTGTGCGCCAATATCCCAGTACTAGCCATAAAAAAATCAAGGATAATCGCAGTTTCCCAAAGCTACTACTTTTTTTCTACCTTTACGAAACATGCGAATTATAGCACTGCGCTGGGGAAATTTTCTCAACAGACCGGAAAAACGCCCGTTTGGATCTAGGTGGATACGAAGCAGGGCCGTTGGAGCTAAGCTCTCTACCGACCGGACTAATTTGCCGCGCACCAGCGTGTGCTTGAAGTTGTCTGTTTCGTGCGGAATGTGTAATCGAATGGTTACCTCTTTTATTTTACAATATTGCGAGGTATTTTTCATAAAAGTCAGTTTCGTGTAATTCATAAATTTATTTTTTTAACGTAACGATAGTTTTTTTTTTTTACCTTAAAGGAACTTCACTCATTTTCAAGGAATGTACATAAGTTAGAGTCGCTTTCCAAAGTTTTGCACTGTCCTTGTCGTCTTGACAGGAGATTGTTGAATTTATATATACACTGCTGGCCACCCAAAGTGCAACATCAAGAAGGAAGCATCCGATTGGATAGAAATTCGCATCATGCGTCGCCCGCGAGAGGACATGTAAACGATTAGCATTGCAGGGCATATGCAAATCATGTGCGCCCGGCACGCCCCCGAAAAGCACTATAAGAAGGGTGCACAGAAGGCGGGGTGTAAGTAGTGGAAGTGTGTTGTGCTGCCGGACCTGTGCGTGGGAAGCTTCCTGATGCTTTGTCGCAGATTACTGCAGTCATTCCACGACGTTTCGGAGTTCGACAGAGGACGAATAAAGGCTTATCGCGAAAGCGGTTTATCGTACAGAGACATCAGCCCCCGTGTGGAAAGACATCAAGCCACAGTGCGGCAAGCATGGATTCGGTGGGTGCAGAAGAGACGGACGGACCGACGTTAGCGATTGCCGCAGCCACGGCACACCACCGGACGAGAGGACCGGCATGTCGTGCGGCGGGCGTTGACGGCTCGCACCGCCACATCACGAAGTTTGCGCAGGAATTAGGGTGTGTTGCGCAACAATGTGTCAGTATATACCGTTCGACGTCGTCTGCAGGAGCGGGGACTTGTCGTACGGCGCCCATTGCTTCGATAACCATTGAAGTTACACCACCGGCGAGTGCGGTGGCAGTGGGCCGTTGAACGCCGCACCTGGACTACGGAATGGCCCGCTTCTGCCTGCAACACCACGCTGGGCGGATCCGCGTGTGGCGGCACCGCGGCGAGAGACTGTATGACGCCTGCATTATGCATCGCCATACCGGTCCGCCACTTGGCGGTATGGTTTAAGGCGCAATTGGATATGACACCCGCACCCCTCTGGTACGCATCGCCGGTACACTTAACAGCCACCGCTACATCTCTGATGTTTTGGAGCTTGTAGTCCCCCCTTACCTGCAGGACCTGCAAGCGGCCACGTTTCAACAGGACAATACGCGCCCGCACGTGGCACGCATCGTGCAACAATTCTTCATTGCCCACCAGGTGTCACTACTGCCGTGGCCCGCATGTTTTCCTGATATGTCGCCCATCGAACACGTCTGGTCGCTGATCGGCAACCGAGTGGCCCGGCAAGCACCACCCGCGGCTACGCCAGATGAACTGTGGCAACGTGTGGAAGCAGCCCTGGACCGACATAACCCAAGCCTACATCCTAAGCCTCTTTAGTTCGATGCCGTGGCGTGTAGCGGCCGTTATTGTCAGCCATGGAGGCCACACGAACTATTGATGTCTGCGTGTTCCGCAAGTCGCACGGGTCTGTAAGCTTAATCGTTTCATCTTTGTTTCTGTTGGTATGTGTACAGTAAATCTGGCTTTGCTATCTCGTGTCCTTCTTGGTGTTGCATTTTGGGTGGCCAGCAGTGTATTTACCGTGGTTCATGTCACATTCTGTTACATTTTTAACGTTGTATATTTACATTTGTTTTAAAGAGTAAAGATACGTATTTTATTTTACTTCTCGTTATTTTTAGAAGCGAATTCCTCCCAGTCTTGTGTATTCAACCCATGAATCAGTACATTATATACACCAACTTTGCTTTTTTTCTTTCAAATAATTAATAAATTTTGTACGTGTATAATTCTTTTTTTTTTCCAACAAACGTTTTTTTAATGGTTTTGCAGGACATTTGTTTCAAGCGGCTTCAAATTTTTTCTTGTTATTCACCCACTCTATTCTATCAATTTTATTCATGTCAATGGAGTTGGTGTATTTCATGACTGTAATCTAGTATTTCATGGCTTAATCTGATATCTTCGTCGACATGGAATTTCATTAGGAAATTAATTCGCCTCTCTACATATGTCTTTTTTTTTCTTAACATCTACTAAAATAACACGATAGTGATAGCGCCGTCTTCAACTAACTGGTATCATGAGAGACACAGCAAGTGTTGCTTTGCGCATGCGCAGTCCCGTTGCTTCCACGTGCGGTTGGGGTTGCATTGGTTGCCAGCAACGGGCCACTAGTGGCTTGGAGGCCCCCAATTCACGGCGATGCTGCAGGGCCATCAATGGCTCGCCAACTGATAGCGCTGCCACCAACGTACCGCTACCGGGCCTTGAGCGGCAGATTTCAGCCAGCAGTGACCCATCACTGCAAGCTGGTGGCCAGCAGTTTCCCATCAGTTGTGTTTTTGTTGGGTTAGGTAGGTGGATTAATGAATGTTATTTTCTTAAAACTAATGAAAGAAGATGTATGAGTCATAAAAGTAAATGGTAAATTGACTAAAAACCGTCTCTGTGCGTTCAAATAACGTTAGTCCTAATACACAAGACTTTAATTAAAATATAATATATACACTTTAAAAGCATTAGTACTTTTGGGCTACTAAAGCCCATCTTTATAAGCAAGACCGTTACCGTCCCTCTAGGGAATATCTGTAACCGATACCAATTGGGCCTCGGACTGCGCTCCATCACACTGTTTGCATAACTAAGGAAGGACAAAGAAAAACTGCATAAGGAACAAAAATGGGTCGTATATTGTATACTCCTTCTCGACGCCAATGGAAAATGCTCCTCCCGTTACATTGGATCCACGACCAGGAACTTTAGATGCAGACTGCGTGAACATAAATATAATGTGCAGAACGCGCAGCAAAACACTGCCCTACCCTGAAACATCTATAACGGAACATACAGTCCTGATTGGGATAACGCAAAAATCATCATAACCCCAAGAAATAAGGCATCTCTATTAATGACTGAAAGTTTGCTAATAATTCAACACCACTGAACAATCTGTAATTACTATGCCCCCTGCATTATACCCCCCGTCTGGAGGTATACATTACTATGGCAGCAGCCCTCTGTAAGGGACCCTGCCACGATGTCCCCGCCTCCTTCCCCAGGATCCTTTGCGCTGCCTCGCTATATATGTACATGTGTACGTTTATCTTGGACAGCAGATATCAAGTGAGGGTCACATTGATGAAGAAATTAATCGGCGCACAAAACTTGCCTGGAGAGCTTTTGGAAGAAACAGCATAATTTTCAAGAGCAATATGCCATTATGTCTTAAAAGAAAAGTGTTTGATCAATGCATCCTTCCAGTGCTTACGTATGGTGCAGAGACGTGGACCTTAACTAAAAGAGACATACAAAGGCTGCAGACAACTCAAAGAAGCATGGAGAGGTGCATACTTGGTGTAACCAGGAGAGATAAGAAGAGGAACTCGTGGATCCGAAAAATGACAAGAGTGGAAGACATCATGATCAGAGTTAAATCCCTGAAATGGCAATGGGCTGGACATACTGCCAGAAGGACAGATCATCGATGGACAGCCGAAATTTTAGATTGGATTCCAAGGGACAGGAAAAGACCCAGAAGAAGACCACATGGGAGATGGGTGGATGAAATTCGAAAGTATGCAGGGGTGACATGGAGGAGACTGGCACAAGACAGACCGTTGTGGAGGAAACTTGGGGAGACCTTCGTCCAGCAGTGGATTGATAATGGTTGACAATGATGATGATGATGATATGTGCTGTACTAACCAAAAGATCTGTCTTGGGGGCCGCTGGTGGCTTAGTGGGCAACGTTCGTGACTGCCATGGAAAGGACCTCAGGTTCGATCCCAGACAGGTACGAACGCTCGATCCACTAAATATCCACCGTGCGTCGGATGGGCACGATAAGCCGTCGGACTCCAGGTACTGGCCCCCGGGTAATAAATAAGGGCTTCTTCCTCCCCCTTTCTACTTCGCTTCCGTGTCACTTTCCTATCGAGCACTCTAGCCCAAATCTCCTAGCTTCCTGTTTCTAAGTGTTGTTTAAAACCTGGGGTCAGACACTTCCTTCTTGAAATCCTATACATAGGATCTGATCTGAAGATCTGTCTTGCATCTGAAGATGGGTTATAGTAGCCCGAAATAACTAAGGCTTTTAAAGTGTATATATTATATTTTAATTAAAGTCTTGTGTATTAGGACTAACGTTATTTGAACGCACAGAGACAGTTTTTAAACATCTTATCATATAGGACGTGCGTTATTGTATTTTTTAACTTCATAAAAGTAAATATTTTCTAAACTATGACTGCTGCAACAGTACGTATTTTGACTGTTTAGTTTTTTAAAAACCGTAATAACAATAATTAATAAACATTAATAATTGTTATTATAAAGATGATTTCATCGCTTCTGGGGAGATGTGTTTCTCTTCCTTCCGGGACGGGTACGACTTGCCAAGTCTGAGAAGTGATATTTATTTTAGTTCTTCAGGAACTTCTTTACTGTCGTACAAGCGCTCAGGATAACTGCCTTCTGTATCCATGTAGGTGTTAATTTGAATATCTAGTATCTGTATAGAGCTATGAATGGTCTTCAGTACAAATCCTGTGGCTGATATTACTATGGGAACGGTGGTGACTTCTTCCATGTGCAACATATCCTTCACTTCGTATCTTAAGTAGTTATAGTACTTTGGATGTTGCATTTGTTGGGCACGGCTATGTCAATGAGGTATGTTGACTTTTCCTTGTACACCAGGACGATATCGGCCGACTGCGGGGGATTGTCTGGCCTATTCAGATCGATGTATCCCAGTACATAATATTACTATTAGTACTTTTATTATTATTATTATTATTATTGTTGTTGTTGTTGTTTTTGTTTAGACGAAGGTAAGGAAAAAGCCTGACAGATTTTGACGAAGGTAAGGAAAGAGCCTGATACAACGAACCTGTAAGGAAAGAGCTTCCTATCAGATTTAGACGAAGGTAAGGCGGGTTTTGAAAAACTAACACAAATGAAATGTGATGTAGTTAAGAAAATCAATTTGCGCATGCGCAAGCTAAAATCTGACGTCTAGTACGGTAGAAACAAAACCTGAATCGCATATGTGTAAGGAGGATCGGTAACGTTTGGTCTAGGATATCTATACTTACACACCTCATCGTGTTGTACATAATTTTAAAGGTGTCCTCAATAGTAGGTACACCAGCCCATTTTGATGGTGTCGAGAGGAAGCCAAATTTCTCTACGACGCACATTCTCATAGAATCAAGAAAACATTTTTGTAATGGCTTTTATCAGAATTAACGTCAGGGGCGTAATTGCGTTGGTTGCAATGAGATTATTGTTAAGCTTATGTAAAACGTGATGAAATAAATTTCGGCGACAGTTTTGTAAAATATATTGTTGAGTAACAATGAAATTAACTATTGTTGTGTCACATCATGGGACTACATTCAAAAATCAGATTTCGACAACGGCTTTTTTTTTACAACTTCCGTTACCCATTTTCGTTGCATCGAACGTTTTGACTTGGGATTTATTTTACTTCTTTCGGGAAAGATGCATAGCATCAAAATAGTCACACACACGCCAGAGTTGAAAACGGGTCAAAAATTTTGGAGCCGGACCCGAACCGGACGTCATATAATTGGACCGAATCCGGACAAATCTGCTTTGAATTATAAATTCGAATATAACACCATCATCATTGTCAGTCATTATCAATCCACTGCTGGATGAAGGTCTCCACGAATTTCTTCAACAATGGACTGTCTTGGGCCAGTCACTATATTCACCCTTCTCCCACGTGGTCTTTTTTTCCTGGCTTTTTTCCTGTCACTTTGAACCCAATTTTGGTTGTACATTGGTGGCCCTTTCTCCTGACAATATGTACAGCCCATTGCCATTTCAGGGATTTTACTCTGATGATGATGTCTTGCACTGTTATAATTTTCCTTATTCGCGAGTTCCTCTTTTTATCTTGCTTAGTTACACCCAGAATGGTTCTCTCTATGCTTCTTTCAGTTGCCTGAAATCTTTGTATGTCTTTTTCAGTTAAGGCCCATGTCTCTGCCCCGTACGTAACCAGTGGAAAGATGCATTGATTAAACACTTTTTTTACGCTTTCCAACCGTAAGTTGAAGAAGCGTATCGGTCCCGGACGATTCGTCCAACGACGATTGGTCCAATGCTGATTCGTCCAATGCCGATTCGTCCAATGGTACGATTGGTCTAACGCCGATTTGTCCAATGGTATCATCTTACCAACGGTAAACTGTTTTATTTTCCAGAAAGGAATAATGATTTAAATTATTCTGCTCATTTTATCCTTTTGAAAGATCATTTCCGTATATTTGGTAATTGTAAGCATTTTACATAAACCTGGTAAAAGGCACTCAATGGAGCATTTCTCAGCTGTTTGCAAAGCACCTAGGCGCGGGCCTTTTTAGAAGATTTTAAGTTACAACCTACATATTTGGTATTTGAAAACCTTTTGTAAAACGTTACAAAAGGCACTCATCGTATCATTTCTCATGTCTTTACAAGGCACCTAGGCCGCAGGCCTTTTTAGAAGATTTTAAGTTACAACCTAGATATTTGGTATTTGTAAACATTTTATAAAACCTAATAAAAAGCACTCATTGTATCATTTCTTATGTCTTTACAATACACCTAGGCCGTGTCTTGTCATCATTTTTCATGTCTTTACAAGGCACCTAGCACGACTCATGCTGTGTTTAGAAAAGGACGATAAGGTGGGATTTTTTAAAAACGCTAAACTTTTACTTAGGCGCTAAATATTTACATAATATGTCCAGCTTGTAATATTTTATTATAACTTAATTAATTCATAGGCCCTACACCTTGGCCTTTTTAACAGCTTTTAATACGCCGACTTCATATTCATAACGTTTACGTATCAAATCAAGTTAATAGCACTACGCTTTTACTTAGGCTCTAAATATTAATTCACAGGACCTAGGCCTTTTTAACCGTTTTTATTTTACCGATATCACATTCATAACGTTTACCTATCAAATCAAGTTAATAATATTGCGCTTTTACTTAAGAACGAAATATTAATTTCTAAGGCCTTGGCCTTTTTAATATTTTTACTCTACCAATGTCATATTCATAACGTTTGCACATCAAATCAAGTTAATAATGTTGCTCTTTTACTTAAGCACTAAATATTAATTCATAAGACCTAGGCTTAGGCCTTTAAACACTTTTTATTCTACTGATATCATATTCTAACGTTTACATATTAAGTAAAGTTAAAAACAATTCTAGCATAACATTAGTAAGTTTTCTTGGTAGGTAAACGTTATGAATCTGAAAACGGTAGGATAAAACCTGTCAAAAAGGCATAGGCCTAGGGCCTGAAAATTAATATTTCGTGCTTGTAAAAACGCAATATTAACTTGTATAATGAAGTAAATTTCTCCGTCATTTTTGTCCACGCCGGGGCTCGAACCCGGCCCACTTATTCCGGAATAAGTGGACTCGAGTGGCGAAACCTCACTGCATGCTACAAACAGAAACGGAAAACTAGTATTTTATATTATTTCATGCAAAAGAGAAACATTGAAGTTGATTGAACGGCTCGTACATCAGTAACTTCATACGGCAGCAAGGACAGTATAACAAAAAAACGCGATTCCGAAAAAAATCGGTAACCACAATATTACGCATGAAATGTAACATTATTTTACATTCTTTGTACTACCGGTACTTTCGTGTAACATCGGAGATAAAATCAGAACAGCTGAGATCTTTATAACACTAGTAGCACTTCGGACAGATAAGACGGAATTGGACGAATCGGCATTGGACCAATCGTCCCATTGGGCAAATCAGCATTGGACCAATCATACCATTGGACGAATCCTACCTTTGGACCAACGGTCCATTGGACGAATCGTCCCTTTGGACGAATCGGAATTGCACCAATCGGCATTGGACGAATCGGCATTGGACCAATCAGCGTTGGACGAATCGTACCAGACCGGAAGTGTATATGCTCCAGCTTTGTCCGTCTGTCTGTCCGCCCGGTAACTCGCGTAAAAATAGTTCGATCTCGAAGAAAGTTTAGTATGTGGTAGGTGACAACCTGGGGACGAATCCTATTGAAAATGGACGATGGGTCAAAGGTCAGGACATAGCAATGGGATCCATTCCATCGCCCTTATGGGTCATAACTTACGTACAAATGCTTCGATTATGATAAAACTGTATCGTGTTTTTCCGGAGATATACTGAACCGGTTATGTGGAATAACATCGAAATGCGGTCAAAGATCAGGGCACAGGAGTGAGATTTATTCCACAGCCGTTATCTTCATTATTTGACTAAAAATATTTCTTTTGGGGCAAAACTTTAGTATGTTGTTCCGGAGGTATACTGAACCACTTCTGTTTAATATAATCGAAATAGGGTCAAAGCTTATGGCACAGGAACGAGATTTATTCCACAGCCATTATCCGCATTACTTGAGAAATCATTTGAGTAATGATTTCTGGTATGTTCGAAAGCGTATCATAATCAATGCATTGTATGATTTTACTAAGTTGTATTTTAAGATATAATGGCACACTGCTCTTAAGAATTGTACTATGTATTCCAAAAGCTCTCCAACCAAGTCTTTTACGCCAATTAATTTCTTCATCAATGTGACCCTCGCTTGATATCTGTTGTCCAACGTGTCGGTTATCACCAGCTTTTCCCCATCAGTTGACAAAGCTTCATTTCTAGTAAAAGCAATATACACTGAAGAGCAATTGAATTGAATTAGAGATACCTGTCTAGTGACGTGTAGCACCACATTTCGTCCTGATGACGGCGGCGATTCGTCTCGGCATGGACTCGACAAGACACCGGAAGCGTTAGGAAGCCATACGGACCGACGACCCCTGAACAAGCTCCCACAGTTCACAAAGATTTGATGGAAGGGGGACAGAGCCTCGAACATCTCTCTCGATATCATCCCAGATGTGCTCGATGGGATTGAGGTTAGGTGACCTAGCTGGCCAAGGAAGCAAGGTCACGTCGGTGGAGTGTTCATCCAACCATTTGGATACAATTCGGGAGCGATGGCACGGTGCATTGTCTTGTTGTAGGATGAGGTCCCCAGTGGGATGTTCAAGACGCACAAACGGGAGCAAAGGGTCGTCCAGCATATCCCGGTAACGTTGACCTGTGAGGGACGATGTTACACGTACCAAGGGTCCCATTTCAGACCACGTAAACAGTCCCCAGACGAGAATGCCACCCCCACCAGCATGAAGAGTACCCTGCTGGCAAGGAGGATCCATCGCTTCATGTGGTTTGTGCCGTACTCGTATCCTCCCATCCGTATGTACCAACGTGAATCTCGACTCATCAGACCAGACAGCATTTTTCCACATGTTCAGGGTCCTGTGGCAATGTTCCCGCGCCCATGTTAATCTTTGCAACCTGTGATGTGCGGTCAGCAGCGGTACCCTCGTGAGACGATGGCTTCTGTACCCCATAGCGAGGAGATGGTTCCTGATGGCGTGGCTGCTTACACCTTTTTGTGCACCAGCGTTAAATTGCCGAGTGATTTCTTGCACTGTGGCCCGTCTATCCACTGTTACAATGCAAGCTAGCCGACGATGACCCCGCTCATCCACACGCTGTTGTCCACGGCAATTGGCCCTTGCAGGGATGGTTTTACCGGATTCGATGTACTCACGGTGCACCCGTGACACAGTGGCTCGGGAAAATCCCAGTGCCTGCAGTACTTCCGTGATGGAGTGACCCATTCGTCGGACCGCGAGAATTTGCCCACGATTATATGCGCTTAGATTCTTCGTCTTATCCATACTACGTCGGACTGTTACTGATTTCGTCGCATCACTCCTTATATTGTCGGATCGCTGCATACGTCATGCTGTTTCCGTTTACATGGCCGCCTACAGCGCCACATTTGCATAACGCCAGCTGTCTCTAATTCAATTGCTCTTCAGTGTACATCAGTTTTGTTTTCTGAAAGTTCATCTTTAATCCCATTTCTTTACCCGTCTCAGCAAGTTCCTGGGTAATACACTGCAGCTCTGAAGGATTCTTTGAAATATTTGTTTTCTTTTCAAAACTAAAATGGAAATATAACAGGGTGAAAATCAGATCAGGAACACCCTGACCTGACCCATTTGAACCGCAAGAAACTGTCGAACCGCTGAACGTTGACCCGTTTCCTTCTCTGATACAGGCACACTCACACATACATACACATTATCTTTTATCATTACAGATAGAGCTTTAAATCATGAGAATATCACAAAAATCTGTAGTGGCCTTCCTTCTTGGTGGCCAAGTGGTCCTAGTCGATTGATTTTGACCATTTGTTCGAGATGGACTCAAGTTCATGTTGCGGACGAGGCATGGATGTCTTATTTGTCTTAATGTGGTTGCCCTTGCCCGTCACTGGAACCGGTGGCTCCAAATTAGGGACTAGAAGCTAATTATAACTTTCGGGGTTACTCATAGTGGTCATTAAACCCCGAAGTGAACGGGGGTGGGGGTGGAAGCCATTGTAAACGCAATTAGTCTTCACTGACAGTGTAAATATCAACTCTAGTTACGCCAGAATTTGCCTTTACCGCAAAATACTTCTCATTGCGCAGTAAAAGGAAGTAAAAAAAAAACTTTTCATTTTTTATATACAGATGCTCATTCACTGTAATACATGTATAATGTCTTCGTTCATAATATCACATTTTTTGGAGCTATTTACTTGCTAAAGTGAAAGCCTTTTCTTTTGAGTAATTACTTTTACCACAGATCAGAGTTTTTGCACGGGCCGGGTTGGACATGTTTTAGTTTAGAGAACAAAGCAACGGGCCAGGCCAGGCTTTTTTCAGTTTAGAGAACAAAGTAAGGCCTTGGTCTGGCCTTTTTTTTTTTAGTTTACAGTACAAAGCAACGGACCGGGCTGGGCATTTTTTATTAGTTTAGAAATCAAAGCAACGGGATGGGAAATTTTTCAGTTTAGATAACAAAGCAACGTGCTGGTTTAGGCCTCTTTTACGCTTTCCAATCGTAGGTTGAAGAAACGTATATGTTCCAGCTTTGTCCGTTTGTCTGTCTGTTCGTCCGCACTGTAACTCGCGTAAAAATTGGTCGGGTTCGATGAAATTTTAGTATGTGGTAGGTGAACACCTGGGGACACGACCATAAGGACCATAATGCCCTATTGAAAATGGGTGAAATATGGTCAAAGGTCAGGACATAGGATCGGGATCAATGCCTTTGCCCTTATGCGTCATAACTTGCGTAAAAATGGTTCGATTTCGATGAAATTGTAGTATGTGGTAGGTGACCGCCTGGAGACGAACCTTGTGGAAAATGGGCGAAATAGGGCCAAATGTCAGGACATAGGAGCGGGATTAATTCCATTGCCCTTGAGCATCATAACGTACGTAAAAATGCTTCGATTGCGACAAAACGTTATCATGTTGTACCAGAGGTATACTGAACCGGTTCTGTTGAATATAATCGACATGGGGTCAAAGGTCAGGACACAGGTGTGAGATTTATTCCGCAGCCATTATCCTCATAACTTGAGTAATAACTTGTGTAATGATTTTTGGTATGTTGGAAAGCGTATCGTAATCAATACAGTGCATGATTTTACTAACTTGTTTAATTTAGAGAACAAAGTATCGGGCCGCACCGGCTTTTTTAGTTAAGAGAAGAAAACAACGGAACTTCTTTTAGTTTAGGGAGCAAAGCAACTGGCCGAGCCGGACGTTTTCCCAAACCCATACGGCCGAGTCAAGTCGACCCATTATTTTTATCGTAGTGGTGAAGAAAGAAGGAAGTCGTGTTTCCCGTTTTCCTGGTCCGTTTAGCTGTTTTGCTGGCATTACTTACTTCCATGATATTGCCCATGAATAGATCAAAGATGCGAGGACAAGCAGTAACAGTGTTTTTACCATCTGTAGTTAATAAGATGGGAAAAGCACGTTGGGCTTGTTGACAACAAAAACGATACTACCCCCAACAACTGTGTGTGTGTTGCATGGAATGGGGGACGGGGGTATTTACAGTGGAATAGGTTGTGTGTGGGTTTGTATGAGACAGTGGGACGCATCGATTGTTTCTTCTATTCCTAATTTGTATAAGGATTGTCTTTTGTAGTGTTACCGCTAGCTAGTTCAAAGAAAGGAAGATTTTAAACACGTTTTGTATTTTTCTTCTCTCTCTCTCTCTCTCTCTCTTTAACTCTTTAACGACCATAACGCCCGTAATGCCTTTACATCCAAACTGCCATGACCTCCAGAAATCGCCAGTCTAGAGTCAGTAGGATTCGCTACCCCAATTTGTGCTCTTTTTTCTGGCGTAATGGTATTCTACCTCGATCGGTGCAGTTTCTGGCGTTATGCTTTTCTGAGCAACACAGGATTTCAGGAAGCTGGTCGTTTAAGGGTTAATGGTTATATTCTTTGATAGTTGTTAATATTTTTGGGCTTACATTCAACTAAATGTTTTCAATAATATCTCATTTCATTATTTAATTTTCACAGTTTCATAAAATACAATAGAAAGACACAATAATACAAAATGGCGCATTACCGGCCGGGCCTTAAACGCACAGTCTTGAGACGGGCCGGGCTCACCAAAGAAGTCTCGTGCAGATCTTTACTGCAGGTCTCCAAATCTCGACGATTTTCTTTCATGGACAAATTATAGAACACTTCAGTAGAGTTCGGTTGGGGGAAGACATACAAGACAGCTTTTAGAGATATTAAAAATGTTGGCCTTCATAAACTTAAAACAAGAACTAAATTTCAGTTTCTTTTAAAAAACGTTTCTGTTTTTATTATTTTTGGATTTAATGACCAGCGTGAGCAAATGAATGAGCTATAAACAATATCCCATCCCTAATTTTGGGCCATTAGTTAAAGCGAAGGAATAGAGCCAGTTTCCTAAGAGAAGCACACCATCCATGTTACACCCGGGATTCGAACCAGGACATATAATTAGAAACCGACGCTTCGTCTGCCAGCGGAAAGACCTGGTGAAATTAAGAAAACATCTTGTTAAATTTCAGTGTGTTAATATGGATTCTGTATTATTCAGTTTATTTCCCAGTTGATGAAGTTGCATTTCTGCCTTTTCTGCGAACTGCAAGAAACAAAAGAAGAAATAAATCTTCTCCGTCGTAAAAAAACCAACACAGACTTAAAATTGTTTTAATTGCCTCTATCCTACACATACGGCAAACGTTTTGTGAACGTGAAATAAGTGTATCATATTTTATTAAATACTGACATGCGAAATATTAAAAAAGATAATTTTTTAAATGACTGCACTTGCATATAGTTTCTGTTTATGATAGTAACATCACTAAATACTTCATTAAGAGAAATTTGATAGTAATAAGTAAAAATCTATTACATACGTAGCAAAATTTCCCAAATTACTTGTATTCCATGTTTTATCATAGAGCCTGATCTCTTAATGAAATCGTGAACCAACGTTGCTGAAAAATCTATGCTTGCAAAGATATATATACTTAACAAAATGGGCGTTAAATTGTTGTCACTTGCAGCATTTATCTTTAGAAATTTTCATCACGACTCATTTGTTTCGTCAGATCGTGACCAGCTCACCTTTCGCTTATTCACTGTTAAATTTTGTGTGGTAGGTTGCATCAAAAAAGTGGTTTTACACCAGCTGCACCACTTTCTGAGAAAAGATGCACAATTGTGTTTTGCAAACAAAATCCAACAACGTGGTTCAACTTTTCTCCAAGTTATGGTACAAGGTTGAACGTAAGGTTGCACCGTGTTGTTGGGTTTACTTTGCACCACTGAATGGTGTATCGTTTCTAAGAAAATGGCGCAGCTGGTGTAGAACCCCTTTTTGGTGCAATCTACCACAAAAGTTTTAACAGTGTTGTCGTAATAGCACTCACCTGTAGTGAGATCATCCTGAATGAAACATTATGACATCTATGAAAGAATGTATGCTCTAGTACCGTTACAATCCCTACTAGATCCCACTAAGATATATTTCCAGTAAACCTATCCTATGTTTTTTGCGTCTTGGTAAAATTGTTTTCATTAATCCCGCCACTGCACACATCCCGATGTCTTGCTGAGATTATTCATATTCCAGTACCACTCTAGCCTTTGAGATGTAATGGCAAGATGGATTGTCCAACACCAGTACCATCACTTTCAGAGTGTCGTGAGGATAGCACCCTTGTTGTAATTTAGTAACTGTCCTGATAACGATCCCCCCTCTGCGCAGTTTTGCTGCTATGCACCTTCTCCGACAGTAGTAAAGTAAACCCCAAGCAAAAAATTTCGATGTAACAAAGATGGGTAACAATACGTCATTGCCAAACCCATTCTTGAAATGTGTACCGCATGTTGTCTCATGAAGTGACGCAACGATATTTTATTTCATTGTTACTCAACAATATATTTCCCTAATCTGTCTCCCAGCGTTATTTTATCCCGTTTTACATAAACATAACAATATCTCACTGCAATCTGCGTAAATAGCCAGAACCTGATGCTCAATGGGATAAAAGCCATTACAAAAATGCATTTTTTGATGCTATGAAAACGGTCCCTCGTAGCAAAATTTGATTTCCTCTGACGCCCCCGCGAGGGGGAAGGATACCTTTTATTGAAGACAGTTTTAAGATGGCGAAATATACGATGGGGTGTAACTTGCAGATATCCTAGACCAAAAGTTACCAGTCCTCCCTCACTAACAAAACTTGCGGTTCGGCATTTCTATCTTGAGGTCAGTTTTTAGCTTGTGCATGCGGAGATGGACTTCCGTTGCTACATCATATTTCATCGATATATTTCAGGGACTTTTCTGACGTTCGTTTAAATCTGAATAATATGTAACAGAGGTTTCCACACTTCTTGAGTCGCGGAGCACTTTTTAGGAGAGAAATTCGTCACGGAACACCATCGTCACCCCTATGCTAAAGGCACGTATGTGCAATTTTGGCTGTTTTTGCTTTACTGCAATTTTCAAGTTCTTAGTCGATATCTTATCGTATAGCACAAATAATTTTTCGAATTCTAAATAGCTTAAATTTTGAACTTAATTTTTCCTATTTTGAAAGGCATTAAAAATTGGAACTTTAAATATCGTTTTCTCAAAACATCAGTTTTGCACATAGGTTTTGCGTGGTTCCGAGAAAGAGCGGGTGGGCAAAGCGGACCGAGATCACGCATGAGCTGCAATTTGGTTCATAATACCTGCTTTCTACATTGCTTAACAGCACGCTGCAGGAGATAGATAATTTCTGCCAATACTTACTTATACACAGTTTATGGCCGCAAAAATTCGCAGTGTTGATATCTTGTCACATTTATTTTATCTGTTTTTCTTTCCAATCTCTTCTCGGAGCACAGTTTGGGAACCTCCGATATCCTATATATAAAACACACAACGTCTGTTTGTCTGAAGCAGCAAAAACTCTCGAACGCCGAATTGTGGCATCGTAAAATTTGCATAGCTTATTATTACTGGAATGTCCAGGTCAATGCAACTATTTCAAGATCTCTAAGTTGTCCCGTTCGCGAGTTATGAATTAATTAATAAGCTAATCAATAAAGTCAGCTTCGTTTGCTACGTTATCGTTATCTGTTCCAAATCTGAAAGCACGTGACTGCATTCATCCACAGGTGTTTCTATTCTTTGAGAACTGTGCATAAAAAAATGCAAAAACGAACTTTGCGAAATCTTAACGAAACGGGCTGAAGTTTTTGTCAACACCATGAATTGGTAATAAGAGGAGTCCCTCAAAATTTCACCGGAATCCGGTCAAAACTTTTAAAAATAAGCATGTAATTTTTACTTCATTGGTAAACAAAAATACACTGCTGGCCACCCAAAATGCAACACCAAGAAGGAAACATCCGATTGGCCTGAAATTCGAAGCATGCGTCGCCCGCGAGAGGACATGCAAACGATTAGCATTGCAGGGCATAAGCAAATCATGTGCGCCCGGCACGCCACCGAGAAGCACTATAAGAAAAGTGCACAGAAGGCAGGGTGTAAGTAGTGGAAGTGTGTTGTTCTGCCGGACCTCTACGTGGAAAGCTTCCTGATGCCTCATCGTAGAATACGGTAGTCACTCCAGCACGTTTCGGAGTTCGACAGAGGACGAATAGTGGTTTATCGCGACAGCGGTTTATCGTGCCGAAACATCGGCGCCCGTGTGAGACGACATCCAGCCACAGTGCGGCGAGTATGGATTCGGTGGGTGCAAGAGGGACGGCCGGACCGACGTAAGCGATTGCCGCAGCCGTCTTGGGCCAGTCACTCCATTCACCCATCTCCCACGTGGTCTCGAACGAGAGGACCGGCATGTTGTGCGGCGGGCATTGACGGCTCGCACCGCCACATCACGAACGTTAGCAAAGGAATTTAGGGTGTGTTACGTAATAACCTGTGTCAGCACGTACCGTCGACGTCGTCTGCAGGAGCGGGGACTTGTCGCACGGCGCCCATTGCTCCGATTACCATTGACGTTACACCACCGGCGAGTGCGGCGGCAGTGGGCCGTTGAACGCCGCACCTGGACTACGGAATGGCACGACATTTTCTTCTCCGAAAAATATCGCTTCTGCTTGCAACACCACGATGGTCGGATCCGCGCGTGGCAGCACCGCGGCGAGATAGTGTATGACGCCTGCATTATGCATCGCCATACCGGTCCGTCGCCTAGCGTTATGGTTTGGGGCGCAATTGGATATGACACATACACCCCTCCGATACGCATCGTCGGTACACTCAACAGCCATCGCTACATCTCCGACGTTTTGGAGCCTGTAGTCCTCCCTTACCTGCAGGACCTGCCAGCGGCCACGTTTCAACAGAACAATGCGCGCCCGCACGTGGCACGCATTGTGCAACAATTCTTCACGGCCCACTAGGTGTCATTGCTGCCGTGGCCCGCCTGTTTTCCCGATATGTCGCTCATCGAACACGTCTGGTCGCTGATCGGCGACCGAGTGGCCCGGCAAGCACCACTCGCGGCTACGCCTGATGAACTGTGGCGACGTGTGGAAGCAGCCTGAACCGACATATCCCAAGCCCACATCCAAAGCTTCTTTCGTTCGATGCCGCGGCGAGTAGCGGCCGTTATTTCCGGACATGGGGGGCCACACGAACTATTGATGTCTGCGTGTTCTGCAAGTCGCACGGGCCTATAAGCTCAATCGTTTCATCTTCGTATCTGTTGTTATGTGTGCAGTAAATCTGGCTTTGCTATCTCGTGTCCTTCTTGGTGTTTCATTTTGTGTGGTCAGCAGTGTATATACGCAGAAACGGTTAATAAAATTTTGACGGCTAATTTAAAACGTTATTTACCGATTCAGGCGAAATTTAGAGGTCATGTTTCTATTAACGATTTATGGTGTTCATTAAAATTTCAGCCAGTTTCATGAAATATTCGCAAAGATACGATTTTAACTTTTTTATCCCAGAGATTCGCCACTCAAAGACGTATGAAACTAAAAGCACGTGATGCATTTGATCGTCGCTAACAAATTCTTAACGAATTTTGTTCAGTCAGTGTTTTAATGCTGTGTCCCCTGGACGCGTGTTAAATAATTTGTAACGCTTTTGGTTCGTTTGATTCTACAGCTGTATGTTGGAATGTCAAGAGCAAAAGATCCAACAAAATTATATATTGTCGCCGATGAAGGAGAAACCAGAAATATTGTGTACGGCCAAGTGCTGAAATAATCACACTACGAACAAATAATTTGTAATGACCGAATTTGCGAAATCAGCTTCTTTCTTTTTTGCAAGCATCAATTTTTTCCCCCAATTTTGTCAGTGACGTATAAGGGAATATGAAATTAATAAGCCTAAATCCCGGACAAAGCCAGGTAGTAAAGCAAGTATAATAATAAAATATTGTTTTTTTAAAAGTAAACAGTCGAAATACTTACTACACTGGTGTACAAATATTAAGGACGAAGAGGAGAAATTAGCATAACAGCGGAACGAGTAGGCAGAACGGACCGAAAAACCACTCAAGAGATAGACTAGGGTCCAGTACGGTAAGGCATGCGCATATATGCAGCATGACATTGGGGGTGGGGGGGTCGGAAGTGTATAAAGCACACGGGCGGTGTACGCTCAGCAATTCGATGAAAGCTATTGCACGGTGTACATCGGTTTGATCGACGTCGAGTTGATCCCACGGTGTGATATGGCCAACAAGCAATCCGGTAGACGACATCTGGATGACTTCACCCGGGGTCGCGTCATTGGGAAGTTGGAAGAAGGTCGAAGTGTGACTAGTGTTGGCCGAGGAGTTCAGGATCGCTCACAGCATCGTTTCACGAGCTTGGAGAGCATTTAAAACGACAGGAACAACTGTTCGGGAGTTTAGCAGTGGTCGTCCACGAGCAACCACGGCGGCGGACGACCGGTGTATTGTCCTACAGGCGAGGAGAGAGAGCCGGCAGACAGCAGGAGAAATCGCAAGGCCCATGCAACAGACAACTGGACGTCCGTTATCGCGTTTTACCGTGGCCAGGAGGCTACACAAAGATTATCTATTTGCACAACGACCAGTACGGTGTGTGCCTTAAAGTCGGCTCATCGGAAACGGCGGTTTCTGTGGTGCCAGGAACACAAGAACTGGGCACATCAGCAATGGGGTTGAGTTCTCTTTACGGATGAGAGCCGATTTAGTCTGACGAACGATTCTGGACGTATGCACATCTGGAGAGAGCAGGGAACACGCAATAACACCTCCAACATCACCGAACGGGAGCGGTTTGGAAGTGCCGGAGTTCCCGTTTGGGGCGGTATCATGCTTGGTAGCCGTACTGACCTCCACATCTTCCAAGGAGGTTCAGTCACTGGTGTCCGCTATTGTACCTAGGATCTTCTGCCTCCCGTGCGTTTGTTTATAGGTGTTGTGGGTCCTGAGTTCCTATTCATGGACGACAACGCTACACCTCATCGTACAGTGGCTGTCGCAGAGTTGTTGGAGAGTGAAGATATTCAACGCATGGATTATCCCGCAAGGTCCCCGTACCTAAATCCAATCGAACACGTGTGGGACCTTCTCGAGCGACGCCTGGCAGCACGCCACCAGCCGCCAGCAACGATTCCGCAGCTGCGATTGGCGCTACAAGAGGAATGGGCCGCGATGCCTCAACAGCACCTTGACAACCTCGTCCTCAGCATGGACAGACATTGTAAATCCTGCAACGCAGTCAGGGATGATCATATCCCCTACTAAAGACTGGATTTTTCTTGGCAGCCGCCTGTTACATGGATGTTTCTGTCTACTGTCCAGTTGTGGTCGAAGCTACCTTTTCTATTAAGTGCCTTTGTATCCTTTGGGTTCCTTGTTTGGACGGTTTCGCTCACTTGTCCCATATTCTTACATCTTGGGGATCTTCTGGTATGATTTGAGTCGATGTGGAGCACTTCTGCACGACATTACATTCGAAAAACCGTCTCGTCTTTAATTTTTGCACGCCAGTGTATTTCCTCCTCCATAGTTTAGTAAATGTTCAATTTTATGGCTCAGATATCTTCTTTCCTTAGTTTTACCACAATAGTGTTCATTAATTCACCTACCTAAGTACTGCTCAGTGTCAGGAATTAGTGTACCTTATTTTTTTGTCTTTTATGATTAGTGTCTACTTAGTTTGTACAAGACTGTGGCTCGGTGTGGTCGTGAGCGTCGCGAAAAAATGCAATGAGTTGTACGTAAATAAATGTATACTCTCGAATCTCACTGCATTTCACCCCCACACAGATCTTGGCACACGAAAGATGCACTGCATAAATTATTTGCGAAGAGTACCAGGATACTCTCTCGATCTGCTTTTTTTTTTTTTTTTTTTTGCCTTCTGGCGAGGGTGACATCCCATCCTAATAAACCATCATTAATAGACACGCAAATACTATATCATTAAAAATTAGTTTAAAAACGATGCTATGGGTGCCTGGTTGATGCTTTACCGTTAACATCCATTCACACGTCAAACCTTTGCTTTGTTTCATATTCGTCTCTGGATCAGTTGCTCTGAAGCAGATATTCTCAACTCCTGCAAACTTCATAACAAAGCGCGACGTGGACTTCAACCTACTTAACTTTTGACGCTCCGTCCCCCTTGGCCTCCCCCGCTTTTAAACAGCATTTATTATAAGGCGAGTGAAAGCATCTAAGGTTTTATGGAACTTAGATAAACGTATGAGACCTTAATGAATTCACAGAAATGTTTGTTTTGTTATACAAAATTATTAGCTAATCCCGGCTTTGCCCGGGATTAGGCTTATTAATTTCATATTCCCTTATATGTCACTGAAAAAGTCGGGAAAAAAATGATGCTTGCATGAAAGAAAAAAAGCTGATTTTACAAACTTGGTCATTACAAATTATTTATTCATAGTGTGATTATTTCAGCAATTGGCAGTACACAACATTTTTGGTTTCTCCTTCATCGGCGACAATATATAATTTTGTTGGATCCTTTGCTCTTGACATTCCAACACACAGCTGTAGAATTAAACGGAAGAAAAGCGTTTTGAATTATTTAACACGCGTCCAGGAGACACGACATTAGAACACTGACTAAACAAAATGTGTTAACAATTTGTTATCGACGATCAAATGCATCACGTGTTTTCGGTTTCATACGTCTTTGAGGGGCGAATCTCTGGGATAAGAAAGTTAAAATCGTATCTTTGCGAATATTTTATGAAACTGGCTGAAATTTTAATGAACACTATATATCGTTAATAGGAACATGACCTCCAAATTTCGCCTGAATCGGTAAATAACATTTTAAATTGGCCGTCGAAACTTTATTAACCGTTTCTGCGTATGTATTTCTGTTTACCCATGAATTAAAAATTCCATGCCTATTTTAAAAAGTTTTGATCGGATTCCGGTGAAATTTTGAGATACTCCTCTTATTACCAATTCATGGTGTTGATAAAAATTTCAGCCTATTTCGTTATGATTTCGCAAAGTTCGTTTTTGCATTTTTTGTGCACGATTCTCAAAGAATAAAAACACCTGTAGTTGTGCCGCGGCAATGAATGCAGTCACGTGCTTTCAGATAACGATGACGTAGCAAACGACGCTGACTTTATTGATTAGCTTATTAATTAATTCATAACTCGCGAAAGGAACAACGTAGATATCTTAAAATAGTTGCGTTGACATAGAAATTCCAGTATTAATAAGCTATGCAAATTTCACGATGCCACAGTTCGGCTTTCGGAAGTTTTTGCTGCTTCAGGCAAACAGACGTTTCGTGTTTTATGTATAAGATTGTTATTGTTGTATTATTCTGTGAAATGGAATGATTCTTTTGAGCGAATGTGTGGGATAGTAGTAGAAAGATACCATTTCGTAACTATAATTTAAAAATCGCGAGAATGATACTTCTTATCATAGTACACACTGAAATAAAGCCTTATGATAGCAAACATTAAAGAAAAGAAAAGAATACCGTAACTAATATGTACCTGAAAACATTTTATTTTATTTTAGGTAACATCTTTAGAGTAGGTTTAAATTTGTATATAAAGGGATTTTTTGATAAGATTTCTGCCAAGTGCTGCAAGATATTGTGTTCCCCATACAATTTAGCCCTCGCATAGTCGCCCATACGATACGTAGCCCTCTAATTGCCACCGCTAACTCTGAAATGGTGGCGTTGCCGCTGTTCAGAGGCAATAATGTTTATTAAATTAAACATAATGAAATAAAGAAATAAAAAAACAGAAATTTCAAAGAATTAACTGGAGACTGCTCTAGGAAAATTTAGATGTGTCTGAAGGTTTGTAACTGAGGCTCTCAAACAGCGGAGCTTGAAAAAAAATTTTCAAGAAAAATGAAAAATCTTGAAAACTTTTTTCAAGCACCGCAGTTTGAGTGTTGCAGCGAGCGTGCACCCTTTCACTGTATTGGAAGTTGAGAATTAATCGGAGAAGCGAAAAAGAAATGGGGTTTTAAAATTAATCAAATGAATGGGAGAGATTTTGGGGAGCTGGTGTAAGAATGAATAAATTTAGGATTTTATAAACTTCACGCTCCTCAAGTGCTCTACATTTCGCGATTTAATTTTCCCCTTAGATTTTCTTCCGTGGATTCGCGCCGAGGCAGGCTCGGGATAGCACCGCTCCCCCCCCTCTCTCCGAGTCGAAGGGCTTCAAGTCGCCCGCTTGCTGTGACGTGGGACCGCGGGGCATCCTTTCCCATCGGCTACGAGCCAGCAATATTGGGTAAAGTGAAGTAATTCTACAGGAGGATGTATAGCGGGTAAACATTTTATTGGAGCTCGGCGCCAGGCAAAGGAAAAACCATAGCAGTTTTATGGTAGGAAAATTTACCACCCAGAAGATCCACGGGCACGGAATTTCCTAGAATTCAGGGGCGGACGCAGATTTTGGACGGGGCAAAGAATGGCACGTCAGAGTATCGGCGGGAAACCCAGAGCAAATCAGATCGGGAAATGATAATTGTTTGACCAATCTGTAAATTGGTGGGAGGATCCGGGAAGAACAAAATTTTCGTAGGAATGGAAGAGGAGCGGAAAAAAATAAAGTATAGCATGGTGAAAAAAGTTGAGGAAGAACTACCGATACGAAGATCGGAGCATTGAGGAAATCGAAATGATACGAGAAGGCTGCAACATCGCCTAGCTCTCGCTGATGATTTAGCCTAGTATCCCCGAGGACCGAAAGCACGTGCCTTAATTAGAAAGATTTCTGCCGTAGTGAAAAGTTAGAAGTGGGACTTTGAGATTATTGAAGAGACGAGTGAAATTCACTAAACAAATGTGTTGCATCCAGGAAAGGAATCTGCATGGAACCATCGGGAAGAGAATGGAATGCCAGCCCTTATCGTGGGATAGAAGGTAGGACATTTCCGACCATAACGGTTTCCTCTTGTTGTATATTTCGTATGTTGAACCGAAAGTTAAAGAAGAGCATAGTAGAATAAAATCAATGTTGAAAATAAAACCAGCTCTAAATTAATGCTGAGAAAAGTAGGGCAGAAATAGAAGAAATGAAATGGTTGAGTAAAGTAAATACATTGATCAGAGCAGGAAATTGTGTAGGATAGGGAATCATTTTAAGTAAATTATGTTTCGAAATATTTCAGATTTATATTAAATTAAAATAAGAAATTAAAGTAGCCTTTAAATAAATAATTTTGATAAAAGGGTCTTCAAGCATATTCATATGACTGAGTGTACTTTTTCTAAATTTCAAGCCTTCATCAGGCAAAATAAACATATTTTATTTTCAAGTTATAATGAGTCGTCTAAATTTCATTTGAGTGTACAATTTTGTAAAGTAAAAATGTTAATCACGATTGAGAGTTGCATGTGTGAGTAAATGATTTGGAATGAATGTTCAGAAAAGTCCTCCAGTTCAATACTGAATAACTTTCAGATCAGTGCTAGTAAAAATTCAAAATTTGTAAGTTAACGAAATATTCGCGAGAAATGAAAAGCTAGACGATTACTTTTAAACATTGCGGCACTCAGTGGACCCCGATACACGGAACGTCGGCTGGGTGAAACACAACGCCCATCCTCGAATAGCGAGCCTGTGTTTTCTCTAATACTGGGAAAACATAGTTTTTGAAATTCGAGTGATTACCCTTAATGCTAATAGTTATCGCCAGTGCACACACCAGCAGGCATTGGAGACCGATACCATGAGAGCCTCAGTTACAAACCTTTAGTCTCCAGTGGATTCTTTGAAATTGCCGGTTTTTTATTTCTTTATCTTTCCACATCCTTTATTTCATGTTAGAGTTGACAGTATAAATTGCAGTATTTTAATTTTACAAGCTACTTCTCCTAATATTGATATACTTCTTCTTTGTAGTTGCCATTGCTTTGTAGATTTTGCACCTTACGCAGAAATAAAAGTCTATATTAAAAAAAATAATAAGGTGAAGCATTTTTCCTAAACACATTTCATTTTTTTAATGAAAAGCAGAAGTCAGATACTTTTACGACCCTTTCATTCATCACGCCCATTTCACTTCGCAGGGGTAAAAAAGTCACGAGAAAAACAGAAACAAGAGCAAAAAAAAAAAAAAAAAAAGGTTTTTATCACTGTCCACGTTATTCGATTCTTGTTTCGCCCGTAATTCCATAAACTTCAAGTATGTCACCGCCAGGGGTCCGCGTGGTGCGTTACCAAGGCGATTGTCGGAGTGGCTTCAGCAACAGAATGTGTATCCCGCATGGCGGCGCTATATGGCCACATCAACGCACCCAAGCAATCGCACACAGTCTCTCGTCATAGGCGCTGACGGCCGAGGTTTTGTCCGTGGATTTTATTCTTCTCCCGACGATTTCCATCTGAACCTTGTGAGACATGATTCTCCAACAGCCCCCTGGGATTTCCGTAGCTACAGTTTTGCTCAAATCACATGAATAGCAGAGGTAAAGAATCAGACAGGGAGCAGTTGCGGTTCTTTTTAGTGCGGATACGTGTTTTGATAGCCACATTTTGGCATTCATAACCGAAACACACATTTGCAAGCCAATTGCGTTTAGTTCCTCAAAGTTTGTAAAGCACAAGATATGCACGAGTCTTATGTTGACGATGGTACTTTATTTTTAATGAAAACAACCAAAAACATTTTATAGTCTATCGCATCTAAATGCGGAGACTTTATAGCAACTAACACAACAATATCTCTTCAAGCAATCGTGGAGAAACATCTTTTTTTGTAAGGTCCACTAAAAAACTTTTTACAGAAATTTGTAGTCAGTAACAATGGTAAAATAGTTCACATTTCCTTTTCTGAGAGACAAACTTTCCTCATCAAAACAAAGTTAAACAACGATATCGATAGGAAAATATCGAAAAATATGAAACCAAATACTGAGAAAAAAAAGCGATTTTTTTAGAAATGCTCTTTTTCCTAGTACTCAGATAAGAGTGTGCTACAGTGAGAATATTATTAGTTCAACGTATGTTTTCCGGTCGTTTCCTGCATTAAGAAAGGCAACGCTGAAGAAGAGTATATCTCAAGAAAAGTGCTTTTGTGTTGTCAATTTTAAACACTGATAAAAAGAAACACGAACAGTTGCATAAATATTACTATATAACCGTTTCTGATAACGCTGAAGAGCCGAATTATGCAAACAAAAGCTTAGATATTTTGCAAATTTACACCCTTAAATACAATCATTCGCTATTAGCAGAAATGTAGCGAACTTCTAAATTAAGAATCAATAAATTTATTTTGTTCAAAGCTGAAAACTGATTGAAACAATTACCGTATATCCGGAGAAAGTTTTAAATATTTTTAGAAGTATTTTGAAGTGAAATGCATGTAATATTAACGGTAACTTTTGGAAATTCTCCAAGTTGCAGAGCGAACTAAGTCGGAAAATCATTTCCACTCATTTTGAAACGCATTTTTATTGGAAATGAAACTGTTTCAATTTGTAAAAATAATTAAACCTGACTCATCTGAAAAGAACATTGAATGAATTTTGTGAAACTTGGTAACAGATTTTCATAAAAAAAAACATATTTTGCCCAACATAGTTTTAAAACAGAATATTAATATTTATGGCAAGTGCTGCTTAGTTTGAGATTTGATATTTC
This sequence comes from Macrothele yani, assembly GCA_039090855.1. Taxonomy (NCBI): domain Eukaryota; kingdom Metazoa; phylum Arthropoda; class Arachnida; order Araneae; family Macrothelidae; genus Macrothele; species Macrothele yani. Next base: position 69,790,134 of record CM077010.1, on the reverse strand, counting down.
AACTGAACCCACTGTGAGCTGTCTGTCGCTAACGCACTCAAAACCTTCTTGCTCCAAACTCTTTTAGAAAACAAAAGAATTTCTGAATTCAACAAAAGCATATACTTTTTCAAAGGAATCACTTTTCGAAAACTGTCAGGGTTTTTTCACTTTGTCTTCTTTTCCGTAAAGTGCTCTTTAAGTTTTCTCAATGCAGCAGATCATTACAAAATGCAGACACCTTTAAGGATCTTCGCGGTTGAGAAAATGTAATTGGAATTTGCAAAGGAAATGATAGTAAAAGTATATATCACTGAGTAAATGAAATATGCAACTGTTTTTTGTATTTTGAATAATGAACCCTGATTAACTGCAATACTACACTTAACCTAACACTAACAATAACCTCCCGTTAAAGAATATTTTCCCCTCTGATTTCAGCGCATTTCGAACGGAATAACAAGAAGACTCCTCAGACGATTTATTTTACTTGGATGTAGAACAGTAGACCTTGATATTTGATATGAAGTTTTTCGAAAATGTTTTAAGAAATGAAAGAGACAACAACATTTGATCCAGATCGTTTTACAAATGTGAAGAGGATTATAACTTCCACATCGAAACATTTGCCACGCAAAGCACTGAGAGAAATGATCTTGTACCGCGTTCAACCCAGAGCACTTCGCTGCATTTTATTGTCAACAGTTCATCTTCAATTTAGCAGATTTTTAACTTGTTATCACAAATTTTGTTCTTGAAATGAGCAAAATTTCAGCTTTAAAGTGTTGAGAATGTAAGCTGCAGAAACAGAAGGACATAACTAAGCATCAGCAATACAAAAAATTCTTTACGTATAGTTTTATATCATAATGGCAGTTTGTATGTCGTGCCTAGATATTTTCTTATTCATTCCGTAGTACAGTGATGGGAGAATACACGTACAGTCATATTATCTTTCTCCAGGTGAAAAATAACTCAAATTGTTAAACAGTTGTTTTTTCATTTGTACAAAGGCGGAAAGAGAACCACATGCCCGTTTTTACGCATTTATCTTACTTTACGGTGTCGACTGTGATGGCGGAATCCTTTTCTATGCATCCTGTTCGTAAAATGAATTGTCTTAGGAAGCAAATTTTTGTGCTCGTGTTGTTGACAATTTTATTGTCTTGGATGCATGAAACTTGCGGCGAAGAAGAATCGTGGACGCCTGATGTTCCTTGCTCACAATGCGAGCACAATGCAACACGTACTAAACAGGTGAGTTGATTTCCTTATGAAATTTTATAGAAATGAATATTTGAAGAGAGTAAATTGATAATGATATTTGCATTACACTAATGTTTCATATCCTTTGAGATCCACAGATTTAGAAAATTTCTAGCAGATTATCCAATGATAAATTCAAAATAAAATGAGCAAGTCTATTAAAATTTAGCTATTATCAAATTTCCAGTGCTATCCCCTCGCTATCAATATTGATATGTTTGTTTGCAACGCGGTTTCACAATACGATAATACGCCTATAAGTGTTTAATATGCAGTTATCATCAAAGTTTACCTTTGTGAACTTGCGTATAGTTTACGCAGCTTGATTTGAAATAAAAGCTTTTTCTGGTTTAAGATTATATCTTTATATCTCTTTCTTTAATTATTATTGGCAAAAAGTTGTTTTAGCCATGCTTATAAACCCTTAATATTTGAAAAGATATCTATGCGGTTTCAAAATTTCTTTTTTGTGCTCGCATAGAAATAGATACATATATAGCCGTATATATTATTAATTGATTAATTAATTAATTAAATTGACTTTACAAATACCGAAAGTCTCCTAAATCCCTTTCCAATTCAAGAAAAGAAAATTTTTTAAAAGTTGCGTGTTCAAATAACAAAAAATACTAAATTAGCAGATACTAGCACAAGAATATTTGCACTCAAAAAAGTTAAATTTGAGGTTGAGTAAAGAAAATTTCAGAACATCAAGAGTAAAAGCAGAAACAAAGCTCATTTATGTTGATGTATGAAAAGTGTACAAAGTACCAAAGAAGGCAGAGTCAAGTACGAATAAGAGAGTAATATATCTTGGCTGTATACATAAATACGCATGTACAGAGTACCCAATACAAAACATTAGGTGTGGCATACCTTTTACATTTGAAACTTACGATGCGAGATAATTGTGCCGATAAAAATGATGCAAGCGCCCATAAAATGCAAAGTCCATATAATAAATTTATTGCAAGCATATAGAAACTGAAAGGCGTGAGATCATTTTAGGAATTCATTTTTTAAATGCAATAAATGCGCGTTTGAGCTTTCTTTAATTTATAAGCACACCAATCATTGCTTATTTTCCCTTCTGTAAGCATCTGTAGACACGATCTGCAAGGTAGAAAGAAGATTCATTTTTAGCCTTCGATATTGATAATGCAAATAATGACTGACGTTAAATTTTAGGCGCATTTGAAAGACTGTTTTTTCCAAATTCAGTTTTCTTTCTAAGAAAATATTTTTCTCACGCAATTTACAAATATGCATGGGCTATACTATGGCTCTACAGTCAAACGTGTATATAACGAAGCTCAAAACAGACCAAAAAAGTTTGATCCATGAGAACTTCGTTATAACCTAAGAGATTAAAAAAGTGGCAAATTTTGGCATACCGTGTTATAGTATGTTAGGTTAGTACCTGCCAATCAGAAACTGATTATTGAACGGAAAAATGCTTGTTAATTTGAACCTACGTTTAGGAATATAAAAATGAATGATATCTCTGCAATAAGCAAAGCCTTTAATTAATGCAATAATTAAAGTAAATGCCAAAATTTTAAATTTCACCTCTTTCGTTTGTTTCGCTCTTTACACGTTACATTGATAATATGAGTGAGTTGTTCCTTATTTTGGGATTGTTATGATGGCTACTGTTAACGTTTTTTCAACTTCGTCTGGCGCAGTGGTCGAGGTCTTTCTGGATGCAAAGTCAAAGATTTTCTAAATTTTCAATAAGAAGTTTGTTTGAAATTCTTTCTTCTCTATAGTGTTTTCTTCTTCATCGGTTTATTGATCACAATTCTTGCCTAGCATGGCACCTATATCCACATCTGTGTTAGCGATTCTACGGAGAGCTCCCCATCAATTTCCACATAATTTTGAAAAGAAGAGATGAATACTTTTCTCCTTAGATGACTCCAAGTTTCATCATCTCTATCAGTTTCTTTCTTCTGTCTTCGATCTCGTTTACCGATAGATACATCTTCATAATTCAGCTGAAAATCGATTCCAAAGCCGGCATGTTCCAAGTAGTTTTGAACACTTTCTTTTGAAATAGCTTCCCAAACATAGCTTAACATATGACGTATCATTCTATGTTAAAAACTGTAGCTTCCATCTTTCTTTTAAATTAATTAGTATTTGCCAAAATACATTTTTTGTAAGAATTTTTCCATTAGTCTTTGATTCATTGTCTGTTTTCTTACATTTCAGAAAGACAATTGGGTGGAAAACCAAATCCTTAGACAGCTTCAATTTTGTTTTCCCTTTCCAGCTAAACTGATTGCTTCAGTTTTCTCACTGAACGTTAAAGTTTTGCCCTTGTTTGAAGCTGTGACTTTTCGGTTTTCCTAAGCACCCTGCACAGAGTTCTGATCAAACAAGCAGTCGAAGTTCAAGCAGATTTACAAAACGTGACCAAAGTCATTCTTCTTTTTACATAAATAAATCTATATGAATGGGATGGAAGAAAGAAATTCCCTATGAGAGTTATGTGTGGCAAGAGAGGAGCAAGCAGCAATTAAAAAACAGTTCTGTAGCATTTTTGTCTTCAAACAAACGTACCTATCTGTAAGAGGAACCACGGAGTGTTGTAAATAACTTGTAATCCTTGGATTTCCGGTAAAACGGGAAACTGTAAAAACAAATTGTGAAAGACACTTCTTTTGCTGATAACCCCGAAGAACTTCGTTGCATGCGGTTTCTCCAAGAATGATTGTTCCTGATATGAGGTTAAAATAACAAGGGAGAATATTACGATATTCAAGAGATCTGTAAGAGCCTCAGTTTACGCAGAATTTCGTATTGTTTGAGCAGATTATAATTATAATATACAGGGTGATTCATAAAGAAGGATACAGTTTCAACGCACTATAAAACAAGAACAATGTAAGATATTTTACGTTACCTGTAACAGAACTGTAGGGGAATGTTTCAAGTTTCTTTAAAGACAGTCACAGATGTTCTATGTGTGCACCCTTATTCATACGACACACATCGAGCTGGAAATCCATTTCCGCCCAAACGCGAGGTAAGATAACTGAATCAAGTGCAGTGGTAGTGGCTGTGATACGCTGTTTCAGCTCCGCTAGATCAACAGGAAGGGGAGGGGCGAATACCTTGTCTTTTACGTACCCGCACAGGAAAAAGTCACAAGGTGTTATAACGAAGTAAATTTCTCCGTCATTTCTGTCCACGCCAGGATTCGAACCCGGATCCCCCTCATTCCGGAATAAGTCGCTCTACCAATTGAGCTACGTGGACGTTTTTCTGACTACTATCTGCCTTTATGTCGTGTGCGTCCTGCTGGCAGGTACGTCACATCTCCCCCCCCCAAAGAGGGCCGGGGGCATGGCCCTAGGGTCAGCCGTGACCAGGAATCGTTGCAGGCAGCCATCCGCTGTAGAACGTGCACTTGAGAACTCCCAGTCAATCTAGTGTGTGGAATGCAACATCACACATTTTTTTTTCGAAGCGCTGGAGAAGGGATTCTCTGATTTTTCCTGTCTCGCGGTGTGGAAATAACATCACACCAATGCGAGATTTTGAACGGCCGAGTCATCCGGAAAGTTCGGGAGCCATTATAACGAAGAAAATTTCTCCGTCATTTTTGGTCTACGCCGGGATTCGAACCCGAGTCCCCTTATTCCGGAACAAGTCGCTCTACAACTGAGCTACGCAGACGTTCATTCTGACTCCTATCTGCCTTTATGTCGTGTGCGTCCTGCTGGCAGGTACGTCACAGTGTTAAGTCAGGACTTCTGGGTGGCTATTGGGTCAATGTCATGTTGTTCGCCTACGTCACTTTCCTTAGTAGCGGGACACGAACTTTATGAGTACATCTACCTAACGGTTTGCAGTTGTGGTCCGTGTCTTCAACTGTTACTGTCTTACAGCATCTGGAAACTGTATACTTCTTTATGAATCACCCTGTATATGTAGCGCGCGTACACGCACACGCGCGCGCTCGCGTACGCACAGTGTATGCTGCTAACAATCTAGCAATAAAACTATCCGCCTCTGAACTGAATTCTTTAAATTTCTGATACGCACTATGAATGGAAAAAACAGAAGAAAATATTACGCCCTGTTACAGGGAAAGCCTCTGCCACTGTCTTTCTTTTTTAATCAGTTTAAAGTTATATTAACTTTGCATCCTCTGCTCATGAAATGGCACGTATACGGATCCTGAAAACTTAAAAATTACCGAATTTTTTTAAGTCAATTTCCTAATAATAATTATAATGAGGAAACGCATTGTATAAAAGTTTAGCGAGAGAGAAAAGTAAGCCTCTTTCGCTCGCTTCAGATTCGTCACTTATAAATCAAATATAAGCAAAGTATATCCGAGACTGCTTTCTCGTGCATTCTGTGACTCAAGATTGAATTTTGAAACACTGCTCTGACGAAAATGTTATTTCGAAATATGTTTCAATGAGGCTGGAAATAATAATAATTGGACTTTCTTGGTTAACAACTTACAAAGTATAAATATGTGTATATGTTTCGCGTATCTATATATGCTGCCATGTAGCGAAGGACATCTAGAGAGAAAGCAAGATAATTAAAACATATTGCAGGAAAAGTTTCATTACGAACTATTTTGAACATATACACTAAAAACATAAACCAAGAAGACGTACTCCTGTAACGAAGAACAACTACAAAATGACGCTTCAGGGTTGGCAGCACAAGCAAATGCTTCCGTTCCATTTGTTCAATCAATTAAGCACAGACATTTTCTCCTGCACGTAGCGATTTTGGGATTTTATTTTGACTTAAAACTTATTAAGAAATATTTGCTACATGTCATTCCAGGTAAAATTAGCTGGTGCATGTCGAATGAATGCATTTAGTAAGCGTAATTACAGCACATATTTGATGTTTTTGATGTCGGATCTCGATAAAGAGTTCTCAGTCTTCTAAAAGGCGACAGAAACACTGCCCCTTACATGATTACGTAGATGATACGACGCATTTAATTGAGTTCAGTAGTGCATGACGCATCATCAATAAGCAAATCACATATTATACCACATAAAACTTTAATCGTTGCCATTGCTTTTCCCTGATGCTGATAAACCATCATTAATATGCAAATCATATATCATACCACATAAAATTGGAATCGCTTCCATTGCTTTTCTCTGATGCTGATAAATATCGTGGATATCATTCTCACTGTACGAGATATGTCTTTCAAACAGGTGATCATTGGATTATATTTAAAAGTAAAAGACCACTTTTTCCCAAAACTCTCTTCCTCTGTGGATCCTAAAGAATAACCATTGTGCCACCAACCACAAGAAACACAACAGCTTTAAAATTGCAGCGCAAAACAGTACTACTTTTTGACTGCAGCTTAAAAGTTATTTCATTCATGAGTAGAATTTAATCTCTCCCAGTTTGTGATCATTGTTTCGAAACGCTTATTTTTCTGCATCTCTAAATTAGACGAACTCTCTGCCAACTTCAGCAGGAAATGTCAGAAAGCATATTCTGTCACCTCGCAATTGCTATAAGATCATGTCCTCTCACGTTTAGATGAATGATAGATGCGACATATTTTTACTTAATACAAGCAGTTTAACTGACAGATCCATCTGAAGTTAGACTAAAATGCTGAACTCCTGTGGTTCTCGTGTACACGTGAACTGTTCCTCAGCGAGATTATCATTCAGTAGTTAAAATCGCTTACTAGAAACTTCATTATTCCATTTCGTTTTTAATTTACCGCACAGAAGACATCATTGCTAAACAAACCAGGATTTTATCGTACCCGGTATTTCCAATGACGTGAATTTATTTTTATTCCGATGTAACCAATGTTTTGTATAATGCCTTCTAAATGTCAAAAATTCTTTAGTTTCATAAACTGAATATGCATGAATTTTCCTTCTGTAATTTACCTTACCAAAAAATAATCATCCCGGTGGGAAATCTGCTTTGTAGATCGAACTATATGTGATACCGATTTGTGGAAAAGGACAGGCAATGTTCTTCTTTCTGTTCTGTAGTTTAGCTGGTTGACCCAGCTTTTAAATGATGATGATGGTATTTAAATGAATTTTTTTGTTTCGAATAACCTACTGATTCTTGGAATGTTTCTTAGGTACAAATTTAAACTATTTCTCATTTTCTCCTTAACTCCCATTCCAGAATTCACAAAGTTAGTATCTTCGAAATACCTGATAAAGAAAGATTGGGCCAATATTTGGAAATTACATGCGCCCAAAAAGAAAAAGAAATTGTATACCTCATTTCATGAAATATTTTCAGTCTCTGAGATCAAAGAACTTAAACTGACTTTGTTTCAAATAAAAAATAAAACCTCTTCCTTTCTGATTCGGTAATAAAATAGTTTTTTTTGCTGATATTGTTTCAGGGTTTGACAATTACCATGAGCTATTCTGAGATCTACAGGTGGACACAAGTTCACCAGTCCCTACACCTCTGACCACTGGTAAACCGGGGCGGGCAACAAAGTTTTCGCTTTGTTCAATGCACGATAGAAATCTTTACATTATATTTCTCAAGCGTTTTGCTGATGAGTTTCAGACCGGCTTCAATTACGCCAGTACATTGAGATGTGTGATCCTTAAGATTACCTCAAGCCATACTCAAGGTTCAAAGCTTGCTTTCTCTTAACTATTTCAGTACCTCAAAGAATAATTGGAAAGATTCCTAAAATGATTTGAACACACTCTGCAATACACTGGGGAATTCAAAACTCAGCTGGAATAACACTCGGATGAACGGAATAACTTCGAGGATAAGGAAACACGACCCGGTTCTATATCAAACACCTTTAAATTCCTCAAACATTACTCGTGAATATATCAGGCACAGATCTGAATTCCGAAGTGTATTAGCTGTCTGTTCTAAAATTCATAGCAGGTAAATTTGAAACTATTGAGCTTACATTTGAAATGACTGATCAACTTACAAATTCAAATGAAAGGGTTTCTGAAGTTATCGAGCACATTTCTAGAGTTATAATTATAATATTGTTGGATATCTCGTTAGAATCTTTGGTTATGAGAAATACTCCATCTCTAATTTACTTCTAGTGGATCGGACGAAGCACAAATACTATTTCTTAGTAAGATTCAAACCAAGGCCCTTGAGGCAAGATTTTAGCTTCTCACACTTGAACTTGCCAGGCTACTTTTAAAAGCAGAGAATGTTCATACGAAGCACTTGCATGTTTTTATTATAAATTTAAAACATAGGAATGCAGAAAAAAAGGTGATTTTCATTGAAAGTAACTCACACATTTTTTTTATAGAATATTAATATGTGTTCTTTCTGATGCCCGCGAACGTGTCAAATTGATACTAATCGCATGAAGTGTGTTGTGAACGTATGCTGTCATGTTAATCGCATGAAGTGTGTTGTGAACGTATGTTAAGTTGAGAGCATCTCCGATTTACTGCTGAAGAATATTTGCATATTCCGCTAGTGCTTGAGACCCAATATAGTTGATACAGTCTCCAGAAAAAAAAGATAGTACAGTTACATTCCGTTAGAGAATACTTGCATCTTTGGACTTCCATATCCTAAGAAGTGGCGATGGAAAGCATCATCGAAAAATTTCGAATGTGTTCGCAGTGTGGCGGTTCTCCATCTTATTGGAATAGAACCAGTGCTTCCATTGCACCGGAATAAAACGTTATGCTTTAATAAAGTATTAAACTGAGTTATACTTTTTCTGTAATGTGGCAAGGTGAGTGTTTTGCCCGGTGGCGTCAAGAGAAATGATTCAGTTGCACTGCTGTGCGATATATCGCAGCTAACGTGAACTTTCATCGTGCAGTTGTGTGTACCCCATAACTATTTGCAATTTGACGGGTTTCCATTCCACTTCTTGGAATAATGTTTTACTGGAAAGAACAACTTTCTAAGAAAACGCTACAGTTTTACTGATAATTTACAATATGCCAACAAAAAAACAGAAGTTTTGCATGGACAACTCGATATAAAGTATGTTATATTTCTACGTTGCGTGGATGCAGGCGAAGCCATTGAGGTAGAACCTTGAGTGGAGCAGAGAGGAGAGAGTGAAGTTATTTTGGAGGTTTCCCTACAGATTTTGAGGATTTGTATCAAGTAATTGTTCACATTTTTCACCGGGTGGGGGCTAGTTTCAGGCTTACAGATTTTGATTTCCGACCACTTTATATGTGTGAAATGTCTTACGGTATCTTTGGAGAAATATAGTTCTTGCGCCATAAAGTTTAAAACAAACAAGGAGAAACCCAACGCTTTTTCTTGTGCTGTGGTCATTCTTGACATTTTTCCAATTATTATTATTATGTATTACTTTTACCCGAAAAGGAAAAGAAACAAGAGCGTCACTTATGAAATAGTAGGATACAACATCTGTACATCAACCTCTTCTGAAGTCATCAAGATTCGTTGGAACAGTTTCACAGCGACACACGAAGTGTCAAGAACAGTTATTCAACACTTTGATTTTTTTTTTTTTTTTTTTTTGGAGGTTTAACGACCACCGTGAGCAACTCAATGGGCTATAAGCAGTCGCCCGTCCCTAATTTAGGGTCACTGGTTCCAGGGAAGGGAAAGAGCCAGTGCCGTAAGACAAACACAACATCCATGCCTCACCGGGATTCGAACCCGGACCCCTTACGGACGAATGATCAGAGGCCATCGCTTAGACCACTGCGCCACCGGGGTGGCTTTTGATTTTAGGTAGGAACATGCTCTGGGAGTATTTCTAGAATGTTCATTTGGAATGTGTTTGATGTATTTATGAAAATTATTGACAAAACACGTAGTAATATTTAGATATACGCAATGAACTGAATTTTAAACCGCACCTCAGTACAAAGGATTGATTGCTTTCGCAGGATGCCTCAGTGCTGATACCACTGGTCGACAAAATTTCACTGTTCTTATGTTAAATTGATCTGATCAGGTGCTTCTTATGGTATTTTATGCGCTGATTTCAAATATGTTTGCCGAATTTCTGAAAACGATCGGGCTTTTGAGTAACATGCATTTAAACATATGTTAAATTTATATTATCCTATAATATGCACAATACAATACATGTAGAGTTAACTCACCTAAAATGCACTTTTATTTGACTTTCTACAGTATTAAGCTGCAGGAACGTCCCTTCATAGTGTTCAGCAGTAATCTGCAAGCATTTTTATGTTGGAGTTTCCTTGGTAGCGAATTTCCGTTGTTGGTGAATTCCGGTGAAAGTGCCATGACCGTTACAATGACTAGGAATTTATGGAAAAAATTTCAAATGTGGATCCAAAAAATAGGGTTTCAGAAATATATTGATTGCATCCCAGGTCTCCATAGTTTTCAACAAGTTCACTAACCAGTTCTTTGTAGTTCTTGGCCTGCTGGTTTCCCAGAAAATTTCTCACAACTTTTTGAAGTGGTCCCAATGCAGCTACCACACACTCATTAAAGCACCGCTCAAACTCTGTATCCTTCATCAGCTCCATTATTTGTAGTCTAACATTCTCTCTTTGATTTTTGCATCACTATTTCTAGAAAAGTTGCTCTTTAGGTAAAGAAAATCTTAGCTATTACGATCCATTGCTTTGACGAAGTCCTTCATCAAACCAAATTTTTTATGCAATCATAGAAGGTATACTTTCTCGATGCTCACAAAAGACTGACGAATGAAAATTTTCTCTCCAGGTTTCAGGTTTTTTCTCTTTAGCCATTGTTTTTTGATAAAGTGATTTTTCCTATCTCTACTGTTTCGCTCACATAAAAAACAGCAGATCTTATTGTATCCAAGTTGAAGACCTACTACAAGACCTTTACAGAGGGTGAGTCGAAAGTTTCGCAATATTTGCATGTGCTGCGGTGCGTATGTCACGTGTTTAAACTAGTTCAAGTCGCGCACTGCAGTCAGTCGAAAGGGATATAAAGTGGTAGTCGATGCTATGAACAGCATTGCATGTCGTCGTTCTGTCTGTGTTTAGGACGCCTAAAAGATGAACAGCCACAACCGGCTAATGAGAAAACTCTTGCTTTACGAGCTTGAACTCGGCCATAACACCGCGCAAGCAGCCAGAAACATTTGTCATGAGAATGGGGAAGGTACCGTGGACCACAGAACCGCAACCAGATGGTCCAAGAACAGAAACCTTGACAGAAACCTTAGTTAGCAGCGAACCGTGGATTCGGCGGCCGTGCGCCATGCCGTAGAGACAAATCCGACAACCAGCACTCGGAGATTATCAGGCGAGCTGAGCATATCACAGACCACCGTGGTTCGCCACCTTCAGGTCCTCTGTAAAGCCTACACGAGTTTCCACATTGTCCCTCACGACCTGACTAAACCTGAAGCAAACCGCAGAGTGGAAGTGTACACGGAAGCGCCTAGAAAACCCGCGCGATGTACGTTACTTCAAGAGAATTGTTCCGTGCGATGAAAAGTGAGTCTATTTCCGCAATCATAACAAACAACGGCAGTGGTTGAGCCAGGGCCAGCTTCCTGAAACTGTCGCCAAACGTGGGCGTTTCGAGCATAAGGTGATGCCCTGCGTCTGGTAGAATTTCGAGGAGATAGTCCATTACGAATTTGTTCCAGACGGTCAAAACATCAGCGCCCACCTTTTCTCTGAACAGCTGAAGCAGACGCATGCCGTTTTGGAAGAGACGTACCCGACACTGGTGAACAGAAAGCGCGCTTTCCTACAGCAGGATGACGCTCCGCTTCATATCGCGCGAACGATCAGAGCAAATCTCCAGGAACTTGAGGGCATCAAACTGATGCCACACCCAGCATATAGCCCAGATCTTGCCCCGTCGGATTATTACTTGTTCCGGTCCATGGCCCACTTTCGTCGCGGGCGGCACTTCATCAACCAGGAGGAGGTAACAGCTGGGGTGAAGGAGTTCTTCGCCTGGAAGGACAAGTACTGGTACCTCCGCGGAATCGAAATACTGGCAGACAATCGGCAAATGACGGTGCGACACGGCGGCCTATACTTTGAATGCTAGTCAGAAAAAACCTTCGACTCACCCTAATAAATCTGCACAAATGCGCTATATACTTCTCATACTGTATCATTTTCAGTTGCAATTTTATAGTGTCATACGACCGTTTCATGTGCGCTGCATAAGCAAAGGCAATTGACGGATTATCATTTGCATTGTCAAAGAGAAATGCTTTTAAACGTTTTTTTGAAGAATCTATAAGAGATCTCCGTTCCTCAGAATTGTGGTGCTGTCTTAATCCTAACGTTTCTTATATAGAGACAACATGAATGCAGTACACTAAATAAGTTTGCAACAGGTGTTCAAACAGCGGGTCTTCTGGCAAAAAGCCCTCTCTCGTGAAGCCTTCGGGAAACAGTAACCCTTAAAACTCGGGTTCCAGTGGCGGCATGCAGCTCACGAGATGTAGTAGTCCTGTGGCGCATCGCTGAAAGTGTCAAATAACGATCTTCATTGGCCGTTGTGGCTCTTGGACGACCTTGCCCAGGCCTTCTCGATATGGATCCGGTGTCCTTAAAATGTTTCCACAAATTGAAGACGACACTGGGCGTTACGTTGAGCTCTGTAGCAACCTGCACTTGCGATTGCCCTGCCTCCAATCTACCGACGATTATCAAGCTCATTTCGTCATCAATACGTTCGTGGCAACTCATTTTACCTGATTGCTTGTGAAACTGAACAAAGTCCTGCAAGAAACACAACGAATGTCGCCGAGGAGTACGAGCGAACTAATCGCGGAAAAAGCCACGTGTGCTTTTCATGCCCTCCTCTCTCACAGCTCCGCCGACACGCACGTGTACGCTCACATATTCGACACTGCAAATTTGCATTCTTATTTGGCGGCATAATTTCTACCTTTGGTTCCGCACTTTTTTGTGAAAATCGACAAAATGTGCACATTCTCTTAATTTTGAACACCAGTGTATATAGAATTGATTGCAAAAATTAAAATCCAAGTAATTGTGTCTATAACGACTGTGACACGCAACATAGAACACACAGTTATGAGTGTAACGTTTGCACAATCGCAGCTTATGAACACATGAAATAAATTGTACAGTCTCTTTTGTGGAAGACAGCATGTGATGTAATTCAATTTATTCTTAAAAGAAATTACAAGAAATTATGCGTTCCTTCACAGCGTTTTTGATCTTCTGACCTACTTGTCCGTACTTCTTTTTTTTATTTCATTTCTTCACATTAATAAATCGGAGATAATTTTTTGTGAGTATTAGTTTGTGGGTTCGGTAACGATGACTGAGCCGCGTCGGTGGCGCAGAGGTCTAAGGCGATGGCCTCTGATCATTCGTCCATAAGGGGTCCGGGTTCGAATCCCGGTGAGGCATGGATGTTGTGTTTGTCTCCCTTCCCTAGAACCAGTGACCCTAAATTAGGGACGGGCGACTGCTTATAACCCATTGAGTTGCTCACGGTGGTCGTTAAACCTCCAATCCAAAAAAAAAAAAAAAAAAAAAAAACGATGATTGCAAATTCAAAAACGTGAAATATGTCCACCAGCATTTTAGTGCTTTTGCAACTCGACTTCCGAAAGAAAGTCCTTCAAATTGATAAACAAAATGAAGTTTTGCATCATATTTTTCGTTTCTGTCAGGTCCACATATAACGTATTTTCGTTATACACGGTCGAGTCACATTATTGTGACCACCAGCTAATATTCAGGGTGACCGCCGTGTGCCGCGCAGACAGCAGCTAAACGGGCTGGAAGTGACTCAATAAGGTGTTGGAAAGTGTTCACAGGTACGTGGAGCCATGCTGACTGCAGTGCGTCTGACATTTGCTGGAGAGCGAGAGTATTCATGGAGCGAACAACATGATCGAGGTGGTCCCACAGATGTTCAATCGGGTTTAAATCTAGGGAATGAGGGGGCCAGGGAAGTACTTTGAAGTCTTCATCGTGCTCTTCCAACTACTCTCGGAAATTTCCAGCTGTGTACCTCGTCGCATTGTCGTATTGGAAGATCCCAACCGCCCCAGCGAAGACAGTCAGCATGTATGGGTGTATATCATCATGTAGCATTCGTATTTATTATGGATTCATAAAGAATTCGGTCTATAGTGCCTTCCACAGTTATCAGTGGACCCAGAGAATGCCACGAAAATATTCTTCAGACCATAACGTTGCCTCCATCAGCTTGTGTTCTTCCAGCAATGGTCGAAGAGTGTTCTCCGATGTTTCTCGCATTATACACCAACGTCCATCCTTTCGATGAAGCGGAAAACATGATTCATCGGAGAAGGCAATCCTTTGCCAATCAGCGGAGTTCCAATTCCGATAATGCCGTGCAAATGTAAATCTTTTCTGCCGATGCACATTCGTTAGCATAGGTGCAGTGACTATCCATCTGCATCGGAGCCCCATACGCAGCACGGTTCGCTGAACTGTCGTTTTAGACACACCTCCTGTAGCCCCCTGGTTAATTCGGACATTAAGTTGCTTCAAGGTAGCCTACCGATCGGCCCTCACGCACCTTCGCAGCCGACGTTCACATCTCACATCAATGACACGTAGTGCTCCGCAGTTTCCACTTCGCTTATTCGCAATGGTTCCATTTCTTCCATCAGGATACACTTTTACCACAGAAGCACGCGAACAGTTCACAAACTGCGCTGTTTCAGAAATACTGCCACCCTTGGGCCGAAAGCCTATAATCATCCCTTTTTGCAAATATGATAAATCTCTCCTTTTATCCATGACAGCAACGAGTGATATGTTTTCAGATTGCCTACAGCACACCTTGTATACCCTCCAAGCCAGCTCACGACACGTGTCTTCTTTCATTGGGTACGCGGTGTTGACGTCAAAAGTAAGAGGTGGTCACAATAACGTGGCTCCACTGTATAATGCTGTGAGATGTTGATGGTAAGAGTACATGTCACACTGCAAGTTTCTTAACCATTTCACATTCCTATGTATCAAACTTATACATCTATTGGAAGATTGTTAATGTAGTGCATTTTGGCTTTCTTGGAAGTCCGTAAGATGATACTGTTTCCAAGTTTGAGCACGTGGCAACTGGTTTATTTTCCGTTAGATATGCTTTGTTCTTAATTCGTGTAATGTAGTTGAACTTGTGGTTTGCTGAGACTCAGTCCTAGTTTAGATTTGAGATGTCATATTGCGTGGCAAATGCCTTTCAAGTCAGCGACTAATGGTTTTACCAGTTTTTCAGTTATCGTTTAAAGAAAAGCAGCTATTTCATGTCTAGTGATGTTCATTGATTCAAGAGATCATTGAAGGTCACTGAAGTTGACCTTCTTTGCGGTTCACTTCTGTGATCATAAAAGAACTTTCCATTTGTTTCATTCTTTCCATGATTTCCTGAAATGGTGATATATGTTTCTTCTTGTTTTTCTGGTTATACTTATCAATCAGCCCTTGTATCTTCGTTTTTAACCGAGAGGAAAGCTATAATTTTATCTTTCTGTTTCTGTCACATGTTTCTGGCTATCTGCCTCAAACGTTATGCCGAGCAGTGGATTTACTTTTTATGTGAACATTTCCGTCATCACTTGCGGTTATGATGTTATCTACATATACAGATGATTTATTTCGGATTTACCTTAATATTTTATTACCTTTAACTGCAAAAAAAAAAAAAGCGTTAATAATTCTTGTTCATCCCAAATCTCTGTTTCCTGTTTCTTTCACGAACATATGTCTCTCGTCGTTCCATATAAATAAATTATTTCGATTTCTGTATGAAATGTTTCCAGTTTCTGATATGAAATGGTTGGTATTTATAGCTCTATGTGCGGTTATGCTATACCGCAAGTCACCCTAAGAGCGTAATGCTGTTAGAGGCGGGATTCTTTATCACGATCTTTCCGGGGAACGCAAAAATAGAATGGTATCAATCCGCGTTACAATGCACTCCAGCTGATTTCTTTCTATCAAGAAATCGCTCTCGCACTGACCGTCCACACACCCACACATCGCACAAGAAGTGGGCATTGTGAATAGAGATGTGGCGGGGTCTGAACTTCTTTCTTTACTGCCTGCTTAAGTAAACCATACTCTCGAGTTTCACCTATTGTCAGTGGCGCACATATGAGTACTTTTAGGGGGGATGGGAGGCTAAGAAAAATCCTCACCTCCTTCAAGGCTGTCAAACATTTTAGTAAATGTACAAGATAATAAAATACAACAAAAATAATAAAATAATTGATACAATCAATCATTAATATCTTATTATTTTTAAAAATGCTGTAAAAAAAGATTTCGTCTATTTTAGTGTTCTAAATTTATCAAAAACTTTGCTATACCAACGGCTAGGGAGGGGGGCTCCTTCTCCCCTTTATGGGCGCCCTTGCCTATTGTCAACTTGTTTGCCAATGTTGGAGAAGTCTTCCAATCCTTTCCTTCTCTTTAAGTTATTTCCCAGCTGGACAGCAGCAGCCAAAAGTGCGAGGCTCTTGATTGGGTAACTTCTCATATAAAATTTATTTTTAAAATACTCTGACTTTGGAGAATATGTTTTAGATAGCAATTTTGCCCGATAAACTGCTGAGCAAACAAAAATGGCTTTTCAGCAATAATACTGCTTCTTTTTGGCTGTAAACGCTTGGGACCATTTTTAGTAGCGGGAGTAATAGATTTCTGCACCTGACATAGTGGCAGCGAGGTTGAGTCGGAGTATGAGTAGAGTTCTTAAAGTCATCTTTTTGATAATAGAAGAACAAGAGCTTTCAAAGTTAACTCCATTTTTCCGAGTTGTATTCTTTTGCAACCTACCTAGCTTTGCACTTTCCCACTTTGTTATTAGAACTGTACTTTTTCCTGAATTCAGGAAGAAGTACAGTTCTTTGTTCTTGGAAGTATTGGTAGTTCCTAAGTTCCATTTAGTTTTGCACCGAACTTACCGTCTCATTATTTGCTTCGACAATTTTTCTCCTTTTTTTATCCCACATGTTCTGACTTTAATCTCAGGATTTGTCTGTGATTGTGCACTTGTTGTTGCGGAAGCATTCCTCTTGGAAATCTGGATGACCTTGCTTCATTTAATATACTCACCTCTCGTTTTGTTATATCATTGAATTTCTTTATTGTGAAAGGGTTGCCTATATTTGAATAGTTTTCTATGACATGTTTTATAAAAATGACATTTCACTTTGGTGTAAAGATTCCATATTCCCCATTTCTTTCCATTTCATAACTATTTTTAGTGCATAATCACCAGATTTATCTCTTCTCACATTGGTATATAGACTCTGGATACGATCTGAATGCATATATTCAAATTCTTTTAAGATATGGCTCACCTATGGAATACAATTCCGTAGGTGGTATGGTGATTTGTTTTAACAAAAAAAGCAAATCAATCTATTTGGATGTGTGTCACAGTTTGAACTACTTAACATAAACGTTTTATGTATATGCTGGCGTTCAGTATATCTATTTTAACCATTTTTACATATTCTTTTGAACACCAATTCCTGTGGAGAGTAAGGCACAGTGGTTTTTGTTTTGTGATGAGTACAGTCTTACACAAGGCCTCTATCTAATGCAGGACCAAATTGCATACTTTTTGCATGCCTGATGATTTTCGGCTTCGTTCAAAATTTTCTGAACATTACACTTGCTTTTTGTTTGAGTCAGTTAAATTTTCAGAGATAAGTGAAATACAACCTAAAACTAATGTCCTGCGACAGTGGGGACATATACTTTTTCCGTCCAAAGCATGACACAAGATCACAAGATATCACTATGCACCCATTTTTGACATTTCTGTTATAGCTGTGCATTTATTTTTTACCGGAAGTGAGGTATGAAAAAATGTACGTTATATGCGTTTTTCTCAATCTTCTCCTTTTTACGCTTAGAAGGTTTTATACCTCTTATATTTGTATTTATTTCAGTGTTGTTTTGTTTTTTTATAAAACCGTGTTTGCTTTATCCTAGGCTTTCTATGATACAGAATTTCATATTAATTAATTTTCATCATAAACTCCGAGCTTATATTTTCTCTTTTTTTTATCTTTATTGTCTTTCTCTTTTCTTGTGTTTCTTTTCGTCTCACTATTTCTGATGTCACATACACTATGTAAAATGAAATATTCGGACAACTAAGTCGAAATGAAACTAGGACATTTCTTAACCGAAATCAGGGTCATGTTTATACCGACCATTCTAGGCATAGTTTTCATTTGACCTCGGTAGCTCTGTACAGGAATTGTCCTGCTGCAAATCATCTACCAAAGCCACCGTAGAGGAAGATCTGACGGCCAACATAAGGTTCGGCGTTCCAGGTTGTACCACAAATACTCTATTGTATATAGACAGGGACTTTGTGCTGGAAATCCAAGACTTAGATTTCTTGCTCCTCAAAATAGCCGTAAACAGATCTTTCATTGTGGCAAAGCGCTCTATCTTGATGGAACAGGCAGGGATCTCGTGCCCAAATACTGCCACAACATAGGTAGCGGGGAACTGTTTAAGACGTCTTCGTACCCGTTGGAGAGCACGAAAACCAAATAATCGAACCTTTTCCAGCAGACACCGCCCCCTCATTATCACGTATCGCCCTCCAAATGTGAACGTATGAATAATAGATTCCGCCTGACAGTGTTTCTAGGGCAGATGCCACATCCAAATACAGTAAAGTCTACATATAACGAACTTGTATTTAACGAAGTGTTCCGCAGAACCTTGAATTTGGACGACATTCACGTGTAAGTTTATCTCCATGTTACGAAAATCAATTTTTATATAACCAAGCTTTTTTAGACTAAAAATTACCATTTTGTGTTTCAATTTTTTTAGCATGCAGATGGGAGCAAAACGTCCTTAATTCCTCATTTTGAAACCTTTGATTTTGTGAGGGGCACGGAGTCATGTTGGGAGAGGGACGACCCGCGGGGAGTCTTATCCATGGAGACTTTAAAAAGCAGCTGCTTTTCCAAATTTGGATATAAAGTCCATCGTAGAAACAGCATTTCACAGTGAAAAAACGGTTGTACAGATTGTCGCTCTGACTCTGTAAAAGTTACGTATTCATTCTCATTCAATTAGTATACATTTTACTCCCTTGTGTCTTTCGCTCAAAATGCCAAAAAGAAAGTGCCTGTCTCTTGCCGATAAAGTGAAACTTTTAGATTATAACGAAGTAAATTTCTCCGTCATTTTTATCCGCGCCGGGATTCGAACCCGGGTCCACTCATTCCGGAATAAGTTGCTCTACCAATTAAGCTACGCGGACATTGATTCTAATTGCTATCTGCCTTTATGTCGTGTGCGTCCTTCTAGCAGGTACGTCACATCTCCTGGTACGTTACATCATCTCCCCCTTATTTTTTTTTTCTTCGAAGTGCTGGAGAAGGGATTCTCTTATTTTTCCTATCTCGCGGTGTGGAAATAACATCACACCAATGCGAGATTTTGAACGGTCGGGTCATCCGAATAGTTCGGGCGCCATTATAACGAAGTGAATTTCTCCGTCATTTTTATCCGCGCCGGGGTTCGAACCCGGGTCCACTCATTCCGGAATAAGTTGCTCTACCAATTAAGCTACGCGGACTTTTTTTTCTGACTACTATCTGCCTTTATGTCGTGTGCGTCCTTCTGGCAGGTACGTCACATCTCCTGGTACGTTACAAGATGATATTGATCAAGATTGAAGAATAAAGCTGTGGCTATAAATATTGAAATGGCATCACCTGAAAGACAAAAGAAGTGCTGAAGAAAGTGCAGAGTTCTCTAATTTTAATGTTGATGAAAACGTTGTGATTGCTAATTACTCTACAGAGAATGATATCTTAGAAAATATTATAAAATGTGGTGCAGAAACTATAATAAATGATAAAGATGAATGATGATGAAGAGGCTATAAAAAACCTTTACATGAAGAAATGTTAAAAGCATTTGTCGACGAGGATTACAGTTTAAAGAAAATGTTGTAAACATCGAAATGAAACATTTTTGTAAACATCGGATGTTCCGATGTGTACATAAAGTGAAACATTTTATTTACAAAACACGTTTTATAGGAAATCTGTAAGGAACAGAATAACATATTTATTTACAGTTTAAAATAGGTACATATATTATTGGGATAATGAAAAGGAGAGGTAAGCTTTAGTCTTCGCTTTCTTCCTTTCATTAATTTGCTAATTCAGACAATGCATTCTACTTCTGCGAATATATGTATAAAAAATGGTTTAAATTCATTTACGAAAAGTTTCTACTCAAACGTTCAATTTGCTGTCGAAATTCCACTACATTTTACGGTATTTTTCATTTTATTTGATTGCGTTTTTACAATTTAAGTTCTTTTCTATTTATCGAATTTTATTTATAACGAAGTTTTTAAGCGGAACGATGGGACTTCGTTAAATAGAGACACAACTGTACGTCTATCTGAATGAAAAAGTGAAAAGCGTAACTCGTAAATCCACACGACACTCTTCCACTCTTCTGACATAGCTTGACAACCGTGGACATGCTGTTCCCAATGGACTATTCAGGTTCAAATATTTTTGCGGGACGCCGCTGGTGAGCACTTTAGCAGAGGACGTTCATGCGTTCTTTATATTGAATAGGAAGCTTCGTTTAGCACGATGACTCAGTTTTGTGTGGCCTCCCATAGAGCGTTAGCTATAGTCCCACAGTCTTCTTTCCATCAACGACGAATATCAGTAGCAGTGGACTTCGGGAATCCCAGAATTAGCATCATATGTTTTCTGAGATAGCATTCAACCACCATGCCCTTTTCGAAGTCGGTCAGTTCGGTTTCGCGCGGATTAGTCTTTTCTAATGCAGTCTGATAGGTATACGCTAAAGCTCCTTTTTATGCACAGAAGCTACCACACATTGTGTGCGCGGGTCTGGTTTTGCAAATGCACATTTCTTTGCATATGTGGTTGTGTGCGAATACGTTTGCCCACGTTCCGTACAAGGGTCATTCAAAAGACTGATTTTTTCATCTGGCAAATGTGTAATGCAATAAACATACTTACAATTATATACTTTTGAAGTATTCTCTCTCTACCTGAATGCACCGGTCCCACCTTTCTATGCATTTCAGGAAGGTGCATTCGAACTCCTTCCTCGACATCCGATTCAGGATACCCATCACAGCATTTTTCACTTCAGTATTTCATGTAACCCAATGCCCGCGAAGGAAGTCACACGGCGCCAACTCCGGTGAATACGGAGGGTGTGCCACCATTCCGATGCCTAAATCGTATATAACCTGATGGGTAAATAAAGCACTATATGCAGGGCTATCATTGTGAGGCAAAATCCAACCAGTTTGTGCACATTCTAGACGTTTAGGGTGTTTTGTTTTTCTTTGGAAGACCTTTGAGGCCTTCAGAAAAATTGTCCCAGGTAACAGTTTGCCTTGTAAAACAACATAGTCATTAACAATTTCCTTTTATAGAAGAAAACCAGGTGCACTTGCCTCAGCCTTTGCTTTTTGGATCGGGGACGCTGTGGGTTTTTCTATTGGGTGCTATGTTGTTTTGTTTCTAGATCGAAATAATGAAAATATGTTTCATCACATATGACGACACAATCCAAAACGTATGGCCAACACTTCCGTTGGCTACAAGTGATAACACGATTTGCCCAGTGTTAACGCCCGAGCCAGTGCGGAATCCACTTTGTAGCGACTTTTCGACACCGCAACCAGTTCTTCACGATATCATCAACGGACATTTGGATCACATTAACAGCCTTCTCAATGGTCTTTCGACGGTCTACGCGCAGGAATACCTTCATGGTGTTGAAATTAATCTCGATGTCAAAGATCTATAGTAGTGGGGCGCATCTTCCGGACACTCTTCACCGTTCACACATTTCTTGTGTCACTCAAAAGGTCTTGCACGGGACAAACATCTTTTTTGTAGGATGTTTTAATTATTTCATGCGTTTCTGTTACGGTTTTATGCAAACTCCCGCAAAATTTTATAGCAGCTCTTTGCTTCAGTTTTAAATCCATACTGGGTTACAGAAACACTTCTGAACTCTACGGCGTCTATTACAAGAATAAACTAGCGGAGCGCTGCAACGATGCGTCGTCCCGTCACTGACCTTGGAGACGTTCCGACACAGGCAGCTACATTTTCTGCAGTGGGTTTGTTTTGGCGCCATGACATCACTCTCGTTACTTTTTGAATTTCCTAAGCATATATAGTAAGGTAATACAACGTAGGTCACAATTATTTACTTTTTCAAGCCGACAATGGTTCCGCTGGGTGTTGACCTAGCTTCATCAGGACGAATGGTACGTAAATATTCAAATTGTATATGACATCATAAATGGTGTTTACAGTCACGTGTTTTGGTCAGATGCTTCCACGCGCTTGAAAGAAATGGCGTGCATGCCATGTCATTAACGAGTTGCGAAGACTTCTGATATATATGGAAAGCTTCCAAAAATCAAGTTTGGTGGTTGAATCTGGCTTGTCAGTTTTGCTTCCTCAAAGAGAAATTTGTGGTCCTTTTCGTAACAGTGTTTAGCCATCGATGACTTCTTTATGTCACAATTCCGAATGTAAATCTTGTGCTCCTTCAATCAAAAACGGAAGGCTCTACGAGTCTGTCCTTTATACGAAGCACCACATTCACACGGAATTTGATAAATTCCCCATGAATTTTTGTCTTCAACATAGTCCTTTGATCCTAAAAATTTCATTTTGTTTATGGGTTTAAAAATCACCTTAAAATTAAAGGTTTTGAGAATTTTTGTAATTTTGAAGGCAATGTCACGGGAAAATGGAATAATAATGACTGTAGTTTTTGAGATCAAGAATCACCTAAGCATATTTGTACGCGATCAATGATAAAAGATTAACTAAATCAATTCAAAAGCTTTAAGTGACGTCTTAACATATAAAACCTATTTTAAATTTAAGAATGAATATGAGATTTTGAACTTTAATATTGTTAGATGTGTAAAAAGCATAACAGTTGCTGTTATGCTTTACCCATACCCTCAATATTTTATTTTCTACTGAATCTTTGTTTTAATTGACTTCTTTTTCTGTGCACGATTCCGTGAAGCGAGTTTCTTTTTACGTTTTCCAACCGTAGGTTGAAGAAGCGTATATACTCCTGTCCGTCCGTTTGCACGATAACTCGCGTAAAAATGGTTCGATTTCGATGACATTTTAGTATGTGGTAGGGGACAACCAGGGAAGGAACCTTATTGAAAATGGGAGAAATGGGTTAAAACGTCAGCATATAGGAGAGGGATCCATTCCATCCCCCTTATACGTCATTACTTACGTAAAAATTCTCCGATTTGCGACAAAACTTCATCATGTTGTTCCGGAGATGTACTGAACCGGTTCTGTTTAATATAATCGAAATTGGATCAAAGGTCAGGGCACAGGAGCGAGATTTTTTTCTACAGCCATTATCCTCATAACTTGACTAAAAATGCTTCTGTTGCGACAAAACGTTAGTTTGTTGTTCCGGAGGTATACTGAACCAATTCTGTTTAATATCATCGAAATGGGGTCAAAGGTCAGGACACAGGAGCGAGATTTATTCCACAGCCATTATCCTCATAACTTCAGTAATGATTTCTGGTATGTTGGAAAGCGTATCATAATCAATGCATTGCATGATTTTACTAACTTGTTCTTTTTCGTGCTTGGTATGGGACATAAAACTATGAATCGTCATTCGATATTTAGATTATCTTTCCTTTTTTACGCTTTCCAACCGTAGGTTGAAGAAGCGTATATGCTCCAGCTTTGTCCGTTCCTCTGTCCGTCCGTCCGCACGATAACTCACGTGAAAATGGTGTGGTAGGGGACCACCTGGGGACGAACCCTATTGAAAATGGGCGAAATGGGGTGAAAGGTCAGGACACTGGAGTGGGATCCATTCCATTGCCCTTCTGCATCATAACTTACCTAAAATGCTTGGATTGCGACAAAACTTTATCATGTTGTTCCGCTGGTATAGTGATCCGGTTCTGTTGAATATAATCGAAATGGGATCAAAGGTCAGGGCACAGGAGCGAGATTTATTGCACAGTCATTATCCACATAACTTGAGTAATAATTTCTGGTATGTTGGAAAGCGTATCATAATCAATACATTGCATGATTTTACGAACTTTTTTAGTTTTAAAAACTTCTTTTATCTTTATCGATCTTGAGACGATTGGTCTTGATGTTGCTAGCTAATATTGTTTACTGACATGTTCGCCTATCTTCATAAAATCATTTTTGATAGATTTATCTTCAGCAAACTGCGTACAAGTCTCACGAAAATGCTGTTACAAATGCATGCGCACCTGTTTGCCCATTTGTTTTTGTCCTCCTACAATAGGAGCAGAATTTTGTTTCTCAGTTTAAGTGTGATTTTTCTTCGGCTTCAAATGCTATGAAGTTGGTACTATGCGTACACGCATTCTGCCATTCCTTCTAGATCATGCAGACGTTTACATTTAACAGCTGACCTCTAAACCGCTGTTCAGATGTGAACACTGACAAATCTGAGAAGACTTGATAAAAGTATTGTAACTATGGTTTCCTGAAATTTCCTCTGTTAATATTTTGCATTAGCTTAATTTAATAACGCATGTATACATTGTTTCCATTTTGTGTACAGAGAAATCAATATAGTTTTCCTAGAAGGTAATTTATTTGACAGGTTTGGATTCTCATAAATATACTTTAAAGCATTCCACATTGGTTGAGATAAAGGTTCGCTTCTCACTGCTATAAATTAATAATCGCTGCCGGAAAGAAAAGTCGAGGAGCCAGCGCTTTCGTTTATTTATAGCCATTTCGGTGTCTTTTCTATTGAAATTTTGTTAATAACTGCGTCCACTGACCTTAGTGTTTTAGAAACATTTCCAATTTAAATTTCCATAAATGATATTTTGCGTTGCATAGCTTGCACAATGAGTGCAATGCTACAATTGATGAAGCCGCCATGCTTGCTTTGGGAAATAAATTCTTGCTTTCGGATAAGCCTTTTCTGATTATATTTGTTGATATTTCTTCCATAATTTTCACTTCACCGATTCGATACTTATTGTCCGGTTTGAAACCTGAAAGAAACCAACCTTATCTGCATAATATGTTTAATCAAGAATGGAGTTCGTACATTCAAATGCCTTAGTGCAAAACACGCTGAAAATAAGCTGCACTTTTTATTTAACATTTGCTTCAAATAACTTTCTCTGTGATCTTCACTATCATTCGAATCAATTAGTGTAATAATACAGGGTGTCCATAAAGTATTTCCCACATTACAAAATAATAATATAAAAATGTATTACAGGTACAAGAAAGGGATTGCACGACAATGATGGTGCACAAGTGAAGTTTCCTTTTTTCCAGTGTCAGTACACCTCCACATGGGCGTCATTTGTGTCTCGGAGGACATCTAAGCGATATTCGATTTCACGCCATGGGTTATTTAACATCTAAGCAGAGATAGAACCAATGGCGTCCTTTAGTTAACCCTTTAACGTTTCGACATGGGGAACACTGCTTGATTAAACTTGGTCTTTCACATAATTCCTACAGGAAAAAGTCTAGAGGGGTTTTGCCGGGCGATCGAGGTGGCCATATCATGGAACCGTCGTGGTCAATCCATGTGTCCGGAAATGTGGCATTCTGGAACTCACGAAACATTATTGACCAGTGTGGTGGGGCACAGACTTGTTGGAAAATAACCGACGGTTGGAGTGCACGTGCTGCAAAAAAGTTCCAGCCTGTCCAGATACACGTTACATGTTACCGTGGGCTCTGTAAAAAAAGAAGGTTCCGTTGATTCTGTCATGCATTAGGCCACACCATATGTTCACTTTCAGGCTAGGCCTCTGTTGTTCGATGACATAATGGGAATTTCTGATCCCCAGATTCGCACATTGTCCCTATTTACCGTATCAGAGACGTGGAATGGGGTTTCATCGGAGAAACAGACACGGTGCAGATAATCACTATCATGAGCTATGCGCTGCAACATCTCCGACGCAAATGCAGCACCGCCAGGCCGGTCATTAGGCTGAAGAACTTGAACTGTGGCAGGGGGAATCCCACTTTCCAATGAAGCACGACGAATGGATTTCCTGAGGCTTCACAGAAATGACTAATGTACAGCTGCAGCTCTCTCTTGTGTAACCGTTGGCGCACCCGCTCGGGGGATATCGCCAATACTTCCCGTCGTTTTAAACTTTTCATACCAAGATTTTATGTTGGTCCGGTGGTGATCGTCTGTACTCTTTTCTGAAGTGGCGCTGGAGAGTAACCGCAAATTTGGTCTCAAGGAACCACAACACGCACGCCTTTTTTCCTTGCATGGAAGCGATTATCGATGAAATGCTCCCCTTATTCAGCAGTAGCACTCGATTAACGAACAGAAAAAATCTTTATGAGTGCTGTAATATTATGTTGCCAAGCATTTTATTTTAACTTGCATAGATCTTTTTTATTAATTTTTGTATTGTGGAAAATACTTTTTTCGACATCCTGCAGTTCTACTGTAGTAATGGTGGATGAAGGTGGTAGCTCCCTTAGGGAAGTTACATCACCAGCTGGTGATCTTCTTTTATTATAATATGTAATCGGATAAAAAAAGACATTTTAGCTTGTTACCAAGACAAGCTTTCATTCAGAAAAAAGAATATGTGCTGCACGAAATGGTGCATATCTGAAAAAACACAAAGCAAATGAATTTTTTATATACATATGTAAGCTGCAGACAACTGAAAGTAGCGTGGAGAGGTGCATGCTTCTTATAACCGGAAAGGACAGGAAAAGCAACTCATGGATCAGGAACATGACAAGATTGGAAAAAATTGTGATCAAAACAAAATCCCTAAAATGGCAATGAGGTTGATATACACTATAATCGCAGAAGTCATCGGACACCCATTCAAAAGCAAATGAACGGATCCGCTGCGGTGTAAGATCCGCGGTGCAAATGGTATGAAAACAAGACTGCAGCTGACCGCGGTCATATCGCACTGTGATGTTGAGCGAAAATGTCGCGGCGGGAGAGAACTCACTTTGAGAAAGGAACGATTCTTGGGTGTTATATTAGTGGGTTGTCCATAAGAGAAACCGAGAGGCGTTTAAACATTACCAAGTCAATTGTTTTGGATGTACTGAATAAGTGGAAGACACATGGCGTGCCTGAAGCAGCAAAACATACCGGCAGACCAAAGGAAATCAGTGATAAAGGATGTTGAAACCTCAGGAGAGTCGTTACAGCTAATCCACGTAGTACTGCACAAGACCTCAGTGTACAGGTGAGTAAAATGCTGGAAACGCGGTATGTACACGTACCATTCGCAGAGAACTTCATTCCATGGGTTGCCGTGGTCGTGCGGCTGCTCATAAGCCTTTCATCTCCACTCGGAATGCTACTCGTCGATTAGCATGGTGTAAAGAACATTTACCGTGGACCGTAGATCAATGGAAACGGGTCCTATAAAAAAAATGAATACAGATACACGATCCATCTTGTGGGTATGGCGGTAGCCAGAGAAACGCTATTTACCACAGTGTACTGTTCCTACGGTCAAGTTTGGAGCTGACAGTGTACTCGTGTGGGGGTGTTGTTGCGTGTGATGGTCGCTGAACATTGGTGTTCTTGGACAAACCTGTTAAGCAGCACGTCTACCTCGATATTATGGACAAATGTGCACTTCCTACTCTGTGGTAACACTATGGAACCGAGCCTTGTTGGTACCAGCAGGATAACAAACTGTGCCATAAAGCAAGGGCTGTTACGGCGTGTTTAACAGTAATTCCGTATCGTGTGTGGACTGGCCAGCACAGAGCCCTGATCTTAATCTCATAGAGCACCTATGGTATTAATTAGAGCGCCGCATAAAAAGCTTGGTACCAAGGCCTACTACTAAGCTACAATTAGCGGCAGAATTATGAACTGAATGGAAGCGCATACTTATCGCTCTGTTACAAAACCTTGTCGAAATCATGTCTCGAAGAATCAGTGCGCGCATTAAGGCCACATGTGGACCAACAGCTTTGGCCTTAATGCAGGCACTGTGTTTCTCTTCTAGGTGTCCGGTGACTTTTGTCTATATAGTGTATTTTTTTCTTGAAAGGAGAAACATTTAATTTATGTAAAGAAAAAGCTTTTCTGACTGATGGGTAATTTTAATGCAAGAACACTTATATCGGCTTTAACTTTATCTCTTCGAGCATATTTCTAAGTAAGAAAGCGTTTTACTTTGTTTCGTCACATTCGCTTGAGCTGTTTTTTACGCTTTCCATCCGTAGGTTGAAAAAGCGTATATGCTTCAGCTTTTTCCGACCGTCCACCTGTCCGCGCGATAAATGGCGTAAAAATGGTTCGATTTCGATGAAATTTTGGTATGTGGTACGGGAACACCAGATGACTAACCTTGTTGAAAATGGGACAAATGGGGTCAAAGGTCACGACATAGAAGCGGGATGCATTCCATTGCCCTTATGCGTCATAACGTGCGTAAATATGGTTTGATTTCGAAGAAATATTAGTATGTGGAAGAGAACCATCTGGGGACGAACCCTATTGAAAATGGACGAAATGAGGTGAAAGGTCAGGATATAGAATGGGGATCCATTCCATCGCCCTTATCCCATACTATTAAAGGAGCAATTCTTGTATGTATGTGAATTTTATTTTGAAAAAGGTTCTAAGGATTTTGATGAAAGTCGTTAACCTACCGTTTTCTGGTACTAAAAATCGATTTAGCTTGATCTCGACTTTAGGAAAATTCGTTTAGTGACTTAAATAACCACCCCAAATTACCACGTTTTAAGTGTCATGGCGTCGTCCCAATAATGTTACCCATGCTTAGAAATCTTATGACGGCACACTCTCGCGATTAAGATGTCGGCGCGCGGTCATACCATCTGTCTCATTACGTCACGCGTTGTGTGTCGATCCTATTAAAGTTTTATGACGTCACACTCTTGTGAGCAGATGGTCGCGATTCCCATCTGCCTTATTACGTCACACGCCGTGTGCGTATGCCCGTCCGCAAGATAACTCGCGTAAAAATATTTCGATTTCGATGAAATGTTAGTATGTGGTAGGAAAACAGCTGGGAATGAACCTCATTGAAAGTGAACGAAATGGGGTCAAAGGTCAGGACATAGGAGCGGGATCCATCCCACTGCTCCTATGCGTCAAAACTAACGTAAAAGAGGATCCATTTCGATAAAATTTTAGCATGTCGTAGGGGACCACCTTGGAACGAACTGTATTGAAAATGGGCGAAATGGGGTCAAAAGTCAGGACATAGGAGCGGAATCACTTCCATCGCCATTATGTGTCATAAGGTACGTAAAAATACTTCGATTTGCATGAAATTTTAGTATGTTGTAGGGGCTTGCCTGGGAACAGATCCTAGTGAAAATGGGCGAAATGGGGTCAAAGGTTAGGACACAGGAGCGGGATCTATTCCGTAGGTCTTATGCATCATAACGTACGTAAAAATGCTTCCATTGCGACAAAGCATTATCATGTTGTTTCGGAGGTATCCTGAACCAATTCTGTTGAATATCATCGAAATGGGATCAAAGGTCATGGCACAGGACCGAAATTTATTCCACAGCCATTATCCTCATAACTTGAATGATAACTTGAGTAATGATTTCTGGTATGTTGGAAAGCGTATCATAATCAATGCATTGCATGATTTTACTAACTTGTTGTGTATTAATCAGGACATCTTATACGAGAGCTGCCTTTTCAACGTATTCGAAGATACCCAAATTTCCTAGGAGATCAAGACAGGTACGTTGCAGAAAGTCTGGGCATCAGAAGAAGAAAAGCTAGAAGCATTTTTTTCATCATTTGAACGTATAGTCTGAACATGTGATCAAACATCCCTGAATGTGTAATCAAGTAGCAGCGCTGTAACTATTCGCAATTGTGTTTTCCTCACGCATTTTCTCTTGTGTCGTCTAGTCTGACTCCTGCGCACGTCTCCTGATCGGTAACTAAGGTGTTCTCTATCTGCAATGTAGCGAAAGGAAAATTTATTTGTCTATTTAAAACCAAAAAGCGAAATGATTTAAATCTAAAGCTTTATTGTATATTGGCAGTCAGTCTGTGCATAAGTGGTTTTCATGTACTTTCGTCAGAGAGCATTTTGACATTTTGTTTTGTGTTGATTAATTGTTTAAGTAGAAGAAATATGAAGTAATAATCAAGATCCTACAAATTTCGAACTATAAAATCTTTTGAGGGTTGAAATTTTACCTTTTATTGTTCTCATCCGAAACTGTGTCTCCTTCTTCAAGTTGGTTTATGATTTATTCAGCCACACTGGTACACCTTTTATACTAATAGAAATATTCACTTTATGACTACTTCTGCCCAATAGAATGAAGTAGGTGTGATTAGAATTGTGGGAGACCTAAGGATCTACTGATAATTGCTTAAATTACACGATAGTTCCATTTCTTTTGCAATCAAAATTTATCTTGGTTGGTGACAAACGCTACTCAGAAGACACCCAGAGTGTGCTCCATGGTGACAACTACATCACAGAATGTCGATTTGACGTGTTTTCACGATATTACGTGATTAATAAAGGTAAGTGAAGAATGAAACGAAATAAAAACGAATTTCTGGGAAAATCACCGAAATGAAATATTAATTTATAAAAAGTCATCGAACACTGCACATCACTGGACGGTATACCGACTCAAAACTCAAAGTTTACCTAGGGAATTTCAGCTGAGAGATTTTTTGAAGTCATCGAGCAGTTCGCATTGCGTGCTCATAAATACGTAGTACCAAGAAGCACGCACATTCGATTGCTCCCAAGTCGTTCAATAACAGTCACACTGGGAGAATGAAAAGGATAAATGTGGGTGGACATCGAGTCGGCTTAATTTGCTGTCTGCACGCCAGAATACATAAAATCCGACTTCTTTTTCTAAGAGCACAAGAAAGAATTAGAATTCAAGATCAATTTAGCGTGATTATACTACGGTCTTTTACATGCAATATCTGATATACACTACCCTATCATTTATTAATATCCGGACAGATCTTTTTTGGCAATAAATTTGGTCTTTCTCAAGCACCACTTCACAAACCTAACTATAACTACGCTCGTGATGATATGATGAAACAATAGCCCGACTGTTAATGCAAAATGTCCGCCCCAGTGGCGCAGTGGGGTAAGCCCTGGCTTCTGACCATTCATCCGAGAAGGGTCCGGGTTTGAATCCGGGTGAGGTATTGATGTTATGTTTGCCTCACAGCACTGGCTCTCTCCCTTCCCTGGAGCTAATGACCCTTAATTAGGGACGGATGACTGCTAATAACACATCCAGTAGCTCACGGTGTCGTTAAACCGCCAAACAAAAATGCAAGATGCCTCAATGAAATAATCTACAGCGCAGATTATTAATAGGGTGACCCTCACACAATCGCTCCTTACATAACACTTCAGCGGCGTTGGTTATCACTATATCGACGGACTTGACTTGATAAACCTGAACGAGTTGATAACCTCCGATGATAACAGAACGTGACAGGAGAGCTACGAGAAAGGCTGTGCGCTCGAAACGGAAACCAATATTGCCTGAAATCACGTAAAACCAATGTGTGATTATTGGGACTAATGTTAGTACCCGTACAGTGCTCAGGAAGCTGCACGACACAGGTTACCACGAACGACTAGCGAATTTGGACTATGAAACGCACTGATAAGTGTAGTGTAAGATGCGCTGATTTTGGACTGTGTCTTTGGACTACCAACTCAAGGAATACAGCCTACCAGTTTGATGGTCAGTCCTGGGGGCGAATGATGCCGGGAGATAGGTATGTTGTGGACTCAATCGCCCCGATAATAAAGTTTGGTCGATACAGCATGATGGTATAAAGCTGTTTTTCGTGATTTGATTGCAAGTGGCAAAACACTCGGTGTAGTCAACACAGTGCAAGTCAGTAGGGGATATCATGTTTAAAAAATGTCAATTCTATAGAGCTTATTAGTAGTTTTGGGCAAAACCATGAATTCTGAGCTTTACCTATACGTACTAGACAATTATTCCCCACCAACGTTGCGGCAGTACTTTGGGAAAGGCCCATGCTTCTATCAGCAAGATAACGCACTCTATTTCATACTGCCTCGGTTTTTAGCACGTCTTTTGTAAAAAATATCGTGCTTCTGTTATCGGTTTGTCCGTCCGTCTGTACCCACGTTATCTCTGCAACTATTAGTCCGATTTGAAAAATACTTTCTGCATTAGGAAGCTTGAAATATGCAAACGATGATCCTTTATTTCGTTTTTTTTTACGATGTACAATTTCGCCGGTAGAGGGCGTAAATGCAGATGATGTCAAATTCAAAAATACGTTTTATTCCACATATTTGCTTCTAAACATCCGATTGAATTTTTTTTTATCTTTCGATTCCATTTATGTCGAAAAGTATTTTAGATATAGTTACGTTTTCAAATTACGCATATATTTTCCGCTAGGGGGCGTAAAAGTTAATTACATTTTTTCCGATAACTCTTCTTCTAAAACTCAGATTTGAAAATCTTTTTCTTCAGCGGATACATCTCCTGATGGAAAATTTTTGCATATAATTTCAAATTTTTGGTAAAGAATACTTTGGCCATCAGGGGGCATAACTATTCATTTTTGCTTCTGATGTATTTGCTATAAAATCGGAACTTCTAAAATATCGTTTCAAAAAATTTTTTCGTGGACTGATGCCGCTCACATCGATAAACCTTTTCAGAATATTTTCTTTTTAAAATATTCCACAGTATCTCCGCCAGGGGTTGTAGATGTACATCATTTTTTGACAAAATATCTCTACTTCTAGGAGTCCGATTTGAAAAATTCTTTCTTTGTTGGATAGTGTTTTTCCTATAATTTCAAAATTTTCAAGAAATTCATTGACTTTCCGCTAAGGGGCGTAGCGGTAAATTGCGTCTCCCCCTATATCTATTCTTCTAAATCTCCGATTTGAAAAATTCTTTCTGCACCGGATACAGCTCCTGATGGGAAATCGTTTTTGCCCATAATTTCTAATTTTTGTAAAAAATAGTTTGGCCACCAGGTGGCGTAAATCTTAATTTCCGCTTCTGTTGTATTTGCAGCAAAGTATGAGCTTCTAAATTCTTGATTGAAAAAACCGTCGTATGTTTATCCATACTATTCATGTCGACAAACCTTTTAGAAACATTTTCTTCTTAAAGTAGTGCATGGTTTCTACGCCAGGGGCGTAGATGTATATCTTACTTTTGTCAATATCTCTACTTCTAGGAGTCCGATTTGAAAAATTCCTTCTTTGTTGGATAGTATTTCTAGTGTGACATGTGGTTCATATAATTTCAAAATTTTCAAGTAATTCATAAACTTTCCGCTAGGGGCCGTAAGTGTAAATTGCGTTTCCCCGTATATCTCTGCTTCTAAATCTCCGATTTGAAAAATTCTTTCTGCACCGCATACAGCTCTTGATGAAAAATCGTTTGCACATAATTTCTAATTTTTGTAAGAAATGGTTTGGCCACCAGGTAGCGTAAGCCTTAATTTCCGCTTCTGATGTATTTGCAGCAGAGTATGAGCTCCTAAAATCTCGATTAAAAAAAGTCTTTTGTTGACCGATACTAGTTATGTCGACAAACCTTTTAGAAAAATTTTCGTCTTGAAAAAATTCTTGATTGGTTTTGCGGCCAGGTGGCGTACATGCATATCTTATATTTGTCCATATATCTGCTTCGAAGAGTCCGATTTGAAAACTTCTTTCTTTGTTGGAGAGCGTTTCTGCTACGAAATGTTTCCCATGTAAATTAAAATTTTTCTTAACGCACAAGTCTGCAACCAGAGGGCATAAGCTCACAATTCCGTTTATAGCAATATCAGCGGGATTAAAAACCCTATTGAAAAACTTCTTTCTTCCGTCAGATCTATTGTTTTCCATACCGGTTCCACTGACTTTGAGTAGCTTTGAAAAATTTAATTTGCATCAGAACGGATTCAAAAGACGTGCTTATTACACCCGAAAATTCGGTGTCATCTTTCTTGTTACAGATTGGTTTGAGGACATGGCGTCGAAAGATTGGACTAGACAGCCCAAGATCCCAACCTGAAACCTTTTGAGAATGTCTGGTGTGAAGTGGAACGTCGGGTGGGTAGAAAAAGAAGGATCCCAGCAAACAAAAGTGACCGGTCACTACTTCTGAAAGCCGAACAGTGGAACATATTTAATAAAAAACTGGTGATAAGTATTTCATCAAGACCTGAGTCCGCCATAGGGACCAAAGATTTCAGCCCACAATAATAAATTTTCTGTTAATAAATATTTTTGTAAATATGCAGGTGTTCGGATATTAATGTTATATAAATTGACTGTGATTTATAAATGATGCTTTATACAAGGTGAGTCATAACGGTGTCCGGGATTTTAGTGCATCACTATATCGTAACTGAAAGTGATAGGGTAATATAGTTAATGGTAATGGAAAGAAAAACGTTCAGATCTTTTAGCCCTTAGAAATGCTGAATATGTCCGCCCTTCGTGACACGGCAAATGTTTATCCTGTAATTCAATTCGGCCCACATTTGCAACGGCGTTGCCTGGTTCACCTGAGTGATAGCCGTGGTAATGTGTTGTTTCAATTCCATTAAATCTCAGGCCAGGGAGGCCACAATCCCCAGGTTCTTAACGTATCCTCAGATGAAGAAATCACACGTCGTTCGGTCCGGCAATCAAGGCGGCCAAACAAGATGCGGTCGGCCGTCGGCATCTGTGCTGCCGATCCACCTGTTGAGTAACATTTCATTGGTATAGGCTCGGACATCTCTTTGACGGTTTGGTGGAGCCCGTGGCGGCGGAACCTCAAGGGCTGCCGGGGCCCGCTCCCGGTCAATTATTTCAGCCAAAATTTTTTTTTGTTTGGCATATGTGCGATTGTTGTGATCTGCCTTAGAAAGCTTCCTCTAGGTAAGTTGTCTGGTGGTCCTAATCCCCAGCAAAGCTCCTTAGGCATTGTTTTTTTTTCTGTTTGTTCCGGGAAGCGGGAAGGGTGCGGGTGCACCTGGATTCGAAATTTCGGGCCCGGCCAACGAACTTCACTTCCCTCCGCCCCTGGGTGGAGCCCGATCTATTTGAAGAATGAAGTCAGCACTATCGTCTTGAAGTTGTGGCATCAGCCATAGTTGAAGCATATCAAGGAAGATGCTACTGTTACCGGTTACCTCGTCAAAACAAAATGGCCGTGAACCTTGTAGCGTGATATAGCGTAGAACACACTTTACGTTTGGAAAGCCACTGAGATGTTTCACGCTGGCATGTGGATTATGCAATCCCTATATCCGCACGTTAAGTCTGTTAACTTTACCAGACAAGTGGAAAGTGACATCGTCGCCGAACACGAGTCCCTCGATGAAACCTTGCCTATGTCCGTGCGTTCCTGCATGTCGTTGCAAAATTGGAACCGGCGACTGTTGCCATCTTGTGTCAGAGCTTGCACTAACGGCAGTCTATGCTGCTTCACACGAAGACGCTTACGCAAGAGACGCCATGCTGGTTTTTTTTTCGGGGTGGGGGTGGGGGATTTCCAGCTGCTGACTTGCACGCTTAGTCGACTTGCGGGGATTGAGTTCAAAATACTTTATCACTCGGTCGAATGTTGCCTGCGACGGACGTGGTCGGGCCAGACTTATGCCTGAGTACAGGCATCCGGTGTTCCGGAATTTATCGTACCACTGGCGAATTGTCATATCTCTCGGTGCATCCTTTCCAAATCGAACACGAAAGTGCCGTTGAACCCCGATAATGTACTCGGATTTGGTGTACTCCAAAACGTAGTAATCCTTCTCTCTACCTGACGCTATTCTGACTGACGGGAACTCCACTTACTGGGCAAGGACACGCCGATTCCGTGGTGCGTGCATACAAAACTTGAAGATTTTTTTTTTCACTTTCTATCCCGATGCGCTGTGTTTCCGTATCCCTATTTGAATGAATTAGGTAAGTTGTGTGATTTTAATGCGAATATAGCTGCTGGCTACGCAGGGAAAACACAGCAGGCGAAAAATTACCAAAGGCTGGTTATGAACTGCACAAGATTTACAGAGGATTTTAAGTGGACTTCATGTAGCTGTTTTGTAAGTTTTCATGCTTGGCAAAATCCCATAACAATTTTCTTTAATTTTAGTGTAGAACACATGATGCATACTTTAATTTAGCCTTCGTTTAGTTTCTGTATTCTTTCCTAAATTTAGTTTATTGTTGTTAAACGTTTTTCTGTCTAAACGCCATGGATTCCCGATCCGTCGAATTTAATTTTGGCAACACTTGGCAACAGATCAAAGAGCAAATAAGTAATTAAAAGCTAGCGATAAGAACTGAAATGTTGAGTCTCAGAAAGGAAACGTTACATCATTTATCGGTAAGCAATCTTATCACTCGCTGTTTATATTATCAACCAGTGTATTAGATTATGATCTTCAAGCAATGCTGTTTGTCATGTTGATGATATGATGTTAAAAGGAACTTCCGTTAGTAATCTGTGTTAGTCAACCTTTAATACTTGTTTAATATTGATATGCGACCAATCAGTAAGCGAACGTGCTTATGCACCAGGTTTTCAAAGCGTGAGTGTTCTTGAGTGTGGATTAAACCATGTATCTTGGGGCATGTGTTCTTGAGTGTGGATTAAACCATGTATCTTGGGGCATTTAATTAAAACTAATTTGTGTACTGTATAAAGTGTTTGCTTGATGACCAGCCATTGAAATAAAGGATTGAAATGTTAAAGTACGCCACGTATTTCGTTGCTGGTCTTTGATCTTATCATACTGAAGTTGATTGCATATCAAGTTAAGGTGTATTCAGCTATTACATTTTAAGCCTTCCGTGTCAACGTAAGTTACAGTACGATAAACTTAACGAATTGTTGCCCTGTTGTGTTCTACAATGAAATCAACGTACATTAGCATGTAGTTGAGGTACGATTTAAGCTAATAGTTCAATTAATATAACGCTTGGTCCCACTAATTTAACAAAAACATTATGAACAAGACACGCTTTTCGAAATTACATACAAAAGCATTTCTCAGACTAAAAATTACAACTACATGAAAGTTTACAAAAACAAGATGCAACATCATAATATGAAAGAAAAGAAGGAAGGGTAAGGAATAAACTGTTCCACAAGGTAGCTATTTGCTAGAAAGTGATCTTTATTTGACACAGTTAAATCACATCGTCTCGAAATATGTAGTCTCACATCACCCTACACTGTTACAAATTTTGTAGTAGGTTCTACCAAAAAGTGGTCCTATACCAGCTGCACCACTTTTGGGAAAAAGATAAACCGTTGTGTAATGTATGAAACATGCACAAACATGGTGCAATGCGTGCAACTTTGCACCATGTAGGTTCGATACCACACCATGGTGCATAATTGCATCATGTTTATTGTGAATTTCATGCATCACCAAGTGGTTTACCTTCGCACCACTGTGGTACATCTGGTGTAGCACCACGTTTTCTGTATAATGTAACGGACTACGGGAAATGTATCTCAATAATTGTTAGGAAACTGAACACAAAGTGACTCTCAGTATATTTTATCTTCAGCAGATATTTTCCTTTAAAAATGAACTGAAACATAAGAACGATATCTCGAAGTAGCTATGGTTTTCATGTTTCAGTTATACCACTAACAATCGTTCTTATGTCTTCCAAACCTTCTAGTAGCTTTCATTGTCGTACACAATACGGGATGATGGTAAACTAATTCAACAAAACATTAGGGGTGATAGTAGACATCCAGACGAACAATATTTGCAATGGAACCTAGGGCCGCATTCCACTCCTAATGCCAGAAAAGAGTAAAGTTACATATCCACGTTGAGCTTCAACTGTAAAAACAAAGAGACATACCTAATTTATGAGTCGCACAACACCAATCGCATCAGAAAAAGACTCAAAGTAGCTGCTCAAACTGAGGTCAAAGGTGTCGTTGCACAGCCCACAACGGCGAATGAAAGAATGTCGCACCCTCTCGTAGACTCCCGGGGTGGTGATGATATTGTCTGCAGCAACAGCGATTCACGCGAGATCTTTCAGGGAGTTCACAGGTGTCTCGTACACCAATGGTTTTCATGTGCCACCAGAAGAAAAAGTCCAGTGGATTAAGGTCCTGGGAGCGTGGAGGCCAAGCCACACGTCCACCGAGTCGAATCCAACGCCCGGGATATGTCGCATTTAGGAAGTATCGTACCTCGGTGGTAAAGTGTGCTGGGGCTCCATCATGCATAAGCCACATGTCCCTCCGTGTGGTGAGGGGAACATCCTGCAGCAGACCGAGAAGCAGTTGCTCCAGGAACACACGGTACGCTGCGTCGGTCAGATGTATACGTCAATTCTCACGTGATGTTAGCACGGTAATATCGCTCAACGAGTTCGACTGCGTTTTAAAATGTTTGCTTCTCATCGTCTACGCACGTGTTCAGCGCACTTGATTTGCATCTTGTGCTTCTCATGCACTGGTTGGAACTCCATGTGCCTGCTGCACGTTTTTCGAACGTGCTCTTTTTTTCTTTTTTTTTTTTGATTGGAGGTTTAACGACCACCGTGAGCAACTCAATGGGCTATAAGCAGTCGCCCGTCCCTAATTTAGGGTCACTGGTTCCAGGGAAGGGAGAGAGCCAGTGCCGTAAGACAAACACAACATCCATGCCTGACCGGGATTCGAACCCGAACCCCTTACGGACGAATGATCAGAGGCCAACGCCGTAGCCCACTGCGCCACCGGGGCGGCCGTGCTCTTTTCTGGCACTAGGAGTGGAATGCGGCGCTAGGTTCCATTGCAAGTATTGTTCGTCTTGATGTGTACTATGCGTACCCCTCTTGTTTTGTTGAAGTAGTACAATCACTCTGTATAGGAAGGACGGTTACCTGGGAGTGATGAGGAGAGTGGAGAAAAATTTGGGTACGAAGGAAAGATTTCGTCTGAGGTAAACTTTTCAATCTTCCTTATTAAGGAATAGCGCTCAGAATTCGATAGAATTCCTTGGAGCAGTTAAGTACAATAAAAGAACACCTTCCGGAAGCTGAGTGCCGAGGTCATCGGTTTTATTATGGACTATCTCATTTCCACAATAACGCAACCGTACTTCGTGCTTAACCATGCAGCTTGAAAAACCAATCTAAGCTTCACGACTCGAAATCGCTAGAATGTTGCAAATCACACGAAATGTTATACAATTTTGATCCGATGCAAGCGCAGTGGAAATCGTTAGACGACAAAAATGGGCAAAATAACTTTTTGGGTAAATTGAATTAAAAATTCCGTTCATATGGAACGTCTCTGTAGCCTTCTTTAACTGACGTGTCACGCAAATAGGAATTTATAAAAGGAAATGACAAACTTTGGTTCAACTTCTTACGTCATATCGTGAGCTATATTTTCATATTATCCATATTGTATAAGATAAAAAAAATGGAATGGAAATGAAAGAAACACGAAACCCCGAAATCAGCATTAATTGTAAACACTCAAACATTCACTGTTAAACATTTTGTGGTAGATTGCACCAAGAATTGGTGCTACACCAGCTGCACCACTTTCTGAGAAAAGATACACCATTGTGTGGTGCAAACGAAACCCAAAGACGTGGTGAAACCTTGCACCATAATGTGGTGCAACCTTGTACGATAACGTAGTACAAAGTTGGACCCCGTTGCTGGGTTTCGTTTGCACTACACAATGGTGAATCTTTTCTCAGAAAGTGGTGCAGCTGATGTAGCACTACTTCATGGTGCAACTTACCACAAAATTCTAACAGTGTTGCTTTTCAATCTTTAGGTGTATAATTAAGCAGATTCTGGAGCATATTGATAACAGACATATCAGTTATACAAACTACATTAAGAGAGGTTTATTCTGCACATTACTTGAGTAATTTAGTAATGCATGTATTTACATGAACTTGCTACTTCAATTATTAGGGATTTATAATTTCAGTAATTCGGTTTCCAGAAAGGAAATTGTACGGTAACCACACTGGCTTCGCTAAATTAAAGAAAGAAGAAAACATGCAAATCGCGATAACTCAATGAACACATGATGACGTGCTATGAGATATGGTGAAAATCTGTATCATGTCGTACGCCAGAGAAAGATCCTAAAACATTTCGCGAGAAACACTGCATTCTAACAAAATGACCACATACAGAACCGGGTGAAGAAAAAGTTGTCAAAATGAAATACCCAAAGTAACTCAATGAGGGTGTGGTCATATTGTACTGCAAGCTTCACAGCGATGTTTAATGCTGTTGAAGATGGTTTCTACAAGCTCAGTAGGTACCAAAGAACAGTGCTCGTGCAAAGTTTGTCTAAGCCCCTCCAGGGCTCGCAAAGGGGGTTTGAGGACAACAACACGTTTCCCTAGAGCACCACAGACGTGCTCAATTGGATTAAGTTCTGGAGACATGGCTGGCCAATCCATAGAGACTATGGTCTTTATTGAAGATATTGTTCTACCAGCCCCTTTCGGTGGGGACGAGCTTTATTGCCTGGTAAAAGAAATGTATCTCCTATAGTACCTGTATAAAGGCAAACATAATGGTCCGGAACATCATTTTTATAGCGTTGAGCATTTGCGATTCCTCTTGAAAGCACAAAGAGGTCTGTGCATCCACCTAATGAGGTGCCATCCCAAACCAGCGTACTATCACCAGAATTAATGTTCCTTTCACGTTTCATAGAGGGATGATATCGTGTCCTTGGTTCTCCCCAGATTGCAGCACGTCAGGCATCGCTCTGCAAAGTAAACCTAAACTCATCTGTGAAGGGTATTGACCTCCATTTGTTTTCAGTCCAATTAACGTGAAGTCTTGCCCAACTCGATTGATTTCTCCTGTGACGGTGGTGAGGAGCACGCAGGGTTCTGGTCGCCTAGCATAAGCATCTCCTTCGCGAAGCGCTTTGTGCCCAGTGGAAGCAGATACAACCGTTCCGCAGTAGTGTCGAGATAACCGTCTTGATCCTCTGTGTAGTCAATAAAAGATATCGGTAGTCGACGGATCTTGTAGTCCTTGGCTTTCCTTCGCCGTATCTTCGGGAAACCAATTACGTATTTCGAAATTAGTTCCACTCTGTGGGCCACAGAAGGACTCACATGCAGCCACCTTTCAACTTCTACCTGCTATTGGCCGGGCCTCTAGTTTTTCGACGTCATTCCAACGCAGTTCATCAGTTAACTGATCTCTCGCAGCCATTGCAATAAATATGCTATTTTAATATCCTTTCGTTATGTAAGAACCAAAGGTATTTCGTGCTGAGATATAGGCAAGAAGATTTAAAAGCTGTCAAATCACGGTAACATTTTCTGGAGCCCAAAGCACACACACTACATCTTTAAAGTATCTTTTAAAAAAAAACGTAGGATCTAAAAAAAACCGTTTTTATTTACAATTTAAAAATATGGTATATAAAAGATCTGGCGAGCACTTTTGCGACCACCATGGCCGCATCATGAGGCCGATGAGTGAAACCAGATTAGAACGGCACAAGGTTAAATAGTGACAGATGGGAGCACAAGTAATACAC
Source organism: Macrothele yani (assembly GCA_039090855.1). Classification (NCBI taxonomy): domain Eukaryota; kingdom Metazoa; phylum Arthropoda; class Arachnida; order Araneae; family Macrothelidae; genus Macrothele; species Macrothele yani. Next base: position 69,748,349 of record CM077010.1, on the reverse strand, counting down.
ATTATGTAAATTAAACACATAAGTCATTGCCATTCACTACAAATTGTTAAAAGTTCCTTATAATTATTCAGATTCTTCCTCCCGTGAGTACTAAAAACCAGGTTTCTCCAAGCAGAGGGAATGCGGAGGTGTACGATCTGACGTACACCTCCACAGCAGCTCCTTTTTATACTACTGCTCAGAAACCGATGCCATTGCAGTTCATTGGCATACGACACTCTACTCTGACTCCGAATTAAATTTCACGTCATATGCCCAACTTTAATGCATTTCCAACTTTTTTTTCACAAACAATCGCGATTTTTCTGTTTTTCCCTTAATTCATGGAAACCAATGTAGAAAATGACAATCATTAAATCTGGCATGTATTCTTTCCCAGAAAAAACAGTGTTGATGGATAGCACCAGCACTATGTTGCCGCTGCCCAACCATCAATAAAATGTCTCGGCGGCCACAACATGGGCCAGCAGTTCAGGCCAGCAGCTGGTCAACAGTTGGCACCCCATCAGTTGTCATATGCTAGAACAGGGCCATCAGTTATCCATCACTGGCAGTGGTTGCTACAAATAGGCCCTTAAGTGGCCTTGCAAACACGTGCCATAAATGATGGCTGGCCTAATGTGGTCCGCTAATTTCCCGGCAGTGGCAGCCAGAAATCACGTGACGTAACTGATGGCTTGCCGAATCTTGTCCACTAATTTCCCAGTAGTAGCCATAAAAAAACTGATAACCGTAGTTTCCCATAGGCACAACTATTTTTTTCATCCTCTACGAAACTTCGGCATTACGACACGGTTCTGGGGGAAATTTCTCAACAGGATCTGAAAAACGCCCATTTGGGTCTGGCTGGCAATGAGGCAACGACTGCCTGATTGTGAAGCGGGCCCTCTAGCAACTAGACTGGTCTGCCACGCGCAAGCCTTTGCTTGAAACTGAGCCTCTTTCCTGCGGGTGTGAAACGAATTTATAATATCTTTACAATATTGCGAGGTATTTTCATAAATGACCGTTTCACATAATTCATACATTTACTTTTTCAACGTAACTATTGATTTTATTTACTTTAAGGACTCTTCACTCATCTTCAACGCGTGTACCAACTTAAAGGCGCTTTCCAAAGTTTTGTGCTGTCCTTCTGGTCTTCAAATGCAATTGTTTAATTAATATATTTACTCGTTCATGTCACATTTAGTTACATTTTTAACGTTGTATCTTTTCTTTCCGCTGTCTGAAGCTACATTTTTTCTAAAGAGGAAAGATATTTTATTTTATTTGACGTTATTTTTAGCAGCGAATTCCTACAGTCTTGTGTTTTCAACCCACGGCTGAGTACATTATATCCGCAGAGCATTTTTTTTAAATAATTGATAAATTTTGTACGCGTATAATTCTTATTTTTTTCCAACATAAGGATTTTTTAATGTTTTCCCGGGACTTTTGTTTCAAGCGTCTTAATGTACTCTATATTCACAAAAGTCATCGGACACGTAGAACAGAAACAAAACATAACATTTATTGACATAGATTAGTACTGTGTCGGTCCACCTTTAGCCTTAATGCATGCACTGACCCTTCGAGACATGCTTTCGACAAGGTTTTGGAACACAGCGATAGGTATGCTCTTCCATTCAGTACATAATGCTGCCGCTAACTGTTGCTTATAGGCCTTGGTTCCAAACTTCTTATGCGGCGATCTAATTCGTCCCTCATGTGCTCTATAGGATTAAGATCCGGCTCTGTGCTGACCAGTCCATAAACGATACGGAATTATCGTCAAACCACGGCCTAACACTGCTTGTTTTATGGCTTGGTGCATTGTCCTGCTGGTACCAACAAGGCTCGGTTCCATAGTATTGCCACAGATTTGGTCGGCCATAATTGTCCAGAATTTCGAGGTAAGCGTGCTGGTTAACAGGTTTGTCCACGATAACCAATGAGCCGGGACCGTACCACAAAAAACACCCCCACACGAGTACACTGCCAGATCGAAATTTGACCGTAAGAACAGTACACTGTGGTAAATAATGTTCCCACGGCTGTCCCCATAACCACACATGGTCATCAGACTGATGGATCCTGTATCTGGATTCATCAAACCATAGGATCAGTGTCCATTGATCTACGGTCCACGATAAACGTTCCTTACATCATGCTAAACGACGAGTAGCATTCAGAGTGGAGATGAAAGGTTTATAAGCAGTCGCACGACCATGGTAACCCATGGAATGAAGTTCTCTGCGAATGGTACGTGTACGTAACGAGGTTCCGGAATTTTTACTCACCTGTGCACTGAGGTCTTGTGCAGTACTACGTCCCTTAGCTGTAACGACTCTCCTGAGGTTTTGCCGCCCTCTATCGCTGATTTTCTTTGGTCTGCCGGTACGTTTTGCTATTTCAGGCACGCCATGTGTTTTCCACTTATTCAGTACATCTAAAACAGTTGACTTGGGTATATTTAAACGGCTCTCGGTTTCTCTTATGGACAACATACTAATATAACACCCAACAATCTTTCCTTTCTCAAAGTTAGTTCTCTCACGCCGCGACATTTTCACTGAACCTCACAGTGCGATATGATCGCGGACAACTGCAGGCTTGTTTTTATACCGTTTGCAGCTGCATCGTGCATCTTAACAACGCAGAGGATCAGTTCATTCGCTTTTGAAGGGGTTTCCGGTTACTTTTGTCAATATAGTGTATGTTAAAAAGGAATATTACACAGAAAATTATTCCTTGTTATTCATGGGAATGGAATGGGTGTATTTCATGGCTGTGTGTATTCTCGATTCCCTGTGTGTCAGTGCAGGAAGTTTGCTACGGAAGGAGTTTCTATAAATTCATGAGAGTAATTGACTAGTTCTTACAATTCATTATTAGTTTTTCAGATATTTTATTCCCACGGTAATCTTCATCGACGTGGTATTTCATTAGAAAATTAATTTGCCTCTCTACATATGGCTTTGTTTATCTTAACATCCACTAAAGTAACACGATGGCGATAGCGTCGTCTGTAACTAACTGGTACCATGAGAGACACATCACGTGATGCTTCTGCGCATGCGCAGTCCTGTTGCTTCTACCTCGTGTTAGGGTTGCTTCGGTTGGCAGCTGCGGGCCACTAGTGGCACTTGCTTGGAGGCCCGCAATTCCTGGAATGCTGCAGGAACATCAATGGCTGCCGACTGATGGCGCTGCTACCAACGGACCGCGGCCATGCCGTGAGCGGCAGATTTCGGCCAGCAGTGATCCATCACTGCCAGCTGGTGGTCAGCAGTGCCCCAACGCTTTTTTTTTTTTTTTTTGCTGGGTTGGTTTAAATGAACTTGCGATTATTATTATTAATGAAATAAAAAAAATAACTTTTCCTTTTTTTTAAATATATTCAAAACTTATAATTTAAAACCTGCTTTCGCCTATCATCACGTAAAAATGTTCTGCTCACGACATGCCCTGTAGAAACTTTAACATTATTCATAACTCTTATGCAATTCACCCTGTTCAGGACCATTAATTTTAAAATTTTGCAGGCTTTTGTTCTACCCATGTGCAACTACTTATTTTGCCCTTGTAAAAAGATGATTCGGGAAGTAATACCGTTATTTCATGAAGATCGACTCCTGCACTGGAGCGTATTCATTTTAACTGAAATTACCATATATATTGTTATCTTTTAGACCAGAATATAAAATCTTGCCTTCTAGATGTCTAAGGAATGCTTAGACAAACACACTTTTCCTCTTGACTTCTGGCCTAATCTCTGCATGCAACAAGAAAATGATGGATGTTTCAGATAATTAGTTGTAATTACTTAACCCTTATTTCTTTTCCATGATTCTGAGAAACATAACACTGGTTCGAACTTACAGCACTTATCCATGTGGTGATGGCATTCCATAAAGAATTTCTTCCTTCAAAAATTCTTCCGGGAATTTAGCGATTGCCATTTCATTACCGGTTGAAATTTCCATTCCAAAACATACATAATTGAAAATACATTAGTGTTGAGTACATTATATCTTCCTCTGTAACTGCCTACTCCAAAAATAATTTTTACTCTGGAGATGCTTTTTTAGCATGTCTTTTGTAAAAAAAGATCCTGCTTATGTTACTGCTTTGTCCGTCCGTCCGTACCCTCGATATCTCTGCAACTATTTGTACGATTTGAAAAATTCTTCTTGCATTGGAAAGCTTGAAATATGCGAATGATGATCCTTGATTTCGTTTTTCTTTTTTTTTTTACGATGTACAATTTCGCCGCTAGAGGGCGTAAATGCAGATGATGTCGAATTAAAAAATTCGTTATATTCCACATATTTGCTTCTAAACATCCGATTGAAAAAATTCTTTTATCTTTCGATTCCATTTATGTCGAAGAGTATTTTAGATATAGTTACTTTTTTCAAATTATGCATAGATTTTCCGCTAGGGGGCGTAAACGTAAATTATATTCCCCCCCCCCCCGATAACTCTTCTAAAACTCCGATTTGAAATTTTTTTCTTCTGCTGATACACCTCCTGATGGAAAATCTTTTGTACATAATTTCAAATTTTTGGTAAAGAATACTTTAGCCACCAGGGGGCGTAAGTGTTATTTTTTATTTCTGATGTATTTGCCCTAAAATCTTAGCTCCTAAAATATCAATTGGAAACATTCTTTCGTGGATTGATGCCACTTACATCGATAAACCTTTTCGGAATATTTTCTTCTAAAAATATTCCACAGTTTCCCCGCCAGGGGGCGTAGATGTATATCTTAGTTTTGTCAATATCTCACTTCTACGAGTCCGATTTGAAAAATGCCTTCTTTGTTGGATAGTGTTTTCCGTGTGACATGTTTTTCATGTAATTTCAAAATTTTCAAGTAATTCATAGACTTCCCGCTAGGGGGCGTAGAGGTAAATTGCGTACCCCCTATATCTCTGCTTCTAAATTTCCGATTTGAAAAATTCTTTCTGCACCTGATACAGCTCCTGATGGGAAATCCTTAGTACATAATTTCTAATTTTTGTAAAAACAATGGTTTGGCTGCCAGGGGGAATAAACCTTAATTTCAGCTTCTGATGCATTTGCAGCAAAATACGAGCTTCTAAATTCTCGATTGAAAAAAACGTCGTTTGTAGACCGATTGCATGTCAACAAATCTTTTAGAAACATTTTCTGCTTTATATAAAGCATAGTTTCCACGCCAGGGGGCGTAGATGTATATCTTATTTTGGTCAATATGTCTACTTCTTGGAGTCCGATTTGAAAAATTCCTTCTTTGTTGGATAGTGTTTCCGATGGGAAATGGTTTTCTTATAAATTCAAAATTTTCAAGCAAATCATAGACTTTCCGCTAGTGGGCACAAAGGTGAATTGTGTTTTCTGCGTTATTTCTGCTTCTAAAACTACGATTTGAAAACTTCTTCCTGTATCGCATAAAAGACCGGATGTAAAATATTTTTCACATAATTTCTAATGTTTGGTAAAGAATGGTTTGGCCACCAGGGGGCATAAGTGTTAATTTCTGCTTCTGATGTATTTGTAGCAAAATCTGGGCTCCTGAAAACTCGACAAAGTGTTTTTTCTACTTGGACCGATACCGCTCATATGGAAAAACCTTTTGAGAATACTTTCTTCCTAAAATAATGCATGCTTTCCCAAAAGAGGACGTAAAGTTACATCTTATTTTTGTCGATATCTCTGTTTCTAAGAGTCCGATTTGAAAGAATCTTTCTGTGTTGGAGAGCGTTTCCGGTGCGAAATGTTTCTCATATAAATTCATGTATTTCTTAACGCACAAGTCTGCAACCATAGGGCGTAAGCTCACGATTCCGTTTACAGCAATGTTTGAGGGATTACAAACCCGATTGAAAAACTTCTTTCTTCCGTCAGATACTGTTGTTTTCCATACCGGTTCCATTGACTTTGAAAAGCTTTGATAAATTTAATTTGCGTCAGAACGCATTCAATACGTGCTTATTACACCCGAAAATTCGGTGTCATCTTTTTTGTTGTTTATTGTTTTTTCTATGTCTGTGAGGGTATAATGTTTGAAAACAACGGTTAGTTAAAAATCTTCATCTAAGTTTTATACCAAGATTTTATTGTAAACTGGACGAATTTGAAAGTCTTTTTTCATTTGCTTTCTCAGATTTAAACACAAAACCGAGCAAAATGTCTTGGTAGCTTTTCACTTGAATGAAGATGTAAAGGAAGCCGTGATTGAAAATCTGACGGAACACAAAAGTAGAACGGGCGACTTATAGGGAATTTAGAGATTTGAGTTCTCCTTTGATCTGAACACAAAGACAATATTGAACAGTCGAACATTTTCCTTAAAGGAATAATAGTTTGGATAATTCGACTACATAACCATTCCCTCTCAGAAATATTCCTAAATAGTTCTCTTTAAATTTATTTTAAAAAGCACACCTGTGAAAACACCGGTAAATTTCTCGAATTTCTAGAAATGTTGGAGTATTCAAGAAACAAATCTGTTTTCCATCGCATCACCGCTATTTTGAGTAACGACATTTTCGTTGAACAAATTGTACAATAAATTGCTTCATGTATTGTCGTTCATAGGTTTTAACGAAATAAAAAGGGGGGACAACAGAACCGTTGGCTTCAGGTAGTCTTTTCGTACTTCACAGGCTTCTGCATACATTTTAGCATTTCTATCGCATTTCTTTCCCTGTTTGTGCTGGTCTATGTCATTCAATCTACGAGGTATTTGATTGAGTTGCCGTCCGAATGCATTCTGTCAACTTCTTACTAACGTTTTCTTTGGATATCGTGCGTGCTTCGGAGCCTATGACGTTGTACCCTATTTATTCTTCGAGTTCCGAAGTTTACATCTCAAATCTAAAGATCAGAGTAAATGAAGTTTACATCTCAACGCTTCAAGTCACGTATTGTAAGATACACCACAGGAAGTCAGCAGACCCAATACGTTAACTGTGAATACATTTTCTCGTCTACAACAGCGATTTAATGTTGAAATGTAGTACATTTTGTTTTCTTTGAACTTCAACAGTCGATAGGTTTTTCAAAGCCTTTATTCATAATGCATGTTATTCTAATGCAATGGGGATTCAAAATGAGAGTTCAGTGCAGCACTTTTTGCATTGATAAAGCCGAGAAAACGTGTGAGGGAGAGAGAGATGGGGGAGGTACGATAAGGAGATCATAAGAGTCTGTGTGCGGATTTTGCGAACGGTTTTATCAAGCATGGCTGTTATACACAGTCGTGTCAGAATAATATGATCGCCTACGTAATAATGGGAATAACCAACCTTGGCCCGGATGACAGCGGCGAGACGGCGTGGCATGGATGAAATGAGGCCCTGGAAGGTTGCTCGAGGTACAAGTGTCCATTCGGATTGCAGCAGAGCACGGGGGTCCCTGAGATGACGTGGGCGTGTGTCAGAACGTCGAACCAGCCGATCTAAATAGTCTTACAAGTGCTCTATGGGATTTAGGTTGGGCTATTTCCCTACGAAGTATTTCTGGAACCAGTCACGCACCTTCTTAACGACGTGGCACAGTGCATTGTCCTGTTGGTATACACCATCACCACGAGGGTAAACGTCCAACATGAAGGGATGCATGTTGTCAGCGATGATGTACAAGTAGCTATTGGAGTTCAGGGACCCATCTAGTGGTACCAGCGGTTCCAGATCACACCAGAAAAACATCTCGCAGACAAGCACACTGCCACAGCCGGCCCGTATGGAGACGTCTCAGTAGCTGAGCCCATCTTACGGATTTATGATGTCAGATGCTGACTAAAAAAGAAAAACCACATAGCGCCGTGAATTTTTGGCCGTTGTGGTGTTAAGTTAACGCGCTCGGCTAGATATCGAGAGATTCGGGATTCAATTCCCCGACGGCGGCCGAATAACAATTTTTTCGGTTGCTGTGCGTTGCTCAACGTGGACGAAGCGTATCCGGGTTTTGGTTCTCGTGTGTCTGACGCCGTTACCACCATCACCCGTAACTTCTATGGAATAGAAACCTCGATTTGTCGGAGAAGGCAAACTTTTTCTCGCTCTCCAATTACGGTAGTCCCATGCGGACTCGTTGCTGTTGGACATGGGTTAACATGGGCGCCTTGAAGCAGCGTAGACTTCGGAGACGCATGCTTCACAAGGTTCTCTCTACTGATATCGGGGGCACGTACCTGGGTGTCCAGCTTTCATTTGCGTGTTCAATTGCTGCCCTGTTGCGCGTCGATTGCTTTTTACTAGTTGACGAGACGCCTTTCTTTCCTGCGTTCTATGACCTTTGGGGCTCCACAGTTATGACTTCGGGAAGTGTTCGGCGTGTCAGCGGTCTAGTCTTGGTACACCCTTACTACAACACCTCAACAGCCCACGACATTTGATCAAGCCAATGCTACCATTTTTTGGCACGATAGCTGATTATCATTCCTTTTTGAACGTCCGTTAAATCACTATCTCTGCCCATTGTGCTCATGTTGCGCAGTATCGCTCATCTGTCCTGGCCCGCCGTTTACATCTCCATGTAGTCGACCTTGGTACCTGCAGTCTGTGACGCTTCTGGGCGGGCACACGGTCATTCTGGAGGTGGTCATATTATTCTGATACGACCGTGTACACTGTACAATCTTACAGAATTAATGATAATAGTCAGTGTATTAGCTTGAAATGTTTTAATGTTTTAGCTAATGTACTTCGCGTTCTAATAATGAATGTTATACTACTTGAACTATTGTACTTTCCAAAAGGGAATGGAAACCACCACGGTATGTGAGCCTTTATACTCAACAAACGTCAGAAGTAATGATGTAGTTTATTTTGTTTTTCTTTTATGAGTTATTTATTCTCGAACGTTTATACGGTGACAGAAAAACCAATAATCCTTCCTTAAATAGTAGCGAAACATAATAATGAGTTTTGATTTCTTTTCTTCGAGGAGAGTCATAAAGCGATTATACTCATGGACATAAAAATAGAAAGCCATTTGCATAGACTAAAGTTCTTAAGGTGGATTCACTTAAAATCTTGCCTTGTATTTCCAAAGGGAAAACGTCTGTAGCCATTTTCTTCACAATTAAAGCGTTCCCAAGGATGAAAATTTGAACATCGATAAAAATAACTTTATATTATAGTCTAATATACTTAATATTTTCTAAAACTTAACCATAATTATATTAAAAATCAACAACTTTTCCTTTGGTGGTGTTGAGACCAGCAAATAGATGGCGCGGCCTATACATTGAGAACGTCAGTAGACAAACAAATGTTGGATTGCTCAATTATGGTTATATTTTAGAAACTATTACGTATAATAGGCTATAAAAGGTAGCTATTTCTATCGATGATCAAATTTTCATCCTTGGGAACGCATTAATTGTAAACAAAATGGCTACAGAAGTTAGCCCATTGAAAATAGAAGGCAAAGGTTTTAGGTGGATCCACCTTAATACCAATTATTTTCTTTGTGTATCGTCCGTTATGACAAACTATTTACAGTTTTTCAAACTGTTGTGAACTTACATAATAGTAAATGTTACCATGTCCAGGACTGACATCTTTACTTCTGTCTTTCTAAAACACAACATGTAATAGAACGCGTGTCCCACGGGGCTGTGCCAACCACAAAATACCCCTATATAAAGCGAACTTAACGGATGTCAGATATCCATGTGTCGTCCTGGCATTCCTTGCAGACGGGTGCTAAATAACCATGGTAACCATTACGGACACACACATACGTAAAGGTACGAAATATAACCCAGCGATAAGATGCATATACCAGTTCTGAAGATTAATTTATTTCTTTGCCAAATTACTTCCTGATCAAATATCTTAGGTCTAAAACATACATAACTGCCATGATTCGCATAAATATGAGCAACTTGAGCTAAAATTCAAGAGATTTATCCTGACCAAACGTAGGAGTCATGTGATCGAGGAAATTGATATAACAGAATAGCATGCAGCAACAATCACATAAACGATTTTTTTATACTTTCGAAGTATCCAGAGTACAGTCAATAAATTCTCGACGTTAGCATCAACATAATCTTACAATCTTTACATTCTCCCCTACGATGTTTGCTCTCGATGACATTTTATTTATTCTTTGACTCGCTGTCAGTGTTGCGGAAATGTACAAGGAAATCAGGTTAGTGATGAGCTGTTTAAAAGGAAAATCATTCTGAGAAGCAACACCGTTTACATAAGAACAGTAACTGAAAATGAAGGCTAAATTACAGATATACGACTCAAACTGAGGATTAAATACTGCACTTATTATAACAGAAGTGTCTGAAATTGCGTGAATGCCACTCAGTGGAATTGGTATTCTAAGCAAATATGTTAAGATGCTGAATGTTAGCATTTAGGTTAGTCTTGAATAATTTGCTTTCAACTTCTGGTAATCGCAGTTCAGTTCAGTGTAACTATCTCACTGGATAAAGCAATGTTGGAAACCAGTTCACAAGACTTTGACCCGGTTCCATTCCTGATCAGCATGCAAGCTAAGTTGAATTCCAGCCTAACAACCCGGACTTTGCTGACTCGTCCTTTTATCACTACATCTTCTCCGTGATCACCTGAGCTCCATTTCTCCCGAGTGTTAATAAGTTAGCAGTTGAGGCACAAAATCAGGCACGGTACTTCACACGTCTGATCTCTGCAGTCTGGGCGATCACGCTGGGTTGGTAACTGTCGCAGACCGCCAATCATTCCGCGTCTGTTGTTACACTTCTGAAAGTGGTATTGATGCTGCTGGGATAGAACTACATCTGGCATGCGTTACCTTATCTTCTGCTTCATCAGCATTAGAAAACATTTATGTCCGGAGTTGTCTCACTTTACGCTTTCTGAATGTACATGGGAGCTACGTATGTCCTTTTGCCTCGAACTCCCATTCAGCTTTGATGTAATGTTTTCTTTCAGGTGAGAAAACTGTGTACCTTCTTCGATCCAATTGCCTACCCTCTTACAAGCCCACAGTACTAAACAAGAAAGATTTTCGTTTGAAACGAGCACGTCTTTTGAATCGTGTCAGACTCAAAAAATATTTCAAAGTTATTCATAGTCAGTCGAAAACAATAAAAAATCAACCATATTTCTATAATCGAAAAAACATCCAGATATAAAGGCAGTTTCTTTCTTTCACTAGCGGCTGGAAAATATGCTATGAAAATCAACAAATTGGGCACAAAAAGTTTTTCTTTGCTGAAGGAAGGCATCAGATAAAAAGTGATTTTCAAATTGAGCAGGTGAAAGTACAAGTATAGAGAAAAGTGTGATACAATCATGAAAGAAATACGGGATTACGCCATATAATACAAATTTTGAAGATGACAATCCGATTTTTGGCGTAAATGTGACAAGGATGGTAAGTCAGATAATATCCGAAAACTTGAAAATTTTCATTGTCGTGGAGCGTGTAGTGGTTAGCATACCTAGGCGTTTTCTGGGAGACGCGGGTTCGAGTCCCGCTCCAGGACGATGAAAATTTTCAAGTTTTCGGATATTATCTGACTTACCATCCTTGTCCCATTTACGCCAAAAATCGGATTGTCATCTTCAAAATTTGTAGTGTGATACAAATTTACGACCCGTAGCAGAAGAATATTGAATAATGGAAAAGAAAAAAGTACGCGAAAAGTATTCTTCATGGCAAAAAAGCTGTTCTAAGAAAGAAGGATTTTTCAAATACGCCACCTCGAAACAGAGATCGCGAAAAATATGTTTCAACCTTTCTGCTCCCTAGTGGGAAAACTTTGCACTATTTAAAAAATAATATTCCCCATCTTTATTTTAGCGAATGGTGTATGGTAAAATCCGAAAATTTTCAATAGGATTTTTAGAAGCGAAGATATAGCATGAAACAGAAATACACACTAACATCACCTAGCGTCAGAACTGCAAACTGCGAAAATGGAAAAGTACAGGCAAAGTGTTCCATAAACTAAATTGTATACCGCTTTTGAATATTTTTTTAAATCTTACTTTTAGAAGCAGAGATATCGACAAAAGCATATTAAACCTTTGCGCCTCCTAGAGGTAACATTTTGCACTATTTTTGGTAGTAACCTATTGGAAATAAGTGTTATCGGACCGAATTCGACATTACCTGCATTTGATTGGCTCCCCCTTTATTTCCATATTTCCAACACCGGCAAGTAGCATTTGATTGGCTCCCCCTTTTATTTCCAATTTAGGCGAAGTTGTACATCAGAAAATCATCGTATTGCAAGGGCACATTTCAAGCTTCCCAGTGCAACAATAATTTTTCAAATCGGACTAATAGTTGTAGAGATATGGTGTCCACAAAAGGACGGACGCACAAACCGATAACATAAGCACGACCTTTTCTTTTTTCACAAAAGACGTGCTAAAAACTGGAACAATAAATGTTTTGAGTACTCTAAAGACAACAAGGTAAGGACGGGACGTCGGAAAACGGCAACGGTGAAACCGATGGGAAATGTTCAGACGCAGAAGATTAAATATGGTAAATTATTGGTTTACAATAATGTACTAGATGTTTGCAAGTGTAACATTTGCAATGCAAAAAACACCAGTGAATAAAGATGCGAATCCGTTTATTGGTGTAAATATGACATGGATGTTAAATCAGATAATATCCGAAAACTTGAAAATGTCGTGGTCCTGTAGCGGGAATCGAACACGCTTCTCCCGGATAGCGCCCGAGTATGCTAACCACTACACCACCCAGAACGATCAGGTTTCAAGTTTTCGATTCTGGGTCGTATAGTGGTTAGCATACTCGGGCGCTATCCGGGAGACGCGGATTCGATTCCCGCTCCAGGACGACGAAATTTTCAAGTTTTCGAATATTATCTGACTTAACATCCATGTCATATTTACACCAATAAACGGATTCACATCTTCCAAGTTTGTATAATACAATGGTGTAATCCCGTATTGCATTTATTAAAACTAGTGGAAATCAAGAAAAACTAGCTCGACATCCACAATTTGCATTGTGGATGTGCAATAAGATACTGACTGAATTGCGTTTATCACAGTCGAATAATAAGTAATATTAAAGGAATTTAATTGAATCTATTTCATGTTTTCATTTAATATTGAAATAATGGTCGCACTGTACTTTTTTTGCACTAAAATGACGCATAAGACATGCGAATATTAGACGAAAAATCACGGTACTGTCTGTCACCGGCCATCAACAGATGTAAATATCTTTCAAATGATATAAAAAAAACTCCAAACCCAAGGAAGAACAAGGGGTTTTTTATTCCAAAATTGTTTTTCACTCGGGCCAAAATTTTGCGGCACTGCTCACAAAAATCAATGGAATAGGTGTCGCATGTAAAGGGAATTTTAGGAGTGAGAACGAAGACTGAAGCAATTACTTTCTTGTGAACATATCTGAAAATCTAGTTCTATTTATTGGAGATATGAGTGCATATTTCTTATGTTAAAATGCGGTTTTGTTCATAGGATTAGATTTCCCAGTATCTGATGACACAGAGAGTTCGATGAAATCCTTTGAGGTTGTTTAAATAAAGAAGTTTGAAGATTAACTGTTCAGAAAAATGTTACCTTGGACTTTCATTTTCGCACACACACACACACAATCTTTTCTCACCGAAAAATATATTAAACAGAGATAATAATTCAGACAGACACTGATTATGAAAGAAATATGCACTCAGTATTTCACGATATCTGCTTAAGTAAATTTCTTTGTACTTTCGTCTGTTTTTGTTTGTTTGTTTTGTTTCTGTTTTTTTGTTGTTGTCGATAACAACCGGAACCTTGACGTCGGAAAATCCTCCACTCTTTTTTAACAAAAGTTTAGGCAACAGAGCTCTTACAGTTTCATAAAAAATAAATAAAAAGCTACTGAATAATTCTCACATTCTTAAGATAAGCCGCTTACTAACTGAGTTAATTTATTTTTCCTGCACATTCCTTCATCTGTAAAGGCATGGAGTTCGGCTTATCGTGCTATCATTTCGGCTTATCGTGCTATTCTGTGGAAACTACAGATGATGAAACATAGTGCAATGACACATTGGTGCAGAAAGAACGAAGTTAAACACTTTTTTTTTTGAATCGCTCAAACATTTGCTGAACGGATTGCTAGAAAGATATGCAACATGTTTTTTGTCTTCATTTTAGTCTTCCCGACTTCAGCGTAGAAGCATGTTTCCCCATAAATATGGATAACTTCTTTTCTGTTTAAGAATTTTGTTTCAATGATGATTCTATTTAGAATGCTTTTTGTAAAAAACGTACATGCTTGTAGTATCACATTGTCAGCCCGTTCCTTCGTCCTCCACTGAACATCATATCTTTTTAATTATTTGCCAGATTTAAAAAAACATATTTTTGCATCGGGAAGCTTTGATGTACGGTATACTTCAATTTAGCTTTCATTTTTAGTTGTCTTTCTCTATGTAAATTTTGAGTTCGTTCTCTGTTAGTGTTTTAACATTAACGTTATATTTCCTCACTCACTGAATCGTGAGGCCGATGAGAATTTTTCCAAGACTCACTTATTAACGAGGAAAAAGCGATTACTTCTATTTGGTGTTCCTGATCCACGTCTAGAGTTTGAATTAATTATCTATTCCCCTCCTAGTTATTTGTTCAGTTGCTGCTTTCCATATTATTAACGAAACTCACTTATTAACGTGGAAAGAGCGATGATTTCTGGTTGGTGTTCCTGATCCACGTCTAGAGTTTGAATTAATTATCCATTCCCCTCCTAGTTATTTGTTCAGTTGCTGCTTTCCATATTATTAACGAAACTCACTTATTAACGTGGAAAGAGTGATGATTTCTGGTTGGTGTTCCTGATCCACGTCTAGAGTTTGAATTAATTATCCATTCCCCTCCTAGTTATTTGTTCAGTTGCTGCTTTCCATATTATTAACGAAACTCACTTATTAACGTGGAAAGAGTGATGATTTCTGGTTGGTGTTCCTGATCCACGTCTAGAGTTTGAATTAATTATCCATTCCCCTCCTAGTTATTTGTTCAGTTGCTGCTTTCCATATTATTAACGAAACTCACTTATTAACGTGGAAAGAGTGATGATTTCTGGTTGGTGTTCCTGATCCACGTCGAGTGTTTGAATTAATTATCCATTCCCCTCCTAGTTATTTGTTCAGTTGCTGCTTTCCATATTATTAACGAAACTCACTTATTAACGTGGAAAGAGTGATGATTTCTGGTTGATGTTCCTGATCCACGTCGAGTGTTTGAATTAATTATCCATTCCCCTCCTAGTTATTTGTTCAGTTGCTGCTTTCCATATTATTAACGAAACTCACTTATTAACGTGGAAAGAGTGATGATTTCTGGTTGGTGTTCCTGATCCACGTCGAGTGTTTGAATTAATTATCCATTCCCCTCCTAGTTATTTGTTCAGTTGCTGCTTTCCATATTATTAACGAAACTCACTTATTAACGTGGAAAGAGTGATGATTTCTGGTTGGTGTTCCTGATCCACGTCGAGTGTTTGAATTAATTATCCATTCCCCTCCTAGTTATTTGTTCAGTTGCTACTTTCCATATTATTAACGAGGCTCACTTATTAACGTGGAAAGAGCGATGATTTCTGTTTGGTGTTACTGATCCACGTCTAGGGTTTGGATTAATTATCCATTCGCCTCCTAGTTATTTGTTCTGTTGCTGCTTTCCATCTTTGGTGAATTCTCAGCAATCTGCGAGGCTCCATAAAGCAATTTGTCATGTAGTTTGGCAGTTTATCACATGTTAGTCTGAAGAATTCGAGACCGCTGTGGTGCAGTGGTAGCATGTCCGGCGCGTAACTGGAAGACCCTGGGTTCGATTCCCGGTGGCGGCCGATGAGAATTTTTCCGAGACTCACTTATTAACGTGGAAAGAGCGATGCTTTCTGTTTGGTCAAGAGTAAATGACATGTATATGTTGGACAAGCCGAGAAGGAGATATAATGTATGGAGCTAGCAGACAAAACAAGCCGTAGTATCCGAGGAAGCCTTCTTACGCTGAAGCGGTCTGTTCTTGAAGTTTGCGTGTTTGATTAATATTATGAATTTCTTGTAAGAGTTCATTAATCTATTATCTCAAGTTAATAAGTTGTTGTTGGAACTATTGCTGTTGTTAAGATACTTACCTAAAAGTTCTTCATTAGTGAATTGCCTAAAGAGTTTTGGCTGAATAAAAGACGAACTTTGATTCAACTTCATTTGAGTGACTCCTGTTTCACTTAAAGTGAGTGAATAAGAAGAACAAACTTTACGTAGTGTTTCCTGAGATACATATACACGTTTTAAACATTGAGGAACACTACACACAAATTGTGATCGGAAATGTTCTGTGTATAATTTCTAATATTTTCCAAAGAACATTTTGCCACAAGGAGGCGAAAATTTATATTTCTGATTTCAACGTATTTGCAGCAATATCTGCTTTTTTGAAAATTACATTTAAATCATTCCTTTGTCGTCTAATACCGCTTCCTACAAAAGCCAGTTCAGCGAATTTTCTGTTTAACATAGTGCATATTGTATTCGCCAGAGTGTAGTAGATATACACTATAATGACAAAGGTCACCGGACACCTAGAAGAAAAACACAACATGACATTTATTGACAGTACGGTGGCGGTCCACCTTTGGCCTTACCGCATGCACTGACCCTTCGATACATGCTGTCGACAAAGCTTTGGAACACAGCGATAGGTATGCGTTATCACTCAGTACATAATGCTGCCGCTTTGGTTCACTTCTTATGGGGCGCTCTAATTCCTCCCATAGGTGCTCTATGTGATTAAGATCAGGGCTCTGTGCTGGCCAGTCCACACACGATGCAGTATTATCGTTAAACCACGTCGTAACAGTCTTTGCTTTATGGCTCGGTGCGTTATCTTGCTGGTACAAACAAGGCTCGGTTCTATAGTATTGCCACAGAGTGGTAGGGCATAACTGTCCAGAATATCAAGGTAGAAATGCTGGTTAACAGGTTTGTCCACGATAACCAATGAGCCGGGAACATACCACGGAAAACACCCCCACACTCGTTCACTGCCAGCTCCAAACTTGACCGTAGGAACTGTACACTAGGGTAAATAGCGTTCCCCATGCTGTCGCCGTACCCACACACGGCCATCAGACAGATGGATCGTGTATCTGGATTCATCAGTCCATAGGACCAGTTTCCATTGATCTACGGTTCACGATAAATGTTCTTTACACCATGCTAAACGACGAGTAGCATTCCGAGTGGATATGATAGGCTTATGAGCAGCTGCATGACCACGGTAACCCATGGAATGAAGTTCTTTGCGAACAGTACGTGTACATACCGAGGTTCCAGCATTTTTACTCACCTGCACACCGAAGTCTTCAGCAGTACTCCGTCGATTAGCTGTAACGACTCTCCTGAGGCTTCGACGTCATCTATCACCAATATTCTTTGGTCAGCCTGTACGTTTTGCTTCTTGAGGTACGCCATGTGTCTTCCTCGTATTTAGTACATCCAAAACAGTTGAACCGGGTATCTTTAAACGCCTCTCTGTTTCTCTCCTGGACAACCCACTAATATAACACCCAACAATCCTTCCTTTCTCAGAGGGAATTCTCTCCCGCCGCGACATTTTCACTCAACCTCACAGTGCAATATGATCGCCGTCAGGTGCAGGCTTGTTTTTGTACCGTTTGCGGCTGTACCGCGCAACTAAATAACGCAGCGGATCCGTTCATTTGCTTTTGAAGTGGTGTCCGGTGACTTTTGCTAATATAGTATATATCTTAGTTTCCTTTATATATTTGCTTTTAAGAGTCTGGTTTGAAAAAATTATTTCTTTGTACGAGAGCGACAAAGAAAGAACTTTAAACTAATATTTTAAGTTCATGAGTTTGCGAGGTTTGCCACTAGAGGGCATAATTTCACGTCCGTTCAAAGCGAATTCGCAAGAGTATATGCGCGTCTAAAATCCCGATTGAAAAACGTATTTTTTGGTCAAATACTATTAACGACGAGAATATTTTATGCGCATTTTCTGCCTAAAGCTATACGTTTCTCCATTATGCGGCGTAAATATTTAATATGTTTTTCTCGATAACACACTTTTCATAGGCTAACGGAAGCAAGTAGCTATTACATTTGTGGATGTTTAATCGATTGTGGAAATGGGAATGAGGTTTTTTTTGTTTCCTAATCCATTTACTATTTATAACTCTGGTCACACTGAGTTTTTAAATCACGCAAGTGTATTCTCTTTCGTGCTAAATTTTTAGATTTTCTAAAAATCTGCTTTGAAATATTTTTTTTCATTTCGGAAAGATTTGAAAGGACGTAGTCATTACTACCAAAAATTCAGTTTCAACCTTTTATTTTTGTTTTCAATTGATATCTCACTAATTTGATATAACCTGATTTTTTTCTTGACGGAGATATTTGTAAAAACGAAGTCATGTATTGCTAACAAATACAACTGTTTTTAAAAGTGGAACTAAGTGAAAATTATTCGGCTGTGCTTGACTTCATTGGCTGAAGATCGTAATACCAAGAACATTTTATGCATTAGACAAGACTTTATGCTACAGTTTTGTGATTAATAAATATAATAGGGGCATCCTGAAAGTAACGCCTCCTCCTTGATAACCTTCGAAATGTTGAAGTGTTTTTAATGAAACTGCACTATCATTTTCTGTGATATCATAACAATGTCGGAACAAAAATTTTTCAGAATCGGAAATAAAGATCATGAATGACAGAGAAAAACAGCGAGCCATAATTGAATTTCTAGACGTTTTAAAGCTTAATTCCTAGAAAAAGACGGATGTCAGGCTCCAGAAATCCATAGAAGATTCTGTGACGTGTCTGCCGCACGACATAAAGGCAAATAGCAGCGACAACGAACGTCCGCGTAGGTCAATTGGTAGAGCGACTTATTCCGGAATGAGGGGACCCGGGTTCGAGCCCCGGCGTGGACAAAAATGACAGAGAAATTTACCTCGTTATAATGGCGCCCGAGCTTTCCGGATGACCCGGCCATTCAAGATCTCGCAATGGTGTGATGTTCTTTCCACACCGCGAGAGAGGGAAAATAAGAGAATCCCTTCTTCAGCGCTTCGAAAAATAAATGTGTGTGACGTTGCATTCCACACACCAGTCGCATTCCACACACCAGATTGACTGGTGTGTGGAATGCAACGTCACACACATTTATTTTTCGAAGCGCTAAAGAAGGGAACACACCTTTCGTGGGGAACGTTTCAACCGTCTAGCTGTGAACTCATGGGCGAAACGACAGCCTCAGGAATTTTTTCAAAATGGAGTTTACCAATGGGTTCAAAGATGGCGGAAATGTATAGAAAGTGATGGATACTATTTTGAATAGGATAGCATTATTATCAATATGTCCAAATATTTTGGCCACCAAGTTTCAGATTTTTGCTGATACAAATAAAAATCTTATGAGGGACGAGGCATTACATTCAGGATATCATTTGGAATTATAAAAAAAAATTCAATAAATAAAAAAAACTTCAAAGTAGTTGTCCATTTCAGAAAACACAAGACGTGTTGTGTTGTGAAGCATTTACACACTCATTATAACATTATCGAAATGAACTGGCCGAAATCTCAAGCTTGATGACAACAGGGAGGTTGTGCACTTCTACAATGTTCTCAGCTATCTCTTTTGTTTTACATAATAAATAGATGGAGAAGTGTTTTTGTTGACTAATTAAAAAAAATATTTTTTTCTAAAACACTCAGTATGTGAAAACACAAGTTTTTCCGCGAAGGAAATCGAAACCACGCCCCCTCACTCAGGAGTAAGTTGCTCTCCCAACTAAGCTACACAAACGGAATGTACCGGTGCAGATTTGCTTGCCGTCTTGACACGTGATTCACATCTGCAGTACATTGCGTTATCTTCTTCTAATTGTTTTTTTTTCTTTTTTTTTTTTTTTTTGAAGAGCGGTAAGAATTATTCATTAATTCCAGACGATGTGTGGAACAAACATCACCCATTTTTCGAAGAACCCAACGGCCAGTGGATCCATTTTTACATTCGGGCGCCAACGTGAAAACACAAGTTTATCCGTGATGGAGATCGAATCCTCACTCCGGAATAAGTTGCTCTCCTAACTAAGCTACACTGACTGAATGTAACGCTGCAGATTTGTCGTCTTGACACGTGATTCACGTCTGTAGTACGTAAGAAGTGGACAAAACATTAGAGATAAGAGTGACGCGCAGTTAACATCAGCATTTTCTGCTCAGGGTAGAATAGTTGCAAACCGAACGCAGCAGATAAATAGACGGACAGCAGGGCTTCCCAACGGGGAATCGCAATCGACGAACATGGATAAACGTGGTGATCTGAGTGATATTGATTGTGGACGCATTGTGGACGCAATGGGTCATTCTGCCGCTGAAGTGGTAAGAAACCTAGGATTTCCGAAGGCAACTGTATCAAGGATATACCGTGAATATACCATCAATGAAGGTACCAGCGCCCAGAGAGCAACCGTTGGCCGACCACACTACCGTTGATGACGAGTGTCGACAGGTTCGTACAGACCAACAGCTTAGCAACAGCGGCGTAAATCACATCTAGGTTAACAATTGGAGACCCAAGCAACGTTAGCGAGGGAACGGTACGACACACGCTGGATACCCTGGGCTACACGAGCCGACGCCCCATCGTGTCCCACTTCTGGGTGCTCGTCATGGGAAATTACGCCTCACTTGTTGCTGGGAACGTCAAACCTCGACCTCTGCAGATGTGTGCCGCATCGTTTGGTCAGATGAATCCTGCTTTCAGCTGTACCGGGCTGACGGGAGGGTGTGGGTGTGGCGTCGACTGCAGGAGGCCATGCGCCGTCATGCTAGGTCTGCTGTGTTCAAGGAGGTGGAGGCTCTGTGGTGCTTTGAGGAGCCTTCTCATGGGGCACATTAAGACCCTTAATGTGTCTGGAGATGTCCTTAGCCGTTGCGTGCTACCAGCATGCGCTGGATGATCACCTATACGCTTTCATGGCTTTTGCGCATCCTACGGCCGATGGTTTGTTTGAGCAGGACAATGCGCCGCCACACAGGGCCACCATCATCCAGGCATAGATCCAGGAACACTCATCTGAGTTTGGAACTATCCAGTGGACTCCAAGGTCTCCGGATTTAAACCCTGTGGAAGCTTTCTGGGATGCCGTAGAGCAGAACATCAGATCCATGCATCCCAGACAGACGTCTTTAGCGGAGTTGTGGACATAGGTGCAAGAGGCATGGCTTGACCAAAGCTCAAAAAATCAACTGAAGCCCTCATATTCCCGTTGTCCACGTTCCTATGCACTTCCAAAGATACACAAGATTGGTGTCCCCTTTCGTCCCATAGTCAGAAATATAGGATCAGCTACACATAAGTAGGCCAAATTTCTATCTTCGAAACTATCGACTTTAACGACTTCTTCTAACACAACATCTGTAAAAAATTCCATTGATTTTGTCAATCGGCTAAGGCGACATCCATTCAACGATCAGTTCATGTTATCCTTCGATGTGAAATCCATGTTCACAAGTATCCCAGTGAATGGAGCTCTCCAAGCATTAAAATCAAGTCTCAAAGAACATCATTTCAGCCAACCGGAAATAGAAGAGTTTTTGAGTTTTTGAAGATAGTGGAAATTTGTATAAGCCAAAATGGTTTCCTTTTTCGTGAAAGATTTTTCCAACAGACAGAAGTCCTTGCAATAGGTAGCCCACTGTCACCTATTTTATGTGAAGTCTACATGTGCCACTTTGAAGACCAACTATTTCAGCTTGTTACATTTGACCTGTGGATTGGATATGTAGATGATACTTTTGTTCTCTGGAATGGCATGAACTCGGAAATACTAAATTAGTTGAACTTATCAATTCAATCGATCCTCATATACAGTTCACATCATCATCATCATCATCATTATCATCATTATCATTGTCAACCATTATCAATCCACTGCTGGACGAAGGTATCCCCAAGTTTCCTCCACAACGGTCCGTCTTGTGCCAGTCTCCTTCATGTCACTCCCGCATACTTTCGAATTTCATCCACCCATCTCCCATGTGGTCTTCTTCTGGGTCTTTTCCTTTTCTTTTGGAATCCAAACTAAAATTTCGGCAGTCCATCGATGGCCTGTCCTTCTGGCAGTATGTCCAGCCCATTGCCATTTCAGGGATTTAACTCTGATCATGATGTCTTCCACTCTTGTCATTTTTCGGATCCACGAGTTCCTCTTCTTATCTCTCCTGGTTACACCAAGCATACACCTCTCTATACTTTTTTTGAGTTGTCTGCAGGCTTTGTATGTGTCTTTTAGTTAAGGTCCACGTCTCTACACCATACGTAAGCACTGGAAGGATGCATTGATCAAACACTTTTCTTTTAAGACATAATGGCATATTGCTCTTGAAAATTATGCTGTTTCTTCCAAAAGCTCTCCAGGCAAGTTTTGTATGCAGATTAATTTCTTCATGAATGTGACTCTCACTTTATATATACTGTCCAAGATAAACGTACGTGTCTGTTATCTCCAGCTTTTCTCCATCAATCGATAAATCTTCATTTCTTGTAAAAGCATTGAACATCACTTTTGTCTTCTGAAAGTTCATTTTTAATACCACTTCTTCACTCTTGTCCGCAAGTTCCTGGATCATACTCTGCAGTTCTGATGGGGTAGTTGCAAAAATGACTACGTCATCAGCAAAACGAAGGTGGGTTAGATAATCCCCATTGATCTTTATCCCTTTGTTTTTCCCAGTTCAGTGATTGAAAGACATTTTTCAATGTGGCATTAAAGAGCTTCGGAGATATGGTGTCACCTTGTCTCACTCCTTTTCAAATTCTTATGTGTGTTGTATTTTCAAACAGCCGAATCTTTGCACTTGCATTTTCATAGATGTTATTAATAATATTAATGTATGCATCTTCAACACTGCAGGATTTCAGAGCCATTGTAACTGCTGATTGTTTTACCAAATCAAAGACTTTTTCATAATCGATAAAAGCCATGCACAATGGAAGTTCATATTCCCTCGCTCTTTGAATTAGTTCTCTCAGTACGTGGATACGATCTATTGTGCTGTAGCCACTCTTGAATCCAGCTTGTTCTCTCGGTTGTGCCATGTCCAGTGTTACCTTCAAGCGGTGTGAAAGAACTTTAGTGAAGATTTTATAAATCACTGATAGGAGGCTGATAGGTCTGTAGTTCCTGAGATCCTCAATGTCCCCTTTTTTATGTAGCAGGATCATTGTAGCGTTCTTCCAATCCTTAGGAATCTTCTCTTCATTAAGGCATCGAGTGAAAATTTAGGAGAGTACTGTTTCGATTTCTCCACTTGCTTCTTGTATGATGTCTACAGTAATTCCATCTTCTCCTGGAGCTTTTCCCCGCTTCATGTTCTTGATTGGATGTGCAACTCATGCTGGAAGGACTGGAAGAACTCTAGTACTGGTACCTTTCATGATGTCTGGAGTACATGTATCATCCCTTTTATATAATTTCGAGTAGAAATCTTTCACTCTTGTGAAATTTTCGCCTCTATTTCTTGTTACAGAACCATCTTCTTTTCTCAGTGCCATAATCTGTTTTCTTCCCTTACTGAGATGTCCCTTTGCTATCTTTAAGCTTTGGTTGTTTTCAATTGCTTTCCTAACTAGTTCACAGTTGAATTTTCTCACGTCTTCAGTGATACTTTTTCTTATTGTCTTGCATAGCTCTATATATTCCACTTTGGAAGTCACATCTTCTTTAGTTGTCTTCATCTCTCTTCTTTTTTGCATCAACATTTTGGTTTTTCCTGATAATTTGTTCACATGCAACTTGTTCTTAGACCCAGCTAATTTTGTTGCTGTTTCCATAAGAGCTTTGGTTACTTTTCTGTTAACTTCAGAGATGTCCACTTCTTCTGATGTTAGGCCTTCTAAAGCAGAGAACCTGTTCTTCAGTTCCAACTTGAAGGTATTATGGTGTTTTTTAAGGTTGGTTATGTCAATAGATTTTGTTTGTCTTATGAGCTTGCCACGTTCAAGTTTAGTGTTGAGGTGCTTCTTACATCTCACCAATCTATGGTCACAACCTGTGTTGAACTTGTTTAGCCCACTGCAGTCTTCTATGACGAATTTTTTGTTACACATAATAAAATCAATTTTACTTGTCGTCCCATTTGGATGTCTCCATGTCCATTTCCTGTGTGGCTTTTTCTTGAATTGGAGTTCAAGATGAAAAACCCTTCTGCCTCTGCAAACTCAACGAGAGTATTTCCACGCTGGTTTCTTATGCCGTGACCGAAATTACCTACTGAAGTTTCATTCTGTTGCCATTGCGCTAATTTTGCATTGAAATCTCCCATAGTTATCTTCAAGTGCTGCTTGCCTTTATTATTTAGATGACGAATTTCCTCATAAAATTCCTCAATTTCTTCTTCAGGATGACTTGTGGTGGGTGCATATGTTTGAATAATCTGAGCCTTGTATCTTCTCGAGAGTTGGATTACGAGTCGTGCAGCTCTGTCAGAGGAACTTTCAACTTCTACAATTTTGTCTTTCAGTTTTTTGTTTATTTTAAATCCAACACCACTAGTTCTGCCAGTATCTGTCCCACGATAGTAGAAGAGATGTCCACTTTTCAGTTCAATGAGATCTTCTCCTTTTCTCCTTACCTCACTCAGCCCGACGATGTCCCACTTGATCCTTTGCAGTTCCACTTCCAATTCAAGAAACCTTGAATCAGAAGATAGGGAGCGTCCATTATACGTAGCCAAAGTCATCATCAGATCGCAGCCTAGTCCGGTCATCCGGAGATTCTTAGCACCCTCTGCCTTCATGTCGCACTGGCCGCTGCCTTGGCCAGGTACATTCCAGCTGCCGGAGACTGAGGGCCAGGATTTAAGTTGTGGAGTCATTTGGGGGGGGGGGGGGGGGGTTGGCCATAACTCACCACGCTAGCCAAGCGGGTTGGTGAGTGTGTGATAGCATTTCCTCTAATCCCGATGGTATAGTTATACCGCTATTGGCGGTCGTCAGAGCCCCTTTAGTTGGAACAGGATGCACCACGAGAAGGCGGGGTTGGCATTTGTCAAGGAGAGGCTGTGATATTACGCATCACCTGACCTTACATCCCCAGTTCACATATGAGACTGAAAATGATGGCTGCTTGCCATTCCTTGATGTCCTTGAGTAACGCTCTGAAGGATCCTTTAGTACAACAGTTTATTGAAAACCATTTTCTGTTTCCTTACCCCTCATGCAAAATCAAATCATCCATGGAAACAAAAGATATCTGCCTCCTTTGCATACGTATATCGTGCAATACGTATCTGCTCAACTGAGGATTCCTTACCGAAAGAGCTTGATTTTCTTAAACGAATTGCAGCACACAGAGGATACAGCCCTTCCGTTATAGACAAAGCAGTCCAAAAATTTAGGAAACCAAAGCCTGCCTGCACGCTCATGCCTGTAGACCTCCCAATACGAAAGAATTGGGCAGTTATCCCATTTGTTCCTCAGATTTGCTTCGGAATTTCAAAAATCCTTTCAAAGTTGTTTTCAAACCCATAAACAAGATGGATTTTTGCGGATCAAAAGACTAATTCGAAGACTTAAACTACTGGGGAATTTATCAGATTTTCGCAAAGCAATTGGCTTTTTTTTTTTTTTTTTTTGTTTGGAGGTTTAACGACCACCGTGAGCAACTCAATGGGCTATAAGCAGTCGCCCGTCCCTAATTTAGGGTCACTGGTTCCAGGGAAGGGAGAGAGCCAGTGCCGTAAGACAAACACAACATCCATGCCTCACCGGGATTCGAACCCGGACCCCTTACGGACGAATGATCAGAGGCCAACGCCTTAGACCACTGCGCCACCGGGGCGGCAATTGGCTTTGCTTCCTCAGAACGAATGGAGGGTAAACATTCAAATCGCCGCCCCGGTGGCACAGTGGTCTAAGGCGCTGGCCTCTGATCATTCGTCCGTAAGGGGTCCGGGTTCGAATCCCGGTCTGGCATGGATGTTGTGTTTGTCTTACGGCACTGGCTCTCGCCCTTCCCTGGAACCAGTGACCCTAAATTAGGGACGGGCGACTGCTTATAGCCCATTGAGTTGCTCACGGTGGTCGTTAAAACTCCAATCAAAAAAAAAAAAAAAAAAAAAAAAACATTCAAATCATTGTGACATCTTCAGAATTCTGACGGTCACGGGTTTTGGTGAGTTGTTTCCACGCGCTTGAAAGAAATGGAGTCGACGTCATGTCGTTGACAAGCCGTGAATGTGGACTTTCATATAAAGGACATACCCGCAGGGCTTTAAGTTTCCGTGTGAAAGAACACAAGACCTATGTACGGAACTGTGAACTGAAGAAGTCGTCTATAGCTCAACATTGTCACGAAAATAACCATAAAGTTTTGTTTGGAAACGCTACGTTTATTGATAAACCGGACTCGACTGTCAAGCTTAATATATTAGAAGCTTTCCACATATACCGGAACTCGTCACGGCTTGTCAACGACATGACGTCGACTCCATTTCTTTCAAGCGCGTGGAAACAACTCACCAAAACCCGTGACCGTCAGAATTCTGAAGATATCACAATGATTTGAATGTTTACCCTCCATTCGTTCTAAGGAAGCAAAGCCAAACGCTTTGCGAAACTATAGTCGATGTATAATAAACATTTTATTGTGTGAAACGTTGTTATTATTATTCTATTATTCTGTAAAGTGGTGTATTTTAGCAGTAAATCAAAATATGTAATGGTAAAAATGATACACGACTTCTTCTAGATTATGATGCTAATGTATGTCTCTAAATTAACCAAACATAATGCCGGAAATGTTAGAAAGAAATGCGAAAAAGATAAATTAAAGACAAAAAAGTAATTAAACGAAGTCCAGGATCTTTTCCAATTGCCATTGTAATATTTCCAGTAGAGTCTAGAGAATAAAATTCGCTGCAGACGCAGCTTGCAAAATAATTTTACTAGGACTACACTACAGTTGTGCGAGAGTGGCGAAGATAGTTTTAACACCAGTACTTGCTTCCTTTTTTAGACAAATACACAATTTGGAGATTTAGTGGTGGAGATTATAGGATTCCTATTCAAGAAGCGCACAGTGTGCTTTCGGTAATATCGGTTAACAGCAACATTACCGGCATCAGATACTTCACATTCTTGTTTAAAAATCCCATTTTCGGTAGTTATAATCTCTCTATTCTAAAATAAAAAGTAACTACCGCTGCCGCCGCCGCTGTTTTAGAAATTTCGCAACACTCGCGCTTTGCTAGCTTGCAGCGCAAATAGTATTGAACACAAAAATATGAACTTTACATCGTTTATAGAGAATGGTTTGGTGAACATGCTGAAATAAACCGTTTTTCGATTCTGGTGATACTTCAAGAGCTATTGTATTTCAAAGTTAAGGTAAGCATAATAGTGCTATCTGCTCGCGTCCCGGACACACTAACAGCAACAGAGCCACAAAACTTTGTGCGCATGTATGACCATGGCCGATTTTTTGCCCCTGGTTCCCCTTTTTCTGAATTTCGATAAAATAAAATTTGTAAATTTAGGAAATTCTCTATTTCGCGACAGGTTCCATTTAAAAAAGCGGATATATGACAAACTATAAATAATAACGCATTGCAATTTCTACATCATAAATTCACAACTAACATCCTCTTTTAAAAAAAAATTAATAAAAAGAGTTTTCTGACTTTTAACCATTTTTGACGCAAAGGAAAGGAACGAACGGCTTCCTCTGTCTTCAGCGGTAACCACACAGAAAATATCTTGTCCCGTGACCTGCTGCCAAGCTAATGCAGCTCTTTGTAGCGCTCTCTTCTCACTGGGTGAAAGAACAGGCAAAAATCAAAGTGGTAATGACGCAATGCTCAATGACGTAGCGACGCTTTTAAAGTTCGGCGTTTTCAACCGGCATACGTGAATACCTATGTAAATATAGGCTTTCTTCTCGCGCTTTCCAAGCTCGCAACGCAAAACAGTATTGAACAGTTGGGAAAACATTTTCATTTCGTCAGATGGCATCACCGGGAAGAGACAGTCGAACACATTGGTCGGCAATTCTGACGAAATGATGTTTGCAAAGCTGTGAATTATTGCCATGTTTGTTTAATCATGCCACTTCGAAGGAAAATTAATTTTAAAAATTACACATCTGTTTTCTTCCCCGTCATTCTTAACGGGCTTTGACCTAGTACTGTAAAAAAAATCATGTATTTTTTCAGTCGTGTACCTTTGATTCAAAGTTGAGGAACACACCAGAAGGGTAGGCGAGAGTGGAAATCTCATAGAGGACATTCTTTTAATTAATTCCTAAACAGGCTAGCCATTGTTTTCCGGCTCATTCGGTCCCGGGATCTATCTTGCAATGTAAAATTCAGGATCGGGCTGATATACTTCGGGCTAGAACTCCTGCTCTAAACATTGACCTGAACTAAGCACTGGTAGTTAGTTACCTGTCCCACCGTAATCACCTATGAGTTGAAAACCTGCGATTTAAACGTTTTGGTTATTTGGAAAGAGAGGTGTCTGGTGCTTGCTAGAACGACAAACAGGATTTGGATCTCGGATCATAGACACTTTAATAACACTGGAACTTTTAACAGTGTCCGTGAACCGCCCGAAGTTTAGGAACGTATTATTGGCAATGACAGAATGTACTAATAATTTCCTTCAAATATTGTTTTGATTGCTTTGCTATTTACAGGGATTATGGTTAGCTGAAATTATTCTCTTATTTCTAGAATGACCAAATATTTTGATTTTTTCGTACGTGGAAGTAGCGTCATAAAAGCAGCGAAACAAATGCGTGTGTTGTTAGAGATTCGTATGAACTGCAGGATTTATTTATTAGCTTCCATTCAACACATGAAATCTCATGGCACCGAAACATTCCAAAATGTACTTCCTCAAGTGTACAATAACGAGGAACCACGAATGCCATTCAACTGGTGATGTTGAAAATTTAAATGGTTAGCGAACTGCGTTACGGGGATGATTAGATTGCGCTGGTTAGCAATAGGAAGAGAGTAAATCACATTTAGGGCAATGCATTATTCATAGGATACTTGTGGAGGTTCTCCTCGGCCGGTAGCGAAAGCAGATTAAAAGGCAGAAAATCTCGTTTGGATGGTAAAGCCTAATTCTCAAAGAGTTTATTGAACTACTGAGTACATAAAGACCGGCAGTGCGATTTCCGTTTTCTAGAAATGTGAGAGAGTTCAACGCAGGTTCAGGGTCTCGAAAAACGAGTACCGGAAACCACAAAAGACAAAACTAAAGCGACGTTCCTTCAACGGGCATTTTGAAATGAGATGAGCATTGTCTATTACTGTAAATAATTTACAGATCATTCGAGAATTCTGAGTATATCGTTTTTGTAACTTACATGTGCTAAGACTGCAACAGAGCACCTGTTTTATGCGATATTTGATATTATTCAGTTTAATCATGCTCAAAAGACAGAACAAGCGCGTCTCTGAATAATAATAGCATTACATTCTTAACGTATGCGCAAAAAATATCATAGGTCCGATGCTTCATTGGACCTATATTGAAATATTCTCGCTTTGTTTAAGAAAAATCGTGGTGAGGCATGTAAAACTTCATTTCTGTTTTGAAGGTTCAATTGACCAATATGTTGAAATGTATAGTTTGGCGTTAATTGAAAAATCGTGACGAGGCTTGGAAAACTTTATTCCTCTTGCAGATTCAATTGACCAATATGTTGAAATGTATAGTTTCGTGTTCATTGAAAAATCATGACGCGGCTTGGAAAACTTTATTCCTCTTGCAGGTTCAATTGACCAATATGTTGAAATGTATAGTTTGGCGTTCATTGAAAAATCATGATGAGTCTTGGAAAACTTTATTCCTCTTGCAGGTTCAATTTACCAATATGTTGAAATGTATAATTTGGTGTTCCATAGAAAATCGTCATGAGGCAAAGAAAACTTCATTCCTCTTTTGAAGGTTCAATTGACCAATATGTTGAAATGTATAATTTGGTGTTCCATGGAAAATCGTGATGAGGCATTGAAAATTTCATTCCTCTTGTAGATTCAATTGAATTGAGGTGAACAGGGTAGTCCAAAGTAATGGAAACTCCTCGCTGAAAACAGTGACTTTGATATGTGCTGTTTTTTGAGTAAAACGAACATATAGCTACAATTTTTTTGTAAAAAAGTGTTGCTCATGGTCTCAAGAGCCTGTGTGATTGCATTGTAAATCGGTGTTTGCATAATTTTGTTTCAGGTGAAGGCACAATGAGTGACTTGTCGGAGTTCCAAAGAGGGCAGATTCTAGGAGTCTGTCTGGTTGGTATGTTGGTAACCACAGTGGCACAGGTATTAGGGGTATCGAGAGGTACCGTGTCGAAGGTCATGAAAGCATAAGATGTTCGTGGCACAACGTGATCTGCGATATAAAACTGTGGAAGGAAAACCAAACTTACTGCGAGAGACAGGAGAACATTAAAGAGGATTGTGACCGCAAAGGAGGAAGACAACGCCGATGAAAGTGACTTTTGAGCTTAATGTACATCTCCAAAACCCAGTGTCGACCCATACGGTGCGAAAGGAATCATATAAGCACAATATTTATGGCAGAGCTGCGATTGCAAAACCTCTGGTGTCACAGGTGAGTATGAAACGGGGACTACAGTGGTGCCAGAAACATAAAACATTAACTGCGGTTAACTGGAAACAGGTCACGTTTTCAGATGAATCAAGTTTCTCACTGTTCCCCACTACAGGACGGGTTTACGTATGGAGAACCCCTGCATAAGCCTACAGCTCAGACTGTCTGCTTCCTACAGCAAAGCATGGGGGCGGTTCCTGAACGGTTTGGGCCATGATCTCGAGGTTTGCAGCAGGTCCCATTATCACCTTACACGGACGGATCACTAGCGGTGACAATGCCACTCTTTTGGCCTAGCATATGCATTCAATGGCGCAGACATTGTTTCCGTCAGGGGATTGCACATTTCAAGATGATAATGCCCCGATTCACAGAAGTCGAACTGTTTAATCATGGCTTGAGGAACATGAGAATGAAGTTGCACACCTACCCTGGCCTGCACAATGGTCTATGTTGGAAAACAGAGTGCGATCCCGTTATCCTCCTCCGGCGTCTCTCAAGGAATTTTAGCAGTTTCTTTAGGAAGAATGGTTCAACATACCACTTACCACCATCCAGGACATGTATGCGTCCATTCCAAGGAGGAATCAAACAGTTTTGAATGCCAAGGGTGCTCCCACACCATATTAGGTGCGTAACACCTATTGTTTCAAGGTGTTTCCATTATTTTGGACTACCTCTGTATAGTTTAGCGTTCGGTAAAAAATCTGATGAAGCACGGAAAACTTCATTCCTCTTGCAGGTTCAACTGACCAATATGTTGAAATGTATAGTTTGGTGTTCGATACAAAATCTGTATGGAACACGGAAAACTTCATTCCTCTTGCTGGTTCAGTAGACCAATATGTTGAAACGTATATTGACCAATATATTGAAACGTATAGTTCAATGCACAACAAGTCCCTTTTCACGGAAATACCTTCTTCAAGATATATGGTTCTTTTTCTATTTTGCAAGCTTCAATACATATGAAATCAGATTTTTTAAGGAAAATAGTAACAAATATGACTAGGTGTTCATATTTTTTATTCAAATATAGGAAAAATCAAAAATATAGTACGGGACAAATGCATGTAAATAAATAAACACACACACACATTGGCCAAAAGTTACTAACCTTATGTTAAAATACTTGCAGGCAGTAAACGTTAATACAGTATATGCGAATGTAAAACTCACATAGGATGATGACGTTTGTCTTGTCCTAAATAATGTACATAATTATTTTAAGGGCTTAACCCTTCAACCAGATGGAACGGTTAGCAAGGAAGGAAATCAGTTCTGACGAATATATTTGCGGTGTAAGAAGTAGGCCGAACTCGGCTGATACGAGTGAACCTGGGCAAAAGAAAGCGTTGCTTTCCCCTTAGCCTTTTTATTCAAAAACACTTTGTTTTACATATATTTTCTGGAGGCACTGGATGATAACATGTACATAAATTTCGTGACGGATTTATTTGAAAATTGTACAAAAGGTGAATAATTGCCTTAAACCAAGAGCAAGAGGGCGATGAATTTGAATGTCTGAAAACTCATACACCACAGGTAACCACTTGAGAGACATTCAATTATTATCGAATACATACCAACTGGTAAAATTGTTATTAAGGATTTAAACCCATTTACCCCGAAAAACCGCGGAATGTACACAAGTTTCCAATGACACTAAAATATGCCGGAAATCCAGTAAAAATGGAGTCAACAATGGATGCTGATACTGCATTCTTCGAACTTTAATACTAAGAATGAAAGCAAGTGTTACTCATGCTTACTAACGCTAAAAGCATTTTTGGTTAGTATCGGATGAAAAAAAAAATCAACAGAAAAATTATTCCTGATGTTCTGAGAAACACTTTTGCTCATTCAGTGAAATATTCTATTTTGTTATCATAAAATTATGAAATTCGTAGGACTATGTAGTGTGGAAGAAATATTCTTCTCATAGTGCGTGGGAAATAGGTCATGATAATTAACACAGCAATCAGACAACCCTGAATTGACTGTATTTACTGTTCTCAGGTAATATTAATCGCATCAGAAAACTCAGCATGCTCGAACGGTAATCGGAAAACCCGCTCCAGGGCGATGAAAATTTTCAAGTTTTCTTGTGTGACTGATATTACGTGAGAACAGTAAATACAGTCAATTCAGGGTTGTCCGATTGCTGTGTTAATTATCGTGACGAATTATCCACGTATTATGATAAAAATATTTCTTCCATGTATACTTGGACGACTGGTGATGTGCTTAACAACGCTAGATGGCAGCACAGTTTGCTTCGATTAAGAATGCGGTCGGACTATATTCCGATACTCTTAACACTCAGATACTTGCGACTTAACCGTCCTTGGTGATGTAACGGTTAGCATACTCGAACCGCAATCGGGAGATGCGGGTTCGATTCCCGCTGCAGGGCGATGACAATTTCTAAGTTTTCTGGTGTGGTTGATTCTTAGGACTTTTGCCACTTTTAGAATAAAGATTTGGATCTAAAAACGTTGACATGCGATTCTAGACACTGGATTTCTTATTTTATAAAACCATAACATTTGCCTGAAATTCGAAGAAAGAATTTCATTTTGCTCGTAAAGGTTTAAATATTTGCAAAACTTACCGAGTAACATCTTGATAATTGTTTACGAAATAATGTTTTTGGTGACTTTCCTGTAGTCCACCAAAAAATCGCTGAACTCTAATCCCTCTCAATTCAATGGTGAAAAGCTCGTCTTTTCTGACTCTAGTCCATTTCATATTTAATGGCAACATCCGTCTCTTGAAATTTCATTCAGTTGCAATGTCCTAAAACGTTGCTCTTCTAAAATGATAGGAATGGTTCCTGCTATACACTAAGGCTTTGTTTGAAATTTGGTTTGACCGCTCTTATAAAACTAGGAATTTCCGAAATATTAATTCTTTGGATGATTACTTGCTAAAAAAAGCGTTATAACAATGGCAAAAAACTTATGAAAGGAGAGAGAAAATACTTGAGTTACTCGCTTTTTTAACCATTGGTATGATGTCCGTGTCAAGGGGACTAGCACCATCTTCATCATGCCTTGGGTAATGGAGCAGAGAACAATCAACTAAAGCTAGCGCTAATCACCTGTCACAGGTTAATGATAGGTACTTCTGAGGTAGGTGAAAGGGGAGGAATTGTATTGCTTTAGCTTTCGTAAACCCAGCTCCTAAGGGAAACTATCTTTAAACTTTTGGA
Source organism: Macrothele yani (assembly GCA_039090855.1). Lineage (NCBI taxonomy): Eukaryota > Metazoa > Arthropoda > Arachnida > Araneae > Macrothelidae > Macrothele > Macrothele yani. Next base: position 69,714,488 of record CM077010.1, on the reverse strand, counting down.
CAGCATTTCCTTCAGCCACACCGGCTGCTTAAGGGGTAAGGGGTTAACGGCCACCGTGAGTAAATTTAAGGGCTACAAGCATTCACCTGTTCCTAAATTCTGCCCATTCGTTTCATGGAAAATAAAGAGAGAAACACCATGAGACAAACATAGCACTCGTGCCTTGTCCGGAACTTAAACCCGGACCAATTCAGACGACTATCATAATACAGAGTTTACACTATTGCAGAACCCAGACGGCAGAGCTTATTTGACTTCGTTAACTTCCATAAACATGTAAAAACCTGTGAACTCTCTTAATCGTCGCTCCAGCTACAGTTTCGTACACAAATCGACCTCGAAAAAGGTATAATTCTAGGTGCGCCTTTAGTTGGAGCCACGATAAACAGAACAAAATGGATTGGTGGTATCTCGAAAGCAGCCATTTCACTGAAGGAATCGGATATTGTGTACCCAAAGGGAATAAATGTAGCCGTAAAACTGGATGTAAACAGTCTGACAGGTGTAGTGTGACGGAGTTTGTACGGTGGTCATCCAGTGAGCTGCAACTGACTGCTGATCCCATCCAATGTAAAGAGTAGTCTATTTGGACTCAAATGATGAGTACATAGTTAAAGAAAGTGGGTATTGAAAGAAGTTTTCATAAGCCACTGTCTTACCAAAAAGCAGAAAATTCCTGTTAGAGTGAGGACAAGAACTCTGAGTAGACAGAATAGCAATAGGAGAAAGAGATGTGGTTAGATGAATCACGCGATGCAATGTTTTGCATTGATCTCCAGTAGGGAGTACTGCGAGAATATCATGGATTGACGGAACCTGCATGTCTTGCGAAATCAACCCAAGCATCTGATCATGTTATGGGAGATGCTGTATTTCTGCGGATGAGGTTTGCTGATACTAGTGGAATGGAAGATGACTTCCTGTGAGTACATGAGGATTGCAGCGGACCAACTGCATCTAACAATGTTACATTTTCCCCTCCATCATTGTGGGTAACAATTAAACTGTCCATCGTGCCAGAGTCGTGCAGAAGTGGAATGATGAACACAAGGAGGACTACCATCATCTCGCCAGGCATTCATAGTTCCCTGATCTGAATCATATTGAAAATGTGTGTGTTGCGATGGAAAGAACTGTTCGGCATTGCAGTTCTCTTCTGTCATCACTGAAAGTGTTACGCTATATTTTGATACAGGAATGGGTATCTTTGGATTAAAACGAACGAACCTTATAGACTCTATGCCGGATCGCGTACATTGTGTCATTTGCAGAAAAGGTGGACTTACACGACACTAAATATTTACTTAGTTTCTGGCCATTGTGTGTATATATATATATATATATATTTAATCACTAAAATCTTTGACGTTATTGAACTTTTTAATCAGTGCTTCTATATTCACTTCAACATACGCTATAATATCAAAAGTATTCGGACACCGCAATGTTTTGGGACAAATGGCTTTATTACTACAATTAATAGTTAGTTGCTCCCCGTTTTACTTGTATGACGATGGCAACACGTCGACGCATACAGTCAAATAATGTCCGACAGGTATCGTCGGGAATAGTGTCTCCATTCGTCCAGCAAAGCTGCTGCCAGAGTGAAAAGCGAAGATAGTCGTTGTGGTCGATTTCATATCTGCCGCTCTAATTCACACCTGAGGTGTTACACGGGATTAAGATCAGCACTCTAAGCAGGCCAGTCTAATAATTCCACCTCATTTTCAAGAAAGCTGTCCTGCAGTGTGGCAGGGACCTCGATCGCGTTGGAAGAGACAACTATCAATTCCATAATATTGCCGCGTTGTTCGTACGGCAGAAATATCCGAAATGTCGAGGTACACTTCAGAATTCATGGTTTGTGGTATAATAACCTACAGGCCGTGTTGCATTCACGAAAAACAACTGCATACCATGACGGAACCTACGCCGAAATTAACAATTGGAAGAACACAGCCCAATGAAAATCGTTCGCCGGGCTGTCACCGAACCCAAACACCCCCATCAGACTGGAAGAGTGAAAAACGTGACTCATCACTCCAAAAAAAAAAAACAGCTTTCCAGTCACCCACAGTTCAGGAATGACGAGAGACACACCACTCCAAACGGTGCTTGTATGGCTTGTGTGCCGGTGCTCTACCATAATATCCCGCTTTCTGCGGCTAGTTATGGTACTAACCGAGCCATTACAAGCATTTCGGCTAGTTATGGTACTAACCGAGCCATTACAAGCATTTCGGCTAGTTATGGTACTAACCGAGCCATTACAAGCATTTCCTATTTCAGCAGCGATGGAAACGACAGAGAAAGAACGGGATTACTTATCATTTCTCACCATAGCTCTTCTGTCACGTTCGGTCAGTTTGCGAGGCCATCCTGAACGTTTCTCTGCTTTAATTGCACCGTCCTGCTTCCATCTCTCCACGACATCACTTAAAGTCGATTTTGGTACGTTTAGTTGAGCTGCAATGTCCCGTATGGAAACGTTCGTCAAATGATATCCGATGACCAGCTTACGCTTGAAGTCGGAAAGTTCACGTCCACGCTATATATATCCGCTTCAAAGTAACTGATAACACGACTGAAAATTTCACCTTTATATATGTACCTCCCCACTCACAGCGCAACTTCTTGCGCAACCGCTCTTTGCACTTATGTAAATATTTAGCAGTGCTCGAATACTTTTGGTAATATAGTGTAGATGATAAAGTTGAATCAGCGAACCTGCTCATTCAGCGTCTTCGTGTGTTTTCCAGGTGAGAGGGTTTTGCAGTAATATTTTCCCTGAACATCAAAAAAGTTTTAAGAACACACTCTTCCAGAAAGTACCTTTATTAGTCGCAAGCTATATCCAGACGCTTTCGGTGAAGATGTATCTTTTCTCGGAGTTGCACTCTACAACATATAGCAGCAGCGATGAGTTAGAAAAGATAGCTTCAAAATTCTTGAGAAAATTCCGTTTTGAAAAATAAATAAGGATTAGAATTTAAAGTAAATTTTAATTAGCATAATAAACTTCACTGTGATTTATGATTTTTCCTCTCTCAAGTATTGATTTATTTATTTATAATATTTAGAAATTCCGTAATACATTCCAAAAATCGTTATAGTATTTAATTTCCCTTAAATTTTTAACTTTATTTTTCGAACTCATACTTCTGTCATAACTTAAAAAAATAATAATAATAAAAAAATACTGTAGTTAAAAATTGTATCATATGACCACAATACAATGATTGCGAATAGCAATCAATGCTAGTTGCGATAGAGTTACGTGCTGCAATTGAACTAGCTTACTTTTTGTCTGTGAAGCACACTAACTGCAAAGAAAAGCGTGTTGTAGCTCCCACAATGGAAAACATACAGTGTAAACAAAACGAAGCGATACGGCGGTTCTCTGATTCAAAACACGAAGAAAGGCGAATCGATCATGCACTCAGCCGATGAACAGGCACGTTTCTTTAAATGTTCCTGCGGCTTCATATGTGAGGCAGCAGTTCACTCGATAATTTATCTTCTGCTCTCGAATAGCCACAGAAGAGTTACAGTAACAAAATATCAAATGTTTGTAAAGAATTAAGCCACAGGTATCCAATAATCAGGCCCATTTTCGTGTAAAGTGTAATTTCAAACGGGAGAGAAAGAAGAGAGTTACAGATAGCCAGACAAGTGGTTTTACTGTCAAATTAATGGCTGAAACCGAAAACCGACTGCTGCTTTAGCGAGCCTAGAACACCAAACGCATGCTAAGCGGACGGACCTGGGTCAAGAACTCCACGCAAAAAGTAAGGTAAACCCTTTCCGCGCCTTCATTCCCCGCCCCACGACCTTACCTTGATGGCGACATAATCTTTCCTATCAGTCAGCTCCTCACATGCCCGACACGAAGGCGTCTTGAGAGTAAGGACTTTGAGACAAAAAACCTTTCTTTGAGGAAAAAGTAAGTACTTTGAGACTAAAAACCCGACACAAAGGCCTCCTGAGACTAAGAACCCGACACAAAGGCCTCTTGAGACTAAAAACCCGGCACAAAGACTTCTGGAGACTAAAGACTTTCTACCAGAACCCGACACAAAGGCCTCTTGAGACCAACGACTTCAGACTAAGAACCCGACACAGAATCCTCTTGAGACTAAGGTTTTTGAAATTAAGAACCCGACACAAATGCCTCTTGAGACTAAAAACTCGACAAAAGGCCTCTTGAGTCTAGCACTAAGGTGTGACGTAACGCGCAGAAAGAAAAAAACGTGCAACAATTATGCATGCAACGTCCGTTGTAATAAAGAGAGTGGGAAGTCAGAATTTGCTGAGAACATTTTGATTTCGTTATGAAACAAGTTAGCTCTCGCCGTACTAGTGGCAAGGATAATCTGAATGTGGAGTGGAAGGTATTGAGCATGTACTTTCCTGCATAATATACACTGAAGAGCAATTGAATTAGAGACAGCTGGCGTTATGCAAATGTCGCGCTGTGGACGGCCCTGTAAACGGAAACGACATGACGTATGCAGCGATCCGACAATATAAGGAGTGATGCGACGAAAATCAGTAAAAGTCGGACGGAGTATGGGTAAGACGAAGGACCTAAGCGCATTTAATCGTAGGCAAATTGTCGGTGCCCGACGAATGGGTCACTCCATCTCGGAAGTCGTGCAGGCACTGGGATTTTCGCGAGCCATTGAGTCACGGGTGCACCGTGAGTCCATCGAATCCGGTAGAACCATCCCTGCTAGGGCCAACTGCCGAGAACAACAGCGTGTGGATGAGCGGTCTCATCGTCGGTTAGCTCGCATTGTAACAGCGGATAGAGGGCCACAGTGCAAGAAATCACACGGCAATTTGACGCTGGTGCACAAAAACGTGTAAGCAGCCACAACATCCAGAGCCATCTCCTTGCTATGGGGTACAGAGGCCATCGTCCCACGAGGGTACCGCTGCTGACCGCACATCACAGGTTGCACAGAATAGCATGGGCGCGGGAACATCGTCACTGGACCCTAGACATGTGAGAAAATGTTGCCTGGGCTGATGAGTCGAGATTGACGTTGGTACATGCGGATGGCAGGATACGAGTACGGCGCACACCACATGAAGCTATGGATCTTCTTGCCAGCATGGTACTCTTCAAGCTGGTGGGGGTGGCATTCTCGTCTGGGGACTGCTTACGTGTACTGAAATGGGACCCCTGGTGCGTGTGACATCGTCTCTCACAGTTGAACGTTACCAGGATATTCTGGACGACCATTTGCTCCCGTTTGTGCGTCTTCAACATCCCACTGGAGACCTCATCCTGCAACAAGACAATACACCGTGCCATTGCTCCCGAATTGTATCCGAATGGTTGGATGAACACTCCACCGACGTGACCTCGCTTCCTTGGCCAGCTAGGTCACCTGACCTCAATCCCATCGAGCACATCTGGGATGAAATCGAAAGATATGTCCGAGGCTCTGACACCCCTTCATCAAATCTTCGTGAACTGTGGGAGCTTGTTCAGGGGTCGTGGATTTGTATGGCTTCCCAACGCTTTCGGTGTCTTGTCGAATCCATGCCGAGACGAATCGCCGGCGTCATCAGGTCGAAAGGTGGTGCTGCACGTTACTAGACATGTATCTCTAATTCAATTGCTCTTGAGTGTAGCTCCAGTCAAAAACCTTGAACTGGAACTTGAACTGGGACTTAAAAACTGCATATATGTTCTAAACGTTGTGCGTACGTACATTAAAGAAATGAAGATCTCAGTTTCGGTCGCATTTCTGATTCAAAACACGAAGAAATGCGAATCGATCATGCACTTTCTTTAAATATCTTTTGATTACGCGTCTATAAATGTTCCTGAAGCTTCTTCACAAGTGAGGCAGTAGTTCCTCGATAATTTAATTTCTGCTCTCGAATAGCCACAGGAAAGGGACAGTAACAAAATATCAAATATTTGTAAAGAATTAAGCCACAGATATCCAATCATCAGGCGCATTTTCCTACAAAATGTAATTTCAAGCGGGAGAGAAAGCAGAGAGTAACAGATAGACAAACAAGTTGTTTTACCACCAACCTAATGGCTGGAGCCAGAAACCGTCGGCTGATTTAGCGATCCCAGAACACCAAACGCATGCGCTAAGCGGACGGACTTGAGTCAAGAACTTCCCCACATGCTTGTACACTTGCATAAATTTTCTGCGGTAGCTTTAATAGACAGGAAACGGTCTTCTCGCCCCACGTCTTCCACAGGTGCAACAACTGGGCTCATCTTGTCCACATCTCCACTCAAAACTTGAATTACCCCTCACTCTGTCTTACTAGGCTTTGGAATGATACAGGTCGCGCTTTTAATGTTAAAGGATATCACTTCATTACGCATGCTAACCAACGCTGATTCTTTGCCTATATTGAACTGGTATCTACACTTTGGAGGAGCTTCTGGGACTGTATGACGTTAAACTCTCAATTTCCTTCTACAGGTGCGTTTTTATTGACCGATCCATGTGTAACTGCTGAATGTTGAAAAAGAAAAGATCAAATCGAGAAAATTAAATTCAAAAACTTGCACGATTTATGTTTCTCAAATCGGAAATTAAAGTAAGTAGAACAAGGAAGAGGGTCCCAATTTGAAGGCTAAACTGAGATTTTGGCATATGCAGAAAAATTTTAATTCCTTAACAAGTAGGGGAAACCATCAACTGCAATAAAATACAAATTCCCAGAAGTTTAGAAAAATATTATGAATATTCATTATGGGCAGCTTGATGATTTTTAATACGTTTAAACTGCTCCTTTGGATTATTTTAAAAGTACTTCTCCTAAAACTTGAGAAAGATGCTCCTAAATCTCGAAATAACCAGGACGACCGTTATATCTTCCTTTAATAGAAATGCATACCGTCTTATTTTGCATATCGAATTGATGAAATTGCGAGCTTCATTTTCTTGCTAAATGTCAATTATACATGGTGCTATCCGTCCAGATTCGGTCATCATTATTATTTTCTTTTCATTAAAATACCGTACTTACAGCGAAACAGTGACCAGCTTCCATTTCAATGTACTATATCTTAGCTAAATGTGAATCACGTACACATAGAAGCAAAGCTTGATAGGTTTTATGATGCTATAACGAAGTAAATTTCTCCGTCATTTTTTGGTCTACGCCGGGATTCAAACCCGAGACCGCTTATTCCGGAACAAGTCGCTCTACCAACTGAGCTACGCAGACGTTTTATTCTGATTCCTATCTGCCTTTATGTCGTGTGCGTCCTTCTGGCAGGTACGTCACATCTCCTGGTACGTTACATCATCTCCCCCTTATTATTTTTTTATTTTTTTCGAAGTGCTGCTCTTATTTTTCCTATCTCGCGGTGTGGAAATAACATCACACCAATGCGTGATTTTGAACGGTCGGGTCATCCGGATAGTTCGGGCGCCATTATAACGAAGTAAATTTCTCCGTCATTTTTGGTCTACGCCGGGATTCGAACCCGAGGCCGCTTATTCCGGAACAAGTAGCTCTACCAACTGAGCTACGCAGACGTTTTATTCTGATTCCTATCTGCCTTTATGTCGTGTGCGTCCTTCTGGCAGGTACGTCACATCTCCTGGTACGTTACAATGCCATTTTAAAGAAATATATTTTAAAACGTCTAAGCAAAAGCAGCCAATACTTTATAAATATTATGCTGCTTTATTTCATTCCTGACGCTGACGCTTTAGCTTAGCGGCAAAGTGGTCTTTTAGATCGCCATAAAATTGATCTTTTTTTGTGCTCCGACTACTTGTTTTTCTTTGTGCTTTTATTTATTTTTTTTTTTTTGAAAAGTTCTATTCCAGTGGTCCTGGAATAGAATGTGTGAGCTCGTTTTTGTGAAAAGGAGTGAAGCGTTTTAAAAACGCGTCATTTCTTTTAGATTTAAACACTCATGGGGGACAGTGAAATGCGCCCCTAATCAAAGTATGGTTTTAGTTGAGTTAAAATCTAGCCGTGCTTCTTGATGTAAGTACGGGAAATCTAGGAAAACATTTATCGTTTTTCAGCGGCAATTCTCCTTTTAATATGTAGAAATTCTACCACGAAAACATGTTGCGTTGTTGTCGTTCGCGCACCCTAGATACCAAATATTGTGTTCAACTCATACCCGAGAAAATGCTCTGCTTAAAATATCATATTCTTTCAAATATAAATTTTATATCACGAACTCCAGGAAGACGTCATTTATTTCATACAACGCTTAATTCACAGCAGTGAAAACCGGACTGCTTATGCTCTCAGGATAATAGGCTGGTATGTGATGTGTTTGCTAAGCCACAACCACTCTAGATCGATACTAACTTCAAGTGCTGATCTACATGATAATACCTGCAACCTCTCTTGGTGTTCAGTCTGCGAATAAAAAAACCCCACAAAATCATTAAGAGGAGAAGATGAGCTTGTTGCCTGGGGAAAGGTTTCTGTCAGGAAATGTCTGAGCTCGAATATTATTCAGTATTCCACAGATACCAGTTTCTTACCCTTCAAGATTCAAATTTTAGAATTAATAACATCAAATTTAATTGTAATAACTGAGTTTATATGTAACGCAAAGAAAACGTCTTGGAAACCTTCACGCAACGTCAGCTAAAATAAATGTTGCTTGTCAATTTATTTTTATTTTTTTTAATGAATTACGCCTTGTTAGAAGTGCGCTTGTTTATATAACTAATAAACATAAGAAACACAAGTTAGGATAAGAGTAGAACCGTGAATTATTTGCTTCAAAACTTATATCTCATTTGATATAGGTGATCAGTACAGAACGTATTTCTAAATTAAATATGCACGCGTGTGTTTCATACTGTGGCATGCCGCCCCGGTGGTGCAGTAGTTTAAGAGATGACCTCTGATCACTCGTCCGAAAGAGGTCCGGGTTCGAATCCCGGTGAGGCATGGAGGTTGTGTTTGTCTTATGACACTGGATATCTTCCTTCTCTGGAACCAGTGGCCCTAATTTAGAAATGGGCGACTGCCTTTAACCCATTGATTCGCGCACGGTGGTCGTTAAACCTCCAATAAAAACAAAAAGCTGTGGCAGTGATAACTTATCGAGAAATCGAGGTAAGCACTTCAAAATTCGGTAAACTGATTTTCATTGAATTTCAAGTCAATGTTTCCAAAGATGTAGCTTTCTAGAACGAAAAACATCTCCTATGGTACGTTGTTTTTACAAAGACATAAAAACGAACGAGACAACTGACAAAAGCCGTATGGAGCCTCGAACGCGTGTGCGGGCGCTGCCATTGGCGCCTACGAATCTACGTCACTCTGCGATGAATGCACTACTTCACGACCGGCCTTGAGTTTGATAACTTATTTTACCAAAGGTTCATAAAAGATTACAGACGATGTGTTTCTCAAACGAAATGTTTTACCTGCGATGAGTTCTCGCGAAGTTCTGATATCTGGAATAACTGTTGTATGAACGACATCTTCAGCATAACCCCCATAAAGAAATTCAGGAAGGCACGGTCTGGTAATCTCGTGGGGCATGGAATGGGGAAGATAGGATTGGTGCCATGGAATTGGGAGGATGAGATTGGGACCATTCCTGCTAATCTACACATTTTGTTTCCTCCAGCGTGAGGAGGGGAATTTAACGACCACGGTGAACAACATGGAGAGGTTCCCGATTTTGGGCCACTGATTCCAGGGAAAATCAGGAACTAGAACTCGTGTTCATTCGGACGAACGATCAGAAAACAGCACTTAGGCCACTACCAAAGCGAAGCGGCTTGACATCGAGTTTCACGAGCAACAAGTGCTACATGAGTGTATGCCCCATCTTGTTGAAAGATGGCAGTCTGTTACATGTCCTGTAGCTGGCAGATGGCGTTATTCATGAGCATATCCAGATACATATTTGCGGAAACCGTTTTCTTAGTGAAGAAAGGGCAAATTATCCGGCCACGCATTAGCCCACACCAGACACTGATCTTCAGATCGTCCCAAATATGCGTGCCTAGGACATAATGCTGTTGCAATCGCAAAATACGCAAATTACGTCTGTTGACTGTACCACTCAGATGGAACGTAGCTTCGCCTGAAAAGCAAATACATAGAAAAAGCCCTTATCCTGAGTCAATGAGAATGACATTAGCAATTGTTTCACGTTTTGAACGGTCATGCGGCTGCAGATCTTTAAGAATTTGTAACTTGTTGGCATGTAGGCTGCAAACAATTGTATATAACCTTGTGAACCGTGTACTTCGATATTTGTAGTTGGCATGAAGCTTGTCGCACCGTCTTCGGTGGTAACCGTGTAGAAGCAGTGTGAATGGTTTCCACGGTCTCACTGGGAAATGGTGGTCGACCAATGCTCGTTTCCCTTCCCACTGTTCCTGTTCCCAAGCATTTTGTGATCCACGACTTAATTGAATGCACATCAGATGGCTTCTTCCCATTCAAATAGAAGTCATCGCTCTTTCCACGTTTATAGGTGAGTCCCGGAAACATTCTCATCAGTTACGGGCCGGACATGAAATTCTCCAGACTCACATAAGACAAACTGTCGGGAGAATTTCGAGGCCGCCGTAGGGCAGTGGAAGCATGTCCGGCGCGTAACTGGTAGGCCCTTGGTTCGATACGCGGTGGCGGCCAATGAGAATTCTTTCGGATGGAAGTACTTCCAACTTGAATCTGTGAAGTGTCATTCTTCATGGAGTTTGCTCATTTAAAAACTCTGTAGGATAATACTGTTCAGTATTTTATTCGCCATCAGCATCCATTGAATCCGAGCATGGGTATGTGCTTGCTGTTCCAACTAAGAGATCATGAACATTCTCATTTAATTTGTCAACATCAGAGTTTTTGGAACACAGAATAGCTTTCTTTTTGCAAATGTTTTAAAAACAGAAATTTTCAAGTTTTCGTGTGTGCAAAATCTTCCCAAAGATATGATTTATATTTTTCGAACAATTCTTGTGTACTGGATGGTGAAACCAAGATAAGAATGTATGCAAATAAATCTCGTAGTTGTCGAGGCATGCTGCAAACTAATGTTTCGTCTAAGGTTTTCTCCCATATTTCATCACTCTTAATTAAACCTTTCTGCAATGCAGCTTCTTGGAAGGTATCATATAGAATTACATTGACTCTTCTTAGATCTGTATAGCTTTTCACTCCAGACACATGAAGTAGCAGTAGTCTCAAACAGTATCTTTCTGGATCATAGCCAAGGTCGACTGAATACATTCTTCCACTCACATTATCTCCACCATATTTTCGTTGGACCCATTGTCTTTCTTTTTGATCGAACATATGATGGCTTGGCATGTCGCTATATGAAATGGATTGCGCATCTTCATTGCCCTCATTTAGTTTGAACCATGCTGTCAGCATTGTATCACTCTGAGCTTTATAAACAGCTACATTTCGATCATTGTTTTAAACGCTCCGGATTAAAAGTAATGTTCTGTTCTTCAGGAAGGTGAACAGGTAAACTAACTATTGTATGAGATTGCTGATGCATATCATAACCAAGTATTCTCCACACTGCCTCAGGTGCGCTAACGTATCGGGAATCAACATGACTTTTTACTTCGTCGTATTTGGTGTTGTACTCTGTTATACGCACATTTGCACAGTAATGACCATTGTACACGTACTTGAAAAGGTATTTCACGCTTTTCACAGTAGCGTACACCTCTATATGAATGTGGCAATTGTACTCTAACAAAAGATAGGGATTATAAGGGACAATCCAGCTGTTATCAATAATTTCACCACGTACAGTTGTGGTTGCACCATTCTTTCTACGGCGATATAAAGGATACCCGCTTTTGTTAGCTACTGTTTCATTTTTGAAAGACTTCGGAAATTGCTTGGCATATTTGCCATCTTCCATACAGGACGAATTGTGTTTATTTAACAACACGATGCCGTGAACCATGTGTTTCGCAACAGTTGCATGCAAAACTGGTAAATGCTCTTTATCTGGTAGTTCTGCCGATATAATTTAGTCAGTGTTCTCAAGCAATGTTGGTTTGTCCTCTTCTTTCAAAATCAAGAGCATATGAGCATGGGGAAGCCCTCTTTATTGGAATTCGATTACACGAAGTTTGGCCACCGGATCTCCAAAAATATGCCTTGTGGTTATATCATCCATTAATTCTTTCAACTTTAATTAGGAGATTCTTGCAACTAAATCTGGACGGTTTTCGACAGATTGGCCGTTCAAGTTTTCAGTAATTTGTTCCCATTTCGTGTTGCAAGTCATTGTAAGGAAAAGATTAAGCTTAACATACTTTCTGACTATCGCCATTGTATCCTGATAATTTTGCACCATATTTCGTGGACTACCTTGAAATGAAGTTGGAAAAATAAGAGCTTTTCCAGGAAGAAACTCGTCTTCTCCAGCATTCTGAATTTGGTCCATCAGACCTTTATTCTTTTCGACACTTAACTGAGACTGATTTTGTCGCATGTAATTCAGTGTATTAGCTTCCATTTTACCATACCCATCAACATTGTATTGCTGCGTAAGCTTTCCTTCGCTTAATAATGGATTACATTCGTCACGGTTCGAAAGACGATATTGATAGTATTGCATTTGTGTAACCCTTGACCGTGGCTTTGTACATTGGTTAACAACACTTAGTAAAGACGTTGGTCTATGTTGTAATGGAATGTCAGTTGATCTTGTGACGTAACGCATCTCTGACATCATGTGATAATGATTTGGATCAGGTGACGTCACACCAGCAGTTGTGTTCTTTGTTGCTATGACAACAAAACAAAGTGATATACGCGTGAACTGTGCGCGTGTAGGTCTTGAGGTCACCTGCACGAAAACACGAAAAACTGATCGCGACGTCACAAACATTTATTTCTCGGTTGTTGCTATGACGACTTAAAAAGTGATCCAGGTCGTCGGCAACTTAGCCTTTTATATATGAGAATAATGCAGTATTAGTATGTCTATTCGATATATTCGACGTTAAGAGGATCTGTGCACAGACATGAAATCAGCTGCTAGCAATTGTTCGACGAATGTCTAGATATTGAGTGCCTCATTTTGTAAGTTCTTATCTGAAAGATTGAAGATGAGATTATGTTTCGGATGAGAGACCCCTACACAATTGTTAGGTTTTGGATATTAAAAAAAATAATATTAAATAAAAATTCTTATTGCGCTTTAAAAAGATAAGAGTGAGATGATGTGACGTATACTCTAATTTAACTTTCATTTTTAGTTCCTCTTTTAATGTAAATTTGAGTTCGTTCTCTTCAGCACCTTTCAATCTTAACGTGATATTTTCTCTCTCACATGAATACGGTTGGCTACAAAAAAGTATTGTTGTGGTGATAAGAACAAGACGAGAGATATATAATGACTAAGCAGCAGCTGTGTGTGTGGTGTGCGGATGAAACTAGCTGTGATATGTTTTTGGTGTCCTAGTATTCCGTTGTATAAAGCTTTGTCATTTCGTAAATAGACGAAGCATTGGTGTTGTCTAAAGTTGCTTAAAGTGAAATTGCCGTGGTGGACCAATAAAAGAAAAGTTTACGCAAGTGATTCTGTTTTTCGTCTATTCGTCTGGCCCTAAAAAGCCTTATGTGTCGTTAATTTAAAATGAGCTATCCGATGTAACAACTGCATCACATTTACACTTAATTTAACATTTCTTCAGGCGGACATTTGGAACTTAGCATAACAAAAATCTCGCATAACGTAAAGTGTTACGTTACAATTTGTTAACAGGATACAAAAAATTATGATTTGTATGATCTTGCGAAAAGCCACAATCAATACTAAAAGTTGCCGAAACTTCTTCGCCAATGTTATATATATATTTAAAAAATATAATACCTTTAAACTGAAAGCACTGAGTACAAACCATCTATCAGGAACCGACAAAGAACTCTTGTAGTTTTCTTTCAAAATATGTACTTAACTGCCAAACTTGAAAAGAAATGGAGGTAGGTTAGTTCATAATTAAAAATGCTTGGATAATCATTAGCGGAACATCCATCTTCGCCTCTGCGATAGATATAGAGAGCGAAAGAGAACATCGTAGTCAGGGCTACATAAACCTTCCCTTGGATTTCAGCTTTCTTTGAGTCAGTTGAGTGAGCTTGTTGTAATTACACGCACAGGACATGAGGAAAAGATGGACGCAGTCACGCAAATGGAGATTTTATCATAGAGTAAACGCAACACTCCTTTCAGTAAGTGTGCGTGTAAATGAATGATAGAAAGCTCGAAAGAAAGTTTTAAGGCAGCTGCTGTTTACTTTAGCGGTGAATGTTAAATCGCAAAATTAGTAGTTTCATACAGGATGTTAAATATTTATAGTAATACGTAATTACAGTAAACATACTGGTTTACGTTAGTATAGAAATATCTCAATTCTTTGAAGTGATATAGACATAAAGCTATTAATAGCTATTACTTAAAGCAGTGATTATGTTTTTTTAATGGCACACACACACGTATACACAACAGTAAAAATTTAGTTTTTTTATGAGCGTACATACACTACATGTCTTACAGTAATGCGATATCTACTGCATTATGCACTTCAGTTAAATCGGTCATTGCCTGACCCTTAAATCGTTTCCGTAAAATATGAAACAGTTTTCAAAACCTAAAAAAAAGAATTCAGAAATAGCGTATAAATGAACTGCAAAAAAAAAAAAATTAAACATTTACGAATGAAAATACAGCATATACACTGTATTGACCAAAGTCACTTGACGTCCCTTCAAAAGCAAATTTACTCATCCGCTGCGTTGATTAGATTCGCGGTACAGCTGGGAACGGTATAAAAACAAGCCTGCAGCTGGCGGGAGAGAACTGACTTTGAGAAAGGAAAGATTGTGATATGTTATATTAGTGGGTTGTCCACAGAGGAAACCGAGAGGCGTTTAAACATACCCAAGTCAACTGTTTTGGATGTACTGAATAAGTGGAAGACACATGGCGTGCCTGAAGCAGCAAAACGTACCGGCTGACCAAAGAAAATCAGTGGTAGAGGTCGTCGAAGCCTCAAAAGAGTAGTTACAGCGAATCGACGGAGACCTGCACAAGACCTAAGTGTACAGGTGAGTAAAAATGCTGGAACCTCGGTATGTATACGTACCATTCACAGAGAACTTCATTCCATGGTTTACCATGGTCGTTCGGCTGCTCATAAACCTTTCATCTCCACTCCGAATGCTAGTCGTTGTTTAGCATGGTGTAAAGAACATTTATCATGGACTGTAGATCAATGGAAACGAGTCCTATGACTGATGAATCCAGATACACAATCCATCAATCTGATGGACGTGTGTGGGTATGGTGGCAGCCGTTGGAACGCTATTTTCTACAGTGTACTGTTCCTACGGTCAAGTTTGGAGCTGGTAGCGTACTCGTGTGGGGGCGTTTTTCGTAGTATGGTCCCGGCCCATTAGTTATCGTGGACAAACCTGTTAACCAGCACGTCTACCTCGATATTCTGGACAATTATGGCCTACCAACTCTGTGGCAATATTATGGAACCGAACCTTGTTGGTACCAGCAGGATAATGCACATATCGTATGTGGACTGGCCAGCACAGAGCCTTGATCGTAATCTAATGGAGCACCTATGGGATGAATTAGAGCGCCGCATAAGAAGTTGGGAACCAAGTCCTACTAGTAAGCAACAGTTAGCGGCAGCATTGTGTACTGAATGGAAGCGCATACTTACCGCTGTGTTCCAAAACCTTGTCGAAAGCATGTCTTGAAGGGTCAGTGCATGCATCAAGGCCAAAGGTGGACCTTCACCGTACTAATATATGTCAATAAATGCCATGCTGTTTTTATCTTCTAGATGCCCGGTGACCTTTGTCAATATAGTGTATTTTACAGTGTAGTGTGTACTCAAACGGTGCAAAATCGTCGTCAAATGTGAACCTGGTTCAACAGCACATGTCATGGAATATATTAATGGCAGCATATACTTTTCACAGACGAAAGCAGTTTAGGTCTTTATCCTGATAATCGACGAGGACACGTGTGGTGGAGATCCGGCACACGCTATTACACTGTAGCAGCCCATCCTCTCGTACTAGCCGTATTCAGTTCTGGTCTGGGCAGGAGTGTGTTTAACAGCCGTACTTTCTTGTATGTTTGTCAAGACAACATGAATGTACCGAAACGAGGTCATTGTGCCCATTGTGGCACTGTTTCATGCTGCTATTGAACTTGCATTCCGTTTTCTTGATGACAATGTAACTACTCACGGTGCCTGGAGCATTTTTCAGGAACTGTGAAATCATGAGATTGAATCTTTACAGCAAACATCTGGGATTCCGGACCTGAATTCTATTGAGGTTATTTCGAACGCTGTATAGCAAAGTCTGGATAACCACGTTCCATACCCTAGTACACTGGCTGACCTCCGTAACGTGTCGCCTGTAATATGGCACGAGCTGTGCCATACATTCATCAATAATGTCATTGCAAGTATGCCTCGTAAGTTTTAAGTAGAGATGTGATGTTCCTGGGTACCGATAACCAGAGGTATGGACATTCCCTGAAATTAGCATTTTATCTACATCGCAGTGTTACTTTGTTGTGTGTAGAAATTGCACAATAAATTGTTTTTTTAAACGCACTCTGAATGGTTTGTGTTAGGAAACCTCAGTGGTGTTATTTTAAATGCGTGTTACTTGAGTCAGATAGATACATCCTTCATTTTATGTAATATCCAAAACATTTGGTAACTAGTGTATAAGTAGCGATAGAGAGAAAAGCAGAGTTACTCATTGGAGTTCCCATGGGGAAGTTTCCAAGGGGGAAGTTTTTATAGAATCTTCTTTCTAATAGATTTTATAGAATCTTCCATCTAATAGTTTTTATAGAATATTCTTTCTAATAGATTTTATAGAATCTTCGTTCTAATAGTTTTTATAGAATCTTCCTTCTAATAGATTTTATAGAATCTTCCATCTAATAGTTTTTTATAGAATCTTGGTTTTAATAGTTTTTATAGAATTTTCTTTGTAATAGATTTTACAGAATCTTCGTTCTAATAGTTTTTATAGAATCTTCGTTCTAATAGTTTTATAGAATCTTGGTTCTAATAGCTTTTATAGAATCTTCGTTCTAATAGTTTTTATAGAATCTTCGTTCTAATAGTTTTTATATAATCTTCGTTCTAATAGTTTTTATATAATCTTCGTTCTAATAATTTTTATAGAATCTTCGTTCTAATAGTTCAGGCTTTCATATGGACAAATTATTTTTCCTAATAGGTGCAGAAATATAGTACCCACAGACAGACGGACGGACGCAGGGTTCATATGATCGTAATCTTTTCCAAAAGACCCTAAAAACGTCGTCTCGCTCAGCTTCTCCAAATAATCTAAAACACGTATAAACAGTATCTGTGTTTGTAAAAAAGCAAGATGGTTACCATGTTTTAGCTCATAGCAACGCGGAAAACAGCTCCATTCTCCCATATGTATACCAGCAAGACAACTGTATAGAACACAGAATGAGCTGTCTGTTGTCAAAATAATTTTAATGGGATTTTTTGACGTACTTCACACTACTCCATCTGGTAGTTGGACGGACCATTATGGTACTGTGGGTGAATAATGAGTTATTATGCTTGTTCGGCTATCTGATGAGAAAGCCAAATAACAATAAAACGGTATCGATGAATTAGAAAGGCAGCAGCTCTGCCAGTTCTCTCCAAGGATTGTCGACTGGGAGCAACAAAACAACCCTCCGGATGAAGCGAAGCATATTTATTGCTCAATATGTGTCCAGGGGAGACGTCGATTAGAGCCTTTCGAGCATCGCCCAAAGCGATATCCTCTTTCTGTGGCTTCTCTTTACAGAGTAGAAGTTAGGGAGAAACTTCCCAATCTGCAAGACATGAATGCAGGTCACTGACCTCTAATCGAATTTTCAAGATCGGAGCACGATGATTCTGGTGCGTCACTAATCAAATTTAGGAACATGTTTCTCACGTCGATTCTTAGCCCGTGCCCGCTGCAGAACGCCAGGTAAGCAACACGTTGGATTATGTTGCGCAAGATGTTAATGCCAGAATCTCGTGAACTTATGTGAAGTAAGGCACAAACTTCTAAGGAAAGGCTTTGATGCGAGAATGGGATGAGTAAATTCATGAAGGAATACCGTGTGATCTCTTCCAAAGGTTACTTTGAAATGCACTTTTAGAGAAGTTTTGCCCTCGGAGAGAGAAAACTAAGGGCTTCCAGAAGAAGCACGGGATATGCCTCATATGGCATGCTACGCAGCGAAGAGCTAAAACATTATGACCAGTGCATTTTCATGCAAATCGAAGCAATTTCAGGTAAACTACAGAGCGTGTGAGCTGATGAAACGGTGTAAGTAACACTTGATGATGAGCTCTGTTATTCAGTGTTATTCTTGTTCTTCAGTTGGGAGAAGCAGCGTGCTTAAGCGAGTTTGGCAAAGGCCAGATTGCAATGGCCAGACGACTGGGTCAGAGAATATCCGAGACGGCAAGGCTTGTCGGGTGCCCAAGGTCAGACGTGGTTAGTACCTTCAAAAAGTGGTTCCAGGAGAAGAAAACCACGAACATCCGGCAAAGTATGGGGCTGACCACGGCTCATCAATGATAGAGGTGAATGAAAGCTGTCCCGTGTGGTACGAGCCAGCAGAAGGTATATTGTGGTGCAACGTGCCGGTGATTTGAATACTGGTTACAGGAGCAATTTGTCACAACACACAGTACATTGAACCCTGCTAAAAATAGGTCTGCGTAGCAACAGGCAGCTCCGTGTGTCAACGCAAACCTCAGTTCACCGTCGGAAGAACATGCAGAGGACACACGAGCATCAAAACGCGACCTTGAATGAGTGGCAGAAGGTAGTTTGGTTCGAATAATATCGTTTCCTTTTGCCCTATATAGACGGCGGGTTGAGCGTGCGTCGTTTACCTAAGGAAGCGTTGGCACTAGAATGTACCGCGGGGTGAAAACAAGCCGGTAAGGGAAGTGTAAAACTTGGGCAATATTCTACTGGAAAACCCTGGGTCAAGTCATTCATGTGCAGGAAACTATGACTTTAACCACCTTCCTAAACATCATTGCAGACCAGGTACATCCTTTCATGACAACGGTATTCTCCTCTAGTAGTACCTACATTCAGAAGAATAATGCACGATACCACACAGACTGGGTTGTTGGAGAGTGGTTTGTGGAATATAAGGAAGACGTACAGATGTTGCCGCAGACATTCCCCCAGACATCAATCCAATGGAGCATCTGTGGTTTGTGTTGGAATACTAAATACGAACTGCGGCGGCTCAACCACGCAAGTAACAAGATTAAAAGGATATACTAGTAACGTGTTGGTCCCAGATACCACAAGACACCTTTCGAAGTCTTGTAGCGCCTATACATCGCAGGGTGATAGCTCTTTTGGCGGCACGTAGAGGACAAGCACCTTATTAAACAGGTGTACATACTATTTTGGCTCTTGGTTTTAGCCTCAGGCTATGAAGCTCCTCTGGATGTGTGCTGACATGTTTTATAGGTTTCCAGATGTTCTGGAAAATCTGCAATGGAACTCTTCAAATGTGTTCATGAAGAAGTCCAGTTCTCTCTTATTGCAAATAGTACTAGGCTTAGTAATACCAGCGACACATTTTCAGAGGTAATAGTGAATTTCTGTATGAGTGGGCATTTTAATTTCAACACCTTCATCTCCTGCTTCCGCAGTGTTCCGGAAGATATCGCTTAAAAACCGTGATCTTTGTTACCCCTCCTTACGTTAAATTGTAAGACATGTCTAAGAACTGCAGAAGAGTAACTTATAGCTACGTAGTCATTAACTGCGATCCAAGCAAAAAAACTATCTTGTCAGAAAGACGGATAAATGTGATCGCCAAATGTTGTCTAAAACGTTTGTCGCATTTCAAACCTAATCACTTCTCGGAACAACTGATGTTGTCCTCTTGGAATGAACGCAAAGCAAATAAATCAAGATGTGTTCTTTTTTCACTTAACGAAAACAAAATGTCTCCACTTTAGTGTGCCGTAGGGCTGCTCTTTAAAGTCAAGATTTATAGGTCAAATTAGACGATGATATGAAATGAAACCGTTGTTTCTAGTTTCACCTGTTCCATCCCTAAAGTTACGGCAAAATGCAAACCAGCTCTCTTCTTTTTATGTAGTATGTTCATTCTGTAGCTGTACATTACTTGTAAAGAATAATAAACATAATAATTTAAATTATGCGAATTTCATACAAGGTGGCTAGGAAAAATATAAAACAAGTCAATATCTCGAGAAGTATGATAGCTAGCGTTTGACGTTTTGCATAGGACTGTTCTACTGAGCTCCATGATGAAATAACGGTGGAACCCCCATCTCAGGGGAAGATAAGTGGGGGTATCTTTCCCCGCTTTGGAGATAAGACTACAAAGTCAGTTACAAAGTTGTACAGCGTGGTAAAAACAGGCCGTAATGAGCTTTTCCCGAAACAACGGATGAAAAGTACCCCGAATCCCTATCCCCAACAGCTTAATATAAACACCAAGAAGTAACACCGGAGAATTCATAAATTCATACTATCGAACAACATGTAATTTAATACACTAACTTCTGAGTTTACCGAGTACAGATTTGAATTTACATATTTGCGTACCCACAGTGTCCACCATCAGTAACTATGCACACCTACATGTCTTCATCTAGCCGCCTCTGTATGCTGTACAACACATCCTCAACACTGGGATTTGCAGTTGTGGTCCGCTCTTGAAGATCTTGTACATTAAACTGTGGTGTAATAGAGACTTGCGAGTTCTTGTACCTCCAAATGAAATATTCCAGAGACGATAGTCTGGTGACCTTCGGGGCTATGCCATTGGGTCTTGGTTTCTTAACCAGAGGTGATAAAAAAGACCACCGAACCCTGAGTTACTTGTACACTTTCATACATTGGGGTCCGGTCGCGTCGTGGTACCACATATTGTTAAACAGCTGTAATGCCAAATTGCCGAAGAAATTTGCTACAGCTGTTGTTATTAGATGAAAATATCGTTCAGCATTCAGATGGTGACGGTACAAAAATGGCCCTACTAACTGGTCACTGTACTGACCACATCGAACGTTGAAACCCACTTGATTTGATGATACACGCTCCTTGTCCAGAACAAATTGCCCTGTAGCCTCTGGTGCTCATTATATCTGTTTACTACACCCGCCATCGTGTGTGAACTGCGATTACAACTACAACATGATGACTGGAGGGCGCACGTGTGATGGACAAAAAGAGACTGTCAATGCCAACTGTCCAGTCGTCATGTTACAGGCAAGCGGAGGCGGTAAAATTTCTAGGGCTTGTTTATGTCTGTCACCTTTTAACCTCTGTTACTTACTAAGACAACTATCACTTCCCAAGACTATGTTAACGTGCTCGACTAACAGTTACTTCTGCACATCAGTATCCATTTACCAAAGCAGGATGCCTTCTTTCAACAAGATAACCCGCGATCTCCTCACTCCCGTTTGCCAAAGGACTGCTTGGAGGAACAATCCTATGAATTCGCAACGCTGAAATTTCCTTCTCGCTTTCCGTATTTGAACCAAACTGAGCAGAGGATGTTTTCTTTTAACAATACAATGTTCCATCTCAGTGCTTTTTTTTGCCAAAGGACTGGTTGGAGGAGCATTGCAGTGACTTAGCAACCTTCGAATGGCCCTCTCACTCCCCGAATTTGAACCCAATCGAGCAGAGGATGCCTTCATTCAGCAATACAATGCTCTGTTTCATTGCCGTGGTTTTGCAAATGACTGGTTGGAGGAGCACTCCAGTGAATTTGCAACCTTCGAATGTCTTCTAACTCTCCGAATTTGAACATATTTGTGTATTTATGGGACAATGTGGAGGGTTGCATTCCTACCGAAAATCCACCACCGGCCATTTGCATCAATGTATGAACATTTTCCCTGGAGTCATGGATTCTAGTATCACCCGAATGCTTCAAATACCTAGTAATCTCCATACCACGAGGCGTTGCTGCTTTTATGAGGGCGAAAAGTGTGTGACTCATAGTTTACACTATGAAGCCGAGTAAGTTTATGCCCTTCGCATATATGTTTCTCTTTGTTACTAGAGCTATGTTTCGACTGCAACTTTTACTTGTTTATTTGTGATGGAACAACGTTTTTTTCTGGTGTTTCTTGAACAGTGGATGTGGTGAATCTCTATGGGCTGGATCTCATCTATTCAATTCGTGCCGTGTTAGTATTTGCTGGGAAGCTTACGGATGCCAAACGCGATTGTCGTCAGTTGCAGTAACCCTACCAGCCGCACACCTTTAACATAATTCGATAACATGTTGATGCAACATTAAACATGCACTTCAATAAGCGTCAATCGATTTGAGCCGACGAAACTTTTCATACGTACAAAAGAAACTGCATCTTGGACCTCCTTGCAAGATTAATGTTTCACCACAATCGGAATTTGAACTTCCGCGATACTGCTGTAACGGGCGCATGCCTCTTTAGACCGCTTCATACCATATACTCGCACGGCTGTTAGACTTCCTACATATGTTCTAATTGAAATGATTCCAATTGTAACCTCAATTTTTGATTTCCACACTGGATCATAGCATCTATTCACACCGCTTTTAGACTTCCTACATACACTACATTGAAAAGAGTCACCGAACACCCCTTCAAAATCAAATGAACGGATCCAATGCGTTCGTAAGATGCGCGGTACAGCTCCAAACGGTATTAAAACAAGCCTGCAGCTGACCGCGAGCATATCACACTATGAGGTTGAGTGAAAATGTCAAGGCAGGAAAGAACTGACCTTGAGAAAGGAAAGATTGTTGGGTGTTATATTAGTGGGTTGTCCATAAGAGAAACCGCCGCCCCGGTGGCGCAGTGATCTAAGGCGCTGGCCTATGATCATTCGTCCGTAAGGGGTCCGGGTTCGAATCCCGGTGAGGCATGGATGTTGTGTTTGTCTTACGGTACTGGCTCTCTCCCTTCCCTGGAACCAGTGACCCTAGATTAGGGACGGGCGACTGCTTATAGCCCATTGAGTTGCTCACGGTGGTCGTTAAACCTCCAATCAAAAAAAAAAAAAAAAAAAAAAATAAGAGAAACCCATAGGAGTTTAAACATACCCAAGACAACTGTTTTGGATGTACTGAATAAGTGGAAGACACATAGCGTGCCTGAAGCAGCAAAACGTACGGTCAGACCAAAGAAAATCAGTGATAGATGACGTCGAAGCCTCAGGAGAGTCGTTACAGCTAATCGACGGAGCACTGCACAAGACCTCAGTGTACTGGTGAGTAAAAATGCTGGAACCTCGGTATGTACATGTACCATTCGCATAGAATTTCATTCCATAAGTTACTGTGGTCGTGCGGCTGCTCATAAGCTTTTAATCTCCACTCGGAATGCTACTCGTCGTTTAGCATGGTGTAATGAACATTCATCTTGGACCTCAGGTCAATAGAAACGGGTCCTATTTCCTGATGAATCCAGATACACGATCCATCAGTCTGATGGCCGTGTGTGGGTACGGCGATAGCCGGGGGAACGCTATTTACCCCAGTGTACTGTTCCTAAAGTCAAGATTGGAGCTGGCAGTGCATTCGTGTGGAGGTATTTTTAGTGGTATAACCCCGGCCCATTGGTTATCGAACCTGTTAATCAGCACGTCAACCTCGATATTCTGGACAATTATGCCCTACACACTGCGTGACAATGCTATGGAACCGAGCCCTGTTGATACCAACAGGTTAATACACCGAGCCATGAAGCAAGGACTGTTACTGCGTGTTTTGACGATACTTCCGTATCGTGTATCTACTGGCCAGCACAGACCGTGATCTTAATCATATAGAGCAGGTATGGGATGAATTAGAGTGCCGCATAAGAAGCTTGGAACCAAGGCCTACTCCTAAGCAATAGTTAGCGTCAGCATTATGTACTGAACGGAAGCGCATATCTATTGCTGTGTTCCAAAAATTTGTCGAAAGCATGTCTCGAAGGGTCAGTGCATGTATTAAGGCCAAAGGTGGTTTCAAAATATCTTTATTCAAGGTAGAAATCAGGAGACGAACTAATAAGGACGTCTAAATACAAATAAAATACGATCAAAGATCGTTAAACCACTAAAACCTATATAAAAATATACAGCATAGTGCACAAGTTGAAAAATGGAGCAAAATTACAGCTCGTGATAAATGAACAGCGACAAGCATGTCTGGGCGTTTAGGAAGGATTTTAACAAAAAACGTAATGCTCATAAGTGCAGTGCTGTGCGATTAACAAACTTGTTCAAGAAAATATTGAGAGCTTCAGGAGACAACATTTCTCTTGAAAAAAATACAATAAGACAGTAAGTTGTAACACATCATAGTTACAAGAATGTACAGTACAAAGCAATTGACA
Organism: Macrothele yani; assembly: GCA_039090855.1. NCBI lineage: Eukaryota > Metazoa > Arthropoda > Arachnida > Araneae > Macrothelidae > Macrothele > Macrothele yani. The sequence continues at coordinate 69,690,072 of CM077010.1, read as the reverse complement.
AACTGATCATAAGACAAATCAATGAAATGATGAATATCAGGAGAAGAACAAACTAGGACTTCCTGGTGTAAATATAATATATTACCTGTTCGGCAATATTCAGAAACAATGTACAGATATACAGCACAGTGTCAACATGTTGCAAATCAAAATCGGACCATATACAGAAATGTAACACTATTCTGTTGACCAGATAGAAAATGTAAGTATAATAAGAAAACACACGATGAATAAAGCTTTAACATATTCTCACTATCCATATGTAGTAATAGAAGAATGATAGTACCAAGCATCACCTCACACAAAAGAACAAAATAGGTAAAATGTTTTTCAAAATATATTACTCATGAGTACAACACCATGCAATTGACTAACTTGTGCAAAAATAAATACAGTAAGAATCATTAGTCAACATGTCTCTTGAAAGAAGGTACGATATGACAGTGAGTTTTAACACAACATATTTACAAGGATGTACAGTAGTATGCAATTTAAAAAACTGATTATCAGACAAATCATTGGAATGTTTAATAACAGGAAATAACTAAACTTGGACATCCTGATGCAAATAAGATGGATTACTTGTTCCGCAATATTTTTAAAACTATGTACAATTATACAGCACAGTGCAAACATGTTCGGGAAACAAAATAGAACAAAATTACAAAAAACTACACTGCAGAAACAATTTCTATGTTTATACAGCACTATGCTAATGACTAACTGCAATATTTATACTCAAAATGTAAACTAAAGACGAACTAACTTGAACGTCAATGTAAGAAAAAAATACAAGATGAGTGTCACAAAAAACAATTTGCTGTGTAAACACGTACAGCCCTTTATAAAAAAAAACCATGCGGTAAATTTCCAAGCTGTGCAAAGATCTTGAAAACAGATTGTTGATATTTACATATGCATTTCTGATTCAAAAAGGTCAAATACCAAATCTGCCGACCGTCAGGTACAATGACGCTTGCGAGCTGGTAAACCATGAGGCAGCCGGTGACCAGGTGGCAAGGAACTGGCTCTCCCGACGCTGAGTAACTGCAACAGAATACTCTAGCCGAAGTCGAGATGTCAGACGGTCGCGGAAATGGCATAATAATGCCGTAGAAGCTTCATGCACAGTCAGAGGAGTAGTCAAATATCTGCAGCGTTGATGAAACACGTAGATTACATGCTTCGCTAAAATAAAAATATAGGCACAGACTGATGGGAGCTTGACTGGGGGATAGTTCTGTAGCAGAAGAGTCCGATATGCATCAAATGTAAGATCTGCTGTAATGTAACATTGGGCGATAGTAAATGCCAAGTTCAGCATTGGGAGTAATATAACACAGTGTTGATAGACATGGGAGACATCAGCCTCCCGAGCACAGAAAGGGCAAAGAGGGGAATCGAGAAGAGACATTCGGAAAAGAACGGAGGGAACAGGAAGGCGGCGATGGAGGAAAAGCCAATGGGTATTAATTTCTAGAGGAGCAGAAAGAGGAGACAGGGCGGCTGACCACACCGTAGCAGTGGCAGCAGGGGGAACATCAGGAATGGGGAGAGGAGGAGAAGAATGGGACATAGAGAGGAACCGATAAAGAGCTGACACCGAGAGAGAAGAAATGGGATGAGCTGAGCCAGAAGTAAGCAAGAAAAGAGGAAATGGGAGAGAAGCAGAAGGAACAAAGGAAAGACCTGAGTGGGAAGCAAGATGAGGAAATTGAGAAATGATAGATGAAAGAATAGAGTCGTAGATGTCACGAGAGGAGGAGGGAGAGGAGAAGAGAGGGAGGGAGGCTGGCGAAGGGTCGCCAAGAAAGGTCAGGGTTAGTGAGATCTTTAACTGTTACTACACCTGCTCGGAGCCAGGTAGGATAGGCAAAGTACGGAAGATGAGAGGGGTGAATAATCGAAGAATAAAAGAGGGGTTCAGCAAGGAGCTCAGTTGTGGAATCAGGTGGAGAACGAGAGAGAGGGAGGGAACGAAGGAAAGTTAGAGCTTCACGGTAAACAGGGGGAAGTCGAATGAGGGTGAGGGGTCGGTGGTCCATGAGTAGTAAGGAGAGAAAAGAAAAGTTAGGGTTCCTCGGGGAGGCGATGACGTCCCTAGCTAAAACGGCATCTGGTACTGGCGACGTGAAGAGACGGAGAAAAGTAGTAATTCTGACGGCCTTGTAGTACTCCTGTGTATCTAGGAGTCCGATGCCGCAGTGATCCGGAGGGAGGCAAAGCTTTGTGACACTGACCCAGTGGTGGCAGGTCCATATCAGAGAAGTAAGACATTGGGTAATTTCATGAAGGCGGAGTTGTAGAGATTTGACACCAAGCCAAGAGTGTGTGCACAAGGAAATCAGGTAAGTTCGAGAGAGGCGAGCTCTCTGGAAGAATGATGAGCAGAACTGGGCTCTCCTCCAGGAGGCAGTTGACCTGAGCAAGCGTGGGTGAATAGCATTCCACGTGTAGAGGGGGCAGCTTGCAAGGAACCAAGATGAACTCCAAGGAAGCGCTGTGAGATGGACGACCAGCTTGCTCCCCAAGGGGTGTCTACACGATGTGCCCATGAGCCGCACCATAAACCAGTGGTTTTAGATGAGTTGAGCGCTGCACCGGAGCATGAGGCATAAGCTGCGAATAGACGTTGGAGACACGGAAACTGTGAGTCATGACGGATGCAGATGGTGACATCATCTGCGTATGCAACAGAGGTAGTGGCATGATGTCTTGTGCAGGCAGAGAGTGGTGGCAGAACTGCTTTAAAGGATTGGTGTACAGAGCGGAGGAAGGGTTCAATTGCGATTGCAAAGAGTTGTCCGGAGAGTGTGCAACCCTGTCGCACTCCCCGGCGGAAGGGAATGGGCGCTGTGAGAAAGGTGGGCAGCTTGACCTGGAGAACGGCGTCTTGATAGAGTGAGAAAAGAAGAGAGACGAAGGAAGGAGGAAAACCGAAGTGAAGGAGTGTAGCCGATAGATAGGAATGTGAGATATTATCAAAAGCGGATTGTTGGTCAAGAGAGAGAAGGGCGAGGGGTTCAGAGCGAGATCGGGCAAGATGGATTAGATCATTTAGTAGATGGATGTTATGAGAAAGTGAACGGCCGGGAACTGTGTAAGTTTGATTTGGGGAGAGAATGTGAGTGAGAATGGGGTTAAGGCGTTGGGAAAGAAGTTTAGTATAAAGTTTATAATCTAGATTTAAGAGGGGGATAGGGCGCCAATTCCCCAGGTCAAGGAGATCACCTTTCTTAGGGAATAGTACAACATATGCTACTGTGAATCGCCTTGGTAGAGGGGAGTGATTGAAAGCAGCAGAAAGTGCAGAAAAGAGAAATGGTAGAAGGAGAGGTAGAAAGGTTTTATAGAAGAGGAAAGTGAGGCCGTCCGGACCCGGTGCGGCACTAGAGTTTAAAGAAGAAAACGTAGAGGATAGTTCAGAGAACGTGGGAGGAAGGAGGAGGGAAGAGGCAAGATGGGGAGGAACTTGTGGTAGGTTAGAAAGAAGTGATGCTAAAGCTGAAGAGGATGGCGGAGGAGATTCACAGAACTTCTCTGTATAGAACTTTCGGACCTGGGAACATAGAGTGAGTGGATCATCAGACACCTCTCCAGATGCGAGGCGAAGGTGCCGAAGTGAATTCGATGCTGTTCGTGTTTTTTCCATGGATGTAAGGAAATCGTAATTGGATGCGTCTGGCGATAGATGTTGTAGCCGGAGACGTCGTAGAGCTTGTTGAGCCAGAGGAAGGAGGATTGATCGCAGTTCTTCTTGATAGTGGCAGAAGAGAGGATCACGTAGGCTTAATATGGAGAGCATGGAACGGACATGGTTGAGACGCATGTTTTGAAGCGTTTTTGCTTTAAAAGAAAGTTTGCGAACGTGGAGAACGAGTTGCTGTTTAATGTCCAACCAAAAAGTCAGACCACAAGCAGCTGATTGAAGTTGAGGTCGTTTGTCCTCAAGGAAGGAGCGTACTGAAGTACAGAAGTCTGGATCTGTAAGAAGAGTGTCGTCAAGAGTCCATGGACGAATTGTACGGGGTTGTGCTGGAACTGCTTGAATAATAAGAACGATGGCACAATGGTCAGAAGAAGCTGTAGGAGTGATAATAGATTCTGTCACAGCTGTAAGCAGAGTAGATGAGGCGTAGTATCTGTCAAGGCGAGCTGTGTACGGATTTTGATTATGTTGCGAGCGCCAAGTATGTACAGTCGATGAAGGATGGAAGTGACGGTGAACATCAATGAATGAGTTGTCGGAGACCACTGACTGAAGAAGATTCACCAAGTTAACACGGCGTTCTCTTGTGGAAGGACATCGGTCCAGGGTAGGATTCAGAGTGCAATTGAAATCCCTCCAATTAAAACATGATCTATGGGAGGAATGCGAGATAAGGCACGACGAAGGCGAGTAAAAAGTATTGTCAAGTGGGTTGAAGAGCTTGGAATATAAATATTAAATATATGATAAGATGTGGAAGCTATGGTGAATGATGCACACTGTAATAGGTCTCGACATAAGTTTCGAACCGAAAAAGAGGTGATTATGGAGTTGAAAGTATGGCGGATACCTATAGCTAGACCACTATGGGATGATAGTTGGTAGGCGTGGTGAAATGTGTAGTTCCACTGGCGCCATCGTGAGAATATCGTAGTGGATTGGCAACTCGTCTCTTGTAGTAAGAGAAGATCAGCTCCTAACGGAGTGAGGTCTTCATGTACCAAGGCATTAGAAAATGGGGATGCAAATCCCCTGCAATTAAGAGATACAATCTTGAAGACTTTTTTCCATTAATGCTTGCTTAAGAGCCTTCACAACAGGAGGAAATGATTTGAGTCGATTAAAATAGGTTTTAGCCCACGGATATTCCTTGCGAAGGCGGGAGATGCATTGATTAAGGACTTGGATCTGATCATGCACTAGAGGGAGAAACGATGCATACTTTGAGAGTAAAGCATGCGTTGTGGAGTGGTCTGTCTTATGTGACAGGTATTGATGTAAATCTTCAAATGAAATCGGCCCAGTAGGAACCGAGCCATCCTTAAGGTATTCGACAAGATCGTCAAATTTAAGAGGAGGCTCTTCGTCGGCCTGGACAGAAGAGGTAGCAGCCTTTGATGGTGAATTCTTTCGAGAGGTACTACCAGTACGGGGAGAGGTGCGGGGTGATGCGGCAGTCGGCTTCTTCGGTGGGCGTCTTCGAGAAGAACCACGACGTTTCAGCGAAGGCTCAGTTGAGCTCTCATCAACTCGAGATTCGTGGCCAGAAAATCCGTCATCAGCAGATTTAGAAGTATCAATGATAAGGGCAGTGGAGAAACCCCCTGAAGGGGACTCCGCTACAGAATGACGACGCATGGGAAGCGAACAATTAAGTGAGGGAAAATCCAGTTGCTGGTCGAAGGATAAAGGGTCCGTAGACACGCGTTGACCAACTCCTGCAGTCGACTTTTGTGAAAGTTTCGATTCTGAAGCTTTCTGTGCAGTGGAAGAAGGTGTTGCTCGGCTCAGAAGAGGGCCAGAAGTTGTAGGAGAATTATTAGGAGCCTGTGATGCTAGATGTGGGCAATGCACACGTAAATGATTCTCTCCGTGGCAAAAAGTGCAGTGGAGGAAGGTAGTCACTTCAATTCTCCTACGTTGCTGTCCACAACGAACGTTGAGCACCTTTGGGCAGGCGAGCAAATGTTCATCAGATGGAAAGATCACTCTTGCACTTCGGCGAAATCCTCCTATGGATTTATCGTCTGGATCTCTCGGCGCGGCTGAAAGAGTAGTAACTGGCCCAACAACTCGGCCGAACTTACTGAGTACAGTGCACAGCGCAACGTCTGACACCTCAGGTGGAACCGGATAAAATGTAACCTGGATTGGACGCTGAGAGACAGGTTCTGGTAGAAGATGGACGTCTTTGAGGGACAAACCTTCTGTCAAGACAAGATCCGCATGCTCTTTAAGAGCAAAGTACACCAACACAGCTCGAAGTTTTCGAGCCATGTGAGTAATACTGGCTCCAGCTGGAAGTATCTGCTTGAGAGCCATACTATATTCTTTCAACTTTGTGTCTGGGAGCGCATCAAAACACACTCCGAAGTCCATTCTAGAATAGAATTGTTTTCCGGCTGGGGAATCTTCGGGAATATCTATGGTGGCAGTAAGGCCATCAACAATGACGTACGAGTCTGGTAAGACTTCTGCAACAAACTTGGAAGGAGCTTTTGTTCCAGTAAGAGCGGCAGAGTATGCCCTAGGAGCAGGACTCGAGCGTGAGGGCTGCAACGCAACCGGCTGTTTGAACTGAGTTGAAGTAGAGGGTAAATTAGCAGCGCTGTCAGACACATCCATGTCTTCACTTAAAGCAACAGAGAGTTGCGCTGCACTGACGTCACTGGTCGAAGCAGGGCAAGAAGCTTGAGCTGTAGTTGAGGAGTCACTTTCCACTTCTAGTGGTTGGGTGACGTCACCTACAAGCATTGGAGGAGATTGGTCTCGTGTCGAGGAGGAGGAGGAGGCGGCAGGAAATGCCTCGCTGATATGGGCGTGGACATCGCTCTTATCAGCAGCAGCCGCCGCCATTGTTAATGACGAGGGCTGCCTGAGAAATCGACCAGCTCGGTCGACAATTCAAATGATGATAACAGAAAAAATAAACTACTCACCAACTTGGGAGATGTATCAAAACAAAGCACGAACCTTCAGCTTGAAGGAACACGAAAGGAAAATGACGAACCACACGATAAAACACACTAAATAGGCACACAACACGGAGCTCAGAAAAACGTGACTTAGGCCAAAGGTGGACCGACATCGTAGTAATATATGTCAATAAATGTTAGGTTGTGTTTCTCTTCTAGGTGTGCGATGACTTTTGTCAATATAGTGTGTGTTCTAATTGAAATGATCGGAATTGTAACCTCAGTTTTTGATCTATAGATTGGTTCACGCCATCTACTGCTGCGGTTGTTAAACTTACAATATGTGTTCTTAATTAAATGATGGGAATTGTAACCTTAATTTTTGATCTTCAAACTGATGCATACCATTTACTATTATGGCTGTTAGACTTCCTACATGTGTGCTTAATGTAATGATCGGAATTGTAACCTTAATGATTGATCAACCTTCATTGATTTAGGTTTCGCCATCGTCCCTTTACTGAGTAGTGATTTTCATGAGGCTTCAAGCTGGAAAACCCCAATCGTATTGGCTACTAGCTAGATTTGTAATTTAGAACTAGAAGTTTTCTAAGAATACTCATACATCGGAATTAAAGCCCAGACTAATACTATTGACAGGTGATGTGGATTCCATTTCAGTATTTCCTGTCCTGTAAGTGTGTTTGTGAGTGTTCGTGTTTTTGCTTTTGGGTTAGCATGAAATACATTCGATTTGACTTTCGTCCACCAGATTTCAGCACAAAGCCTCCAATGGCAGATCTGTTACCACCCATATCATCATCATCATCGTCAACCATTATCAATCCACTGCTGGACGAAGGTCTCCCCAAGTTTCCTCCACAACGGTCTGTCTTGTGCCAGTCTCCTCCATGTCACCCCTGCATACTTTCGAATTTCATCCACCCATCTCCTATGTGGTCTTCTTCTGGGTCTTTTCCTGTCCCTTGGAATCCAATCTAAAATTTCGGCTGTCCATCGATGATCTGTCCTTCTGGCAGTATGTCCAGCCCATTGCCATTTCAGGGATTTAACTCTGATCATGATGTCTTCCACTCTTGTCATTTTTCGGATCCACGAGTTCCTATTCTTATCTCTCCTGGTTACACCAAGCATGCACCTCTCCATGCTTCTTTGAGTTGTCTGCAGCCTTTGTATGTCTCTTTTAGTTAAGGTCCACGTCTCTGCACCATACGTAAGCACTGGAAGGATGCATTGATCAAACACTTTTCTTTTAAGACATAATGGCATATTGCTCTTGATATATAATGTTCACTATTTCGCTTTTACTTGAGCAAGGATTTCTCTCCTTTCTATATACTGTATGTTAGCATTTTAGAACCACACCTTTGACGTGTGATCAAAACTGAAATAACAGTTTTCCTAAGGGAAGAAGTATTTAGAAGGAATCAGCTCGTTAATTATTGTCCCAGGAAAGCTAATGAAAGACTGCCTGAAACATGGAGTAGCACGACTCTGTTTGCCCATTAAATCTGGGAGTCGTTGGTTAGCCGACACAAAAGAATAGTGCGTCCTCAAGCATATTGAGGGAATGAAGAGTATCGGAAGAAATAAGCAATCCAAAGGAGTGTCAGAGAAAATTACTTATGCGTTAATGGCATCTCTGCTCTCTGCGATTACCTTAATAGTAATTTGGAGCTATTTGCGAGAAACGCAATAGCTCCATTTCCATTCAGTTCCTCATAGCTTTTTTCCCTTGCTTCGTACTGAGTAATTTGATTAACTTTTAATGTTATTATGCAGTGGGGTAACACTACTTTAATTACATTTCTTCTTTATTTTATTTGCGCTGTTTCTAAAGGAACTTTGTGCTTTATGGCCCTGTGTGATGCCAGTGACTTATAATTTGTAGATGCTCTGTGCTGATATTGATTAATTAAAATCCAGACACGATTAGCGGGATAAAACACTATTTTATTGAGAAATCCTCTAAGGATTTCTAGACGAGTGTCAAAATTACTTCCCTCAAGTCTGTAAAGCATGATGAGTTGTTTTAGAGGCTACTTTAATGTAACAATTTTAATCGCATCACACCGATACTCAAGTCCAAGGGAGGTTATTAAAACGCGGACTGCGCAAACAGAATATTCTCATGTAGTCAACATTTATGTGTTTTACGGAAGGCGTAATAGCCTGTATATACATTATATTGACAAAAGTCACCGCACACCCCTTCAAAAGCAAATGAACGGATCCACTGCGTCGATCCAAGGCGGTGGTTGATGGAATTTCGTTATTTCGACCATCGTAACAGCTAATTATCGGCGAAAATCGGGAGAATTTGACATTTATCCGGAGGGCAGGAGGAATGGCTGAAAATCCGGAGTCTCCCGCCTAAATCCGGAGAGTTGGCACGTCTGCTATTCCTGTGTTCCAAAAGCATGTCTCGAAAGGTCAGTGTATGCATTAAAGCCAAAGATGGACCGACACAGTACTAATGTATGTCAATAAATGCTATGTTGTGTTTCTCTTATAGGTGTCCGATGATTTTTGTCAATATAGTGTGCGTATTACGCCTCAATAGAAACACCATCCGTTATGCATTTGTGGTACAGTGATCATGGGTATATGTTCATCCTTTTTTGTCAAATGCAGTGAGTTAAGTACAACATGCAGTGAGTTACCTATCGCTTAATCAGGTTTTAGCTTTCGTGAACAATGTTAATAATTACCCGCCTTTTTGGGCCAATTTTAATATTAATTAATCTTTTAATTAGTAACACAAACGTAATAAAAATAATGTACACGCTCACTCCACTGCCAAAATAAGTAAAAAATAATTGGAGAGTAAAAACGCTCCTTCTTTACTTCCTTTATTTTAAGAACCTTTCTAGCGTCGAGGATTGCACTTCGTCTTTTCGTATGCACATGGAGATGCTGTTTTGATATCTCCTTCCCTGACGTATACTCTAAATTAACTTTCATTTTTAGTTGCTTTTTATATAATTTGAGATCATTCTCTTTTAGCGTTTTTTGACCTTAACGTTATGTCTTCCTTTCGTTATGCGATTTTCAACCTTAACGTTATGTCTTTGAGGTTGGCAACACTTTTAAGTCAGATAGTATGACGCATGCATGTTAACGATAAGAAGCGGAAGAGATATAATGCTGTAGCAGCTGCCAGAAACGGGGAGATTGTGGTGTGATATGATAGCGGAAGCGGCGTTTTCTAATTCCAGTTATGTCTATATTGAAGACTTCGTATTGTGCAGTTATATACCCCGATGAGCCATTGCATTATAACCCCCAGCAGCCTAGAGAAATGAGGTCACCTGGAGACCGAGCGGTGGCGCAGGTGAAGTTCACGGAGCAGTATATATACAACCCGAGGACCGGCTTTCGGTTAGTAAAGTGTTTGGAGTAACGGAAAATGCAAAAATGCTGTCGAGTATCGGAGTTTTGATAAAGATCAAATTTTAATGGCATGGCGCCTCCGAACTACGATATCGGAAACGGCGTAGCTTGTTGGTTGTTCACGTGCTTCTACGTAGCAAAAGTGGTGCACAGATGGCCAAACAAAGAACCGTCGTCCGCAGCTCACTGAAACCAGAGGGGAGCGGAAACTGTCGCGCGTTGTTCATAGCGACAGCAGTACCACAGTGGGACAAATCAACCGCATCTACAACAGTGAACAGTGGTCATCAGGGAAATCTATCACAGCACACAGTTCTTTTTTTTTTTTTGGTTGAAGGTTTAACGACCACCGTGAGCAACTCAATGGGTTATAAGCAGCCGCCCGTCCCTAATTTAGGGTCACTGCTTCCAGGGAAGGGAGAGAGCCAGTGCCGTAAGACAAACACAACATATATGCCTCACCGGGATTCGAACCCGGACCCCTTTCGGACAAATGATCAGTGGCCATCGCTTAGACCACTGCGCCACCGGGGCGGCGCACACAGTTCATTGCAACCTTCTAAGCAGTGGCCTGCTTAGCCAAAGACCCAGCTGGGTAGCCATGCGCACTGCACGTCATCGCAAACAACGGATGGAATGGGCCCAAGATCATCGCGATTGGACCGTGGATGATTGGGAGAAAAGGGCCTGTTCTGACGAATCAAGATTCCTGGTGCATCATGTAGACGGCCGAGCGCAGATACGCCGATTACCAACGGAGGCTATGCACCTGGATGCATTGTTGGGCCGAAACAGGCCGGCGGTGGCGGTGTTATGTTGTGAGAGATGTTTTCTTGGGACACTTAGCACATTTCCTGGCAGCTGTGAGGTATCTGAACAGCGTTGCGCACCAAGTCAACCCATTCATGGCAGCTGTATTATCTGCTGGTGATGGCCATTACCAATAGGATAATGCGACATGCCACACTGCCAGAATCGTGAAGGAGTGGTTTGAAGAGCATGCTGGTGACTTTCTGTTAATATCCTGGACTTCAAATTCACCTGACATGAACCCAATTAAACATTTGTGTTTCGACTTGGAAAAGCGTGTTGGTGCTAAAGGACTCCCCATCCACCCCACCAAAATGTACGGGAACTGGAGGACCTGCTGTTGACATAATGGTACCAGGTACCCCAGGATACCTATCGCGACCTCATCGAATCGATTCCCCACCGAGTGGCCGCTGTTTTGCTATCAAAAGGGGGAAGGATTCTACAGTTTATTAGGTAAGTGGTCGTAATGTAATAGCTAATTGGTGTATATTTATCGTTCAGAGTTAAGTGTTCTACCTACTAATATTGTTATTTACTTCTGAAGAATACTACTAATTTCATATACATTTGTCGTCGAGGTTAACATGTTCTGCTGGAATATTACCGTTCAGCATGTAAGATGTATTGAGAGAAAAAAGGGAGCCAATCTGCAAGTAACTATTTCTTTGGAACTTTTATTCGAGTGACTCCCGCGTTACGGTGTTCAGAAAGACATATATACACGAAAATTTCACTTTGTCTTAGAGCTTGTATACGATGTTTGCTTCAACTTTCCTCGTTCCGTAACATTTCCCGAGCCACTATAGATTCAACTCGTGTAAACACATCATTTATGCTTTGAAAATTCCATCCTGCCTTGCCGTTCATAGTTCTTTTTCTTTAACGCTTAGCTACAGGCAAGGAGAAAGCAGCCGGCTAAAATGCGTTCTATAGTTTCATTGACTTTCCCAGATATTCTACAGGTGTCATATTCTACAACTTTCAAGTGTGTCAACTGTAGTTTTGAGTTGCATAACACTGTCCTAAATCCCAATGAAGAATCCCTTGTTTTCTAGGTAAAGCTGACATGTGTGTTGATCTTTCGTCATAAATCAAGGTTATAATCATTATCATTACAAAGAGTAAGTCGAAAATTTTGCAATTTTTGGATCACTTTATTTTTTCATACGTACCTTTACGACGAAAACTGACTAGCATTCAAAGTATAGGCCATCGTGTTGCACCGTCTTTAACCATCTATCTGCCAGTTCTTCGTTTCCCCGGCGGTACCAGATCTTGTCCTTCAAGGCGATGAACTCCTTCAACCCAGCTGTCACCTCCTCCTGGTTGTTGAAGGACCCCTCGAAGTAAGTGAGCCATGGACCGGAACAAGTAATAATACGACGGGACAAGGCGCGAACTCTATGCTAGGTGTGACATCACTTCGATGACCTCAAGTTCCTGGAGTTTTGACCTGGTCGTCATTCGCGCGGTATAAAGCCGAGCCTGTGGCAGGAGAGCGCTCTTTCTGTTCTCCAGTGCCCTGTACTTCTCCTCAAAAACGGCATACATCCGTTCCAGCTATTCAGAGCACATATTGGCGTTGATGGTCCGACCATCTGGAACAACAATGGATTATCTTCTCGAAATTACACCATAACCTGAGCATCACCTTATGCTCGAAGTGCCCACATTTGACAACAGGTTCTGGAAGCTAGCCCAGTCTCAACCACGGCCTATGTGTGTTAGAATTAGGGAAATAGACCCACTTTTTATCGCACGTAACAATTCTCTTGATAAAATGTACATCGCGCGGACTTTTTAGGAGTTTCGTGCACACTTCACTCGCAGGTCTGCTTCAGCTGGCGTCAGTTCGTGAGGGACAATGCGGCAGTTCCTGTAGACCTTGCCGAGATCCTGAAGGTGACGACCACGGAGGGTCTGCGATATGCCCAGCTCGCCTGATAATCTACGAGTGCTGGTGGTCGGATTTGTCTTTTCGGCTTGGCGCACTGACTTTCGCTGATCTTCGGGGTTCCTGTCAGCTGAGCAAAATTTCTTGAACCATCTGGTTGCGGTGTTGTGGTCCACGAAACATTCCCCTTTCTCATGACAAATGTTTCGTGTTGCCTTCACAGCGTTATGGTCTTGTTCAAACCCGTAAAGCAAAAGCTCCCTAATTGGTCGGTTGTGGCTGTTCGTCTTTTAGGTGTCCCAACCACACACAGAACGACGACATGCAATACTGTTCACAGCAACGACTCCCATTTTATATCCATTTCAACTGACTACAGTGCGCGCACTTGAGCTAGTTTAAACACGTGCTATACCCGTTGCAATACATGCATTTATGCACTCATCGCATTTCACATTCCTTTCAAAACGTTCATGACAATTATACCGCCACATTTGCTATGCGCTAGTGCTATTTTAAAACGCTTTGTCCCACATTTTTTTTCGAAATACATGTATTTATACACAGAGTGGCCAATTTATTATGACCACCCCCTCAGTATTTCGTTGGGCCACCTCTTGCCTTTAATACTGCGTCGATTCTTCATGGCATGGACTCCGCGAGATGCTGACATGTGGTTTGTAGAATCTGAGACCATGCTTGATGAATAGCACTTTCCAGGAGTGTGAGATTGCAGGGTTGTGGATCCAGCTGTCTGATGGCTCGTTCAACTTCATCGCACAAATTCTCAATGGGGTTGAGATCTGGTAATTGTGAGGGCCCACTAAGCAAATTAAACTCACCGGCATGTTCCTGAAACCAATCCTGTACAATACGAACACCATGGCAGGACGCATTATCTTGTTGAAAGTAGCCATCGCCATTGGGATAAACCATCCACATGACAGGATGCACTTGGTCCGCAACGATGTTTATATATGATGTGCCAGTCAGACGTTGATCAACACGAATTAATAGGGTCCAAAGCATGCCAGGAAAACATTCCCCAAACCATAACGTTGCCTCCACCAGCTTGAAGGGTTGTAGCAATGCATTTGGGGTCCATGCTTTCGTGCTGTTTCCGCCAAATTCTCACTCGGCCATCGGAATGGTGCAACTGAAATCGTGATTCATCGGACCACATAATTTGTTTCCAACTATCGACTATCCAATCCTTATGCTCCTGTGCGAACTGGAGACGTTTTCTCTTGTTAACTGCAGACAGCAAAGGTGTTCGAACAGGACTTCGGCTGCCATATCCCATCCGATGCAGTGTACGGCGAACAGTGCGTGCAGAGATCATTTGAGGGGATCTTTGATTAAGATGGTCTGTAATTTTCTGCACTGTTGCCCTTCTGTTGTCTGTTACCAGTCTGGACACTAACCGTTCCGCCCGAGAAGTCACTAATCAATGACGACCACACGTTGCACGGAGAGACCCAGTCTTTTGGCTGACAGTCCAGTCTTTAAACACTTTAACAACAGCTGCTCTGGAGCATGTCAAAAATGTCCCGGTTTCGGTGATACCCGCTCCATGGCTCCCGAGCTCCTACAATCATCCCAGGTTGAAAGTCCGTCAACTTGCAATTTTTATTCATCTTGTCACCCCAAAATCACTTCTACACTGCTGTCGCAAGCACCAAGCTTTACCTTTTTATACTGGCCTCGCCCTCCGGCGGCAACAGCGTGTAGCCATAGCTCATTTGCTTAAAACTGTCAGGTGGTCATAATAAAGTGGCCACTCAGTGTATTCTTGAAATTCAAAATCAGCTCCCCAGTATTACATTTTTAATTATCCTACGTACTTTTGTTCATGGGTACACACCACATTCAATTCACAGCCGGTGTGATGCCTTTCTTATTTCGGAAACTTGTATGTGATCGTTCGTCTTAAATTAAGAGAAGGATATTTCGCATTTTTTCTTCTGGCAGAATTTCCTACATTGAGTTCTTTAGTACCTTTCCGTAATGTCGTTATATATATATATATATACATACCTCAGAGCAGATTATTGATTCCCTCCAAATGACAGCAACCAGAATTACCCATTTGATATCACAGAGGGCAATAACCGTCACGTTCCTCGCTGATGGTGTTGTTTCGATTTTGATTTTATCTTGAATCATATTCTCAAATTTCTAAAAGGAAATTTCAGGCAAGTTTAAAATAAAAAGGAACTTTCCAATATCCGTGGAACGTGATGCTGATATATATCTATGTAGCAGTGTAATAAGTAAAAGGATAAGTTTAAAATGTCTACCCCCGATATTCATAATTTATTCCAGTTTGATTTCATTTGTCACAGGGAATGATCATTCTAATTATGGTTTTATAATGCTTATATGCATGTACGAGATAAAAGGTGAACACTATGCGCCGATATGGAAGTGATGCAATCTTACAAAAGTGCAGCTACTAAATTATCTAAAATTTCAATTATTACCCCCCCCCCCTCAAGGCACTGGTGTCCACAATTAAAGTCCGGAAAGCATTAGAAGGCAAATTATCCAAAACACTCAATGAAATATTACGATGATCACAAGATATATGAAACTGGACACAGCGTCCGCAGTAAGATTTGCATATCAGTGAGCAAAAAGCTGTCCAGTATGTGAGTTAAATTATATACAAGTGACCCAAATAAAAACCTTAAATATTTTTTTCTCACAATTTATTGAACAAACGTGGTACACGCTTCTATTATTTTTCAATATAATCTCTATTTTGTGCATTACAAGTCCTACAGCGCTTGCACAGTGCATAGAGTCCTGTATGAAAATATTCTTTTTGTCGCGTGTGCAACCACTCATGCACCACCTGCTGAACCTCTGCATCGAACATGAAAGTCTTTCTTCCAATCGTATCTTCGAGTAATCCAAAAAATGTGGTAATCTCTTGGGTCAAGGTCAGGTTCATACGGCGGATGTGGAAGATACTCGAAGTGCAGGTCTTGTAGGGTTGCAACCGTTGCACGGGCAGTACCTGGCCGACCGTTGTCATGTTGCAACAAGACGCCAGTACTCAGAAATCCACGTCATTTGGATTTGATGGCAGGTCGAAGATGACTCGTGATAAGATCTACATACGTGTCAGTGTTCCCCCTGGATATGTAGTGCTCCGAAATTACGCATTGTTCATCCCAATAGAGAGTCAGCATAACCTTCCCTGAGTTCCCTGCGTGCGGAACTTCTTCGGTTTTGGTGATGATGGATGGCGCCATTCCTTGCTTGCTGTCTTGGTTTACTGATGATAGTGGACCCAGGTTTCATCTCCAGTGACAGTTCTCTGTACAAAGCCATCATCTTCTGCTTCAAAGCACCGCAAAAGTATTTGACAGGCATCAACACATCGTTGATTCAATCTGGAGTTAGTTGGCCTGGCACCCACCTTGCAGACACTTTGTTGAACTGTAGCACATTATAGATGATGTGGTGCGCTGAACCATGACTGCTGTTAAAAAACTGCGGTTATTCAAGCCACCCTCACTCTGCGGTTTTTCATCACAATGCCTTTAACGCTGTTATGGACCCACCGGTCACACAGAGTAGTGTCACACAGGTGTTACTACTCTGTATGACTGGTGGGTGAAATAACCACACTTCTGAACATCAGTCATGGTTCAGCATACCACGTCATCCATGATGTGCTCCAGTTCAACAAACTGTCTGCAAGGTGGCAACCACGCCAACTGACTCCAGAATTGAATCAATGATGTGTTGATGCGTGCCAAGCATGCTTGTGGTGTTCTGAAGCAGAACGTGATGGATTCCTACATAGAACTGTCACTGGTGATGAAAATGTAGAGAAGAATCTGTCGCAGAAATCGCGCCGTTTGGGAACTTCCTAGTCCATTCGTAGACTTGCTGGAGTGACAGGCATGTATCATCATACTGCAACTTCATTTGGCGATGAATTTCAATAGGTTTCACGC
Organism: Macrothele yani; assembly: GCA_039090855.1. Taxonomy (NCBI): domain Eukaryota; kingdom Metazoa; phylum Arthropoda; class Arachnida; order Araneae; family Macrothelidae; genus Macrothele; species Macrothele yani. The sequence continues at coordinate 69,673,356 of CM077010.1, read as the reverse complement.
CTTCAGTACTAAACAAATGGGTTGACAGAACGTTGCTCTTTTCTGGTACATGTCTCAAGTATGGAGGCCATCTTTTCAAGGCTGCCGTGACATCACTATGCTTGTCAGCACCGTGCAGCCCCTGTAAGAATTTCCCTTAGTCATTGGTAACAATATTGCCAAGTTACAGGACAATGGCACTCTATTTTGAACTTTTATCGCACTTTTAAGGTTTTCATTTGATTCATGTGATTCTTAAAGACAAGAGGGAATGGCAGTGGAATTTTTCGTTGACAATGTGCGTAAAAAGCGCTCCTGTGGCTGCAAATGCTTTACTTATGCCTCATACATATGTATCCGACGCTGTACGATGGCGAGCGATTGGACGACTAGAAGCAGGCCAATCTCAGGCCCAGGTCGCAAAAAAATTATATCCAACCCAGAATGGTTTTACAGTTATGGTAGTATTTCAAAAAGACCAGTGGGATGTCACGGAGGCCTGCCTAAGGCGTAGGGCACCTCGTGAGAGCCGTTTTGTTGCTTTAACCGCAAGGCGTCATAAGAACCTATACATCCCACTAATTGTCCCCGAAAATCTTTGTTTCCACTGGGATCATGGTATCGGGACAATGTGCCTTTATCCTAGTAGACCCATGATTTCTGTCACGCTAACCGCGTTTCACAGTAGTGCTCGCTTGAACTGGTGCAGGCAACATCATTCCGATAGCCCAGATGAGTGGTCCGGTGTTCTTTTTCCGAATGAGTCGAGATTGGGACAAAGAACGGATTCTCGTCGACATATCATTCGGACAGAAAAGGGGATCCCCAATGATCCTTCGAACATCCTTGAACGGGATTCTTTGGGAAAAGGTGGTGTGCTCGTGCAGGGTGGCGTTATGTTCAATGGCTGCCCACTGTTTCACCTCGTCTCTTTTTCCATAAGAGTCGAGATTCGGACAACGAACGGATTCTCGTCGACATTTCATTCGGACAAAAGGCGGAATCCGCAATGATCTTTCGAACATCCTCGAACGGGACTCTTTCGGTGACGGTAATGTGCTCGTGCAGGGTGGCATTATGTTCAATGGCGGTTCTCAGGAGGCAATGTTAATGTTGCTATAGGAATAAGATCCTTCAGCCCTGTGTTAGACATTTTCGGTGAGCTGCTGGTCCTCATTTGCTTTAAATAGATGATAACTCTCGCCCGTTCTAGGTTCAGATTGTCGATGATTTCCATTAGAGCGTGATTATTTGGCGTATGAACTAGCAATCCAGACCTCCTGACATGAACCGTACACTATTAAAACATTTTAGTAGGTTGCACTAAAAATTGGTGCCACACCAGCTGCACCGCGTTTGGGCGAAAAGGTAAACCATTTTATGACGCATTAAACTTACATAAATATGGTGCAATTAATGCAGCTTTGCACCATGCAGGTTGGATACTACATCGTGGTGAATAATTGCCTTTCGCTTTTGTGTATTTCGAGCGTAACGCAACAGTTTATTTTTTCTCCAAAACTGTCGCAGCACCACGTTTTAGAGCAACCGACTACAACATTTTTAACAGTGTATAGATAATGTCTGTGGTGATCTGGCACGAAACATAGCATATCGTCAGCCACTTCACAGAACCCTTCGCGAGTTACGCCCGTTTTTTCATCGAGAAATGGAATTCTTTGGCTCCACACAACCTGGTGATGAGTATTATTGTCGTTGTGAGAGATGTTTTCCACACGAGGCGGAGATCACACACGCGCACACATTCCGTATTACATCCTTAGGTTCCATTGTTACAACTCACTCTAGTAGCAGTTGCGGATGTGACCCTGTCTGCGCAAAGTGTGTACGTGTTGTTATAAAATACTCATTACCCTCATCATTACAGGATCTCGTCCCTATATTATATGCCAAAAGCCTCTACCTCCTGTCACGTGTCGATTTTATTCCTGCAAATGCCTTCCAACTTTGGATTCCAGTGTATAACTGTGTAATGTATATAACGTACTGCGAATATAATTTTTTTGCATGGCCTGTCAGAGCTAAACCACTTGACGGTATGTCGACCACATCCTTTAAGTCATACACAGCCGAGTCGCATTATTGTGACCACCTCCTACTTGTGACGTCTACAGCGCGTATCCAATGGAAGAAGGTACGTGTCGTGAGCTGGCTGGGAGGGTATATAAGCGGCGCTGTAGGCATTCTAAAAACATATTTGGGCAGCGCGTGGCCTAGTGGGCACCGTTCGTGACTGCGGCGTAAAGAACCTCAGGTTCGATCCCAGGCAGGTACGAACGCTCGATCCGATAAATATCCACCGTGCGTCGGATGGGCACGTTAAGCAGTCGGACCCCGGGTACTTGCCCCCTGGTAATAAATAAGGGCGTCTTCCTCCCCTTTCTACTTCGCTTCCGTGTCACTTTCCTATCGGGCACTTCAGCTGAAATCTACTAGATTCCTATTTCTAAGGGTTGTTTAAGATCTGGGGTCAGGCACTGCCTTCCTAAAATCCTCTACATATGATCATGATCATGATCTAAAAACATATCACTCGTGGCTGCCGTGAATAAAAGGAGCGATTTATCAACAGGGATGTTTATCGGCTTTCGGTCCAAAGGTGGTAGTATTTCTGAAAAAGCGCAGTTTGTGGACTGTTTGCGTGCTGCTGTGGTTAAAGTGTATCGTGATTGGAGAAATGGTACCATTGCGAATAAGCGAAACGGAAACTGCGGAGTACCACTTGCCATTGATGATAGAGGTGAACGTCGGCTTCGAAGGTGCGTGAAGGCCGATGGACACGCTACAGTTGAGCAACTCACTGGCCGAATGAACGAGGGTGCTTACGGAAGTGCGTCTAAAACGAGAGTTCAGCTAACCCTGCTGCGTATGGGGCTCCGATGCAGACCGAATGTCACTGCACCTATGCTAACGAAAGTGCATCAACTGAAAATGCTTTCATTTGCACGGCAGTATCGGAATTGGACTTCCTCTGATTGGCAAAGGATTACCTTCTCCGATGAGTCATGTTTTCTGCTTCATCGTACGGATGGACGATGGCCTATAAGGCGAGAAACATCGGAGAGCAAACACTCTTCAACCATTGCTGGCAGAACACGAGCTGGAGGAGGCAGCGTTATGGTCTGGGGAATGTTTTCGTGGCATTCTATGGATCCACTCATGCCTGTGGAAGGCACTACGACCTGAATTTGTTATGAATCCATCCTTGCAGAACACGTACACCCATACATGCTGCTGATTGTCTTCCCTAGGGGAGAGGGGTGGATGGGGTCTTGCAGGACGACAATGCGACGTGTCACACAGCTAGAAATGTCCGAGAGTGGTTGAAAAAGCACGACGAATCTTCAAATTACTTCCTTGGTGCCCTAATTCCCCAGATTTAAACCCAATTGAGCATCTCTGGGACCACCTCGAGCGTGTTGTTCACTCTATGGATCCTCTCCTCCATACACCCTCCAGCAGCTGTCAGATGCACTGCAGTCAGCATGGCTCCACATTTCTGTGAACACCTCCCAGCATCTTACTGAGTCACGCCCAGCACGTTTAGCTGATGTCCGCGCTGCACAGGACGGTTACTCTGGATATTAGCTGGTGGTCACAATAATATGACTCGACCATGTATATCTGCCATATCATTAGAGCTTATCTCGCAATCTTTACGACAAGACAGTGCTAAATGCGAGACAGTGTTCAACAGTGTCTGCGAGATGCTCACATAGCGTTGGGGCCTATCATAATCGGTACAACCAGAGAACGTGTCCTGCATTACGGACGTCAGAGCTGTTAAACTAGAGTTGATCTCTCCTGCGATAACACAAAAGATATCAGAGCAGGATGGTACTGCAGCAGAAAACATTTTAGCGCAAGTTACTGATCGATAGTATGCCTCACCCTCAGAATACCTTTTTCAGATGTTGCTCTTAAGGTTAATGAGAAAGATCATTTATGTCGAAAAGATCTCAGTTTTACTAAGCAAGAACTGATGAAAACTTCCAATCTGAAGCATTCCACCAAAACTTCGACGGAAACGTTTCCTCCCAGTGATTTAAGAAAATGTTGAAAAGTTATGCTTGGTTGTGTCCAAATCAAGAAACGCACGCTATGTGCGATTTTCTTTGCTTCATTTCACAATAATGCAGTTTAGAGTTCTATGTTCAGGCATTATTTTAATCTTGCAAAATAATTCAGAAGTGCACATGTAAAGAGTATTCCAAAATACCTGTGTCTTAAAGCAGTAAACTTAGGAAAATTATTTCCAAAAAATCTAGAAACAGTTTTCCTATTAGAGGGTTCTCTTTTTAAATCTTTTTTGGCGTTTATCGACTACAATGATCAACTCTGAGTGCTATAAATAGGCACCTGTCCCCAAATCGGGGCAACTGTCTCCAGGAAGAGAACCGGGCTACCAGAGTGGCGCGCCATGCTGTCCATGCCTCACACAGGACGTGGAGCCAGGCTGATGTCACAGCAATGGTCAGACGCCAGCCCCTTATACCACTTGGCCGGTGGGACGGCAATCCGAGGTTCTACGAAAAGCCTTTCATGCATTTTTATCCACTGGGAGGCCGACGAAATCCTACGAATTATCGGTTTTTGAAACGAAATGTTTTCTGTTCTGTTTGGTTTTTAGCTTTTCAGATCTGAAATAAGCAGGCATGAATCCGTAAATTTATTCTTCTGTATTTGCTATTAAATGGACAATAATGCATAATTTTTACAGGTGAAAAACTCAAGACAATAATACACAGAGTGTCCCGTAAGTTTAACCAATTTCAAGTAATCATAACAGTTCTAATATAAATGATTTCAGTATAAAACGTTTGGTAATTGCCAGAACAGATCCTAAAGTTTTATAGGCATTCTACATGGGCACCATTTGTCACCCGAACAATGCCTAAACGGCATTCCAGTTGCAGCCATATTCGTTTGAGAATGCCCGTATTAACTTTCTTTTTTTAACATACTCCTCTTTAGGTCAGCAATGTCTGCAACAGTGGTTCTGTAAACCTCACCCTTGATGAATCTCCATAAAAAAAAAGTCACAGGGTTTTCAGTCCGACGAAAGTGGGAGCCATGCATTGGGACCACCACGCCCAATCCATCGATTGGGAAATTTGGTATCCAGAGACCTCCTCACAATCAAAGCCCAATGAGGTGGCACCCCATCTTGTTGGAAATGACCGGAGTTGTAAGTTCATCTAGCTGGGGATGCACAAACTGCTCAATCGCGTCAAGGTAATAATCGGCTCTCACGGTCGCTTCCAAAAAGGAAAAGGGTTCCATGACACCGTCGACCATTTTGCCACACCAAACATTCACTTTTGGGCTAGCATGTTCATGTTCCATTGTGCAACGCGGGTGTTCGGTTTCCCAAATTCTCACATTATGTTTATTAATCTTTCCAGAAACCTGGAATGTGCACTCATCCGAGAAACAGATTTTTCTCAGGAAAGATTCAGCACTTGCAATGTTCTCCAACATCTCTTCAGCAAATTGTTTACGTTTCACATGATCACCTGGAGTTATGTGATGGGTTATCTGCAGTTTATACAAGTGCATTTCCAATATCTGACGTAACACTCTGTGCGCGGATGACTTCGGGATGACCAGCTGTCATGCTGCTAGTCTGATTGATTTTCGAGGGCTACGAGTGAATGCTTGTCTCACAACCTCCTCCCTTTCTGGAACCAGCGATGATTGTCCAGGGTTTTCTTTGTAAGGACGCTACCAGTTTCCTTGAATGACTTGTACCACTATCGGATGCTGTTACGTTTGGGCGGTTTACTCCCATGTTTTGTTCTGAAATTCCGCTGAAAATGAGTTTCAGTTCGGGTTTCAATAAGCCACTTCACAATTTGTGCTTTCGTCGCATGACCCATTGGGTACACTTCTAGAAAACTTTACGGTATTCCGTATCAACTGCAACAAACAGAATGCTGATATTAGTTGTGTATCAAAAGTTATCATCATTTGAAATTGGTTACACCTTTTTGGGACACCCTGTACGATTCTGTGACGTGTATCTCTAATTTAATGTCGATTTTGGTTCTCGATTCCTTTTTTAAGCTTTCCAACCGTAGGTTGAAGAAGCGTTTATGCTCCACCTTTGTCCGTCCGTCCGTCAGTCCGCACGATAACTGGCGTACAAACGGTTCGATTTCGATGAAAATTTAGTATGTCGTAGCGGACCACCTGGGGATGAACCCTATTGAAAATGGGACAAATGGGGTCAAAGGTCACGACGTAGGAGCGGAATCATTCCATTGCCCTTATGCGTCATAACCTGCATAAATATTGTTCGATTTCAATGAAATTTATTATGTGGTAGGAGACCGCGTGGGGACGAACCCTACTCAAAATGGGTGAAGTAGGGTCAAAGGTCAGGACATGAGATCGGGATGCATTCCATTGCTTTTATGCGTCATAACGTGCGTAAAAATGGTTCGATTTCGATGAAATTTCAGTATGTAGTAGGGGACTACTTGGGGACGAAGCCTATTGAAAATGGACGAAATGAGGTCAAAGGTCATGACGTAGGATTGCGATCGATTCCATCGCCCTTATCTCATATTATTAAGGTGGACGTCAAGTAATTTTGCTTCCTATACTTCCACTGGAAAAACTTTTGAACACATTTCCTTCACAATTAATGTGTTCCCAAGGATGAAAATTTGAACATCGATTAAAATAACTTCATATTCTAACTTGGAGGACTTAATATTTTCTGAAACATAACCATAATTATATTAAAAATCAATAACTTTTCCTTTGGTGGTGTTGGAACCAGAGAAAAGATGGCGCGACCTGTACTTTGATGACATCAGTGGACAAATAAATGTTGGATTTCATAATTACGGTTATGGTTTAGAAAATATTAAGTATTCCAAGTTATGAAATGAAGCTATTTTAGTCGATGTTCAAATTTTCATCCTTGGGAACGCATTAATTGTGAAGAAAATGTGTACAGAAGTTTTTCCATTGGAAGTATAGGAAGCAAAATTACTTGACGCCCACCTTAAAGTAGCAATTCTTGTATGTATGTATGTATGTACATTTTATTTTGAAAACGGCTCTAAGAATTTTGATGAAAGTCGTTAACCTACCGTTTTCTGGTACTAGAAATCGATTTAGCTTGATCTCGACGTTAGGAGAATTCGTTTAGTGGGTTAAATACCCACTCCGAGATATAACGTTTTCAATGTCATGGCGTTGTTCCATAAATGTTACTAATGCTTAGAAATCTTATGACGTCACCATCTCGCGTTTGAGAATGTTGGCGCGCGGTCACGCCATCTGTCTCATTACGTCGCGCGTTGTGTGTGGATCCTATTAAAGTTTTAGGACGTCGAAATCTTGCGAGCAGATGGTCGCGATTCCCTTCTGCCTCATTATGTCACGCGTTGTGTGTGGATCCTATTAAAGTTTTAGGACGTCACACTCTTGCGAGCAGATGGTCGCGATTCCTATCTGCCTCATTACGTCACGCGTTGTGTGCATATGCCCTTTCGCACGATAACTCGCGTAACAATCGTTCGATTTCGATGAAATTTTAGTATCTGGTAGGGGATCACCTGGAAAGGAACCGTATTTAAAGTGAACGAAATGGAGTCAAATGTCAGTACATAGGAGCGGAATCCATTCCACTGCTGTTATGCGTCATAACTAACGTAAAAAGGGTTCGATTTCGATGAAATTTTAGTATGTGGTAGTGGACCACCTGGCGCCAACACCTGTTGAAATCGGACGAAATGGGGTCAAAGGTCAGGGCATAGAAGCAGAATCACTTCCATCGCTGATATGCGTCATATCTTACGTAAAAATGCTTCGATTTGAATGAAATGTTAGTATGTTGTGGGGGCTTTCCTGGTAATGAATTGTACTGAAAATGGGCGAAAGTGGGTCAAACGTTAGGACACAGGAGCGGGATCTATTCCATAGCCCTTATGCATCCTAACTTACGTAAAAATGCTTCGATTGCGACATAACTTTATCATGTTATTTCGGAGGTATACCGAACCGGTTCTGTTGAATATCATTGAAATAGGATCAAAGGTCAGGGCACAGGACCGAGATTTATTCCACAGCCATTATTCTCATAACTTGAGTAATGATTTCTGGTATGTTGGAAAGCGTATTATAATCAATGCATTGCATGATTTTACAAACTTGTTAAATTTTGCTGCTTCTCTTGACCTTTCCTTAATTTAACGCCGTATCACCCAAGAGCTTATGTTTTCGGAAACTCTTGTAAGACAGTCAAGTCAGTAAGACGTTGTTGTGTGGCATGTGTGATACAGCCATCGATATTTTGACTTGTTACTGTTTCGTCAAAATACTGTGATTTCTTCGATATCGAAATACTGGTACGAGCAAAAGCGTTTGTTATTTTCCTTGACACAAATCTTAGCTGCTACAGTGGCCGAATGGTACAAAGAGTTGGCCTCTAATCCTTTTTACGAGACTGGTTCGAATCCTGGGTGAGGCATCAGTTGAGTTTGTCTTACCTCACAGACTTGCTGTCCTCCCCGGAACCAGCTGTCTCAAATTCGAAACAGGCGAATACTTATAGCCCACTGAATTGCTCGAGATGGTCCGTAAACCCCAAAACAAAGCAAAATACAAAACTATTAATGTTTCTTTAATTATTCAATTACCTACTTGTGTTTTCTTCAAAGGACAATAAAGAAAAGCATAAGTGATCATCAACTTTTTTGATTGGAGGTTTAAGAACCACCGTGAGCAACTCTGTGGGCTATAAGCAGTTAGCCGACCCTAATTTAGGGCCACTGGTTGTAGGGTAAGGAGGGCGCCAGCGTCGTAAGACAAACACAACATACATGCCTCACCGGGATTCGTACATGGACCCATCTCGGACGAATGGTCAGAACCATCGCTTAGACCAATGCACCACTGATGCGGCCATAAGTTTTCCTGCCCTGCGTGAATAGAAAATACGACAAAATCCCTGTTAGGACTAATAACTAGGGAACGGATTTTTAGGTAAATAAGTAAAAAAAATAATAAAAAAACCTTTCCTCGTAAATTTTGTTCATATTTTCCAAAATTCGGTAATAAATACATACATTTGCATGTTTCTTTCATTTATTTATGAAAATTTAGTGAAATAAAACATAAAGAAAAAACAGTATTGTAACGAGGTAGAAGAATTTGCGCCTCACTTCCCCTCCAGGAGGAGTCGTTTTATTGGAGCCAGCGCGTTGGCGAATCACGTCTTCTCTTTCCGCTCAAAGTTTTACCCTACTCACGAAAGCTTAAATATCAAAATCCAACACGGAGATTATATATACGCTGCTTGCGTTATTGCCGTTTTTGTTGATGCGGTTCTGTTGAATTTCTGCGGTCAGCATATTCTCCTTTCTACTATATTATTCTACTCCAACATGGAGAGTATATATACGCTGCTCCCGTTCTTGCCGTTGTTGTTGATACGGTTTTGTTGAATTTCTGCGGTCAGTATATTCTTCTTTCTACTATATAATTCTACTCCAACACGGAACGTATATATACGCTGCTCGCGTTATTGCCGTTGTTGTTGATGCGGTTCTGTTGAATTTCTGCAGTCAGTATATTTTTCTTTCTACTATATTATTCGGCTTCTATATTACGTGTTGAAGCGTTGCTGTAAAGTACACTCACCTAATTCTAGGAGCTGTATAACTGTGCGGAATAAATTTCTGTGTTGAGTTTTAACTAGTGTTTTGCCTCTTCCTTGCGATTTTGGGAATGGAAACGGATCCCTCTAGCCCGAAGCTGAAGGAAAACTAACAAAAATGAAACATCACCCCATCAAAACAAGTAGGATTGGATGTGACATCCTGTGCGTTATCGTCCACAAGGAAAACATGTCAAGAGTAAAAGCAAAACAAACGTCCATGCCACATTGTAACTCCAAAAACATTTTTCTATCAAATGTATGGTGGTGATTAGAAAGTTGAGTATTTACATTATCTTTTCACTCCAAAGAATAAGCTAGTTACATTGCCGATGAAGGCAGTATTTTCTATTTTTAGTAAATATTTTTGAAATTATTAGCGCATAAAAAATAAATATTATTCTCTTTATGAGCACCTCAAAATCAGTTCCGTATTAATAACCCTTTTATATGCAATGCAACATATGCAAATAAATGTTTTATCACTAGCTTTGAATTTTTTCGAACTACTTCACTCCAAAGTACTGATTCAGCTACGAACCATTAAAAAAAAAAGCTCGATATATGATATTTGGGTAGAATTTTCTAATACGTAAAGAACTAGTCCCCCTATATCGTATCAATTGACTGAAGTTCCATAAGCAATCAATGAAACATCTGGACTACGGTCAAATTGTGCAAAATGAATGTCTACACAAGCGTTACAAATTGGAAATTTGAATAATTTCAGACATGGATAAGTATTTACGAAGGAATTTATTAATGTTTTTAAATCCATTAGGTGAATTACTTAGATTAATTGATTACTGTCACACGAGAAAAGTATCTTTGTGTAAGGTTTTGGTTAAAGTGCTCGAGAAGTTTTCTTCACAAAATTGAAAGGTATTCCATTCTTCGGAAAAACAGATATTCAATTGTACGGGGTCGTCCTACCGGAGGCTTGTTCTTGTATTGTATTTGGTTATGTTCGAGTCAAATGACATTTTAATGATAGATCACTGCGAATGGTAACGGTACAGATGGTGCCTTGTCACGCACTTAAGAGCTGTTCGATCGGAAAATATCATGAATAACAAACCACTACTTAAAGAACAAAGTTTTCCTCTTCTTTACTCAAACTTTCTTTTCGGTCACGCATTGGAAAAGCGGACGTTTATAACAATGATATATAGACCTTTACTAATGGAGCACGGGAAGTCTCTGATCATATATTCTCCGAATTTTCACTTTGATAAAAATCTTGGCAATGAAACTTTGCTGTATTTCCCTTCACATTAGCTGAAGGCGTAAGTTGTACAGGGTGGTTGCAAACTCCTTCAACAAAACAAGAGGGGTTATAGCACACATCAAGACGAACAACATTTGCAATGTAACCTAGGAACGCATTCCACTCCTAGTGCCAGAAAAGAGCACGTTCGAAAAAAGTCCAGCAGGGACACGGAGAGTTTCACCCAGTGCATGAGAAACACAAGATACAAACCAGGTGCGCTGAATACGTGCGTAGACGATGCGGTGAAAACATTCAAAAACGCAGTCGAGCCCGTTCAGCAATATTAGTCTACCGTGCGAACATCACATGACAATCGACGTATACGTACGACCGGCGCAGCGTACTGTGTGTTCTTGGAGCAAGTGCTTTCCGTTCTGTTGCAGGAGATTCCGCTCACCACACGGAGGGACATGTGGTTTATGCATGATTGGGCCCCAGCACACTTTGCCACCGAGGTCCGATACTTCCCAAATGCGACATAATCAGGGCGGTGGACTTGTGGTTTAGCCTCCATGCGCCCCGGACCTTAATCCACTGGACTTCATCTTCTGGGGGCACATGAAAACATTGTTCTACGAGACACCTGTGGACTCCCTGAAAGATCTCGTAGCGCGAATCGCTGTTGCTGCTGACAAGATCAACACCACACAGGGAGTTGCGAGAATGTGCGACAGTCTTTCATCCGCCGGTGTGGGCTGTGCAACAACGCACTTAGACGCAACTCTTTGAGCAACTCCTTTGAGTCTTTCTCGGAATTGTGCAACTCATAAATTAGGTATGTCTCTTTGTTTCCACTGTTGAAAGTTCAACATGGATATGTAACTTTACTCTTTTCTGGCACTAGGATTGGAATGCGACTCTAGGTTCCATTGCAAATATTGTTCGTCTTGATGTGTACTATCACCCCTCTTGTTTTGTTGAAGGAGTTTACAATCACCCTGTGTATGAGTATTTCATTAACACCTAAATGAGGTTGAATGAGAGAAAAGTAACACACTTCTATAGGCCTTACATTAAACAGCAGAACTCTAGTTCAGTTTGATCGGTTTTTTGAAGAACACTAAAAAAACCAAAACAAAGGTGAAACCGAATTTTCGTTTGTAATCTCTTTGAATCCTTTTCGACAAGAATAAAATACTTCACAATCATTCACAATCAATTAAACCTTTTTCAAAAAAAAAGTCAAGCGGATTTTTACACTCGATAAAACATGTAAAGGCTGAAAAGTGTGTTACAAAAATCAACACATTGTGCAGAAAAATTTATCTCGTAGGTGAGCAAAGATATCACAGACAAAGAGATTTTCAAATCGAATAGCTATGAGAAAGCATATAGAAGAAAATATGATATAAATTTGCGCCCTGTCTGAAGACTTTTGAATAATGAAAAGGTAGAAAATATGTTAAAAGTATTCTTCATAGCAAAAGCTATGCTAAGCAAAACTATTTTTTTGAGACACGTCTCCTGGAAGAAGCGATAGCGAGTAATAGATTTTGACATTTACCCCGGCTAGTGAGAAAACTGTGCATTATTTGAAGAGCGTAAATATATCCCATCTTTACGGTAGCGAATAGCATAAATTGAAAAAGAAAATTTTCAATACGATTTTTAGAAGCGGAGATACAGCTGCAAAACAGAAATACACAATAACACCACCTAGCGCCGGAACTTTGAACTACAAAAGCACACGACTACTGGCAAAGTATTTCACAAGGTAAATGACATTCGGTGTTAAAAGAATATTTTAAGTCGGACATTTAGGAGCAGAGATATCGAGAGAAAACATATTAAATATTTGCCCCCCTCTAGCGGGGATATTTTGCATCATTTTTGGAAGGAAATGCCACAAATATTGACCGTAGTGAATAGTATCTGACTGAAACAGGATTTCTTTCAGTCGTGTTTTAATAAGCGCAGATGTTGCTATAAATATGATGTAAATATAAACGTGAACTTATGCAAACAGGTGGAAAACCTGTACGTTAAAAAATTGAAATTATATGTAAAACATTTCGCCGCTGAAACGCTCTCGACCGTGGAAAGAGGTTTTCATATGGGACTGTTAGAAGCAAAGATATCGAGAAAAATACGGTACACATCTACTCCGCCCGATGGAAAAACCATGAACCTTTTTAAGCAGGAGATACGTATTTTGACAAGGTGTTTCGTAGTGAGCGGTATCTTACCAACTAAAAAAATTCTACAATCGAGGCTTCAGAAGAGCAGATATTACTGCAAATACATCAGAAATACAAATTTGCCCTTACGCCACCTAGTGGAAAAACCGTTTAAAACTAGAAATTGTATGCAGAGCATTTTCCCCTAGGAGCTCTATCCGATGCAAAAAGGATTTTTCAAATCAATCATTTAAAAACAGAGATATCAGGGAAACTAGAATTTACTTTGACGCTCGGTAGCGGAAAAACCATGCATTACTTGAAAAACTAACTGCACCCAAAATAGTTTTCCAAATAAATGGTATCAAAAGGAAGAAAGAAATTGTACAGTCGGATGAAATGTATTTTCATAGCATTTGCATGCAGAAAAAACCTGAAGCAAGGATGGTCGTTTTCACATTTTTGACACCCTAACGTAAAAATAAAAATTTAAATCTGCCTCATAGTTGCAGAGACATGGTATCCTCAGACAGACCAGCTGACAAAATGGCAATGCAAGCATGCACGTTTTTTTGCGAAAAATGTTCTAAAAATGTTATAACGTTATTTAAGACGAAATATTACATTTTTATAAATTATTTCTAAAAACTTTCTGATGAACATTATAATGTTTAATATCGCTGTACATTCCTGAATAAAAAAATGTTGGATCTAATACACACAATAAGAAAAAATCTCACAAAGTTGTTTTGCATTTCTTTAGAATTTCTATTGAATGAAGCTGCAATGCTTTACGCAAACCTTATGTGATAAAATTCTGTTGAAATCAATGCATTTTACAAATTGTGAACAAAACATAACGGTGAAACATCGCGAAGGTTGATTATTAGACCTCTGCGAACTTTGACAAGAGAAAGAGAATATGTAGACAGATATGCATGCTTTAAGTCTGACACCTGTGAGTATATTTGCTGGCTTAGTGCGCTGCAGTTACTCCTCGCAGTTTTAATACACTCATCGTCAAAAAAATAGTTGCACCCAGAAGGAAGCAACCGACAGGAATGAGACTTGGAGGGCAGGTTTGACATTGTGAGACATGCAAATGATTCACGTATCACACTCGACAGCGCATGTGACGCGAGCAAGGTGGGGTCGTAGCGCTGTGCATGACAAAGTATATCAGATCGTCCCGTTTCGCGTGCTTGCCATTCTGACTCATGCTATTGTGTTGGTTACATCCTTTGCAAGTGAAGTACGCCTCGGAGAAAAGTTCGTAAGCAATTCGAGCAGTTCGAGAGTGGTCGCAGCGTCAGGCTCTGGGAAGCGGGATGGTCTTATCGCCGTATTACGCGCCATACCGGACTTACGGATATCACGATATGGCGGCAGAGGATAGAACAAGGCACGCAGCAGCGGATGGAAGGGTCTGGGGTACCTAGACGAACCATGAAGAGAGAGGACCAACGGGCTGTCCGATATGTGCGGAGTTACCCAACAGCCACGATTGCGGATAATCAGCGAGCAGTGGCGCCCTCTATGCATCGTCCGATTAGTGCCAGCACCATTGGCAGATGGCTGCACGACTTAGGACTACACGCACGCAGACCGTTACGACGACTGCCATTAACATCATTGCATCGTCGCCAAAAGACTGCAATGGTATCGTGACAAACTGTGATGGAACCACGCAGAATGGCAGCGGGTGATATTCAGTGACGAGTCCCGCTTTTGTCTTGGAGGAGACCTCCACCGATTCCGTGTGTGGAAGCACCGTGGTCAAAGCCAAGATGAACGGTTTGTTATCGAGCGTCCGGCGTCCAGAAGGCCTGGTGTCTTGTTGTAGGGTGCTGATTGCCTACGATGCCAGATCCTTTTTGATGTTCATTATAGGCACTTTGACAGCCCAACTTTACGTTAATTATGTCTTGCAACCAGTGCCCCTCCCCTTTTCTGAAAGCTCACCCAGGTGCAATTTTCCAACAGGACAACGCTCGTCCGCATACTGCTGCTGTCTCAAGAGCTTGCTTTCAAGGCCCTGACACTCTGCCATGGCCAGCAGCATCGCCAGACCTATTGAAAAATGTGTGGATGCTATTGGACGCGCTATCTACCCACTCCACCCCTACCGCACAATCTGCAGGAACTGCGTGAGAAGATTCACGCTGAATGGGATGACTTATCGCAGGACACCATTTAGAACCTGCACAACTCCATATCGAGACGTCTGGCATGCTGTGTGAGCAAACATGGCTGCACGATGCCATACTGAGAATCATTACTTATTGGTGTGTAGCTCAATAAATATTGTCCATATCAGTCTCAATGTTTAATAATTTATTTTTCCTGGTAACCTTACTTTCCTCCCGAATAGCAATGTAATCCGACACGTTCTTCTGGGGGCAACTGTTTTTTTGACGATGAATGTAATTAACGGCTGCAATTTGAATTAAAAAACAGTTTCGTTAAATTACGTATGATGGAGTTTTTTTTTAATTAAGGCTTCAACTCCAATGGAAACAAAGAAATTAAGCAGCGAAGAGATTATGAGACGCTAGCTGCTGAACATTCTCTTGGGATAGGCTCGGAGGAAGTATGGGTGATGTGTTTGTCCCTGTGAGCTAACTCTGTCCTTTGCCTGGTACCGATGGCCCTAAATTAGGAACGGTTGACTGATTATGCTCTTCCGAGTTGCTCGGAGTAGACGTTAAACCCTGAAACAAAAATAAATAAATAAATAAATAAATAAATAAACCAAGACATTTATAAAAATCTGTTTTTGTCAAGGAAGAACACTTTCTAAAAAGATTCGAGCAAAATGTGTAATTTGAAAACACGAAAGCCTTCAATTCAAGTGTGATAATGAGAAACATTATCCGTTAAAGTGATTAAGACTAATTCCCTACCAAGATTCTTTGAAATGACTTTAGCACGAACTTACACTTCTTGCACAAATGAGCATTTAGCCAGAGGTAATTACCAGATCGATATCTGCTGAAATAATTAGAGGACATTCTGTACAAGGTTTCGTTCAAAACGATTCACCGCTAAATCTAATTTTCGGGGACACAAAAGCACCGTTTCAGTACGATCGAACTGAACTATACAGGCTAGCATTTACTGAGTGATTTAAGTTTCGATTGGTAACACAACTCCTAACAAGCTCTAAGGGATTAATGAAATTTTCTTATATATTTATAAAACTACCTTACGTAGTATATGCATACAGTTATTGCGTGACAAATACACGGTCGAGTCACATTATTGTGATCACCAGTTAATATCCAGAGTAACCGCCGTGTGCAGCGCGGACAGCAGCTAGACAGAAAGTGACTCAGTAAGGTGCTGGAAGGTGTTCTCAGATATGTGGATCCATGCTGACTGCAGTGCATCTGACAGCTGCTGGAGGGTGCGTGGTGGAGGATCCATAGAGAGCAAAACACGATTCAGGTGGTCCCACAGATGCTCAATCGGGTTTAAATTTGTGAAATTATGGAACCAGGGAAGTACTTTGAAGTCTTCATCGTGCTCTTCTAACCACTCTTGGGCATTTCTAGCGGTGTGTGACACGTCGCATTGTTGTGCTGGAAGATCCCTATCCACCCCAGGGAAGGCAATATTGGTGTTCGTGGTCTGCAAGGATGGAATCATGACGAATTCGGTACATAGTGCCTTCCACAGGTATGAGTGGAACCAGAGAATACCGCGAAAACATTCTCCAGACCATAACGCTGCCCCCATGAGCTTGTTTTCTGCCAGCAATGGTTGAAGAGTGTGTGTTTTCCGATATTTATCTCCTTATACGCCAACACCCTTCCGTTCGATGAAGCAGAAAACGTGACTAATGCGAGAAAGCAATTCTTTCTCAATCAGAAGAGGTCCAATTCTGATAATGCCGTGCAAATGTGAGCCTTATCTGCCGATGTAGCTTCGTTAACATAAGTACAGTGACCATCCATCTGAATCGGAGCCCCATATGCAGCAGGGTTCGCTGAACTGTCGTTTTAGAAATTCTTCCTTTAGATCCTTTGTTCATTTGGCCCAGTTAGTTGTTACACTGTAGCGCGTCTATCGGCCCTTCACGGGCTTTTAAAGTTGACGTTCACCTCTCACATGAATGTCACGTGGTGCTCCGGAGTTTCCACTTCGCTTATTCGTAATTGCGCCATTTCTTTAATACACTTTAACCACAGTAGCACGCGGACAGTTCGGAAACTGCGCTGTTTCAGAAATAGTGGCACTCTTGGCCCAAAAGCAGATAATCATCCATTTTTGCGAATCTGATAAATCGCTCCCTTTATCAATAAGAGCAACGAGTGATATGTTTTCAGAATGCCTACAGCACACCTTATATACCCTCCAAACCAGCTAACGACACGTTCCTTCATTCATTGGCTACGCGCTGTTGCCGTCAAAAGTAGGAGGTAGTCACAATTAAATGACTCGACTGTGTATAATGCAAAGTGGGAAAATAGGAAAATGTGAGTGTTTCCGTCAGTCAATTGTAGTCCATGAATTTGGGTGATATAGTCCCTAGTGCGCCGATTATTATTGGCAGAACTGTTGTGTTTTTCTTCCAAAGTCGTGTAGTTTCCCTAGCCAGATTCCTGTATTTGTCTATTTTGTCCTTCTCTTTTTCCAGTACTCTACATTCTCCAGGGATGGCAATATCGATTAGGGTCACTTGCTGATTTTCAATCACGGTGACGTCGGGTGTATTTGTGGTTACGCGCTGGTCAGTCTGTATTCGAAAGTCCCACAAGATTTTCACCAGGCCATTATCCAGGACTTTATCTGCTATATGTTGCCAGGCTTTTTCAGAAGTCGGGAATCGAAATTTGTTGCAGAGTGCCCAGTGGACCTTTCGGGCCACATCGCCATGCCTCTTTTTGTACTCGGTGTGGGCAATGACCGTGCACTCGCAAACCAAATGATTAACTGTTTCTTCACGGTTGTTACACAGACGGCAAAGGCTATTGTCACTTGAGCCCTGTATCTTGGCCTACATCACGTTTGTCTGAAGGGCCTGCTCCTGTGCAGCAAAGAGCAAACCCACAGTCTCCCTTCGTAAAGTGCCTGTCTTAAGCCATGTCCAGGTTAAGTCGTTGTCAAGTTTGTTATCGATGCTTTTGAAAAAGGCCCCATGAAGGGGATTATTCTTCCAATTTTCAAGACGGGCTTTGTATTATTGTTTTTTGTACTCCATTTTGGTTTCAGTGGCTTGTAAACATTTTTCTGTTTTGACTGCTTTTAACAGTTTTTCCGAGCTCTTGTTGCCGAGCTCTTGTTGATGTAATCGTGAAGGCCACACTTTCCTCCTTCAACTGTCTGTTTAATTTGAAGTAAACCGCGGCCACCGATGTTTCGAGGTAGATACAATCTATCAATGTCGCTCTTCGGATGTAGTGAGTGATGCTTTGTTAGTAGTTTCCGTGTTTTTTTTTTTATCCAGTAACTCCAATTCGGCCATTGTCCAGTCAACAATCCCCGCTGGGTACCGTATTACAGGCACTGCCCATATATGTACATACACTATCTACCAACAAGTAATTGGACACATGTGATAGCAAAGGAAAACGAAGTTTATTCACCTTCAATAGTTTGTGGAGCCTCCACGAGCGGCGATTACAGCTGCGACCCTCCGGGGCATACTCTCAACCAGACGTTGTACGGCGGCTAGCGGTACAACGTCTTCCACCCGGCTGGGAGAGAACAGGTCAGTTCCTTCACCGATTTCGGACGGTGGGGGCACCCCTTACGTCGACACTCCAACTCGTCCCAGAGGTGCTCGATAGGGTTAAGGTCCGGGCTCTGAACAGGCCAGTCCATTCGATTAACCCTATTGTCACCATACCAAGCCATGGTGGACCTCGCAACATGACAGGTGGCATTGTCATCCTGAAAGTAACATAGGTCCACCCCGTAAAACTGCCACAACGTAGAAAGCGCATGGTCATCTAAAATGGTGCAGTAGGTATCGGCGTTGAGTCTACCAGGAATTGTGACCAAGGGTCCCGTGCCATACCAGGAGAAACACCCCCATAGCATAATTGCACCGCCGCCGAACTTCACAGTTGGCACAATACATTTCGGCAGGAGAAGTTCTCCAGGCAGACGCCAAACCCAGACCTTGCCATCCGAACGGTAGAGGGTGAACCTTGATTCGTCGCTCCAGAGAACCTGTTTCCACTGTTCAACGGTCCAATGTCGACTTTCTTTGCACCACGTTAGCCCAGCAGCGCTATTGGACTTGGTGATCAAAGGTGGTGGGCGACAGCACGTCCATGATTACCGATCAGATGGGCTTCCTTACGAATAGTATTCATCGAAAAAACTCTCCCGGATGCCTGTTGAAACTCCTCGCGGATGTGGCCCATCGATTTGGTGCGGTTCTTCCGAATTTCTCTGGCCAGCACCCGTCGGTCTCTAACTCCCAGTTTTGTGGGTCTGCCGGGTCGGGGCACATTCCGACAGTCACCTATGATCTTCCACCTTCCAATTACGTAGGCCACTGTCGATTTTGGGTACTTCAACTCGCCGGATATGTCACGTATGGAACGGCCATTTCCGTGATACCCGACGATTACACATTTCTCGAAATCAGAGAGCTCGGAACTGCGTGGCATCTTGCATGCGGCTGGTTGCGTTGTTGTTTCCCACACGATATTTAACGGCGGCGGCAGTGACGTGTATCAGGACCGCAGATATCGTCGATTGCAGGGGTGTCAAATTACTTGTTGGTAGATAGTGTATATATATATATATATATTAAATATATTCCTTCCAAAGTAATAATTCCGAAGTGTGTGTTAGTATTGAGCAGACTTCTTAAAACAGCGGAAAAAGATAGTGTGAGAGAAACTCTCATGCGCGACCACTGGCGTTGTTCAACCTGTAGCGACTTAATTTTATTTTGACAATTATGTAAATAAGCAGAGAACTTTTTGACTAGACGTTTCGTATTAAATGAGGTAAACGTGATATTGTGCAGTAAATAAATTTTCACATCCAAGAATGTTCCGGAATTGAAATAGGTACACATGCAAAAGTAGTCCTTTTCATTTATTGAGCACGAAAGGCTTAATCAATACCTATGATTAGTCGGACAGAGTAGCTGACGTGCATACAAATCTCTCAGCTTAAAAGTAAATCTTTTCTTTTATAATGCTTGTTCAATTAGTAGTGAGACAGTTTGGATAGTGTGCGTTTGCGCTTCCTAATTTTGTCAATGGATGCCGCTAGTGTACAGACGATTTAAAGCCTATGCAAAAGCATTGCAGGTTTTTTGTTACCGAAGCCGTGTAACGTGATTGACTAATTTCATTGTTCTCTCGTAGGAGATGCATATGTCCAAAGCTGCTCAACGCGCTGTTGTTTAGTTTGTGAAAGCTACGAAAAGGCCACCAAGCAAATTTCACAGACAAATGAAAGTGGTGTATGGGCATACTTCTCTTCCACGCAGTCAGTAGTGTAATACGTTGATTCCAGTTCTTTAGTGGTGGACTAACAAGCACTGCGAAACAGCCAAGATCAGGAACACCACGTCGTGCTGTTTCAGTAAGGACAATTGCACGTGTGGATGCTGCAGTAAAGGCCAACCGAAGAATCACGATCCGAGAACTGGCAAACAGTGTGGGTGTGAACATCGGAACTGTCAGTACGATCATGTATTCGCACCTTGAATATAGTAAGGTCTGCGTCACGTGGGTACCGAAACATCTGTCCGATTAACAGATGAGTCAACAAATGGGACAATCTTTATATCATCTATTCCGCTACTATGAAGAAGGTGAAGACCTCCTGCTGCACATTATTGCTGGGGGCTGGTGTCACTATTTTGAGCTAGATACGTAACGCCACGGCATGTAGTGGAAATATGCATCATCGCCACCGACGACGAAATCACGGTCCACCATTTCCGCCGGCAAGGTGAGGTTAAGCCTGTGCTTTGACCACCGAGGACCATGGCTTCTTGAGTGGCTACCAAAAGGATCAACCAGCAATGCCGAATGATATTGTCGACTTTTAATGAAGCTTCGACAAGCTATGCCAAACGATATTGTCAAACATTAATGAAGAAACAAAAATAAGAGACCTGGCAATATCACTCATGGTATTGTGCTTCTACATGATAAGGTCCGGCCTCATACGGCAGTTACCACCAAAGGACATTGCAGTGCTTTCACTGGGAAGTCTTTCAACATGCGGCGGGTCTTTTTCAAGAGTCACTGTGTCACGGGTGTACCGTGAGTACATCGAATCCGGTAAAACCATCCCTGCAAGGGCCAACTGTCGTGGACAACAGCGTGTAGATGAGCGGAGTCATCGTCGGTTAGCTCGCATTGTAACAGCGGATAGACGTGCCATAGTGCAAGAAATCACTCAGCAATTTAACGCTGGTGCACAAAAACGTGTAACCAGCCACACCATCCAGAACCATCTCCTCGCTATGGGGTACAGAAGCCATCGTCCTACGAGGGTACCGCTTCTGACCGCACATCACAGGGTGCAAATATTAGCATGGGCGCGGGAACATCGCCACTGGACCCTAGACATGTGGGAAAATATTGCCTGGACTGATGAGTCGATTTCACGTTGGCCCATGGGGATAACAGGATACGAGTACGGCGCAAACCACATGAAGCGATGGATCCTTCTTGCCAGCAGGGTACTCTTCAAGCTGGTGGGTGTAGCATTGTCGTCTGGGGACTGTTTTTGTGGACTGAAATGAGACGTCAGGTTCGTGTGACATTGTCCCTCACAGGTCAACGTTACCGGGATATCCTGGACGACCATTTGCTCCCATTTGTGCGTCTTCAACATCCCACTGGGGACCTCATCCTGCAACAAGACAATGCACCGTGCCATCGCTCCCGAATTGTATTTGAATGATTGGATGAACACTTCACCGACGTGACCTCGCTTCCTTGGCCAGTTAGGTCACCTGACCTCAGCCCCATCACGCACATCTGGGATGTCATCGAGAGAGATGTTCGAGGCTCTGACTCCCCTCCATCAAATCCTCGTGGCCGCCCCGGTGGCGCAGTGGTCTAAGCGATGGCCTATGATCATTCGTCCAAAAGGGGTCCGAGTTCAAATCCCGGTCAGGCATGGGTGTTGTGTTTGTCTTACGGTACTGGCTCTCCCCCTTCCCTGGAACCAGTGACCCTAAATTAGGGACGGGCGACTGCTTATAGCCCATTGAGTTGCTCACGGTGGTCGTTAAACCTACAATAAAAAAATCTTCTTGAAATGTGGGAGCTTGTTGAGGGTTCGTGGATCCGTATGGCTTCCTAACGCTTCCGGTGTCTTGTCGAGTCCATGCGGAGGGGAATCGCCGCCGTCATCAGGACGAAAGGTGGTGCTACACGTTACTAGAGAGGTATCTCCAATTCAATTGCTCTTCAGTGTACATCTAGAAATATCAAAATCTGAATAACATGCGTCGAATGTGAGAAAAAGCATAAAACATAAATGGTTTGACTGTAATTTTTATAGCATGCATACTCATCAAATATTCTCAATCCGCTGCTAAATGAACATCTCCCGAAGTCACGTCAACGACTTTCTGGTTTGAGCAATTCTTTTCCACGTTACTGCGGCATTTTTGTTTCGAATTTCACATAAACGTGCCTTTCATATGGTGTTGGATCTTTTCCTCTCCCTTGGTATCCAGTCTAATACTTTAGTTGTACAAAAGTGTCTACTTGCTCTAGCAATATGTCCTGCATATTGCTATTTGAGAGCCTTTACTTTGATTACGATGCCACCAATTCTTGTCATTTTCCTTATCCGTGAACTCCTTTTCCTGTTTCTTAGTTGTACTCAGAATGACTCTCCCTCCATGCTTCTAATGAGTCTTTTGCAGCCTCAGTATGTCTTTTATGGTTAAGGTCTATGTCTCTGATTCATAAGAAATAAATGGAAGAATGTATTAATTAAGCACTTTTGTGTTAAGACAATGGGAAATTGCTTTACAAAACTGTGTTGTTTCTCATGAACTTAGTGCAGCAAAAATTTTAGGTTTACTACTTTCCTGTTAGACGTGGTCCTCGCTTGATATATGTTGTCCGAAATACATGTAGTCATCCGTTACTTCTCAATTTGCCTCATTAACCACAAAATCTTCAGTTGTTATAAAAGCATTGTGCATCAGTTTTAATTTCTGCAAGTTGTTCTTCATCACACTTGTTAGCAAGATCTTGGATTATAATCTGCAGCTCTAAATGAATAATGGAAAAATGGCAATGTCATGAGCAAAGTGAATGTTGGTTAAACTAATTCTCTTGAACATTTCCCCCTTGTCTTCCAAGTTCAAAGATTGAAAGACACTCTGCAAAGTGGTACTGAAGACTTTGATTTATGTACATATATGCGTATATAACAGCCATCATATTGCGATCTATAGATCCTCATTGTAGTATTGTAGTAACAGTAAATATGAACATTAAAATGTTAACATAAGAATCACCGAAATCGCTCACAGAAGAAATGCACGTACTTCTGTGTGGTTCACTTGATACGTACTGACAGAGGATGCCGGGTATTTTGTGTTGGTAGCTACTTTTAAGTGATGCAACCTTGTGGAAATCACTTAAACATACACTATATTGACAAAAGTCATCGGACACCTAGAAGAGAAAAACAACATAACATTCAATGACATACATTAGAACGGTGTCGGTCCACCTTTGGCTTTTATGCATGCACTAACCCTTAGAGACATGCTTTCAACAAGGTTTTGGCACACAGCGATACGTATGTGCTTCCATTCGCTACATAATGCTGCCGCCAACTGTAGCTCAGTAGTAGGCTTTTGTTCCAAACTTCTTATGCGGCGCTCTAATTCATCTCATATGTGCTCTATGGGATTAAAATCAGGGCTCTCTGCTGGCCAGTCCACATATAACCACGCCACATATGATACGGAATTATCGTCAAACCACGCCGTAGCCGTCCTTGATTTATGGCTAAGTGCATTATCCTGCTGGTGCCAGCAAAGCTTGGTTCCATAGTATTGCCACAGAGTTGGTAGGACAAAATTGTCCAGAATATCGAGGTAGACGTGCTGGTTAACAGATCTGTCCACGATAACCAATGGGCCGGGACCATATCATGAAATACACCGCCACACGCGTACACTGCCAGCTCCAAACTTGAACGTAGGAACAGTACACTGGGGAAAATAGCGTTCCCCCGGCTGCCGGCATACCTACACACGGCCATCAGACTGATGGATCGAGTATCTGGATTCATCAGTCAATAGCACCCGTTTCCATTGATCTACGGTCTACGATAAATATTCTTTACACCATGCTAAATGACGAGTAGCATTCCGAATGGAGATGAAAGGCATATGAACAGCCGCACGACCACGGTAACCCATGGAATGAAGTTCTCTGCGAATGGTGCGTGTACATGCCGAGGTTCCTCTATTTTTATTCACCTGTACACTGAGGTCTTGTGCAGTACTCCGTCGGTTTGCTGTAACGACTCTCCTGAGGGTTCGACGTCCTCTATCACTGGTTTTCTTTGGGCTGCCGGTACGTTTTGTCGTTTGCTTCAGGCACGCCATGTGTCTTCCACTTATGCAATACATCCAAAACAGTTGACTTGGGTATGTTTAAACGCCTCTGGGTTTCTCTTATGGGCAACGCACTAATATAACACCCAGCAATCTTTCCTTTCTCAAATTCAGTTCTCTCCGGCCGCGACATTTTCACTCAAAATCACAGTGCGATATGATCGCGGTCAGCTGCAGGCTTGGGTTTATACCGTTTGCAGCTGTACCTCGCATCTTAACAAAGCAGCAGATCCGTTCATTTGCTTTTGAAGGGGTGCCGGCGATTTTTGTAAATATAGTGTAGTTTATAACTCGCTCATCCTACCAGCTTTAAGATTATATTATTCTTGCCGATTAAAATACATAAGGTTCTCATTGCTTCAAACTTTGATATTTTCGTTATATCACACTGTTTTCAAATTCGCCCATAAAGTGTCAATATGATTTTTTATATATTTTGGTAGAGAGAATAGCAATACAATCCTCCATCGATCGCCGCTCCGGTACCACTCTGGCTTTGAACTATTCGCCCGTGATGAGTCCCAGTTTGCATTTCCTTGAGGCATGGATGTTGTATTTGTCTTAAGGCACTGGCTGTCTCCTTTACCTGAAGCCAATGACCCTAAACTAGGGACGAGCAATTGCTTATTGCCTGTCGATTGCTCACAGTGGTCGTTAAACCCCCAAACCTCCAAGCATTCACATTCTTTGATAGAGGTTGCTTTTATGTGTGTAATGTAATGCTCCTTTGCATTGAGTTCACCCAAGCATTCTTTTTATAACATATATTGAAATGCAACATAAACGTCTACCTCTGTACAATCCTGCATTTACATATTTCAAAGAATTTAAAAAATTATAGTACCCTATGACGAAGTAAATTTCTCCATCATCTTTGTCCTCGCCGGGTTCCCTCAGTCCAGAGTAAATCGCTCTCCCAACTGAGCTACGCGGACGTATGCTCTGGCTGCTATCTGCCTTTATCTCATGTGCGTCCTGTGGTGCAGGCACATCACAACCCATTTTTACCTTTCCCCATCAGCATACTTATAAAGCTTTCAAAACATCTCGAACTAAATGCAGTCGATTTCAATAAATAGCTGGGATACACTTAAGAAGCGAAATGAATTTCAGTCTTCCCATTAACTGGAAATATGATATTTTTTTAAAAATCTCAGTCTATCGTAATGATATGACTGATCTGATAGCAGCTATGAAAGAACATCTGTCTGATTAACTTCCTTACTGAATTTAATACAAGCGTTTTTTTTTATTTTAATAATGTAAGATTCCAAATTATATTCATTCCATCAAATGAGACTTATTTCAGAATCAAGAGCGACTTTGCAATAATGATGCCACAGTTCGAAATATGGCATTGTCTGAATTACCAGGTGATCATTATTACTTCGAATTCCCAGAAGTATAATGGCTGTCTTTTGTTTTACTGGTTTCAGTAGAAATGTATTAAGCAATTTTTTATAAGATGCCTCATTATCTACGAAATGCAATCATCCTCTCTTGTTCTTGATTTTAAATTGGGGATTTTAAAGAAAACGTTCCTTTATCTCAAAGTAAGTTGCAGAAACTGGTATTGCATCGTTATGAGAAATCAGCTTGGGGGAACATTAAAAGGCAATACGCGTAAAGCACAAATTCAGTCGAAATTAGAAAAAAAAAACCCCACTCTTTTGCAGTCAAAAGACTTTTTCATCGGGTGATTGAAAATGGATTTTAGAAGTCTGAGGAAGTATTCGATGCAGAAGAAGGAAATTTGTGTGGGAGGCTGCCACCCTGAAACTTTAGAACAATGAACACTATGGCCCCTGAATTACAGAATTCAAAAGAAGTAATTCGGCACACATACACACAGCACATTCACACACATTTAAGGATCGCAGTTAAAAATGGATGCTATGAAATATGACAAAAAATATCCCCGAAATGTAAGCGTTGAATACAATATTCACGAATAATACCCTGTTTCCGAAATACATACCCGTAAAAACTGTGACATCTTCAAGACGTAAGCCCCGATGCCGTCGTGGTCTAAGCTATGGCTTTTGATCATTCGTTCGTGATGGGTCCAGGTTCGAATCCTGGTGAGGCATGAATGATGTGTTTGTTTTACGGCACTGGCTCTCTCCCTTCCCTGGAATCAGTGGCCCTTAATTAGGGACGAGTGACTGCTTATAGCCCATTGAGTTGCTCACGGTGGCCGTTATATCTAGTACTTTTCAGAGAAAGCAAACTGCAGATTTCGCTTTGATGCCTTAATTTAGCTTACGACACATAACATTTCTGATTAATTAATTAAATATACACCAAAATATATTTATATGCTCCGTCAAACTTTCTACAATTCAAAACAAAACTTCTCTCTCTACACAAAGCACGCTCGCGTCTGCTCTCTCGAAATCTCCATGCTACACGTAAGTTCTGACGTCAGCTATGGCGTCAGCTACACAGGACTGGGAACGGTGCAGCACATTCACAGCATGAACTAAAGTACCCAGACACCAATTCTGAATAGTAGTTTTACCAATATACTTGCACAAAATAATATGAACACCTAGGAAAAAGTTTCACCTAACTAATAGGGTGTGGCATTCAAAACTTCTTGAACCCTTCTTGGAATGGACGCATACAAATTCTGATGGGAGTTAGTGCGATCCATTTTTCATGCATAAACTGCTCTAGGTCCTTGAGAGACACAGAACGAGGATAACGTGATCTTAACCACTTTTCCAACACAGACCACAGTGCTCGTTGATGTTGCAATCTGGTGACTGGGGAGGCCAAAGAAGGTGTGAAATTTCGCCTTCATGTTCCTCAAACCATGATTGCGAGCTTTGTGAATTGGCGCATTGTCATCTTGATAGATGGCATCCCCTGCAGGAAGCAATGCCTGAGCCATTGGATGGACTTGGTCGGCCAAAATGGTTTCGTACACCCTGCCAATCATCCGTCCTTTCAAATTGATCAGGGTGCCTGCGGGAAACCATGATATGTCTACCCAGAGTAAGAAAGATCCACCACCATTCTGCACTGTTGGGAGCAGATGGTCTGGGTTGTACGCTTCTGGCTCTATTCTCCACACGTAAACACGTCCTGTGTTCGAAAATAGGCGGAATGTGGATTCATCCGACCGCATTACACGCTTCCATGTATTGGCAGTCCACTTTGTATGCTCCTGGCACCCTTGCATTCACCGTTGAGCATTCATTTGAGTCACCAGAGGTTTGCAATAGCAGCTGTGTCAAGAATGTCTTGTTTATGCAGTTCCCTGCGCACTGTTTTTGTTGTTACTGGGGTCTGGAGATGCAGATTAAGCTCCGCATTAATAATCGGCGCCGTGGTCTTCTTATTACGGGTAACAATTCTTTTTAATGCGCTCCTGTCTCTATTAGTGAGGGTCGTTTTCAGGCCGTTCTTGTGTTTCGCAGACGAGGATTTGCCATAAACACGGTATGATGTCATGGCGCTAGACACAGTTGCTATTGATACACCCACCACCCTGGCGACTGTTGTCTCGGAGGTACCAACTAGCCGGCCACGAGCCCTATTTCGAAGTTTATTAGGTCGCTCATTTTTTCGTCACTCTGAAAAAAAACCGTTTGCAACGACACACGTTAAGTGCACTTAAATGGGATGTTAAGGTTCGAAACAAAGCTATTACCACCTAAAATTGGTGGATACGTTTACGTTATGCGACGTACGCAGCTGCATTAAAAATAACGTCTCTTAGCGTTGTGTTCATATTATTCTGTCCAATCCCTGTATGTATAAACGTAGCATCCATTTCTCATCCGATACTTGGGCCAGGGACCATCTCGAACGAATGGACAATAGTAAGTGCCTCAGGGCACTCAGTCATCTGGGCAGCCGCACAACCATAGATAAACACACGCTACGTACGCAAAATATTCTTTGCGGTCCTGTTCCCTAAGTATTCGTATACACAGGTTTCTCGTTATCGCCAGAAACACCCAAAAACCACACTTCATTCGAGTTGCTCAATACCCGGTTGAAGTGTGGATTGTGCCGCTTAGGTGGCGTAGTGGTCTAAGCAATGGCTTCTGATCATTTGTCCGAAAGGGGCCAGGGTTCGAATCCCGTGAGGTATGGATATTGTGTTTTTCTTACGACATTGGCTCTCTCCCTTCCCTGGAACCAGTGGCCCTAAATTAAGGACGGGCGACTGCTTCTAGCAACGGGCAACTCACTGTGGTCGTTAAACCTCCAATCAAAAAAAAAAAAAAAAGAGTTGATCGTATGCCTATCTTACGGCGTAGGCGCCCCATCATTTCTCTTGGACCAGTTGTCCTAAATTTAATATCGAAGTATTATCAGAGACTTACAGTAAGACATTAAACCCCGAAACCAAATAAAAACACTAACTTTTTAAAACTTCGTGTGTTTCATTTATACACAGCTGGCTACCCAAAATGTAACACCAAAATGGACACGAGATTGCAAAGCCAGATTTACTGAACACACAACAACAGATACAAAGATGAAACGATTGAGCTTACAGGCCAGTGCGACTTGCGGAACACGCATACATAAATAGTTCGTGTGGCCCCCATGGCTGGCAATAACGGCCGCTACACGCCGCAGCATCGAACGAAAGAGTCTTTGGATGTGGGCTTGGGTATATCGGTACAGGCTGCTTCCACACACTGCCACAGTTAATCAGGCGTAGCCGCGGGTGGTGCTTGCCGGGCCACTCGGTTGCCGATCAGCGACCAGGCGTGTTCGATGGGCGACATATCGGGAGAACAGGCGGGTCACGGCAGCAGTGACACCAGGTGGGCCGTGAAGAATTGTTGCACGATGCGTGCCACGTGCAGGCGCGCATTGTTATGTTGAAACGTGGCCTCTGGCAGGTCCTGCAGGTAAGGGAGAAATACAGGCCCCAAAACGTCGGAGATGTAACGGTGGCTGTTGAGAGTACCGGCGATGCGCACCAGAGGGATGCAGTTGTCGTATCCAATTGCGCCCCAAACCATAACGCCAGGCGAAGGACCGGTATGGAGATACATAATGCAGGCGTCATACAGTCTCTCGCCGCGGTGACGCTACACGCGGATCCGACCATCGTGGTGTTGCAAGCAGAAGCGAGATTCTTCGGAGACGACAATGTCGTGCAATTCCGTTGTCCAGGTGAGGCTTTCAACGGCCCTCTGCCACGCACTCGCCGGTGGTTTAACGTCAATGGTAATCGGAGCAATGGGAGCCGTGCGACAAGTCCCCGCTCCTGTAGACGACGTCGAACGGTACGTGCTGACTCTGGTTGTTGCGCAACACACCTTAATTATTGCGCTAACGTTCGTGATGTGGCGATGCGAGCTGTCATTGCCTGCCGCACAACATGCCGGTCCTCTAGTCCGGTGGTGTGCCGTGGCTGCGGCAATCGCTCACGTTGGTCTGTCCGTCCCTCCTGCACCCACGGAATCCATACTCGCCTTACTGTAGCTAAATGTCGTCCCACACGGGCGCCGATGTATCGGTAAGATAAACGGCTGTCGCGATAAGCCACTAATCGTCCTCTGTCGAACTCCGAAACGTGCTGGAATGACTGCCGTATTCTGTGACGAGGCATCAGGAAGCTTCCCACGCACAGGTCCGGCAGCACAACACACTTCCACTACTTACACCCCGCATTCTGTGCGCCCTTCTTATATTACATCTCGGTGGCGTGCCGGGCGCACATGATTTGCATATGCCCTGCAATGGTTATCGTTTGCATGTCCTCTCGCGGGCGACGCATGCTGCGAATTTCAGGCCAATCGGATGCTTCCTTCTTGGTGTTGCATTTTGGGTGGCCAGCAGTGTACTTTTGAATTTATGCAGAGAGAGAGGTTTACATAAACAAGACGCATTCTTTTATAAACTGCGTAAGAATTATCAGTAATTTCGTATTTGTGTGAGCAATATTTTCACGTAGTATTGTCAATGTTTTATTTATTATCTACGTTTAGCTTCCGAATAATGGCATGTGAAGATTTTACTTATTTTTCATTTTTTGAATTCATATTTTTGTTACACAGGAGATGAAATACTAACCTTGCTGAAAATAAGGCTCAAAGTATTGGCATATATACGCATTTGCTCTCTCCAAATGCATTCACCAAGAACAGCATGAAAGAAGAAATCAGAATATAAAACTTTGTCGGAGTGCATTTAAATGAACCATTGAACATAACTTTAAATGCAGACTAACTTTATGTCTAGACAGAACATTATTCAATTGGTTCGTCTGAATATGAATAGTTCACGTTTGTAAATTCAGGCAAATACTTAGTAGAGAAGAAAGACATTTAGAAAAGAAAAGCATCTTTAAGAAGGCTTTTGTAGTGATGTGGAAATCAGTACTAGAAAGGACCCATGAAATGAGCTTTCGGAAGAGGGGTAAATGTAATTTGATAACATATTGGGATTCCACGGAGGAGTATATTTTCAGATGGAGACTTATGGCAGATGAAAAAGGTTTCATCGATAAATAAATCGAGAATAGCTTAAAATGATAATATCGTTTTATCCTTGTGTCGTTTGTAACGTACCTACCTTAAAGGATGCACATGCCAAAACTGCAAGGTGCAGTGATAAGCCTGCGTCGGTGTGGTTTAGGCCGTAAAATATCCGACTCCGGGGAAGAATCCCATGACTAGCAAATCTGAACATTTGTGCTACACTAGCGCCCGAATGTAAAACGAATCTCGTAGCCGTGAAGTTCGAAAAAAATGTATGATGCTTCTATCACCAGTCATCTCGAGTTAATAAGAATTACTTCTTTAGCGCTTCGAAAAACGCGTACAGCCCCGTAGGCTCAGTGGTCTAAGCGATGGCTTCTAATAATTCGTCCAAAATGGGTCCGGGTTTGAATCCCAGCGAGATATGGATGTTGTGTTTGTCTTGCGGCGCTAGCTCTTTCACTTTCTTCAAGCCAGTGGCCCTAAATTAGGGACGGGCGACTCCTTATAGCCCACTGAGTTGATCACGGTGATCGTTAAGAGAAAAAGTTAGTAAAATCATACAATGCATTGATTATGATACGCTTTCCAAAGTACCCGAGCCGCCCCGGTGGCGCAGTTGTCTAAGGCGCTGGCCTCTGATCATTTGTCCGTAAGGGGTCCGGGTTCGAATTACGGTCAGGCATGGATGTTGTGTATGTCTTACGGCACTGGCTCTCTCCCTTCCCTGGAACCAGTGACCCTAAATTAGGGACGGGCGACTGCTTATAGCCCATTGAGTTGCTCACGGTAGTCGTTAAACCTCAAAAAAAAAAAAAAAAAAAACGTACCAGAAATCGCGCGCAGACAAACCCTCCTCCCTACCCTGACTACTGATTTGTTCAGTATACCTCCGAAACAACGTACTAAAGTTTTATCGCAAAGGAAAATGTTTACTCAAGTTATGAGGATAATGACTGTGGAATAAATCTTGCTCCTGTGCCCTGATCTTTGACCCCATGTCGATAATATTAAACAGTATTGGTTCAGTATACCTCCGGAACAGCATTCTAAAGGTTTGTCACAATGGAAGTATTTTTACGTAAGTTACGACGCATAAAAGCGATGGAATGGATTCCACTCCTATGTCCTGACCTTTGCCCCCATTTCGCCCATTTTCAATAGGGTTCGTCCCCAGGTTGTCCCCTACCACATACTAAAATTTCATCAAAATCGAGCCATTTGTACACGAGTGTTCGTGCGGAAAGACAGACGGACAAAGCTGGAGCATATACGCTTCTTCAACCGACAGTTGAAAAGCGTAAATAAAAACGTATGATGTCTTCCACACGTCGTTTGGAATTTATCAGAATTCCTTCTTCTACAAAGAGTTCCTTTAAACATGGTTAGTCGGTTAACTCGAAATAGCCTTCGATTTTGTGTACCAGTCTTTGTCAAGTGGAGGATATTTGTCACGCACCTACCTAAAAAATGCCACACATGTCAAAACGGCTAGTTGCAGGGATAAGCGTTCTTCAGTGTAGTTCAAGCGTTAGAACGTCCGACTACAGAGAAAGAAGATGTTGGTTCGAATGCCATCAGTGACAAATTTGGTCTTTTACGCTATGCATTGTAGTGTGACAGTACCTGTAATTAATACACTGTTAAAATTTCTGTGGCAGGTTGCATTAAAAACTGGTGCTACACCAGCTGCACCACTTTCACAGAAAGAGACCTAATTATGTGGTGAAAATAGAACCCAACAACATGGTGCAACGTTACACAACGTTATTGTACAAGGTTGCACCATGGTGTTGTGTTTTGCTTAAAACATATGTTGGTATATTTTCCTCAGAACGTGGTGCAGCTGGTATAGCACCAGTCTTTGGTGCAACCTACCACATAATTTTTTTTTATTGGAGGTTTTACGACCACCGTGAGCAACTCAATGGGCTATAAGTAGTCGCCCGTCCCTAATTTATTGTCACTGATTCCAGGGAAGTGAGAGAGCCAGTGCCGTTAGAAAAACACAACATCCATGCCTCACGGGATTCGAACCCGGACCCCGTTTGGACTAATGATCAGAGGCCATCGTTTAGACGACTGCGACATCGGGCCTGCCCACAGAATTTTTAACAGTGTGTGTTCAGTCGTTCGGGAAGCAAATGGACACATCATAAATAATGATTGAAGAACAAACTCTCTTCAATCAGTGCTAGCAGAACCCAAGCTGGTGGGGGGCAGCGTTATGGTCTGGGGAATGTTTTCGTGGCATACTCTGGGTAGAGTCATACCTGTGGAGGGCTATATGGAAAGATTTCGTTATGAATCCAACCTTGCAGACCACCTATACCCATACATGCTGATTGTTTTCCCTGTGGCGGATGAGATCTTCCAGAACGACAATGCGACGCGTCACACAGCTAGAAAAGTCTTAGATTGGTTGGAAGAGCATGATGAAGACTTCAAAGTACTTCCTTGGCCACCTAATTCCCCAGACGTAAACCTAATTGAGCATCTGTGGGACCACCTGAGTCTTGTTGTTTATTCTATGGATCCTTCACCACGCACCATCCAGCAGCTGTCAGATGCACTGCAGTCAGCATGGATCCACATACCTGTGAACACTTTCCAGCACCATACTGACTCACTCCTAGCCCGTCTAGCGGCTGTCCTGGATGCACACGGCGGTTATTCAGGCTATTAACTGGTGGTCACAATGATGTGACGCAACCGTGTATATTCTGATGAAACACTCGTTTCAAAGATGAGATTTGGGAAATGGCGAGAGGCCCGGGCGCTCGATATCAGTTCGCATGTCTGAACTCATTGAGAAAGTTCACAAAATGGTAAAAGGTTAATGTTGTGTGATCTTTAGGGCGCTGCAATGTGATCTCGGTGTTAATAAGTAGAGGCTCCGTCAAAGTTTAGTGCAAGATTTAGGAGCGGCGAAAGCTTGTGCTCGTTTTGTTCCGCACGCTTAGTAAGACAACCAGATAGATGCACGAGTAGTGTACGCAAAAGACATTCTTGAGACTGTAGAAACAATGCAAAATTATCTCCAAAGGATTGTTGCATGTCCAAAACCAAGACAATGCTTATGTGCTTTTACGAAAGCAAGGGAATTGTACACCAGGAGTTGATTCCTGAAGGTACAGCTGCCACTGGCAACGCTTTCATATCCATTTTGAAAGAACGATTGTGGAAGAGAATATTTTGTGTCGTGCCTGAGTACAAAAGTGTGCACGATAACACACCCACACACCGTGTACAGCAATTTTTGGCCCGAAAACAAGTGTGTGTACTCAACAAGTATTTGACTACTTTGTATTCCCTACATTAAAGCTAACTTTAAAAGGAAACGTTTTTCAAGACATACGAAGAACTGTGACAACAGCTCGTCACTCTACACTAAAAAATTACCTTTGCAAGTCCTTCCTTTCGTTGGGTGATCGTACCACTTCTTTTGCTAACGAAGGAAGAATGTACTTCGAATAAAAGTTCTTCTGTTTTTCCATTAAAAAAAATCAGTCTCATTACTTAATTGCCCCACTGTTATATCCCTTTATCGAATTATGCACCGCCGTTTTCTTAAGTGCAATTTGACCTACAGCTGTCCTTAGAGGACTTTGTGTCACGCCCTCTAAATACTGCAATAAAACACAAATTAAAAAAACATATATACGTTGTTCGTCCATTGTCACTGATCATCCCGCTGCTCATCGTTATTACACGTTTCACTAGCCGACCGGTAGGCACGAACTGAGCCCGAAGTACGGATTACGCGAGCTCCAAACATCGTGGATGTCACCACTTGAGGTTTTCGAAATGTACGCCAATCGTGCCCTTCACTCTTATCAGTCTCAGTCACATCAGTCATTCACTTTTGACACAGGTTCCCAAACCAACATTCAGTAAAGGAGAAATGTAGCGTTAAGATTAGAAACTACTTAAGCTGAGTGAACCAGAATTTGCATAAGATCACAGAAATCAAAAGCCAAAGTCAAATAAATTAAAGTGAACACGTTACATTCCCAGACGTAAAGAACTGCTTTTGAAACATACTAGTCCGTTTCAACTGATGGCACACACACAAAAAAAACAATATTACCCAGAATCAACTGAAGATACACAACATTGTGAAATAGGTATTAAAAGAACTTTGATATCACTGTTACGAATAATATTAGCCGACCGGTAGGCACGAACTGAGCCCGAAGTACGCATTACGCGAGCTCCAAACATCGTCGATGTCACCACTTGAGGTTTTCGAAATGTACGCCAATCGTGCTCTTCACTCTTATCAGTCTCAGTCACATCAGTCATTCACTTTTGACACAGATTGCCAAACCAACATTCAGCAAAGGAGAAATGTAGTCAATCGTGCACTTCACTCTTATCAGTCTCAGTCACATCAGTCATTCACTTTTGACACAGATTGCCAAACCAACATTCAGCAAAGGAGAAATGTAGTCAATCGTGCACTTCACTCTTATCAATCTCAGTCACACCAGTCATTCACTTTTGACTCAGATTGCCAAACCAACATTCAGCAAAGGAGAAATGTAGTCAATCGTGCACTTCACTCTTATCAGTCTCAGTTACATCTGTCATTCACTTTTGACTCCGATTGCCAAACCAACATTCAGCAAAGGAGAAATGTAGTCAATCGTGCACTTCACTCTTATCAGTCTCAGTCACATCAGTCATTCACTTTTGACACAGATTGCCAAACCAACATTCAGCAAAGGAGAAATGTAGTCAATCGTGCACTTCACTCTTATCAATCTCAGTCACATCAGTCATTCACTTTTGACTCAGATTGCCAAACCAACATTCAGCAAAAGAGAAATGTAGTCAATCGTGCACTTCACTCTTATCAGTCTCAGTCACATCAGTCATTCACTTTTGACTCCGATTGCCAAACCAACATTCAGCAAAAGAGAAATGTAGTCAATCGTGCACTTCACTCTTATCAGTCTCAGTCACATCAGTCATTCACTTTTGACACAGATTGCCAAACCAACATTCAGCAAAGGAGAAATGTAGTCAATCGTGCACTTCACTCTTATCAATCTCAGTCACACCAGTCATTCACTTTTGACTCAGATTGCCAAACCAACATTCAGCAAAAGAGAAATGTAGTCAATCGTGCACTTCACTCTTATCAGTCTCAGTCACATCAGTCATTCACTTTTGACTCAGATTGCCAAACCAACATTCAGCAAATGAGAAATGTAGTCAATCGTGCACTTCACTCTTATCAGTCTCAGTCACATCTGTCATTCACTTTTGACTCAGATTGCCAAACCAACATTCAGCAAAGGAGAAATGTAGTCAATCGTACACTTCACTCTTATCAGTCTCAGTCACATCTGTCATTAACTTTTGACTCAGATTGCCAAACCAACATTCAGCAAAGGAGAAATTTAGTCAATCGTGCACTTTATTGCCATCAGTCTCAGTCACATCTGTCATTCACTTTTGACTCAGATTGCCAAACCAACATTCAGCAAAGGAGAAATGTAATCAATCGTGCACTTCACTCTTATCAGTCTCAGTCACATCATTCATTCACTTTTAACTCAGGTTCCCAAACCAACATTCAGTAAAGGAGAAATGTAGCGTTAAGATTAGAAACTACTTAAGCTGAGTGAACCAAAATTTGCATAAGATCACAGAAATCAAAAGCCAAAGTCAAATAAATTAAAGTGAACACGTTACATTCCCAGACGTAAAGAACTGCTTTTGAAACATACTAGTCTGGTTCAACTGATGGCACACTCAAAAAAACAATATTACCCCGAATCAACTGAAGATACACAACATTGTGAAATAGGTATTGAAAGAACTTTGATATCACTGTTACGAATAATATTTAATCTCAGTACATAACTCATAGCACACATGCTTTGACATTCGCTTAATAAGAAGGAAAATACTTTGAAATTTAGTTTCATCTAGAAAGAAATTTCTTTTTTGACATATATAATTCACCTTTTTGTATATATCTAGCCCTGTGTGATCAAATGTTTTTAATTTAGAATTTATTTTAGCTATTTTTATGTATGAAAATTTCTTCTGCGAAGTTTAAAATGACAGAATTATAGTTTCGTCTTTTGTTCGACAAACTGCGATTCACCTGTAATGTCTGTTAAGGTTTCTTCTTCGCCTAATATCCCATTTAAATCAATGAAAAGTAAATTCGAGAAATTCCAAGCTGCAAACAATTGTTGTTAGGATTTAAAGCACGCTATAGATCTGGATTATCTGCTTTCTGATGTTAACGAGGCAGGTTACTAATTAGAAAATCATCATGAAGTTCTGGAGTACATTCAATAAGTATTTTGACAAGTTTGTGTGTTGGTTTAGGCAATCATTAGTTTTCTGAAAACTAAACATTTTCTTGATCATATATGAACAATCGTGGTCATCGTCTCAGCCGTTTGATAAAAAAATTATTTTCCTGAATCCGAGTAAAAGAGATATGACGAGACATAAAAATATTTAAGCGCATTTGTAAGAAAAGTTTAGATCAAGAAAAGCTGATAAATTCACATATATTGCAAAATACCGTTATAGTTCTCCCATACAAAAATTCATTTCTGCTAGTAGGTTATAAAAAGAAGGTACGAGTAAACATAACAAGTTAGTAAAATCATGCCATGCATTGATTATGATACACTTTCCAATATACTAGAAATCATTACTCAAGCTATTACTCAAGTTATGAGGAAAATGGCTGTGGAATAAATCTCACCCCTGTGCCCTGACCTTTGATCCATTTGTATGATATTCAACAGAACTGGTTCAGTATATCTCCAAAATAACATGATAAAGTTTTGTCGCAATCGAAGCAATTTTACGGAAGTTATGATGCATAAACGCTATGGAATAGATTCCGCTCCTATGCCCTAACCTTTACCCGATTTCGCCCATTTTCAATAGGATTCGTCCCCAGACAGGTCCCTACAACATACCAACATTTCATCCAAATCGAAACATTTTTACGTAAGTTATGACTCATAATGGCGATGGAAGTGATTCCATTCCTATGTCCTGACCTTTGACCCCCATT
Source organism: Macrothele yani (assembly GCA_039090855.1). Lineage (NCBI taxonomy): Eukaryota > Metazoa > Arthropoda > Arachnida > Araneae > Macrothelidae > Macrothele > Macrothele yani. The sequence continues at coordinate 69,635,203 of CM077010.1, read as the reverse complement.
TCGCCAATTTTCAATAGGGTTTGTCCCCAGGTGGTCTCCTACCACATACTAAAATTTAATCGAAATCGAACTTCTTTTACGTTAGTTATGACGCATAAAGAGCAGTGGAATAGATCCTGCTCTTATGTCCTGACCTTTGACCCCATTTCATTCACTTTAAATAGGGTTCCTCCGCAGGTGTTCCCCTACTACATACTAAAACTTCATCGAAATCGAACGATTTTTGCGCGAGTTATCGTTCGGACGAACATACGCCCCACAACGCGTGACGTAATGAGGCAGATGGGAATCGCGACCATCTTCTGGCAAGGTGTGACGTCATAAAACTTTAATAGTATCAACAAACAGTACGTGAGGTAATGAGATAGATGGCATTAACGCGCTCCAACTTCCAATGGGGCGACGCCATGGCGCCACACTTGGAATACTTAATATTTTCTAAAACATAACCATAATTATGCAATCCAACATTTGTTCGTCCACTGACGTCATGAAAATACAGGTCGCGCCATCCTTTTCCTAGACAATTAATGCATTCACAAGGATGAAAATTTGAACATCGATTAAAATATCTTCATTTAATAACTTGGAATACTTAATATTTTCTAAAACATAACCATAATTATGCAATCTAACATTTTTTTGTCTACTGACGTCATCAAAGTACAGGTCGCGCCATCCTTTTTCTGGTTTAAACACCACCAAAGGAAAAATTATTGATTTTTAATATAATTATGGTTATGTTTTAGAAAATATTAAGTATTCCAAGTTATAATAAAGTTATTTTAATCGATGTTCAAATTTTCATCCTTGGGAACACATTAATTGTGAAGGAAATGTGTACAAAAGTTTTTCCATTGGAAGTATAGGAAGCAAAATTACTTGATGTCCACCTTAATAATATGGGATAAGGGCGATGGAATGGATCGCAATCCTATGTCCTGACCTTTGACCCCATTTCGTCCACATTCAATAGGGTTCGTCCGCAGGTGATCCCCTACCACATACTGAAATTTCATCGAAATCGAACCATTTTTACGCACGTTATGACGCATAAGGGCAATGGAATGCATCCCGCTCTTATGTCCTGACCTATGACCCCACTTCACCCATTTTGAAAAAGATTCGTCCCCAGGTGGTCCCCTACCACATAGTAAACTTTCATCGAAATCGAACCATATTTACGCAAGTTATGACGCATAAGGGCAATGGAAAGATCCCGCTCCTACGTCGTGACCTTTCACCCCATTTGTCCCATTTTCAATAGGGTTCGTCATCAGGTGGTCCGCTACTACATACTAAAATTTCATCGAAATCGAACCATTTTTACGCCAGTTATCTCGCGGACGGTCGGACAAAGCTGGAGCATATACGCTTCTTCAACCTACGGTTGGAAAGCGTAAAAAATGCAAAAGCTGATTCGTAGTACTATATAAAAAACCAATTGAAAATTATCTAACTATAGTATTATTTTTCAGTGTAGCTTCGCAGCAGGTTCATATACTTTTTCTGGTGGACCACTAAGTTCTTCATCCTATCGGAGAGGATGGTTTGCAGCCACCTCTTCTTTAGCCTCTTCTGCACTACCAAACAACCAACTACCTAATGCTTCTTTTAGCGTATTGAAGAGGTACAAATATTTTGATTTGAGATCCGGGTTCTAAGGTGTATATGGGAGAACCTCAGACTGCACAAACACAACAGTTTGAACATCCACTAATCTCTCTTTGTTCCTTATGGTAATAATGCGGAAGTCGTTTCGAAAAGAATTCACTTTGGGGACGAAACATGGATCTATAGAAAAAACATGGATCAGTGGATATAAGATGGAGAGTAAACATCACAGTTTCGGATAGAAGCATCCCAAATGGCCAGTCATAGTTCGAAATTTAACTACACCAATATGTCACGATTGTTTTCTCGTAAATAGAGTTGCTTGAACACTATCAGAAGGAATCACCAGTAAAGAGGGATCCCTGCTTTTAGATGCTACGTGGCAAGTTGTAGCAAATGCCAAAGACCACTATTGGAAGGCACTTTCTTGTTGCACGATAATGCCAGTCCATGTCATGTGGTTCGGAGGTCTACACTGGCTTCATTTAGAAAGCCACGCCCGGCTCATTTAAACGGTTCATCTCGCGTTCATCACCACTTATTTCAAATAACGCAAGGGTTCCTTTATAGAAATAAATATGTTCTACTGAAGTGAACTACTTTAGTAGTGAATGGAATGCGTAACTCAAACGGTTGAAGTTTATAAATGACTACCTACTTCTATTGCGAATGTAAATGAATTTCCTTTACCACACTTAAATGTAAAACCAAATTTAAACATATCACCAAATATGTACACAAATTTGAAGTTGTGATTTGGTGCAAATTGCGACGAGAGTGGTTAGTGAAATAGTATCCTAAAACTTGAAACTTTCATCGTCCTGGAGCGGGAATCGAACCCGCATCTCCCGTTTGCTCCCGAGTGTGCTAGCCACTACACCACCCAGAACAACCAAGCCTCATGCTTCCGAGTAATTTGAATATAACACATCATAGGAATCGCCAGTCGAAGCAAAGTCATTCATATACAGCGAATTTGCATTAAGAGAACGCAATGTCTCCCGTGATTGCCCGAAAAAGCAGATAAACCAGAAAATACGGAATTGCACCAGTATATAATACAAATTTGAAATTGTGATTCCGTCTATTGGGTACTTTACGACGAGAGGGTATAACGAAGTAAACTTTTCCGTGATTTTTGTCCACGCCGGGGCTCGAACCTGGGTCCCCTCATTCCGGAACAGGTCGCTCTACCAATTGAGCTACGCGGACGTTCGTTCTGATTGCTATCTGCATTTATGTCGTGTGCGTCCTGCTGGCCAGGCACGTCAAATCCCCCCCGAAAGTGGGTCGGGGACATGGCCCACGGGTTAGCTGTGACCATGAATCGCCGTAGGCAGCCAACCGCTGTAGAACGTGCACTTGAGAACTCCCAGTCATTCTAGTATGTGGAATGCAACATTACACTTTTTTATTTTTCAAAGCGCTGAAGAAGCGATTCTCTTATTTTTCCTATCTCGTGGTGTGGAAATAACATCACACCACTGCGAGATTTTGAACGGCCGGGTCATGCGGAAAGTTCGGGCGCCATTATAACAAAGTAAATTTCTCCGTCATATTTGTCCACGCCTGGGTTCGATTCCCGGTGGCGGCCCCGGCGTTGGCAAAAACGATGGAGAAATTTACTTCGTTATAAGGGGTAAGTGAAATAATATCCGAACACGTGAACATTTCATCGTCCTGGAACGGGAATCGAATGCGCGTCTCCCGGTTAGCGCCCGAGAACGACCAAGTCTCCTCATCCGCATTATTGTAACGAATCGTGCCAGATGATCAGCCACCTGATTTCGTAAACCTGAAGAGTCCGTTAACGTCCATATTTCTCGGGAAAGAGAAACCTACGTGTTTTAGTCGCTTCTTCTGGGTACATAAATATCTCTCGAAAGCGACAATCAGGCGTTGTTTGGCATCCAAAGTCACTGACTAATGTCAAATCTCTAGTAATTATCACATTCTACATGAAATCTTCGCAGCAGTCAAGCTAACAGCTGTCGCACTTAGTTCTAGGTATATGTGGTCATAGATGAGTTTCCTTTGCTGATATAAATTTCATACAAACTGATGTATTAAGAGCACCGAGTGTTAAAATTGGCGGGCCCATTTCAGACACTTAACTTGCAATCCGACTTCCCTAATATAGCTGTAGTTAACAAACGCACGCGTTGGAGGATGCACTTCCATGTTTTTCGTTTCACTCAGTGATATTTCCCATCTGATTACATAACACGCTAATCTTTATCTTGTGACTCGAAACATCATTACTTGAGGTGGTTCCACCTAAAATCTCTGCCTTATGTTTCCAATGTTAAAACTTCTTTACATACAGTAAAGTGCAAACATTAAAGACGAAGAGGAGAAATTAGCATAACAGCGGAACGAGCAGGCAGAACGGACCGAAAGACCACTCAGGAGATAGACTAGGGTCCGGTACGGTAGGGCATGCGCATATATACAGCATGCCGTAGGGAGGGGAATGTTGGGAGGGTATAAAGCACACGGGCTGTGTACGCTCAGCAATTCGTTGAAAGCTACTGCACGGTGTACATCGGTTTGAACGACGTCGAGTTGCTGCCACCGTGAGATATGGCCAACAGGCAATCCAGTGGACGACATCTGGATGATTTTACCCGAGGTCGCGTCATTGGGAAGTGGGAAGAAGGTCGAAGTGTAACTAGTGTGGCAGAAGAGTTCAGGATCGCTCACAGCAACGTTTCACGAGCTTGGAGAGCAATTCAAATGACAGGAACAGCTGCCCGAGAGTTTAGAAGTGGTCGTCCACGAGTAACCACGGCGGCGGACGACCGGTATATTGTTCTACAGGCGAGAAGAGGCAGACGGCAGACAGCGGGAGAAATCGCAAGGCACATGCAACACACAACTGGACGTCCGTTATCGTGTTTTACCGTGGTCAGGAGGTTGCACAAAAGTGGTCTATTTGCACGCTGGTCAGTATGGTGTGTGCCATTAATGCCTCCTCACCTAAGACGGCGGTTTCTGTTGTGCCAGGAACACAAAAACTGGACACATCAGCAATGGTGTCGACTTCTCTTTACGGATGAGAGCCGATTTAGTCTGACGAGCGATTCTGGGCGAATACACATCTGGAGAGAGCACTGAACAGGTAATCACACCTCCAACATCATCAAAAGGGACCGGTTTGGAGGTGGTGGAGTTCTCGTTAGGGGCGGTATCATGCTTGGGTAGCTGTACTGACTTCCACATCTTCCAAGGAGGTTCAGTAACTGATGCCCGCTATTGTATCGAGGTTCTCCTGCCTCACGTGCGTCTGGTTAGAGGTGCAGTGTGTACTGAGTTCCTCTTCATGGACGACAACGTTACGCCTCATCGTACAGTGGATGTCGCAGAATTGTTGGAGAGTGAAAATATTCAACGCATGGATTGGCCCGCAAGGTCCCCGGACCTAAATCCAATCGAACACGTGTGGGACCTTCTCGGGAGATGCTTGGCAACACGTCACCAGCCGCCAGCGACGATTCCGCAGCTGCGATTGGTGCTACAAGAGGAATGGGCCGCATTGCTATAGCAGCTCCTTGACAACCTCGTCCTTAGCATGGACAGACGTTTTAAATCCTGCAACGCAGTCAGGGATGATTTTATCCCATACTAAAGACTGGATTTTTCTTGGCAGCCGCCTGTCACATGGACGTCTCTGTTTTCTATCCAGTTCTGCTCGAAGCTACCTTTTCAATAAAGTGCCTTTGTATCCTTTGGATTCCTTGTTTGGACGGTTTTGCTCACTTGTCCCATATTCTTAAATCTTGGGAATCTTATGATATGATTTGAGTAGATGTGGAGCACTTCTGCACGACGTTACATTCGAAAAACCATCTCGTCCTTAATTTTTGCACACCAGTGTATTTTCTTCGCAATTAATGCATTCCCTAAGATGAAAATTCGCACATCGATAAAGCAAACTTTACGTTATAGAATAGGGTACTAAACATGTGCTAAAACATAACCATAATTAAGTAATCCAACATTTCTTTGTCTACTGACGTCATCAAAGTACAGGTCGCGCCATCTATTGACAAGTATGAACATTACTCAAAGAAAAATGATTGATATTTAGTATAATTATGGTTATATTATAGCAAGTATTAAGCATCCCATGTTGTAACGCAAAGCTAGTTTTATCGATGTGCAAATTTTTATCCTTGGGAATACATTAATTGCGAAGAAAATATGTAAAGAAGCTTCACCATTGGAAACATAAGGCAGAGATTTCAGGTCACTTTAACACTCTAACTGTATGGAGCGAATTACTTCTGGGTTTGCAAACTGGTCTTAAATCAGTTTGAAAGAATATATTCCCTGTCTAAGTGGACCGGACGCTAAGTGGACCTAATGCTTTCCCATTAGCTTTATTATTATTCGACGTGGTCATTTAGGAAGATGATTGACACTAATCCTTCTGATTGGTTAAGTTCTAAAAGGAGAATAACAATGGCAAAATATGTAAGAAAGGGGAGAGAAGATGTTTGAGTGGCTTGTTGATACCCAGTGGCGTGATGTCAGCTTCAGGGGCACTTGCTGTTCCCCGTCATGCCTTGTTTCACGGAGCTTATAATAAAGGACTAGAAGGGAGCTCTTATCACCTTGGCTGGTTCGTTGTCAATACTGCTGACATGAGAGCGGAAAAGGAATTGTTTTGTCGTAGCTTTCGTAAAACCCGGCTGGTATGCGAAAATTTCTGTTTGGGGAGCGCAGAAAATTTTGGGCACCATTTGGCACAAATACGATGGTTGTACCGAAAGTAATGCAAAAGTGGGGATAACTTTTTTATTAACTGACAAAACGCGTTCAAGTTGTACATATTGGTAGAGTAATTCTTTCTCTATACAAAGGTACTACTCAACATAGTCTCCATCACAAGCGATGCATTTGCGCCATCGTTGAATCCAACTCTCGAGTCCTCTTTGAAAAATTCTGGTGTGGACTGTTGTACACACGTCCTCACAGCCACATTCACTTCGTCAGTGTCATCAAATCGCTGTCTCCGGAGATTGTCCTTCATTGGACCAAACAGATGGAAGTCGAAGGGTATCGGATCTGGATTGTATGGTGAATGGGGTCCATGCCGAGACGAATCGCCGTCGTCATCAGGGAAAAAGGTGGTGCTACACGTTGCTAGACAGGTAATTCTATCTCAATTGCTCTTCAGTGTATAACTGCTTCACACCCTGTCGAAACCCCACAGCATTTAGGCATGAAGACATTGGACTTTCTGGGTATAAACCGTCCTTACATGGACATTTCAAACTATCTGCTGCCTGTAACTGTGAATTTGTGTCTCATGTATCAGCAAATATGATGTTGCTTTCTGATCGCATACAGAAGTTCGTGTGACGCTGTGGTAATTGCGCTGAAAAGCATGCGCACCATAGGAAGACGGTGTTCTTGTAAGTTATCAATTGGTGTTGTAATATACACTATCTACCAACACGTAATTGGACACCTGTGATAGCAAAGGAAAACGAAGCTTTATTCACCTTCAATAGTTGGTGGAGCCTCCACGAGCGGTGTAACAGCTGCGATCCTCCGGGGCATACTCTCAACCAGGCGTTGTACGACGGGTAGCGGTATTTTCTTTCACTCGGCTTGGAGAAGACAGGTCAGTTCCTTCACCGATTTCGGACGCTGGGGGAACCCCTTAAGTCGACGCTCCAACTCGTCCGAGAGGTGCTCGATAGGGTTACGGTCCGGGTTCTGCGCAGGCCAGTCCATTCGATTAACCCAATTGTCACCATACCAAGCCATGGTGGACCTTGCAACATGACAGGTGGCATTGTCATCCTGAAGGTAACATGGGCCTCCCCGGTGGCGCAGTGGTCTAAGGCGTTGGCCTATGATCATTCGTCCGAAGGGGTCCGGGTTCGAATCCCGGTGAGGCATGGATGTTGTGTTTGCCTTGCGGCACTGGCTCTCTCCCTTCCCTGGAACCAGTGACCCTAAATTAGGGACGGGCGACTGCTTATAGCCAATTGAGTTGCTCACGGTGGTCGTTAAACCTCCAAAAAAAAAAAAAAAAAGGTAACATGGGTCCACCCCGTGAAACTGCCACAACGTAGGAAGCGCATGGTCATCCAAAATGGTGCAGTAGGTCTCGGCGTTGAGTCTACCAGGAATTGCGACCAAGGGTTAAGTGCCATACCAGGAGAAGCACCCCCATAGCATAATTCCACCGCCGCCGAACTTCACAGTTGGCACAATACATTTCGCCAGTAGGTGTACTCCAGGCAGACGCCAAACCCATACCCTGCCATCCAAACGGTAGAGGGTGAACCTTGATTCATCGCTCCAGAGAACCTGTTTCCACTGTTCAACGGTCCACTGTCGACGTTCCTTGCACCACATTAACCGAGCAGCGCTATTGGACTTGGTGATCAAAAACTTGTGCGCTGCAGCACGTCCATGATAACCGAGCAGATGGGCTTCCTTACGGATGGTATTCATCAAAAGAACTCTCCCGAATGCCCGTTGAAACTCCTCGCGGATGTGGCCCATTGATTTGGTGCGGTTCTTCCGAATTTCTCTGGCCAGCAACCGTCGGTCTCTAACTCCCGGTTTTGTGGGTCTGCCGGGTCGTGGCACATTCCGACAGTCACCTCTCATCTTCCACTTGCCAATCACGTAGGTCACTGTCGATTTTGGGTACTTCAACTCGCTGGATATGTCAATAATGGATCAACCATTTCTGTGATACCCGACGATTACACCTTTCTCGAAATTACAGAGCTCCGAACTGCGTGGCATTTTGCATGCGACTGGTTGCGTTGTTGTTTCCCACACGATATTTAACCGCGGCGGCCGTGACGTGTATCAGGACCGCAGATATCGTCGATTGCAGGGTTGTCCAATTACGTGTTGGTAGATAGTGTATTTCGTAAACACATTGCGTAGAATCAGCGTCGCACAACCTTTTTTTTCATTTAAAACAATATCTTTGCAACTGCAAATCAAATTGAAAAATATCTTACTTACACTGGATAACTGTAAACGTCGTGAAAGTAATCCATATTTTATTTCGAGCAGTCACAAGTTTTCTGCCATTGTGGGAAATGTTTTGCTGGGAAGTGGAACGGGGTGTGAGATGTGTGTGTGTGTCTTCGCTTGTTGTTGTGGGATAGAAAAGTTCTTTCTTGTATAGAATAACTGCTATAACAGCAGACACGACGTGCTTTTCAATTTCGCATCTGAGTGTCATAAAATTAAAACTTACGCGTCACACTGGTAAACATGATGTTCTGTTCTGTCAATTCTGCCGCTTCACGTTATAAACAAATATATTGCAGTTTTTCTATGAAGATCCTTCGTACAAAAGGCGAAACTAAAACATATGTAGCACAGTATCTACATTTCAACGTTTGAATCTGCTCAAAAGTACTTTGATTTAAATACGTGAAGGTTTTGATATTTTAAGTATTAATTTCTGCTAGGGAATTCTGAAGTAAAGCATTTATGTGACAAGAAAGAATGTATAGCAAACCCGTCGCCTTTGTCGGATGCAGGAATTAGGAATCCTGCATATCTGTTTCCTGTAGTGAGGTGACAGTTGCTGAGAAAATGACAAGTATTTAGAGTAATACTCAGGAGAGGATTGCTGGAAGACACATTAAGCTATTTGATCGGAGCTTTAAACTGTTGGTAACTACAGCATTGGTAATCAGAGCAGATGCGCTTTTCAGGATTTTAAACGTTGATTTGAATGTTAACACCACTGACGCTCATTAAGCAGTCTGATTGCTTATCTCGCAGATTTGCACAAATGCTCGCCTAATAATCCGGCGCAGGGCGAACTTTGAGGGTATTCAATGCCAAAAGCTGTTTATTTCAAATCAACTAGCGTAACGAAAACTCCTGTGTTTAGCGTTCTCTGAACTGAAGGCAATTTGTCTACAACCTGATATGCTGCAGAAACTTTAGTATATCTAGGGATAGAAAGTCATGAGCTCAAACCAGTAAGTATTTTAAGATTTTAAATCAACAAAATTATAATCTTCCCTAGATAGCTTCAATATCACAATTCAAGGAACAGGAATCATCCAAGCAATTACCACACGGTAGAATGTTTTGCATACATGAATATATTTGTGCATGCGTGTATGCAAAGATTAAGGACTTATCTTTGATGCCATTCCGGCATGCTTTCGAATCTAATACACTAACGTCCCATGTGGTCTTCTCCTGTGTCTTTCTCATACCTTGGTACATACACGGTGGTATCAGAATAATATTACCATCAACCTAATAATGGGAATTACCACCCTTGGCCCTGATGTCAGCAGCGAGACATCGTGGCATGAACGCAATGAGGTCCTGGTAGGTTGCCTGAGGAGCACGTGCCCATTCGGACTACAGTAGAGAACTGAGGTCCCGGAAGTGACGCGGTAGTGGGTCGGCACGTCAAACCTGTCGATCGAAATAGTCTTACAAGTGCTGTATGGGATTGACGTCGGGCTATATCGCCGGCCAATTGAAAACAAAGACATCGCTGTCGTGTTCATGGAACCAGACACACAGCCCCTTAGCGACATGGCAGGGCGTATTATCCTGTTGGTAGACACCATCCCCAATTGGGAAAACGTCCAGCATGAAGGGATGTATGTGGTCAGCGAGCATGGGTAGGTAGCCATTGGCGTTCAGGGACCCATCAAGTAGTACCAGCGGTTCCAAATCATACCAGCAAAACATACACCAGACTGTACACTGCCATCCACAGCCTTTACTTGACTGGAAAACGCGGAGGGGTGTTGGTTCTCGTGTGTCTAACGCCATATACGCCACCGTCCGTCACTTTAGTGAAGTAGAAACCTCTTTTCTTCGGAGAACGCAACCTTTTCCCACTCTTCCTCTGTCTAATGACGGTAGTCTCATGCGAACTGCAGGCGTCGTTGCCGATGGACCTGTATACAAATGGGCGCCATGAATCAGCGTCAACACCGGAGACTCATGCGTAACACGGTTAGCTCTGCTGTTATCGGGGACACGTACATTGGGGCATCAGCGTTTGTTTGCGTGGTCAATTGCATCACTGTTGCGCGTCGATTGCCGTTTACCAGTCGAAGGAGGCGACGTTCTTCTCTGAGGTCGATGGTCTTTGGGGATCCACAGTTATGACGTCATGAGCTACTGTGTGTGCCAACTGTCCATTCTTGGTAGACCCTAAGTGCATCACATCGCGAACAGCCAGGAAGTCTTCCGTTTCTGAGATGTTTCCACCCTTGAAGAGGTAGCCGATGATGGTTCCTTTTTGAACGTCCGTAAAATCACTACGTCTGCTCAATGTGCTCACGTTACGCACCATGGGTCATCTGTCCTGGCCGGGCACTTATATCTCCAGGAGGTCGACCTTGTCACGTGCACTCTGTAACACGCCTGGGCCGGTACACTGTGATTGCGGAGGTTTTCATATTATTCTGATACGACTGTGTAATCTAGTATTTCAGCTGTGAAATAGTTTTCAGTTCCTCTAGCTCCACTTTACTTTTACTCGAATATCTGCACCTTAATCATGATGTCATTTTGTCACATGTCTGATTTATGGATTTCTTTTTCTATCCTTCTTGTTTGCAACAAATATGCAATCCTCCATGCTTCCTTGAGTTGCCCGTATCTTCTTTAGTAAAGGTACATCTGTAACGTACCAGGAGATGTGACGTACCTACCAGAAGGACGCACACGGCATGAAGGCAGATAGGAATCAGAATAAAACGTCCGCGTAGCTTAATTAGTAGAGCAACTTATTCCGGAATGAGGGGACCCGGGTTCGAATCCTGGCGCGGATAAGAATGACGGAGAAATTTACTTCGTTATAATGGCGCCCGAACTACCCGGATGACCCGAACGTTCAAAATCTCGCATTGGTGTGATGTTATTTCCACACCGCGAGATAGGAAAAATAAGAGAATTCTTTCTCCAGCACTTCAAAAAAAAAAAAAAAATAAGGGGGAGCTTTTGTTGTTGTTATGAGAGAGCGTTGTTTTTTACGGAGAGCGTTTATAATACGAGGAGAGATTCTTCATTAGTGTAAAACAAGTTGTGTGTGTGCTTTAGTTGACCAAGAGTCTTATAATAAAGAAGTTGGAGTAAGTACGTAGTACGTCTTTCTCAATTAATAGTTTTTGTCAGACCTCTGTCTGGCTGTTAGGTTTATAACTTTTTATTACCATAAATAACCAGCGTTAAGACTTTGTTTACGTTCGTAATTAACTAGTAACAACCTTTGGAATTCACTATTTTGAAGCTTAGTACAAGTATATCATTAGCTAGCTGGTAGGAAAAGAATCATTCATATGAATCAGCTTAGCGGAAAGATTATAAAGCTAATTCATTATACATCTTCTTTAGTAAAGGTACATGTGTCTGTTCCATAAGTAAGTACTAGAAAGATGCATGATTAAAGCTTTTATTTTAATATTAATACATAATGCTGAATTGCTCTTGAAAATTGTATAGTCCCACTCCAGCCAAGTTTCTATCCCTATTATACTGGTGTGCAAAAATTAAGGACGAAGAGGAGAAATTAGTATAACACAGGAACGAGCAGGCAGAACGGACCGAAAGACCACTCAGGAGATAGACTAGGGTCCGGTACGGTAGGTCATGCGCATATATGCAGCATGACGTAGGGGAGGGCGGTTACGGAAGGGTATAAAGCACACGGGCTGTGTACGCTCAGCAATTCGGTGAAAGCTATTGCACGGTGTACATCGGTATGAACGACGTCGATGTGCTGCCACCGTGTGATATGGCCAACAGGCAATCCAATGGACGACATCTGGATAACTTCACCCGAGGTCGCGTCATTGGGAAGTTGGAAGAAGGTCGAAGTGTGACTAGTGTGGCCGACGAGTTCGGGATCGCTCTCAGCATCGTTTCACGAGCTTGGAGAGCAATTCAAATGACAGGAACAGCTGCCCGAGAGTTTAGCAGTGGTCGTCCACGAGTAACCACGGTGGCGGACAACCGGCATATTGTCCTACAGACGAGACGAGACAGACGGAAGACAGCGGGAGAAATCGCAAGGCACATGCAACACACAACTGGACGTCCGTTATCGCGTTTTACTGTGGCCAGGAGGCTGCACAAAGGTGGCCTATTTTCACGACGACCAGTACAGTGTGTGCCATTAACGCCTGCTAATCGGAGACGGCGGTTTCTGTGGTGCCAGGAACACAAGAACTGGACACATCAGCAATGTTTTCGAGTTCTCTTTACGGATGAGAGCCGATTTAGTCTGACGAGCGGTCCTGGACGAATACACATCCGGAGAGAGCAGGGGACACGCAATCACGCCTCCAACATAATCGAAAGGGACCGGTTTGGAAGTCGCAGAGTCGTTATTTGGGGCGGTATCATGCTTGGTAGCCGCACTGACCTCCACATCTTCCAGGGAGGTTCAGTCATTGGTGTCCGCTATTGTACCGATGTTCTCCTGCCTCACGTGCGTCTGTTTAGAGGTGCTATGGGTCCCGAGTTCATCTTCATGGACGACAACGCTACACCTCATCGTACAGTGTCTGTCGCAGAGCTGTTTTAAGAGTGAAGATATTCAACGCATGGATTGTCTCGCAAGGTGCCCGGATCTAAATCCATTCGAACACGTGTGGGACCTTTTCGGTAGGCGCTTGGCAGCACGTCACCAGCCGCCAGCAACGCTTCCGCTGCTGCGATTGGCACTAGAAGAGTAATAGGCCGCGATACCCCAACAGCTCCTTGACAACCTCGTCCTCAGGATGAACAGACGTTGTAAATCCTGCAACGCAGTCAGGGGTGATTATATCCCCTACTAAAGACTGGATTTTTCATGGCAGCCGCCTGTCACATGGACGTTTCTGTCTTCTGTCCAGTTGTGCTCGAAGCTACCTTTTCAATAAAGTGCCTTTGTATCCTTTGGATTCCTTGTTTGGACGGTGTGCTCATTTGTCCCATATTCTAACATCTTGGGGATCTTAAGGTATGATTTGAGTCGATGTGGAGTACTTCTGCACGACGTTACATTCGAAAAACTGCCTCGTCCTTAATTTCTGCACACCAGTGTACTTTCTTCTTCGATGGGGCTCTCGCTTTATACCTTTTGTCTAAGGTAGATAAATATGGGCCTTTATTGCTTCTTAATTTTTCCCATGAGCGTCAAATTCTCCAGTTCGTGTGAAAATTTATTTTAGAAATTCACCCTTTATCCCAATTCTTTGTTGTTTAGTTTCGTATTCGTCAGTTATGACGTTGGGAGATATTCGGTGTGCCAGCGAATGTACATATCATCATCATCATCATTGTCAACCATTATCAATCCACTGCTGGACGAAGGTCTCCCCAAGTTTCCTCCACAACGGTCTGTCTTGTGCCAGTCTCCTCCATGTCACCCCTGCATACTTTCGAAATTCATCCCCCCATATCCCATGTGGTCTTCTTCTGGGTCTTTTCCTGTCCTTTGGAATCCAATCTAAAATTTCGGCTGTCCATCGATGATCTGTCCTTCTGGCAGTATGTCCAGCCCATTGCCATTTCAGGGATTTAACTCTGATCATGATGTCCTCCACTCTTGTCATTTTTCGGATCCACGAGTTCCTCTTCTTATCTCTCCTGGTTACACCAAGCATGCACCTCTCCATGCTGCTTTGAGTTGTCTGCAGCCTTTGTATGTCTCTTTTAGTTAAGGTCCACGTCTCTGCACCATACGTAAGCACTGGAAGGATGCATTGATCAAACACTTTTCTTTTAAGACATAATGGCATATTGCTCTTGAAAATTATGCTGTTTCTTCCAAAAGCTCTCCAGGCAAGTTTTGTACGCCGATTAATTTCTTCATCAATGTGACCCTCACTTGATATCTGCTGTCCAAGATAAACATACGTGTCTGTTATCTCCAGCTTTTCTCCATCAATCGATAAATCTTCATTTCTTGTAAAAGCATTGAACATCACTTTTGTCATCTGAAAGTTCATTTTTAATCCCACTTCTTTACTCTTGTCAGCAAGTTCCTGGATCATACTCTGCAGCTCTGATGGGGTAGTTGCAAAAATGACTACGTCATCAGCAAAACGAAGGTGGGTTAGATAATCTCCATTAATCTTTATCCCCTTGTTTTCCCAGCTCAGCGACTGAAAAACACCCTCCAATGTGGCATTAAAGAGCTTCGGAGATATGGTGTCACCTTGTCTCACTCCCTTTCTAATTTTTACGTGTGTTGTATTTTCAAACAGCCTAATCTTTGCACTTGCATTTTCATAGATGTTATTAATAGTATTAATGTATGCATCTTCAATACCGCAGGTTTTCAGAGCCATTGTAACTGCTGATGGTTTCACCGAATCAAAGGCTTTTTCATAATCGATAAAAGCCATGCACAATGGAAGCTCATATTCCCTCGCTCTTTCAATTAGTTCTCTCAGCACGTGGATATGATCTATTGTGCTGTAGCCACTCCTGAATCCAGCTTGTTCTCTCGGTTGAGCCATGCCCAGTGTTACCTTCAAGCGGTGTGAAAGAACTTTAGTGAAGATTTTATAAACTACTGATAGGAGGCTGATAGGTCTGTAGTTTCCGAGATCCTCAATGTCACCTTTCTTATGTAGCAGGATCATTGTAGCGGTGTTCCAATCCTCAGGAATCTTTCCTTCATTAAGGCATCGAGTGAAAATTTGGGCGAGTACTGTTTCGATTTCTCCACTTGCTTCTTGTATGATGTCTAAATAATAAAGTAATAATAAAGTAATTAACTGAAACATGAATAAGCGTTTTATGGAAGCAAAATCTTGTACAGGAGTTGATTCACAAACACACTTCGTAATAATTCAATGAACCCGCCGTTAGCGGCGATGACGGCTTCTGGAAGAATCGGTCGCGCGCCTTGGCGACCAAGACCTTGTTCATGTGAGTCATGGTATTGACAATTACATGCCTGACGGATTCAAGCGATTTATAAGATTGATTGTTGGTCTCCTTCTTGCTGTCCACTACCCGCCCACATATAGTATTCGAAGGAATTCAATTCACGGGAGCGAGGGGGGGGGGAGTGTGCAAACGTCTGCTGATCTGTGGTGGGGCATGTTCTCTTCAAGCCATTTTTGAGCCGCTTTGGCCTTGTGGGCTGAGACTGAAACATGTAAGGGCATCAATTCATCTCTCAGCACCTTAGTGCATTAATAGTGTACACAATATTTTGTTTATGTTCTGCTTACTTAACTGTTTGAAGTTTTCTTCTGTACTCCAATTCCATTTGAGAATAAAATGAAGTCGATTATTACCTTTAAATAGGTCTCGCTATCGTGAATTTCACATAAGTAAGGAAAAGGTAAAAAGAAGGTACTGGTGCTACCAGGTATATTTGCTCGATAGGTAAAAAAGGCCGGAACGCGAATTTCAGACAGGACGGAAAAAGCCTACCGTAGCACACAATCAAAACCTGTCAGCGAAAGGAAAAGGAAAGAGGTAGCAGATAGAGCGCGGATACGGGGATACACCCGGAATTTAAACAAATAAAGATAAAACGGACTAGTGTAATCCAAGTGACCAGAAAAAAAGAAGCATGAAATATGCGACGATATCTACCGATTTTCAGATGATTCCATGAATTTCCTGAGAAACAATATGTAAGAACAAAATAATTATCTAAAGGTGTATGTCTTCTAAGAACTATATACACTGCTGGCCACCCAAAATGCAACACCAAGAAGGAAGCATCCGATTGGCCTAAAATTCGCAGCATGCGTCGCTCGCGAAGGGACATGCAAATCATCTGCACCCGGCACGCCACCGAGAAGCACTATAAGAAGGGTGCACAGAAGGCGGGGTGTAAGCAGTGGAAGTGTGTTGTGCTGCTGGACCTGTGCGTGGGAAGCTTCCTGCTTCCTCATCGCAGAATACGGCAGTCAATATGGCACGTTTCGGAGTTCGACAGAGGACGAATAGTGGCTTATCGCGACAACTGTTTATCGTACCGAGACATCGGCGCCCGTGTGGGACGACATCCTGCCACAGTGAGGCGACTATGGATTCAGTGGGTGCAGGAGGGACGGACGGACCGGCGTGAGCGATTGCCGCAGCCGCGGCACACAACCCAACAAGAGGACCGGCATGTTGTGCGGCGGGCATTGACGACTCGCACCGCCACATCACGAACGTTAACGCAGAAATTAGGGTGTGTTCTATAACAACCTGTGTCAGCACGTACCGTTCGACGTCGTGTGCAGGAGCGGAGACTTGTCGTACAGTGCCCATTGCTCCGATTACCATTGACGTTACACCACCAGCGAGTGCGGCGGCAGTGGGCAATTGAACGCCGCACCTGGACTACGGAATGGCACGACATTGTCTTCTCTAACGAATCACGCTTCTGCCTGCAACACCACGCTGGTCGGATCCGCGTGTGGCGGCACTGCGGCGAGAGACTGTATGACGCCTGCATTATGCATCGCCATATCGGTCCGTCGCCTGGAGTTATGGTTTAGGGCGCAATTGGATATGACACCCGCAGCCCCTCTGGTACGCATCGCCGGTGCACTCAACAGCCACCGCTACATCTCCGACGTTTTGGAGCCTGTAGTCCTCCCTTACCTGAAAGACCTGCCAGCGGCCACGTTTCAACAGGACAATGCGCACCCGCACGTGGCACGCATCGTGGAGCAATTCTTCACGGCCCACCAGGTGTCACTGCTGCCGTGGCCCGCCTGTTTTCCTGATATGTCGCCCATCGAACACGTCTGGTAGCTGATCGGCAACCGAGTGGCCCGGCAAGCACCACCCGCGGCTACGCCTGATGAACTGTGGCAACGTGTGGAAGCAGCCCTGGACCGATATAACCCAAGCCTACATCCTAAGCCTCTTTCGTTCGATGCCGCGGCGTGTAGCGGCCGTTATTGCCAGCCATGGAGGCCACACGAACTATTGATGTATGCGTGTTCCGCAAGTCGCACGGGCCTGTAAGCTCAATCGTTTCATCTTTGTATCTGTTGTTATGTGTTCAATAAATCTGGCTTTGCTATCTCGTGTCCTTCTTGGTGTTGTATTTTGAGTAGGCAGCAGTGTATATATACACGGTCGAGTAACATTCTTGTGACTACCAGCTAATATTCTGAGTAACCACCGTGTGCAGCGCGGACAGTACACGGCTGAGAGTGACTGAATAACAGCAGCTAGACAGGGTGGGAGTGACTCAGTAAGCTGCTGGGTGGTGTTCACATATATGTGGAGCCATGCTGACTGCAGTGCATCTGACAGCCGCTGGAGGGTGCGTGGTGGAGGATCCACAGAGCGAACAACACGATCGAGGTGGTCCCACAGATGCTCAATTGGGTTTGCGTCTGGGGAATTAGGGGGCCAAGGAAGTACTTTGAAGTCTTCGTCGTGCTCTTCCAACCACTGTCGGACATTTCTAGCTGTGTTACGCGTTGGAATTTCTTTGTGGACGATCCCATTCGCCCCAAGGAAGACAATCATCATGTCTGGGTTTACGTGGTATGATTCATAACGAATTCGGTCCATAGTGCCTTACAAAGGTATGAGTGGACACGGGAATGCTACGAAAACATTCCCCAGACTATAACGCTGCCCCAACCAGCTTGTTTTCTGCCAGCAATGGTCGAAGACTGATTGTTCTCCGATGTTTCTTGCCTTATACGCCAACGTCCATCCTTTCGATGAAGCAGAAACCTTGACTCATCGGAGAAGGAAATCGTTTGCCAACCAGCGGAGGTCCGATTCTCATACTGCCGTGAAAATGCAAACCTTTTCTGCCGATGTACCTTCATTATCATAGAGCAGTGACCATCCGTCTGCACCGTAGCCCCATACGCAGCAGGGTATGCCGGGATTATGTGTTTTACGGGTCAGTCGGGATCATGTGCGCTGTAGGCAGTTATCCCATGAAGAACGTATATTTGAGAAATCGCAGACAATTTGGTGTGTGGAACATAACATCTCACTGATTATTTTTTCGAAGCGCTGAAGAAGGGATTTTCAGTTTTCCTATCTCGCAATGTGGAAAGAATAACACATCATTGAGAGAAACTTAACAGCTGAGTCATCCTGGAAGTTCGGGCGCCAATATAACGTACAAGATTGTCCGCGCCGGACATCAAACCCGGGTACCATCACTCTGGAGTAAGTCGTTCTCCCAACTGAGCTACGCGGACATGTGCTCTCACTGCTATGTGCCTTTATCTCGTGCGTCCTGCGAGGCAGGCACGTCACAAGATTCACCTCCATGGTCAAAGCCGGAGACAAACAGTCAGATTGATACGATTCTGCAGGATTTTGCCAGACGTACACTCTACCAGTGGTGGGAAACATTGTGAAAGACGATTCATCAAATCAGATGAAACGCTGCCAATCTTTATCATCCCAGTTTTTATGGGCGTTGCATCATCTTGCACTTTGTTGTTGCATAGGTGTTGGCAACAAAGGGTTTGTGGATTGCCGGTCCGATGGAGTTCCCGACGAACTGTTATGTCGGAAACGGAATCATTCCGACTGGTGTTCAACTTTGCTGCTGTTAGCGGTGCTGTGGTCTTCTGCTTCCGTTGTACGTTCCGTGTCCACTTTCGCCTATCCCTATCTGATATTTTCTATAAGAATCCACAACCTGAACCTTTGGAGACAACGCCGTGTTCTTTCTGATAGGTATAATCTCTGATACATTTTCTCTTGCTGCGCCCAGTATTTCTGATGGAGTTTCAGAAACTTATCCAAGGCGCGCACCAATGATCATGCCTGCTTTTCAGGTCACAGACAATTACTCCACCACAGCTATTTCACCTGCGACTGTGGTACTGTTAATCCATAGCTGGTATCGTACTGCACCACTTTATATACACTATAATGACAAAGGTCACCTGGCACCTAGAAGAGAAACACAACATAGAATTTATTGACGTACGGTGTCGGGCAATCATTGGCCTTAATGCGTGCACTGACCTTTTGAGACATGCTTTTCGACAAGGATTTGGAACACAGCTATAGGTATGAGCTTCCATACAGTACATAATGCTGTCGCTATCTGTTGCTTAGTAGTAGGCCTTGGTTCCAAACTTCTTATGCTGCGCTCTGATTCATCCCATAGGTGCTCTATGGGAATAAGATCAGGGCTCTCTACTGTCCAGTCGACACACGACACAGAATTATCATCAAGCCACGCCAGCCATAACAGTCTTTGCTTTATGGCTCGGTGCATTATCCTGATGGTACCAACCAGGCTGGGTTCCATAGTGTTGCCACAAGTTGGTACGGCATAATTGTTCAGAATATCAAGGTAGACGTGCTGGTTAACAGGTTTGTCCAGGATAACCAATGGGCCGGGACCATACCACGAAAAACATCCCCACACGAGCACACTACCAGCTCCAAACGTGACCGAAGGAACAGTACACTGTAGTAAATAGCGTTCATCCGACTGCCGCCATGCCCACACACGACCATCAGACTGATAGATCGTGTATCTGGATTTATCAGTCCATAGGACCCGTTAACAGCGATCTACGATCCACAGTAAATGTTCTTTACACCATGCTAAACGACGAGTAGCATTCCGAGTGTAGATGAAAGGCTTATGAGTAACCGTATGAACACGGTAACCCACGGAATGAAGTTCTCTGCAAATGGTACGTATACGTTTTACTCACCTGCACACTGAGGTCTTGTGCAGTACTCCGTCGATTAGTTGTAACGACTGTCCTGAAACTTCGACGTCCTCTATCACTGATTTTCTTTGGTGTTCCGGTACGTTTTGCTTCTTCAGGCACGCCATGTGGCTTCCACTTATTCAGTACATCCAAAACAGTTGATTTGGACATGTTTAAACGCCTCTCGTTTAAAGTTTGTCTTATGGACAACTTACTAATATAACACCCAACAATCTTTCCTTTCTCAAAGTCAGTTCTCTCCCGCCGCGACATTTTCACCTAACCTGACGGTGCGATGTGACCGCGTTCAGCTGCAGACTTATGTTTATACCGTTTGCTGCTGTACCGCGCATCTTAACAACGCAGCGGATCCGTTCTTTTGCTTTTGAAGGGGTATCCGATAATTTTTGTTAATGTAAAGTATCTCACATCGCGGGTAACGCAGATCTTGTGATTTGCAAAATGATTCACCGCAATTTGTGTGTTCCAGTGGCAGTTGGTGCTTCCATTATTTTGATAAACCTCTGTATGTATGAACGAGTTTAGACTGAACATTCGAAAAGGTTTTTTCGTGGATAATTAGTTTGTATTCGTAGTTTCAAGTAAGCATTCGTCATGTGCTGAATGTGTCGCACGTCTTATTGCCTTCCTTACGTAGTATTAGTTATTCGCGTTTTAATTATATTTAACTTTACATTAAATCTTAAGAATGTTAAAAACTCGACAGAGGGTGTAATGAAGAAAACTCCTAAACTGTCTGTGTACCAGACTAAAACATAGAAACAAAAGAAAGGGACATGATTAAAAGTGAGAAGGAATTTGAACGTGATTACCAGAAATAAAGAAGAATGAAAATGCAAGAGCAGCAGCGTGAGATTCTTTTCAAATTTTAAAGACACGAATGCCAGTGAGACCTTATTTTAATGCCTTTCGGAGAAATTATGCATTATATCTTGTTAAATATTCAAAAACTTAAACTCAGACTTTTACTAAAAGCTTTTCAATTAGAATCGGAAACCTAAACTTATTATTTGACATTAATTAGCTCAAATAACATCTCCAAAACAAAATGAATTTGCTTGATAGAATATTTTCCTCCAAGCAATTCTAATTTTGGAGCGTGGTGTTTACGCTCAAGGCAGAGTCGTTTTGAACAATATTTTCTGCATTATTTATTCGGAAATAATGAAATCCGTCGACTGGTACCTCACTTCCTTCAAGCGTTATTAAAGCCCCGTTGTCCCAGCGAAGAAAATCGCTTGGGATTGCGATTTAAATTCTTTCCGATGTGGTAATCTTATAGGTACTATAAGCAAAATTAAAGGAAAAATAATCTCAAAATTAATTCAGGTTTAGATTGATATAGAAATAACATTTTCACTCTTACATGAAGATGAAAAATGTGTTCAGCATCTGGTTCGAAATTACGCGAAAGTTTTGTTATCAACTTTCTAATTGGCGAACTAGAATGCTCGAAATAATTAGGGAAGCAAGAGCTATTGTAAGAGAAATCATGTGCAATTCACGTTTTTGAACGTAAATGTTGGCATTATTTTTATGTGAGATGTAATACATATATATATACGGTAATATTGGTAATAAGAAGCACATTAACACATTTTTATGAAATATTATCATTTAATGTACCTTAAAACTTGAAAATCCGATATATGCATCTATAACATTTATAGCAATGCGCATATTCATTTTACACACCATAGGCAAATTTTTAAATTAGCTGCCCAATATAATTTCTTCACATTTTATCTCTATATGAAACTCCGAAAATCCATTTCGCTCTTACATATTACTGGTGTGAATTTTACACATGGTTCATCGATTCATCACACCCCAGACCCGTATTAATTAAGCACATTGAATTAATATTATTATTTACAATTTAGTAATACTACACAACAAAAAGTACAGTTAATGCTCTTTTTTATATGCTAATTCAGTTTTAAAATGAGCCACATAACCCTATTATATCTTCTAAATCTTCTTAGCAACAAATTAAATCTTTCACAAAATGTCTTTAAATCTTCTTTATTCGGGGGGGGGCTCAGCGTCATTTTCTTGTAGGACTTCCGTCCACAGGGAGTAGAGTTTAGGTCCCAGCCACCTACAGCGAGATCGCCTTTTGGGCAGGACACAGAAACGGAAGGAATGAGAGCAAGTTTAGCGACTTTGACAGAACAGTTTGTAGTGAGATTAGAGTACAGTAGATGGCGCCACCGTACAGGTACGATATTGCACATAGAGGGGTGAGAGAATTTCAGGTGGGGTATAGGAAAGGATACCCATTTAACCAGTGGGTCCAGCCTGGGGGACGTCACTTAACGTGCTCGTTCGATGCACGGCGGATATTCAGCAATTGTTAGTAAATCACACCATCTCTGAAGGATCAGCCCAGGCTAGAACCTGGGGACCCAGCATCGATAGTCTGAAGCACTAACCACTAAGCCATCCGCGACTACCGGTGTCTAACCATTTTATACTCATACTTATTCCGTTCTTAATAGTCTAAAACATTTCTCAAAATCAAACCTTTGAGAAAAACGATATTTCACATCATTTTTATTAAATATTCATTCAATGTGCTTGAATAATACGCGTCCGGGGAGTGATGAATCGATGAACCATGTGTAAAATTTACACCAATAATGTGTAAGAGCCAAATGGGTTTTTGGAGTTTCACATAGAGGTGAAACGTGCTAAAACCATTTTGGGCAGCTAATTTAAAATTTAATGTATACTATATTGACAAAAGTCAGCTGACACCTAGAAGAGAAACAAAATTCAGCGTTTGTTAACATACATTAGTACGGTATCGGTCACATTTGTCCTTAATGCATGCACTGATCCTTCCAGACATGCTTTAGACAAAGTTTTGCAACAGAGTGATAGGTATGTGCTTCCGTTCAGTACATAATGCTGAGGCTAACTGTTGCTTAGTAGCAGACCTTGGTTCCAAACTTCTTATGCGGCGCTCAAATTCATCCTTTAGGTGCTTTATATGATTAAGATCAGGGTTCTGTGCTGGCCAGTCCAAACACGATAACGGAATTTTCGTTAAACCACGGCGTAACAGTCCTTGCTTTATGGCTCGGTGCATTATTCTGCTGGTACCAACAAGGCGCGCTTCCATAGTATTGTCACGCAGTGGGTTGGGCATAATTGTCCAGCATATCGAGGTAGACGTGCTGGTTAACAGGTTCGATAACCAATGGGCCGGGATTATACCACGAAAAATACCCCCACACGAGTACACTGCCAGCTTCAAACTTGACCGTAAGAACAGTACACTGCGGTAAATAGCATTCCTCTGGCTGCCGCCATACCCACACACGGCCATTGAACTGATGGATCGTGTGTCTGGATTCATCAGTCCATGGGACCCGTTTCCATTGATCTACGGTCCACGAAAAATGTTCCTTACACTATGCTAAACGACGAGTAGCGGCATTCCGAGTGAAGATGAAAGGCTTATGAGTTAGAGACCGACGGGTGCTGCCCAGAGAAAGTCGGAAGAACCGCACCAAATCGATTGGCCCCATCGGCGAGGAATTTCAACAGGCATCCTGGAGTGTTCTTTCGATGAATACCATCCGTAAGGAAGCCCATCTGCTTGGTTATCATGGACGTGCTGCCGCCCACATGCCTTTGATCACCAAGTCCAATAGCGCTGTTCGGCTAACGTGGTGCAAAGAACGTCGAATGGTGGACCGTTGAACAGTGGAAACAGGATCTCTGGAGCGACGAATCAAGGTTCACCCTCTACCGTTCGGATGGCAGGGTCTGGATTTGGTGTCTGCCTGGAGAACGCCTCCTGCCGGAATGTATTGTGCCAACTGCGAAGTTCGGCGGCTTTGGAATTATGCTATGGGGGTGTTTCTCCTGGTATGGCACGAGACTCTTAGTCGCAATTCCTGGTAGACTCAACGCCGAGACCTACTGCACCATTTTGGATGACCATGCGCTTCCTACGTTGTGGCAGTTTTAAGGGGTGGACCCATGTTACTTTCAGGATGACAATGCCACCTGTCATGTTGCGAGGTCCACCATGGCTTGGTATGGTGACAATGGGGTTGATCGAATAGACTGACCTGCGCAGAGTCCGGACCTTAACCTTATGGAAAACCTCTGGGACGAGTTGGAGCGTCGACTTAAGGGGTGCCCCCAACGTCCGAAATCGGTGAAGGAACTGACCTGCCTTCTCCAAGCCGAGTGAAAGAAAATACCGCTAGCGTCGTACAACGCCTGGTTGACAGTATGCCCCGGAGGGTCGCAGCTGTAATCGCCGCTCGTGGAGGCTCCACCAACTATTGAAGGTGAATAAACTTCATTTTCCTTTGCTGTCACAGGTGTCCAATTACTTGTTGATAGATAGTGTATTTTCCTGGACAGCGAGATGTCTGGACCTATCACGTATCGTGTATGCATCTATGGGAATATGCTTCGGACATATCACCCATCGAGCATAACCGGAAGACGCTTGCACGCCTAATCTCGGTCTACCCGCAGTATTGTTGAATTATAGGACCACAAGCCACGTAGTCCATGATATCCCAGGACACAATTAGAGGGCGTATGACTCCATGCCGCAATTTGCGTCGGATTGAATTGTACAACATGAGGTCACACAAATTATTTACCACCTCTATATGGTCCTGTCGTGTAGCCTATCAAATTCATGCACTGCCTTTTATTATCCATCTCATGTTCTGTCTGTGGTCAGTTTGGGAAAACTTAGCTCGCTCTTCCTGATCTTGGTAATTTCAATGTCGAACAGAGTATGTTCTCATAATGGACAGTTAAACTGATAAGGACAAATTCCAACCAGTCACAGCTTCCCATCAAAACATCAATTAAAAGCATTGTTCTACTTTAGAAATAAACACTGTGGTGAATATGTATGCGCATTACTTTCACTTAAATTTGGGCATTTGTTCTGCTGGAGGCTCAAGAATATATTTCCTTTCCCAATCAAATTTTATGTTTCTCAAAGTACCATCGAAATTTGTTTCTGTTTTGAATATATTTCTTTGTGAATGTAATTTTTTGTGAATATTCTAAAACCGTAACTCGGTTTACGGTAGGACCGCAAACTAATAATTGTGTTTGCAGTCGTTTTCCTCCTCCTAATCGACCGATTTAAGCATTTCTCTCTGCACTGAACAAATTTCCTTGTCGCAAACACATTATTTCGTATAATAAAACAAACAAAGCAATGCTACTTAAAAATTTGTAAATTTTTGTCAACACGACAGTGTTCTTTGTGTGTCGAACTCTAGGATTTTCTTTTATCTTTTTTCTGGTCCTCTTTCTGTCTTTCTTGTTGTACAAGTGCCGACTGGAGAGAAATTGTGTAATAATAATAATAGAAACCTAAAAGTAGAAATCCGAACTTCCGAGAATTTTCTCCTAATTACTTAAGTGAATGAGAATTTTGTTTTGAAATAATTTAGATTTTTTGATGCGTAAATGTCATTTTTGTAAATTCTTTTAATTCAAAAAGCGTTAGAAAAATGGCTAATAAATAGAAGATAATTTTCTTGGAATAATTTAAACTCAAATCAGCATTTGATTTGTTTACATAATCGAATTTCAGTGTTTAACACTACCTTCCATAACAGATGGCGCCACGTTACTAAGAAGGAGGAGAACACAAACGAACGAACCTAGATTTTTATGGCTACGGGGATAAATCACCTTAGTTCTGTCTAAGTGCCAGGGAAAATTCCCTCTGGTTCTCAGAGGAACAGCGTAGTAGGAGATCGAAGTATACCAATAAAATGAAGGTGTTATATAGAGTAGCTAAGAGAAAAATAAATAAAAAGAGAGAAAGAAAAACAAAAGAAGAGCCACCTTATCTCGAAACTGTGTAGTGCTTTCTTCCAGTTGATCTCCTCCCTGTACCAGTTAATTAAGCTTAATGCGTAAACTGTAATTTGATGTTTTAAGCAAGAAAAAAAAAGGGAAAAAGCGATATACGTGCTAACAGTCAAAACTATGAAATTAACAATTGCGGGTTTCTCAAATTTGGAAGCACGAGAATGACCATGTAGCCTTTGGGACAGGTCAACAGGAGACTTTCTTAGTCTAAGGGGGTAAATTTGCCGTCCTTCATAAATACCAACGGACATAGGATGTTTTCCTGCTTTAAACTGAGGCAACTATTTCTACGAAAGTATAGTAGTTTCCATAAATTAAGAAAAAAAACTGGAAATCGCGATAACTCAAAAAATACATCACGAAATGTTATGAAATGTGCTGAAAATACTGTAATATATCGTTTGTTAGAGAAATACCGTAAAACATTTCGAAAGGAACCCTTTATTCCGACAAAAACGTCAAAAACTAAGGTGTAAAAATTATGGCGAAAATCCCTCAACAGGGAATGTGACCAGCTCTTTCATAAATGCCCGCCTCAAAGAGATGTTTCAAGGAGCTCAGTCGGCCGCAACGACCACTGTACGTGCAAAAATCTTGTGTGAGGGCAGCAACACGTCTATCTAAAGTATCTGAAACATGCTCGATCGGATTAAGCTCGAAAGATCTGTCTGACCAGTTCATACAGACAATGGTCTTCTCTTGAGGATATTGTTCTTCCAGACTCGTTCGGTGGGGACGAGTGTTATCGGCTTGTAGGAGAAATGTACCTCCCATGGTAAGTGCATAAGGGCGAACATAGGGGCCTAGAACTTTATCCTTATAGAATCGAGTTTCTGTGGTTCCTCTAAGAAGCACACAGAGGTCTGTACGACCTCCTACGGAGGTACTATTCCAAACCAGCATATTACAATTACCATAAGTGTCTTTTTCAGAGGTCGTAGAAGGCAGACAACTTGTCTCTCGTTTTTCCCAGAGCAAAGCACGCCTAGCATCGCTCTGCAAAGGGAATCTGAACTCATCTGTGAAGAGTACTAACCTCCACTGGTTGTAGTCCAAGGCGACTAGCATGCATTGACTAGTCGCCTAGCATAATAACCCTTTTCGTTTGGGCTTCTGCGCACAGTGGAAGGAGATACTATCGTTTCTGTACAGCAGCAAAGGCAGATCGCAGCTATATCGGGGAAGCCGTCCTGTTCCTCTGCGTAGTTAACGGGAGATAACTGTCATCCACGGACATTGTAGCCCTAGGCCTTCGTTCCCCACATCTTCCGGAATCCGATTGCGTATTTCGAAATTGGTTCTACAGTCTGTGGACGACAGAAGGAGCCACAAGCAGCCACCTTGCAACTTCCACCAGCATTTGGCCTGTCCCTAGTCACCACCTCAGTTCATGAGTTAAATGATGTCTAGAAGCCACCATAACAAATCTTCGGTCTCAGTTTCCTTTTTTCTGCCCAGCAAACAATGTGACGCACACCTCCGCAATACCCCTTTTTATGCTGCTGCCCATTTGCGTAAATCAGTGACATTGCCACTGAGTGGCACACTGCGCTCTGACTTCTCATTACATTTCACGTCATATACCCAATTTTCGTGCATTTCCAACTCTTCGTTTACAAATAATAGCGATTTTTCTGGATTTCCCTAATTTTTGGAAACCAGAGTAGCGCGCATCGGACGACAAGCACACCACTTATCGTGGTTCATCAGAGGCTCGAGCTTGGGTCCATCTTGAAAACTTTGCCAGAAATCAGAGCATCTACCAACTCATCCACCGAAGCAACAAAGGAGGTCGAAAATATAACCATCATTATACTTGAATTTTTAAGACGTATCTGAGTTTGCAGCTCAGCAATTTTTTTCTGACAAATGATGATCTTGCGATGTGCTCGTTTCGTTGAAGCAGAATTCACCATCAAAATACTACTCGCAGTTTTTTGGCCAATCTATCTGCTTGTGTGTGATGACGGGAGAGAGCAGTGAAGTCGGATTTAGAATAACGAATACAAGGGATTGAAAATGTGAGAATGGACGATTTTGCATTTGACGCTACAACAGAAGCATTGCTCGTGGCGTTATCGGAAGTATGGTAGGGATCATTAGATTGGGATACTAACTTGGAGCTGCCGGACTGTGCAGAAGAGAGAATCTACCGGAATGCTTTCTAGTCCATTAATGCTATTCCTCTCTGCGGCAAATGAGCTATTTGAGTTGATTTCTCGGAGC
The DNA here is from genome assembly GCA_039090855.1 of Macrothele yani. Lineage (NCBI taxonomy): Eukaryota > Metazoa > Arthropoda > Arachnida > Araneae > Macrothelidae > Macrothele > Macrothele yani. Next base: position 69,606,827 of record CM077010.1, on the reverse strand, counting down.
TGATAGGGTGCAAGCTGATCGACTATCTGATTTAATGAGAATGTTAAGGACTTTTAATAGGTGTAGGAAATAAACAAGTGGACGGAATCTTTCATCGCTTTATACGAGGACGAGTTTGACACGTGTTAAGCCAATGACGTCTACGTAAGAGGAAATTATGTCAGTGTGTGAATTTCTCCAGTGCTGTGAGTATTTCTTCATTCATCCAATTTTCACGACTTCACTTCCAATCTTTTGAAGGCATTCAGTTATACAATCCTCAGGGGAAAATATGAGATATGGTTGGAAAGCAGAAAAGAATAAATCATGATGCTATGAGAATTTAAAGTATAACATAGAGGTATGTGGCCTTCATTTGAGAAGTCTGGTCCGGTCAGTCCCGGGCTAAATTCTAGGGAGCAGGTGCATGTACGACCTACCTTTCCCAGATTTTCCAGTTTACTTCCATCCAATTTCAGACTTTCACCACACGTTATCCACTGCTTGTTGCAAATAACGCCAGGAGAAACTAATATTCTCTACTGAGCTGAATTACTCAGAAGTAAACGTAATGTATCACAAAGAGGCGTGCCATTTCTCATTGGAATTCCTGCTACAAATGAGGTTTAGACCTGACTACGTACTGTTACAAAGGTAAAAACATTTCCTCTTCCACACTTAAGTATAGATATGGTTGCTGTATCAAAGAACATGTAACCAAATTCAAACTTCCTCAACTTCATTGCAGTAACGAATTTCGCCAAAAGCTTGGTCATTGGGGAAAGCCGAAAACAATGTTTATGTACACGTTTCTCGGAACAGGAAAAAAGTCAAATATTTTAGTTGCTGAATACAACGAAGCGAAATGCAATTTGATTTTAAACTTTAAAAAAATAAACCTGCTCATTTTGGACTCTCAACTCAGTGCTTGGCTTTTCGATTTCAGCTGTAATTAATTAATCAGCGTATCCGGTGGCGAATGTACTTGTGTGTGTTTCGTTTCACTCAGTGATATTCGCCATCTGATTATTTAAGAAGTCAGTCTTTGTTTTGTGAGTATAGCGTTTTATTTAATCTAGGAGCAACATGTTAAATCCTACAATACAAGCCCGGAGGCCGCTCGATCTCGGAATTTTTCACTTAGCTGATGACAAAAGAATCGAGAGTACTCTAAACCACTTTTAGTTGATAATTTAAGCTATGGATCTTTTGCATGCCAAGATCTGCTGAGAGAATACATTATTACGTTCAGCACATTGCACTTATTCACGTCACTCCGGTACATACTAAGTGGAATTAAATCATAGCAACAAACAATAAGGTTCACTAACTCTTGACATTGAGCGGTACTTAGGTTGGCCGATTAACGAATGTTATTTTCATAAAACCAAAGAAAGCAGATATGTGAGTCATACAAAAAGGATTTTCTAAACTATGGTGGCGGCAATAGCAAGTATTCCGACTGCTTAACTTTTCAAAAAGAATATTTATTATTATTATAAATATAGATACCATCTCTTCCTGAGTTTTTTCTTCTCTTCCTTCCTCGACGGGTACGACGTACAAAGTCTGGGAAGTGGTATTTGTTTCTCTCAGTTGTCCAGGAAATTCCTTACTATCCTACAAGTGTTTGTGATAACTGCTTTCTGTATTTCCATGTAGGTGTTAGGTTGAAGGTCTAGTGTCTGTATAGAGCTGCGAATGGTCTTTGGTACAACTCCTGTGGCTGATATTTCTATAGAGACCATGGTGACATTCTCCATACGCTAAATTTCCTTGACTTCGTATCGTAGGTCGTTGTACTTTGACGTCTTCTCTCCGTGCGTCATCTGGATGTTGCACGTGTTGGGCACGGCTATGTCAATGAGGAATGCTGACTTCTTCTCCTTGTCGACCAGGACGATATCGGGCCGATTGCGGGGGACGGTCTTATCTGTTCTGATCGATCTGTCCCAGTAGATCTTGTGGGTGTTGTTCTCTAGAAGCGTTGTTGGCTCATACTTGTAGTAGGGGACAGGCTCAGTTAAAATGAGGTGGTGCTTCCTTGCCAATTTCTGATGGACAATCTTGGCCACTTGATTGTGCCTGTTCGTGTACTGTTATTATTAATATTAAGATTTAGACAAACGTAGGAAACGACAGAGACACATGAAATGTGATGTAGATGAGGAAGTCTATCTGCGCATAATGCAAGCTAAAATCTGGTCTCAAATTGGAAAGAAAAGCTAAATTGCAAGTGTGTTAGTGAGGGAGATTGGTAACGTTTGATCTAGAACATCTACGATATCGTGTTACATATAATTTTAAAGCTATCGTCAAAAGCAGGTAACACCTCCCCCTTAGAAGGGGGTTGAGAGGAAGCCAAATTAAGCTACGACACGCTGTTTCCATAATATCAAAAATTTGTTTTTTTAATGGCTTTTATCACAGTTAGCATGAGGTTCTTGTAATTTACGCAGAGTGCAATGGGTTGTAAAAAGTCATGAAATAGTGTTCTGTGATGGTTTAGTAAAATACACATTTATATTGTTCAGTAATAATGAATTTAATTATTGTTGCGTCGCTTCATGAGACAACATTCAAAAATTAGATTTCAACAGTGGTTTTGACTACTTCCGTTGCCCATTTCCCTTACATCGAGACTTTTTGCATGGGATTTACTCTACTTCTTTCGGGAAAGATGCATAGTATCAAAACTGCTGCGTTTCGTTGGCACAGACATAAAACGCTTTCGCAGCTGGGTGGCAATGAAGCGTAAGCTCCGTGTATTTGAGACGAACACGCAGTTGGTCCGTACAGGGCTCCCAATTAAGTACGAATTAGGCAGGTACTTTATCTGTCACGAGACACAAGTATTTCCGTTACCCCTTTCTGTTACATAGAAGTTTTTTGCATGGTACTTACCTTACTGCTGTCGGAAAGCAACACTTCATAGGAGTGTATAACGTATCTACTGTGATAAATCAGGGTTGTTTCTTTACGAAGTAAATGAGCCAAATCCGGAGAAGCACACGTGATCTATAATGTTATTTATCCAAGCTGATGTCAGTAAGGCCTTGGCAAAGGGAGGGTGTGCAGATTTTTGTTCAATGACTAAGCTCATACCTAAAAACTATTGTGTTACTATGTTCGGCAAATAAATGCTTTACGGACACGGTAGTACGATATCTTCATTAAACATCTACGGCTTCATGAACACAGTAGTCTAACATCTTCATTAAATGACATATTGGGCTCTATGAATACGGTAGTCCAACATCTTCGTTAAATAGCATCTTCAGCTTTATGAATACGGTAGCCTAACATCATTAAATACCACCTTCGGCTTTATGAATAAGGTAGTCTAACATCTCCATTAAATACCATCTTCGGCTTCATGAATACCGCAGTCTCACATCTTCATTAAATAACATCTTCGGCTTCATGGATACGGTAGTCTAACATTTTCGGCATTATGGATACGGCAGTCAAACATCTTCATTAAATACCATCTTCGGCTTCATGGATACCGTAGTCTAACATCTTCATTAAATAACATGTTTGGCTTTATGAATACAGTAGTCTAATATCTTCATTAAATACCATCTTCGGCTTTATGGATACGGTAGTCTAACATTATCATTAAATAACATGTTTGGCTTTATGAATATAATAGTCTGACATCTTTATTAACTGACATCTTCGAACTTATAGATACGGAAGTTCAACATCTTCATTAAAGGATCGCAAATGGCCTAGTGAGCAACGTTCGTGACTACTCCGGAAGGGACTCAGGAGCGATCCCAGGCAGGCACGAATGCTAGAACCACTAAATATTCGCCATGCGTCGGATAGGCACGTTAAGCTGTCGGGATATGGTATTGGTCCCCGGTTAAATATATGGACGTGTTTCTCTCTCTTTCTACCTCTCTTCAGTGTGATTTACCTGTTCGGCACACTAGCCCAAATCTCCTAGCTAACTACTTCTAAGGCTTGTTTAAGACCAGTGGGGTCAGACACTGCCTTCCTAAAATTCTTTACACAAATTTCTAATCTTCATTTAAAATTCAAGTAGTATTTCCGAAAAATAGATAAAAATGTAATCCATCCAACAACTAAAATGTCATAAATCTTGAAATAAAAAACGATTTAAGAAATAAACGCCTAGAAATGAAATGTGTAATTTTCTCCTTCGTCTTGATGAAATTTCTCACATTCGTTTCCGACACAAAAGTCGCAGAGATCTTCAACTATGTATCACCCAGTAACCTTCTTTTTCCAGCAAAGGATATTCCACAAGAGTATGCCCGTTTTTTCTCCCGTGTTATTAGTTTTTGCATAATTTGCATTATAAATGAAGTATTTCCTTCCACATTCACTCTTCTGCATTTTATCATTGTTTTAATAAAGGAAATGATCTCCCTGCTTGATGAAGTTCAAGATTACATTTCATCACAGTAACAAAATCTGTGTGACTCTTTGGGCACTACGAAGAACGCATATGAAGCATAATATTTTTTAATTATTTTCTTCCGAAGATTGATGATATGTTCGCAGTGTGAGAGATTTGTCCGCCTTATATAATTGTTCTTGAGAAATTTACTCATCTGAGTTCAATCTGAGGGTTGAAAAAATAAATTACTCGCTGTCCAAATTAACGGTCGGTTTTCGGCAAATCGGTATTAACTGCCTATTCATTTGCCATCCATGCATTTCTAATACATGTTGTTCTTACAGCATAGAGCATTATTTTCTTTCGTTTTTTTTTAAATCTTTGATAGATGCGTTGTCATTCATGCTGGATATCTAGGTCATGTCCAAAGCCTCCGTTATTTAGTTGACAGGAATGAAAGTCTGAGATTCCATTAATTCTGAAGTGGAGTACCTGACAATACAGACGTATAAAATTTCCTTTGTCTGAACGTCTCTCACGTTTTCTTGCGAAACACTTTATTTGTCGTCATAGCAAAAAGACCGATTTTTCACATCTGCTGGCGTGACGTCATCTCATTAAAATCATTCTTACATGCCGTCAGAGATGCGTTATGTCCCACGATTTTCGTCACACGATCAACTCTTTAGAAACAGGAAAACGTTACGTCGGGAATTTTGGTTCAACTTTGTCGTTCATAAACGACATACAAAGTTTTTTATTTAGAATCCTATTGTATAATATTTATTTTAAGATTCCCTTTGTGAACCTGAAATGATTATTTTAGATTGTCAAACCAGTTTCTTTTCTCATTTAAGTCTAAAAACTGAGAGTTTCAATATAGTAGTATTATTATAATTTCATGCATATGCTGAAGAAATATAATTTGGGAACTTTTGTTTGCCTTAAACCATGAAATTCTCAGAATGCAACTAAATTGTTTTCGAAGAATATAGCCAGGTATTATTTTTTTTCATACTAGTATTTGTAGAAGAAATGAAAGAGAAAGAAAAAAGAAAAGAAAATATACTGTTGGTGCCTCTGCGCATGAACTACTATAATATTTTAACATTTGTAACAAGGCAATTCTAAGTCTCCAAAAATGCTTTAACTATTGAAGCACTTTTGTGCTTTCTGGCAACGCAGGAACAGGTGAACGTTTTTGCTTGCCATCTGGGTGATTTTTCTTTTTCTACAGTAAATGACACAATGCGCGCTATAGGCCTACAATGCATTTTTTGAGGTGCTTTGAAGGACGGGAACCACTGATAAGTCTTGCTTTCTAACGATTTCATAAAAGAAAAACAACGTCGGTAATAATAAGACTGGGTGCTGCGAATTTTTTTCTAATATCTCATCAGCTGCCTAAACATCTGATGTACGGCGAACGAGCTCTAGGAAAATGCGAGCGATTGCCTGTTTCAATTGTTGCATCCCTGCCACAACGAATATACTTTTTTATTGTTTTAGTGTTCACGAAACATACTTTCACATTTGGATATCACAAACAAAAAGAATACCTGTTTGTTAAAAAAATTATTATCCCCCATTATTATTGTCATCATAAGACAACAAACACAATACCCATGACCCATATGAGACTCGAACCCGGGCCCCACCAGGACCAACGGACAGACACCAGAGCTTGGATTACCGCGCCAATACGGCGGCCGGTTGTGCCTTGCAAGTATATTTTTTAAAAGGTGCATCCACACGGTGTCTGTTTCAGGATTCGCCGCTATTATTTATTCAGGTAAGTGCTTATTTTTATTAAAGTTTGTACTGCAGTAGTGAACTAATAAAAGTTTTCAAGTCCAATTATACTGGATATACAATGCAATGCATATTATCACCTATTACTACAGTTTTAATGGACGCGTTTCATAGTACGTAGCTATGACATTGCGGAAGGACCGAGATAACATATACAGGGCACGATGCGGACGTGTAAGTTTGTAGAGATCGTCACGAGACAATTCTGGAACGCTTGTGGACCGATCGGGATCATCAGTCACCAGAACATTTCACTTGTAAAAGCTTTCATTTACTTCACCTTTTCCCTTCCATTCACTATATTGATATTTCAGCTGAACATTTCACTCTATAATAACACATTAGCCCAGGCTACCGCTCTTATGCCTTTCTCTAGCCTGGAAACCTTGTTCCCTGTAACAATGAACTTACAACTCTCATATCTTCATCAGTTTTGTACGCTTTCCAACCGTAGGTTGAAGAAGCGTATATGCTCCAACTTTGTCCGTCTGTCCGTCTGTCCGCACGATAACTCACATAAAAATGGTTCGATTTCGATGAGATTTTAGTATGTGGTAGGGGACAACCTGGGAAGAAACCCTATTGAAAATGGGCGAAATGGGGTCAAAGGTTAGGACAAAAGTGCGGAAATCATTCCATTGCCCTTATGCATCACAACTTGCTTACAAACGGTTCGATTTCGATAAAATTTTAGTATGTAGTAAAAGATCTCCTGGGCATAAATCCTATTGAAAATGGGCGAAATGGGGACATAGGACCGGGATCCATTCCATTGCTCTTATGCGCCGTAACTTAAGTAAACATGGCTCGATTTCGATGAAATTTTACTACTTGGTAGGGGACCACCTGGGGACGAACCCTATTGAAAATGGGCGAAATGGTATCAAAGGTCAAGACATATGAGCTAGATCCATTCCATTGCCCTTATGTGTCATAACTTACCGAAATATGCTTCGAGTGCGACATAACTTTATCAAGTTGTTTCGGAGATGTAAAGAACCAATTCTGGTTAATAACATCGAAATGGGGTCAAAGGTCAGGTCACAGGAGCGATATTTATAACCATTATCCTCATAACTTGACTAAAAATGCTTCGATTGCGAGAAAACTTTAGTACACTGCTGGACAATTGCTAAGGACGGATCATAAACGGCTATATAGCGCATAAAAAAGTAAGTGTGGTTAGATGCCCAGTGAAATAAAATAATGTCAGAATGCCAGGACATTACAAGAAAGACAATTTATTGTGCTCTGAAATCCAGAAGGCTTTGGAACGTGTTCAAGGGACAAACAGGCCATTTTGTGGAGAATACGTAAACGTGAAAAAAATGCAATTACCATCCGCAGGCGTTCCGGCGTAAGATGTCAATACGGGATATGGCCACCATGGAGGGCGATGCAAGATTCCACACGTCGTGTCATGTTTTGCACAACATTATCAAGCAGCTGTTGGGGTAATTTATCCCATTCCTCTGTCAGTGCACGGATGAGGGTGTCCTTGTTTATTGGAGGGCATTGGCGACCAGCAAGACTCCTCCCCAAAGCATCCCACACATTGAAAATTTTCAATGGGATTCAGATCTGGAGAACGTGCTGGCCATACGAGGCGTTGAATATCCTCGCTCTCAAGACACTCCTGGACAGCGACTGTTCGATGACATGTTGCGTTGTCGTCCATGAAAATGAATCTATCACCGATATCACCACGGAACATGCGAACATGAGGTAGCAGAACATCATTAATGTATCTTTGGCCAGTCATAGTCCCAGTTGGAAGCACATAGAGGGACGTACGGCCATTGATCATGATGCCAGCCCATACCATGACACTACATGTCGGATATCGGTCCCTTTCCTGTATGTTTGCTGGACAATATGCAGTACCACTATCACGCCAGATCAGTTGTCGTCGACAATCAGACGATAGACTGTATCTACTCTCATCTGAGAAGAGGACAGCAGACCAGTCGTTATCAGTCCAATTGCGATGTTGATGGCACCATTGCAAACGGGCGGTACGGTGACGTCTGGACAATGGATGCACACAACAGGACGGCGGGCGTATAGTCATCCTTCATGCAAACGTCTGGCGACAGTTTTTCGGGAGATCCGTTTGCCAGTAGCAGATATAAACTGATTTGCTACCTCACTAGTTGTGCTGCGCCGATGTCTTTTTGTTGATAGCACTATGTACCGATCTTCTGCAGGTGTCTTACTGCGAGCACGAGCTCCCCCGCGACGTTTGCTGCACTCTCCATTTGTTTGAAATGATTTCCAAAGCCTTGAAACAACACTGTGGCTGACGTGGAACTCCCTGGCAACATCTGTTATTTTTCGCCCTTCTTCAATCTTGCCAATTATACGGCCACGCGTAAAATCATCTAGGTGGTGTCGGGAAGACATACTGAAAATTGCAAGTTCGTCAATTGATTCTTTCCCTTTCAACTTTGCGTTTGAACAACAACAGTCAATACGCGTCAAATCCTTTATATCTCTTATCAGCGCTCTCTTATATGACGTCACGAGCAAGTTCGGCAATCTAAAATTTGCATAAGCACAACACGTCTTACTGTATCCCGCACTTATGCTAATTTCGACATTTTCCTGCCTTCCATTTTATGGTTGCTATCGTTGCTATTTGTCATCCGTCCTTAGCAATTGTCCGGCAGTGTATGTTGTTCCGGGGGTATACTGAACTGATTATGCTTAATATCGTCGAAATGGGGTCAAAGGTCAGGACACAGGAGCGAGATTTATTCCGCAACCATTATCCTAATAACTTGAGTAATGGTTTCTGGTATGTTGGAGAGCGTATAAAAATCAATGCATTGCATGATTTTACTAACTTGTTTGCTTTTAATCTAGGTGCCCTTTGTTGAATTTCAATATTCTCATCTAATTGGTTATGCAACTGAATGTTAATTAATCTGTAAAGAAAAATTTGATCAATGGCGTATCAATCGAAACCCGTGCAATGGGAAAAGTGAATGACTTATGAGAATTTGAATGGGTCATGATTATTGGGTGAAGAAGGCGGAGATAAGGAACTCAGGAACCGCGGGTATTTTTGGATGCTCGAAGGCCACCGTATTGAAGGTGTTGAAGGAATTGTTCGAAGAAAGACACACATCTACTTAACGTGTCGCAACTGGGAGGTCACCGTTGATAGTTAAGGTGGAAACCAGTTGGAACGTGCTGTCCGGGAACAGCTTGATATTGGTTAAATACACACAGCATGCATAGGCTGAGATCAAACCATTTGTTCAAAGGATAAATACCTTTACGTTGAGTCTTGCAGCATTTTTGCATTTCCTTAGCAGGATAAAATTGTTTTGAAATTCCAAAATATTTCTAATTGAACTTTGAACCATTCGAGTTTATATTCGGCATTACAAACCAACTAATTAATAAGCTGAAAATGGGTTCATTTTTTTCTTTCTTTAGAAATACGGAACACCTCAAAAAATTTCACAGCTTAAGGACTCTGCATGTTTTGTTGTACTGTATTTACCGCCACGGAAGTCTACCATCAATTGCTTCACATGAGAAAATTTATCAACATTTTCCTTTTCACTTGATTCTCAAGACTTCGAGCTTCGATATACGTACATGCATGCAGTGAATTTAGTAACGCGGGAAAAAATGTTTGTTAACTTAAAGTTTGAACACTACTAAAATAGAAAGAAACAACTGTTAATAAAACTAAAATTCTGAACCACTTAAAACATTAAAATAATTCGCATTTTTTCTCCAATCTGGCAATTTACTTCACGAAATAACTCATATCCAGAACATATCGAAGTATTTTCCTTTCGACAGTTAGAGAATGGTAAAAGTTCACCTGATTCCTTAAATACACCGCCGAACAACCTCCTGAGTAATCTACATAAGAAAGCAGTGTTTTTACTCTGACGCAAAGCAATTCTTTTTTGTGTCATGGTTTAACGACAGTTTATTATTGAGCTTGTAAATTACGGCCTGTTTTCCACTTGTAGACAACTGAATCTTCTATGCAATTATAAGGGTTTGTGATCTATAAATTCTAACGCTTAAGGTTCCTTCAGTGAGTTAAAATATGTGAAGTAAATATGTGAACAATTAAAGTTACTTCGGTGAATTAAAATATATGTTTTATATTCTATTTCGTTCGTTGGTGTAGAAGTCGAAGCTGAAAAAATTAAATTTCATAGACACTTAAAAGTCATATTAGGGCATATGCACTTGAAAGCCAATACTGTCTCGGATTCAAGAATAGCAGAATTCGTTATTTATAACTTCAATGTCCTTTTTTTCTGTAACAATGCACGCCAACAACGCAGCACTTCAATGATACGTCGCTTGTATAGCAGCAAGATGAATAGACTTCATACTACTATTTGACATCATCGCTGAGTCAGTGAATATAATACACTTTGATCAAATCTACAACACGTATCTTAATCGGACCAAAACATATCATACTCCTCTGATAGCATATCTGTTACAAACATATTTCTTGCCTTGACAACATTCTACTAAGTCTTATCCACATTCAGAACATAGCGTTTCTCCCTTATCTTTATTTTCTTTTAATTAATCTTTGACCCACTGTCAGGTTGCCAGCTCTGAGGAATAATGTGTTGTTAAGTGAGAATATATCTCACAGAAAGAAACCAAATTTACATGAGAACACAGACATTCAAAAGAAAAATGAAATCGGAGGTATAAGTCACTTTTCCTAAGATTTTGGTAGTATAAAAATAGCATGTGTCATTCAGATTTAAAACACGAATCATATCCATCTAGTGCATGGAAATTTAAACTGCTTATTGCTAGTTTTCCGCAATCTGATTATATCTGCTATGCGGGTTTCGTGAAACTGGTTCCCGACTCCAACCTATCGATCGCTATGATAGCTAGTTAAGGTAAAAACAAAGATGCTAAGAGACTCTCCATTGCAATATTGCATCTGGTTACAATTTTGCAAGTCTCGAAGTATTTTTCTTCGTTTGCTACTCGATACCCGCTTAAAGGATTTCTTCAAGTATTGTGGCTTACATCTTGGCCTGAAGTATTTCCGTCTGCAGTTTGGAATGCTTATAAAGCATTAAACCTTTGAATGCCATATGACTTTAGTTAAAATGTGTATCTTGAAAATATAGGTACATTATAAAGAATGATCACAGTCACGAAGTATTTCTCTTCGTTTGCTACTCGATACCCGCTCAAAGGATTTCTTCAAGTATAGCGGCTTACATCTTGGCCTGAAGTATTTCCATGTGCAGTTTGGAATGCTTATAAAGCATTAAACCTTTGAATGCCATATGACTTTAGTTAAAATGTGTATCTTGAAAATATAGGTACATTATAAAGAATGATCACAGTCTCGAAGTATTTCTCTTCGTTTGCTACTCGATACCCGCTCAAAGGATTTCTTCAAGTATTTTGGCTTACATCTTGGCCTGAAGTATTTCCATGTGCAGTTTGGAATGCTTATAAAGCATTAAACCTTTGAATGCCATATGACTTTAGTTAAAATGTGTATCTTGAAAATATAGGTACATTATAAAGAATGATCACAGTCTCGAAGTATTTCTCTTCGTTTGCTACTCGATACCCGCTCAAAAGTATTTCTTCAAGTATTTTGGCTTACATCTTGGCCTGAAGTATTTCCATGTGCAGTTTGGAATGCTTATAAAGCATTATACCTTTGAATGCCATATGACTTTAGTTAAAATGTGTATCTTGAAAATATAGGTACATTATAAAGAATGATCACAGTCTCGAAGTATTTCTCTTCGTTTGCTACTCGATACCCGCTCAAAGGATTTCTTCAAGTATTGTGGCTTACATCTTGGCCTGAAGTATTTCCATGTGCAGTTTGGAATGCTTATAAAGCATTAAACCTTTGAATGCCATATGACTTTAGTTAAAATGTGTATCTTGAAAATATAGGTACATTATAAAGAATGATCACAGTCACGAAGTATTTCTCTTCGTTTGCTACTCGATACCCGCTCAAAGGATTTCTTCAAGTATTGTGGCTTACATCTTGGCCTGAAGTATTTCCATGTGCAGTTTGGAATGCTTATAAAGCATTATACCTTTGAATGCCATATGACTTTAGTTAAAATGTGTATCTTGAAAATATAGGTACATTATAAAGAATGATCACAGTCTCGAAGTATTTCTCTTCGTTTGCTACTCGATACCCGCTCAAAGGATTTCTTCAAGTATTGTGGCTTACATCTTGGCCTGAAGTATTTCCATGTGCAGTTTGGAATGCTTATAAAGCATTAAACCTTTGAATGCCATATGACTTTAGTTAAAATGTGTATCTTGAAAATATAGGTACATTATAAAGAATGATCACAGTCACGAAGTATTTCTTCGTTTGCTACTCGATACCCGCTCAAAGGATTTCTTCAAGTATTGTGGCTTACATCTTGGCCTGAAGTATTTCCATGTGCAGTTTGGAATGCTTATAAAGCATTAAACCTTTGAATGCCATATGACTTTAGTTAAAATGTGTATCTTGAAAATATAGGTACATTATAAAGAATGATCACAGTCACGAAGTATTTCTCTTCGTTTGCTACTCGATACCCGCTCAAAGGATTTCTTCAAGTATAGCGGCTTACATCTTGGCCTGAAGTATTTCCATGTGCAGTTTGGAATGCTTATAAAGCATTAAACCTTTGAATGCCATATGACTTTAGTTAAAATGTGTATCTTGAAAATATAGGTACATTATAAAGAATGATCACAGTCTCGAAGTATTTCTCTTCGTTTGCTACTCGATACCCGCTCAAAGGATTTCTTCCAGTATTGCGGCTTACATCTTGGCCTGAAGTATTTCCATGTGCAGTTTGGAATGCTTATAAAGCATTAAACCTTTGAATGCCATATGACTTTAGTTAAAATGTGTATCTTGAAAATATAGGTACATTATAAAGAATGATCACAGTCTCGAAGTATTTCTCTTCGTTTGCTACTCGATACCCGCTCAAAGTATTTCTTCAAGTATTTTGGCTTACATCTTGGCCTGAAGTATTTCCATGTGCAGTTTGGAATGCTTATAAAGCATTATACCTTTGAATGCCATATGACTTTAGTTAAAATGTGTATCTTGAAAATATAGGTACATTATAAAGAATGATCACAGTCTCGAAGTATTTCTCTTCGTTTGCTACTCGATACCCGCTCAAAGGATTTCTTCAAGTATTGTGGCTTACATCTTGGCTTGAAGTATTTCCATGTGCAGTTTGGAATGCTTATAAAGCATTATACCTTTGAATGCCATATGACTTTAGTTAAAATGTGTATCTTGAAAATATAGGTACATTATAAAGAATGATCACAGTCACGAAGTATTTCTCTTCGTTTGCTACTCGATACCCGCTCAAAGTATTTCTTCAAGTATTGTGGCTTACATCTTGACCTGAATCATTTTCGTGTGCTGTTTGGAATGCTTATAAAGCATTAAATCTTTGAATCCAATATGACTTTAGTTAAAATGTGTATCTTGAAAATTTAGGTACATTATAAAGAATGATCACAGTCATCATAGCTGTTGCTTTTGGTTGCTTTGCGAAGAAAATTCTCACTTTCATGCGTTATGCACAATATTTATAGAAACCCGTTACCGTTTTAATTACTAAAATTACTAGGAAATAACTGCACAAAGATGATAAGGAAGCAGAAACAAGCGCCCGACAAGAGATGCTCCTCCCTGGAAGGAATGGGGATTTACGACTCATTAAACTTGGGAGTATAATTATATGTTCCCAGAAAGTCCGGTATATATATTGCAAAGTAATTCTGTATGCCCTGTGCGTGAGGCAGACCCGTCAGACGATACCCGACCACTTTGCTGCGTAGTTTTCGTTAATTTTACTCATTTAAGCTAACTTTGCTGCTCTGAAGTTCTACGAAAGATTAATTAGTTAAACATACTTGCGACCTTTCTTGGTGGCAACAATAAAAACGTATTTGACTATTCCAGATAGGACAAAAGCAATACAGTAATGTCAAATTTATTTAGTATGTTAAACCTAAGGAAAATAACAAAAACGGGCGTTGATTCAAATTAACAAGTTGAACATATTTACCGTGAACTGAATTAAAAAAGATGCATTATACACTCAGTGGATAAAACATTAGAGATACTTACCTAATAACGTGTTGGTCCTACTCTAGCGCGAATAACACCATCTACACGCCGAATCATCGACTCCAACAGATGCCGGAGTGTTTTCGGTGGTAATGCAGCTATGCCTGTTGTACCATTGTACAGAACTCCACCCTAAACATCGGTACAGGAACCATGGATCTGGTGTTCTCTCCCACGGTATCCCACAGAGTTTAAATCATGGGACCTTGGGAGATACTGGATGGTTCCAAACTCGGATGAGTGTTCCTCGAGTCATGCCTGAGAGGGTGCGACCTAGTGGGGCAGCCCATTGTCCCGCAGGAACAGACCAAAACCCGCAGGATTCGCAAAAACCATGAAAAGTAGTAGGTGATCAGCCAGTGCATACTCGTAGTGCGCAAGAATTAAGGACATCTCATGGCACACTAAGAGACCTAATGTGTCCCATGAAAGGGTTCTCCAAACCATCATAGAGCCACCACCGTCCTGAACAGAACAGATCTGACAAGACGGGGTCATGGCATTATGCTATCAACACCAAACCACCACCCTACCGTCAGCTCGGTACACTTGAAAGCGGGATTTATCTGACAATACGATGTGGCGTCAAACTGCAGATGTCCAATTTTGATGTTCCTGGCAAAAGACGAGGAGTAATATCCGATGACAAGTATTTGACAGTAGCACAGGAATAAGGCATCGCCTCCCGTATCGCAGGTTATGCAGCTGGAGCCGTTCCGTTATCTCGATGAAGATGCTTGGCCCTCCGATATTTAACCCTTTAACGACCATAAAGCCCAAAACTCCCGTACCTGCAAACGGCTATAACTGTCCGAAACGCCTGTCTAGGGTGAGTCAGATTTTCTAAAATTGCCTGTTCTTCAAATTTTATCAACCTGTGAGGGATCAGCAGGAGTCACCCTCAGTCACTATTGTTGTTATTGAACAAAGAAGTGAACCAAGAGACAGTTTCGGACGTTATGGTATTATACCGTGCAACTTAATTGGGACAAGCTATTTTATTCTCAGAATTGTAATGTGATCGCCAGTTGATGTCGGAAACCCACGTAAACCGGTTTTATCAGCTGTGAGGTGGTGTGACTGTTAGAACTTGACAGTAAGAATGTGGTTTGACCGGTTTTAAACAGGAAATAGGCACTTCAGCTTCAGTTGTGACCTTTCGTGGGTGACAGGTGGATGTTAGTTTTTGCTCTCTGTGAGTTCGTGTTGCTTTCGTGCTTTGAAAAATGGATATTTCCCCAAGGAAGCGGGCAAAAATAATTGCTCTGAAGGATCACACTTCTATGACAGTGCGAGATATCGCTTCTGCAGTTGGTGTAGGCACATCAAGTGTATCAAGACTGCGTACGCGATACAAGGCATCTGGATCATCGTCTCCAAAAAGGAGAGGTAAATGCGGAAGAAAACGAAAAACCAACTCCTTGAACCGATAAATATCTAATCAGGAATAAAAAAATTTGGCTAGTGGTTGTGATGTTAGTGATTCAACTGTACGCCGTAGGCTTCTGGAAGTTGGCCGGAAGGCAAGAAGACCAACGAAAAAATAATATTTGAATATAAAACCTTTAGCATGGGCCAAATAATATAAATCATGGACTGCTGACGACTGGAAAAAGGTAATTTTCAGTGATGAAACTCATTTATTGGTGTAGGGTTACCAAGCAAATGTCGTTAGACGAAGCAACTGTGAACCCTTAAGACCTGAGCATGTCAAACAAACTGTAAAACACCCTCTGAAACAGATGTTTTGGGATTTGTTTACATCAAATGGCAATGGAAGCTTAGTTCCTGTTCAAGGTATGATGAATTCAGCCAAGTACGTAGAAATATTACAACGTAGGATTATTCCATTCTTGCAAACTTTTGACGGGACATTTCAACATGACTTGGGCCAATGTCACAATTCGAAATTGGTCAAGAATTTCATGCTGGAAAATCAAATTAATTTGCTTGATTGGCCTGGAAATTCACCAGATTTAAATGCCATAGAAAACTTGTGGAATATTTTGAACAAACGTTTAGGTAAAATAGACTGTACAACCAAAGAACGTATGATAACGAATGCTATAAAAGTGTGGTTTCACGATTATGAAGTCAAAAATATGTGCACTCATTTAGTGGAGTCAATGCCAAAACGAATTCAAGAGGTCATTTCTGCTAAAGGAGCACATTCTTCATACTAATACAGGTATTTATCAGTGTATATCAAGGCATAGAATGATATAAAGGCATAGTTTTGGAAAAAAGAGTGATTTTTTACTTTGTCCCAATTAATTTGCACAGTATAGTATTTGGAGTGATAATAGATTTTTGGGCCATGGTCGTTAAAAGGTTAACCTGGTTGTGGTTTGCGCCGCCGTTGCCAAGCGATAAGCCTACGAGTCTGCATAGTCTCCTGCTATTAATGGCGTGTGGTCCCCGCTTGCTCTCTGGGCGCTGGTACGTCCGTCGATGTTATACCCGCGGTACACCCTTTATACGGTTATCCTCGGAAAATACGTTTCTTAATTCTTGGGTGATAAAATGACGGTAGATGTAATTACGTCACACGATCAACTCTTCCTCACAGCAAAGCGAGCATTACGGAAGACAGGCAAAGTTATTGCTCGAAAAAATGGTTGCGAGATATCTTTCAAACTTTTTATCATTGCTTTACATTTTTCCTCTTGTTCAGTCCATGTACACATTTTCACGCATCCTGTTTTAAATCCATGCCTAATGTAAGAATTGAAGCTTCCTATTAAAAATATTAAAATTCATGCTGTATTAAATGACTTTAATTCAAATATCCCCAGCGATAAAACCACATATTTACAAATTAAAGCAACACATGTGAGACCTTTTGGCAATCCTACTGTTGGGTAATCATCAGACATTAAAGCTTACACAGTCACATGGAACACAATAAATACTGTCTAGTTAGAGTTCAACTGACGTCATGTCATGTCAGTACATCCTTATTGACATACGACTGCTGAGTCTTAACACCAATAAAATGAGCAAATGACGTGGTTCCTCCAGATTTGGTTCACATGTTGCCCTATTTTGACAAAGCGGCACTATAAGCACTTCTTTTTCCAAAAGGAAACGTGGTAACAATTTCCTTACTGTAGATTTTTAAATCTGAGGAGTGAACAGTTACAAAATAGGACAACATGTAAACCAAATCTGGAGGAATCTCCTGCTTTGCTCATTTTATTGGTGTTAAGACTCAGTAGTCGTATTAGAAGAACTTCTACTTAACAGTTAATGTTCTAAAGCGTCATTGGAACGTAACCTCATCAGCTTTAACATTGTGACCAACTATCTAACACAGAACAAGTGTTAAGTTATTATCCGTAATTGCACGATCTGAAACTCTGGATGAAAAATATTAAATTCCGTGATGTATTAAATGACTTTAATCCACATATCTCCGGTCATAAAACCACATATTTACAAATTAAAACAATACATGTGAGACCTTTGTGGCAATCCTACTGTAGGGCTACCATCAGACATTAAAGCTAACACAGTCACATGGAACACAATAAACACAGTCTAGTTAGAGTTCAACTGACGTCATGTCATGTGTCAGTACATGAGCAATAGACTCGAAGTGAAACCATCAAGTCTATTTGCGCATGTACTGACACATATATAACCCGATGCTATATTCTGAAGAGCATTTAATCTCGTGTTTGAGCTCCAAATTCAGTCTGACCTCGGTAAATTATTTATATGTTTGTGCGCTGAGGTGACTTATAAAATGCAAGGATGAAGTCACAAAACTCTAAACCAATCTTCGATGTTTTGATAAAAGCTGCGAAATTAGAAGTGTTGTTTCTGTCACTCAGGTGGTCGTTTGTAGCACAGTGAGGTTTGCATTTATCACGGAGCACATAAATGTTTTGGAATACCCTGACAGACAATGTACAAAGGGGGTCCGTTCTATAAAAGCTGAGTTTATTATTATTATTTTTTTGAGTTGGCAACAGTGAGAAGGGGGAAAATAACCACGCAGACGACTAACTGAATTAAGGAAGTGTCTATGGCAACAGTTATTTGCCGTGGCAGACGGTTCTGCTTTTTTTATTGCGCAGTTGTTTAAAAGTACGTCCGCATTTCGCCATACAGCCATGGAGGTGAGCGATTCAGACTTGAGAATTGAAATGCGTTGTGTGATAAAATATTTGCTATCTTTTGGGTAAAACGATTCCAGAAGCAGTTGATTTAATGAAAAAAGATTACAAAGATAAATGTTTGGGTGAGGCACTGAATTTTAGATGGCACCATGATTTCCAAAATGGACGTTTGTCGGCAGATCTTGCTACTAGGCCTGATCGACCTGAAAGTGCTGTTACGGAGCGTATTCTTAAAACTGTTTAGGCAATCCTGCAAGAAAATTGACGAATGACATGGGAAGACATAACGGCGTCAACTAATATTTCAAAACCGTCGACATTCCGCATATTCCCCGACAAATTACTGTGGCATTTTGTGTGTTCCAGATGGGTACTTCATCACGTGACGCGAGAACAATTGCTATCCAGAGTTCAGGTGTGTCATGAGTGGAAACAAATTATTTCAAAGGATCCAAACTTTCTAAACACAGTAATAACTGTCGATGAAACATGGGTCCCCTATTTCGAACCCCTCACGAACCGCGCAACGAGTATCTGGAAACACACAGGCTCGCCTCCTGCGAAAAAAAGTCCACCAAATCAAGTCAGCTGGGAGGGGTGATTATGATAATTTTCTTTGATCATAAAGGTTTAGTGTAGCATCACGCAGTTCCTTCGCAAATTACTGTCAATGTTGAGTAATACGTCTTGAAGTGTCTGTAAAGATACATATCGTTAAGCGACCGGAACTGGCGGGCAAGTGGACCCTACACCATGAAGACGACCGCCGATAAGTGGCTGCTTGAGTTCAACAGTTTCTTACGAAATACAGTATTGAAATCTTGCCACAGCCTGACTACAGTCCTGACCTCGCCCCGTGCGATTTCTGGTTGTTTCCAACAATGAAGGAGAAGTTCCGTGGCGAAACATTCAACACAGATGCTGACGTTATTCAAAGCTGCACAGGGGTCGTTAAAGCAGCTTCCACGAAATGCCTTCGCCACTTGCTTTGAAAAGTGGACTGAACGATGGGGCCGTTGCATATCATCCGAGGGAAGATACTTTAAGAAAGAATAACATATATTTTGCTGTATCTATGGTTTTTCATTTTGTGTGATTTTAATCTCAGTTTTTATGGAATGGTGGTTGTATTTTCCGAAACGTCGGTCTTGGGGTAGAAATATATTCTTCACTGATTTCATATTTTACGAGTAAATGGCAATCACGTTGTTTGGGTTTTATACCTAGGTCACTCGCTTTGTAATCAATCATTCATGTAAAAATGGCATTTTTCTTATCTCTGTCTTCCCAATGCGGAATCCCTGTAGTAAAGCAACATTCAGCCTTTGGGAATGTCAACTCTTGCATTTTGTTGAACTGTCATGACCAGTGTCACATTATGCCCTGAAGCTTGTTGCCAGACTATTTTTACACGCTCCAGTTTCTCAACGATTTTTTGCTTTATTTCATATCTCGGGAAAGAAATGCTTTCTTGTCCCTGCAGATAGACATTGGATTATCTTCTACTAAGTTTTCATCATCGTCTGATCTAATGCGCAGCTGACACGGTAATCATTGTTTGTGAAATATCGCGGAGACTGGATATGGAATTTTTGAAAACAAAATCAATCAGGAGACGTAGGTGTAATTGCACATTAACACAAGTTCGTAAAATCATGCAATGCATTGATTATGATACGCTTTCCAACACCAGAAATCATTACTCAAGTTATTACTCAAGTTATGAGGATAATAGCGGTGTAATAAATCTCGCTCCTGTGCCATGAGCTTTGTCCCCATTTCGATTACATTAAACAGAATTGGTTTAGTGTACCTCCGGAATAACATGCTAAAGTTTTGTCGCAGTAGAAGCATTTTTAGACAAGTGATGAGGATAATGGCTGTGAAATAAATCTCGCTCCTGTGTCCTGACCTTTAACCTGATTTTGATGATGTTCAACAGAACCGGTTCAGCATACTTCCGGAACAACATGTTAAACGTTTGTCGCAATCGAAGCATTTTTAACTAAGTTATGACGCATAAGGGCAATGAAATGGATCTCGCTCCTATCTCCTGACCTTTGACCCCATTTCGTTGATTTTTAATAGGGTTCGTTCCAAGATGGTCCCCTACCACATACTAAAATTTCATCAAAATCGAAGCATTTTTACGCGAGTTATCGTGCGGAAAGACAGACACACAGACGGAGAAAGCTGGAGCATATACGCTTCTTCAAATTAAGGTTGGAAAGCTCAAATAATGATAGCCGCAATGTTTTAAAACTAAAATAAGGTTCTATCATAATTAAGGCTTAAAACATTTGGTCGTCTGCTCGTCTGTGACGAGCGAAAAGTTTTATTTGACAAGTAAAAAATTCAGTAGGACAATTTAAATTCAATCGGCAATTGTTCATACTTTAATATACCTATTGTTGGATACGGAAAACTCTTAGTTTCTTAAGAAAGCTTATTTTAACTCACAGAAGTGATGCGTGGTTGTGGGGCAGCATGGGAAACCTGTTTCTCCGCGAAATAAATTGGACAGCCAATGTCGTGAGTCCAAATATCTCGAGCACGGAGCTCTTAAAAAGAAACACAAGACAAGAAGCCGCAAGCCAGGTAGAATGATTTTAGGCAACGTAAGTTTCCGTTTCTGTTTTGCAATTCTGTAAACTCGATTGAAAAACTCCTGTTTTACGCTATGCTGTGCGCTAAGGCGAAGATTGCAAATACTCTTCATTAAATGATGCTGTTTTTTCGCTAGGGTGCGTATATCTTGTATACAAACTTTTTCCTTTCTATTTGTGCTTATAAAAGACGTGTTTGAAAATTCCTTCCCATAGCATACTACCGGCAATTCTGCTCTCGTTTTCTTCTACATCACGATGCACAGTCAGTGTTATTATGTTGTTGTTATTATTATTATTACTTTCTTTACTCGAAATATACGAATCACAGCCCATGACAAACAAAATAAACAACAAGTTATCATTGACTGGAATTGTTGAACTGATACGAGTTTCCACCGGAGACCTAGGTATCAGTCAAGAATCGGCGTAAAATATATGATGTCACAAGTAAAGCTGTCTTCTGCAGTTCTGTAGGTGGTATATCAGAAAGCTGCAATTTTTCAAAATGATACATAAATTTTTTTGACATTGTTCCAAGTGCCCGATGACAACGACGACTACCGTTGTGTGTTTAGTCTATAACCGGGTAACTTTTATGGCCAGGTCTCTATATTTAGTCATTTTTTCCAGTTCTTTTTTATTGACTCTGGCATCTCCAGGAATCGCTATATCAATTATCCAAACTTTCTGATTTTCTGTGACTGTTATGTCTGGTGTATTATTACTATTATTATTATTATTATTATTATTATAAAAATAAAAATAAAGGAAAAGGAAGGTTCACCCATTTATTGGGGTTTCCTTCCGGGACGGGTACGATGTTCCAAGTCTGAGAAGTGGTGAATTTCTTTTTAATTGTTCAGGAACTTCCTTACTATCCGACAAATGTTCACTACAGCTGCCTTTTGTAGTTCCATGTAGGTGTTAGGTTGAAATTCTAGTGTGTGTATCTGTATGTACAGATGAATGGTCTTAGATACAACTCCTGTATCTGATATTACTATGGGGACAGTGATGACGTTCTTCATATATCTTCTGATTTTGCATGCACACGAAAAACGAACTCTTCATGATATATTGTCACTTCCTTCTTCTTACGCCATAAACTTTCACTATGACAAATATTTTGGGCTCATTTTCTTCTTCCATTAACGCACGTATTTCCCTTCTTAGGTGCGTAAATTTATACATATTTCGTTTTTCTCCAAATCTCTGGATCCAACTGATCCACTTGAAAAATTGCTTCTTCCTCGAATATCTTTCAATATGAGGGAAATATTTTTTACTCGTTGGGCTTTTCTTAAAGAGCATTTCGGCTTCTAGTAGGCGGAAGAACCTATTTGCACTTCTGAATGTTGTACCGATTCTTTATATTGGGTTGAAAAGGAATTTATATTTTGTATGGCTGCCACCATTCACTCCAAAGAACGCTGCCCAGAAGAAAACATCCTGGGAATCTCAAACAATGTCGATTAAACGAATGGAACAATGACGTATTAAACGAATGGAAAATGTCGTATTAAGAGAATGGAACAATGTGCTATTAAACGAATGGAACAATGCCGTAATACGCGAATGGAACAATGTATTCAGCGAATGAAAAAATGTCTTATTATGCGAATGGAACAATGCCGTACTAAGTGAGTGGAAAAAATGTCGCATTAAGCGAAATGAAAAATGTCTTATTAAACGAATGGCACAGTGGAGTATTAAACTAGTGATAGAATGTCTTATTATGCAAATGGAACAATGTCGTATTAAAAGGAATGGAAAAATGTCGTAGTAAGCGAATGGGAAAATGTATTCAGCGAATGGAACAATGTTAAATGAATATAACAATACTGTATTAGGCAAGTGGGAAAATGTCGTGTTAAGCGAATGGGAAAAATGTATTAAGGGAATGGAACAATGTTGTGCTAAATGAATGTAACAATACCGTATTAGGCAAATGGGAAAATGTCGTGTTAAGCGAATGGGAAAAATGTATTAAGCTAGTGGGAAAATGTATTAACTAAATGGAAAAATGTATTAAGCGAATAAAACAATGTTGTGCTAAATGAATGTAACAATACCGTATTAGGCAAACGGGAAAATGTCGTATTAAGCGAATGAAAAATGTATTAAGCGAATGGAACAATGTTGTGCTAAATGAATGTAACAATATCGTATTAGGCGAATGGGAAAATGTCATGTGGAGCGAATGAAAAAACGTTGTGCTAAATGAATGTAACAATACCGTATTAGGCGAATGGGGAAAATGTATTAAGCGAATGGAACAATGTTGTGCTAAATGAATGTATAACAATACCGTAGTAGGCAAATGGAAAATGTCTTGTTAAGCGAATGGAACAATGTTGGGCAAAATGAATGTAACAATATCGTATTAGGCAAATGGGAAAATGTCGTGTTAAGCGAATGGGAAAAATGTATTAAGCGAATGGGACAATGTTGTGCTAAATGAATGTAACAATACCGTATTAGGCGAATGGGAAAATGTCGTGTTAAGCGAATGGAACAATGTTGTGCTAAATGAATGTAACAATACCGTATTAGGCGAATAGGAAAATGTCGTGTTAAGGCGAATGGAACAATGTTGTGCTAAATGAATGTAACAATACCGTATTAGGTGAATGGGAAAAATCTCGTGTTAAGCGAATGTAACAATGTTGTGCTAAATGAATGTAACAATATCGTATTAAGCAAAAAGGAACAATGTCGAATAATCAAAAACTCGTGAATCTTCCATTTGTGTTGAACAGACATTTAAACAGGAAATCGCGATGCCTGACTGTGATGATATGAAAATTGTTAGAAAAAATTGAAAAGAAATGCCAGTCGTGCACAGGAAAATGGGAACTGCTGAATTTTAAAAAAGTAAGTGTGGGAAAAATCAGAAATGGGCAATGGGACGCCATGTTGAAGTGAAAAGCGAGGAAGGGAGAGGACAGCCAGCTTGGTGACCAGTTCACAAGGTCATGGCAAGCCCATGAATTCTCAGAACTTTGAACATGGAATTCTCCGAAAGAGAACAGCAATAGCGAGAGAGGAGCGCTCCCCGGCGGCGCAGTGGTCTAAGCGATGGCCTCTGATCATTCGTCCGAACGGGGTCCGGGTTCGAATCCCGGTGAGGCATGGATGTTGTGTTTGTCTTACGGCACTGGCTCTCTCCCTTCCCTGGAACCAGTGACCCTAAATTAGGGACGGGCGACTGCTTATAGCCCATTGAGTTGCTCACGGTTATCATTAAACCTATAATAAAAAAAAAAAAAAAAGAGAGGAGCCAACTAGTGGATGTAACCGTAAGAACTTAGGATGCGGAGAGGGAAGGATGCCGCGAAGCGGGGGTCGAATGCAACATCGTGATTGGCTGAACACTCGCTGGAGCTCATAAAGTTTGGGAGGGCTCGGGAAGTTAGTTTTTTGGAGATCTCTCTTCTCTTATAGCTTTCACAGGATTAGGCCAGGTCATCGCGTGGGATGAGTTTGCCGTACAAAAAGCGCTCGGCTGTGGTCGAGTTACCTAGGAGTAGATTTCGACTAACTGAGGTTAGTAAAGATCTATATTTTGTCCCAAGGGCTGCGGTCTAGATCCACGATACCTGAGATCGGACAATCTAATGTCAGAAGTGCTGCATAATTGTCTACAGGAGAACGACAGCTACTATAGCTGACATGTGTGCTAAATTGTGTGTGTGCTAAATACTGCGTACCTTATGAACTCAAACAAGAACTGAATTTAACATCACTGAATTCTTGCAAAACTGAAAGGTGCCTGCCCAACAGGACGCACACGACATAAGGGCAGAGCGCAGTCAGAACGAACGACCGCGTAGCTCAATTGGTAGAGTGACTTATTCCGGAATGAGGGGACCCGGGTTCGAGACGCGGCGTGGACAAAAATGACGGAGAAATTTCCTTCGTTATAATGGCGCCCGAACTTATCCGGGTGACCCGGCAGTTCAAGATCTCGCAATGGTGTGATGTTATTTCCACACCGCGAGATAGGAAAAATAAGAGAATCCCTTCTTCAGCGCTTCGAAAAATAAATGGGTGTGACATTGCATTCCACACACCAGATTGACTGGGAGTTCTCAGGTGCACGTTCTACAGCGGATGGCTGCCTGCAACGATTCACGGTCACGGCTGACCCGTGGGCCATGCCGCCGGCCCTCTTTCGAGATGTGACGTAGCTGCCAGCAGGACGCACACGACATAAAGGCAGATATCAGTCAGAACGAACGTCCGCGTAGCTCAATTGGTAGAGTGACTTATTCCGGCGTGAGGAGACCCAGGATTCGAACCCCAGCGTGGACAAAAATGATGGAGAAATTTACTTCGTTATAGGTGCTAACAAGGAAGCACCATATTTACATCTGTTCAGCTCAGCTCTCAAGCTCTATTGTCACCTCAAGCTCTCAGGAGTACCTAATGTATGATCTATTGCAAGGTGTAAAACCAACCTTCATCCTACCCTAAGTGGGGGATAATAAAGTTCGTTGTTATTTGTTAAATATTTTCAGCTCATTTATCACCAGATTGGAAGTCTTCAACCACGTCTCTGTCTCTAATAAAGTGGATCTACTTAAGGCGTCTAGACCTTACCCCAATCTAAACTGGTGGCAGCGAGAAATAGTAAGTGCACCTGCGTGGTAAGAGTATCGCAGTGAACTAAAATGCAATAACATTCACCATGCAATACCTCCCACTATCTCACACCAAATAAATAAACAGAAAATTCTAACGAAAATCGTACCAGTACTATTCTGACAATGGCATGCCCTTAATTGTATGTTTAGGTACCTTAATTATTTTTCCCAAAACGTGGGCAGCAAATTAGAGCGATTATAGGCCATTTATTGATCGTCTGACTGGCACTGACTGTGCACATTGTGTGTTTTTTATTAATAATGCCCATTTTTTTCCACTAGGTGGCGTAAATGCACACTTTTGCGCTAATTTTCCCGTTTTCTAAACATCCGGTATAAAAAAATTCTTCCTGTGCCGGAATTCAAAAGCACACCCAAAACTTCCTTGTCTTTTTTCACCTACTACAAAGGTGAAACACGTGCCAAGACGACTAATCTGCAACTATACATTCCGTTGTATAGTTTAGTCGGATAGAACAACAGACTCCGGAACGAAGAGGCGCGGATTCAATCCTCGACAAATTTGTGTTTTCACATCTTCTTTCTAATTCTTTGGTGCTTCCGGAATGAATGAGATGACTTAATATCAATGCTGTAGCGTTCAATATAAAACTATCCTACTTTCCAAAATAATCATAAGGTTTTCGAATCGACTGCTTCTTATCAGCGATTTATTTTACGATTGATTGCACGAGGGAGAGGGGAGAGTTCAGGTAAACGTGCGACATTACGAGTTGTGAAGTTACAAAAGGTGGAACATAACACCACGGAGATTTTATGGTCCATCTCTTGTGCTTCGTAAAGAGACAAGACTGGCGTTCGGATACGTGTCTAGGAGTGATGTCCTGCACCTAAATATTTATCGACTGTTAATGTCAGCGTAGGCCAAGATTGGCTTAAAGAAAACCTAGCGATTATATTGGTAATCCGAAAGGCAAGTTTCGACAGTAATTATCCAGCACCTAAATCATTTGTCTAAAATAAAAATTTGACGGAGTTCCTACGGTGGCAATAGAAGATATGTGTTTAGGCTGTTGAACCTTCAGACGACAGAAACAAAATTCGTTCTCAGAAAGTAGCTCTTCATGAAAAGAATTTTTGAACGTCCTAGATTTTCATATTCTCGAAGTTTTGCCATTCGTGTAGGAAGCTTCTATCCTGTCTATACAATTTACGACATAAGAAGAACACTCTTCAACTGTTCCTGGAACCAATCTATAAAACATATATTTTATAATTCCTTAGAATTCTTGAATAACGCGTATGTCTTCAATAGTTTTGATTTATAAAATATTTTGGCCCTTTCTATTACACGGAATAAATGGAAACACCATGGTGGCGTCAAAGTTATGCACTCCTATGCTGCTTACCAAAAGTCCGCTTAGTTTCTTTTGATTCCAGTATCTCTGTTCAAGTAGTTGTCTGCCAATTGTAACGTATACCTCTAATTTAACTTTCCTTTTTAGTTTGTGTTCATATGAAATTCTTCTCGTTAAACGATTTTTGAGTTAATGACACATTAGTTTCCCCGAGGAGCTTTCCAATTTGGCACCCCTGATAGTGCATCAGAGGTGAACAAAAATTAATCACTAAGCAGATGATTTGTTAATTGCAGATAACGATTTCTAAAGAAAGCTGTTAGTGATAACGATTTGTCGAGCAGAGAGCGGAGTTGAGATAACATGTTGATATTTTGTATTTTTGAGACAACGACTTGGTAGATAGCAGGAAATTTTTAGTGAGGCATTTGATACTATGATTTAGAGCCAAAAGTGTTCTATGATGATGTAACGTTTACTCTAGATTCAGTTTCCTTTTGATTTTACTATCTCTTGTTATTTTGTTTTCCTATGCAAATTATCTTCTCACTTAACGAGATGTTATTTCTCCCGCTGAATGATATGTGGCAACGAGTGTAAGTCATGACGTGGTGGTATGCAGTATATATAGGCGCGCTCAACTATACCAAGGAAGCTTCGTTTTATGTGATAGGTTCTTCTTAATTATTGTTATGCGATTCTACGAAAGTTCGGATATTCAGTAGTCGTGTGATTTGTTGAGTGTGTGTTTGATAATACCGGGAGTTCTCCAATAAAAGGTTTAAAGTGAGTACGTTTTCTCAGTTCATATTATTGTCAGACCTCTGTCTGGCCGTTAAGTCTCTTTCATTAAGTGTCTCCATTAAGTCCAGGGTATATTGTGTTTACCGCTCTAATAAGGAGCCTTCAAGGTACTAATGTACTAAAACCGAAATTATAGTACTGATATTCAAGATAATGAGGAACGCTGAGTAAACAGAAGTTCCATATTCAATGAATTTATTGCACGTGCGAGTCTTACCTAAACAAACTCTAGCACTTTGAAGATTAGGTACACTTTAGCTACGTCAAGTAACCTTCCAATAACCCTAACGTGACTTAACGTAAGCTTCCCTGCACTACACGTCCAGCGGAGGACTTTATTCATTATAATGATGATGTGCCAATGAAGGAGAACAAAGCGTGGACTGTGAAGCGAGATGGTAAGTCTTTTTTATTTTGGTTGGAGGTTTAACGACCACCGTAAGCAACTCATCGGGGTTATAAGCAGTCGCCTGTCCCTAATTTAGGGCCACTGGTTCCACGGAAAGGAGAGAACCGGTGCCATTAGACAAACACCACATCCATACCTCACCGGGATTCGAACCCGGACACATCTCGGACGAATGATCAGAAGCCATCGCTTAGACCATTGCGCCACTGGGGCGGGGTAAGTCATTTTTCGTGCTGATTCCTTAACCTCGACCGCTGGTGTGTTTTTTTGACTTCCGAGTGTTCAATTTTGTTATTCGCAAGTTCGTAGGCAAGCATTTAAGCTTTGGAGCCAACAACTACTACGAAAAAACATTTAAAGCTAACATTTAATCTTCAGCAAGAGGCATTAAGTCTTCAGTCTACATACCATTCAAGCAACTTTTATCGAAAACAGGCAAACTTACGCGACTAGCGAATGCACAAGAAAACTCTGTGTACTGTTCTTTTGAGTTTACGTCTTTCAGGAACATTATTATTATTCAATGCCGTAGTAGCGGCTCCTCCTTTGTTAATAACGTTTAGAGCTTGTGACGTATATTCTAAATTAACTTTTCTATTTAGTTTCTTTCCCTATGTAAATTTCGAGTTTGTTCTCAGTTATACTTCACAACTTAACGTGACATCTTCTCTCTCAAACGAATACTGTCAACAACACAATTGAGGTCAGAGTGAACGTGACGTATGACTGTATGAGATAAGAACGATAGATAAAAACTACGATACAGCAGTTGCTCGTGTGGTGTGTTGGATGTGTGGAGGATACTGATTTGTTAAGTAAAATGTGAAGTGCGATGTTGTGCTGATGACATAGTGGTGGAATAAATCAATTAACGTAAGTTGACTTTATCTTATGTTTCGTCTGGCCGTTAAGGTTTAATTAAGGAAGTATTCCATCGTATTCATACCTAATGATATACACTGAAGAGCAATTGAATTAGAGATACCTGTCTAGTAACGTGTAGCACCACCATTCGCCCTGATGACGGCGGCGATTCGTCTCGGCATGGACTCGACAAGATATCGGAAGCGTTGGGAAGCCATACGGTTCCACGACCCCTGAACAAGCTCCCACAGTTCACGAAGATTTGATGAAGGGGAATCAGAGCCTCGAACATCTCTCTCGATGGCATCCCAGATGTGTTCGGTGGGATTAAGGTCAGGTGACCTAGCTGGCCAAGGAAGCGAGGTCACGTCGATGGAATTTTAATCCGACCATTTGGATACAATTCGGGAGCGATGGCACGGTGCATTGCCTTGTTGCAGGATGAGGACTCCAGTGGGATGTTGAAGACGCACAAACGGGAGCAAATGGTCGTCCAGGATATCCCGGTAACGTTGACCTGTGAGGGACGAAGTCACATATACCAGGAGTCCCATTTCAGTCCACGTAAGCAGTCCCCAGACGAGAATGCCACCCCCACCGGCTTGAAGAGTACCCTGCTGGCAAGAAGGATCCATCGCTTCATGTGGTTTGCGCCGTACACGTATCCTGCCATCCCTATGTACCAACGTGACTCTCGATTCATCAGTCCAGACAACATTTTCCCACATGTCTAGGGTCCAGTGGCGATGTTCCCGCGCCCATGCTAATCTTTGCACCCTGTGATGTGCGGTCAGCAGCTGTACCCTCGTGGGACGACGGCTTCTGTACCCCATAGCGAGGAGATGGTACTGGATGGTGTGGCTGCTTACACGTTTTTGTGCACCAGCGTTAAATTGCCGAGTGATTTCTTGCACTGTGGCCCGTCTATCCGCTGTTACAATGCGAGCTAGCCGACGATGACCCCCGCTCATCCACACGCTGTTATCCACGGCAGTTGGCCCTTGCAGGAATGGTTTTACCGGATTCGATGTACTCACGGTGCACCCGTGACACAGTGGCTCGTGAAAATCCCAGTTCCTGCACGACTTCCAAGATGGAGTGACTCATTCGTCAGGCCCTGAAAATTTGCCCACGATCAAATGCGCTTAGATCTGTCGTCTTACCCATACTGCGTCCGACTCTTACTGATTCCCGTCGCATCACTCCTTATATTTTCGGATCGCTGCATAAGTCATGTCGTTTCCGTTTACAGGACCGCCCACAGCGCCACATTTGCATAACGCCAGCTCTCTCTAATTTAATTGCTCTTCAGTGTAGACATAAGGTAAGAACGACAAGATACGAAGGGAAGTTTACGTTATAAGCTCTTTCTCTATGTGGTTCAGATTAGAATGTGTAAGAGACGTTGAAATGAAACGTAGACTCGGGAGATAGTTCCGTTGCAATCAACATGCTGTGGCTGATGGTGGAGCCCATGTACACAGACGGAGAAGAACAATACGCCATGGCAGGTGGTCAGTCGTCATAACACAGCTGAAGACTGCAAACGACCACTACGAGATGCACGCATCCAAGACAGTGCAGCGCAATGTGATCCAGTTTCTTATTAAGGAAGGCGCTAAGTCAGTTGAGATTTTGCAGCTCATATGGAAGAGCGTATCTAAAACGCAGTAGGCGGTTTGAACAGTGGACATAAGCTTTACAAGAGCGTTAAAGACAGTGTACGTTACATGATCTGAGATATGGTGCCGTGCCTTCACGCAGAAAGCTACTGCAGTGGATTTCGGTGACTTACGCAGGCACTACACATCAGCATGGGATCCCACAGTAGTGTCATTCACGATCATCTCGGGTATCGAGAGATGAGTGCACAGTTTGTTCTTAACCACCTATGGCAGAAACTGAAGGCGGAGTATATAGGTGTCACATTGGAACACTTCAAAAGCTACAAGAAGCGGCAAACGAGTTTTTGTCGTGAATTATCGCCAACGACCGAACTTGTGTGACACCATTTCGAGCCAACGACAAAATGCATGAGCATGCAGATGACGTACGCAGTATCGTAGCCACGGAAGACGGCCAGTGTCTCAGCTAGTACAAGCACGTTCATGCTTACCGTTGTCTTGATCACCACCTGGACCTTCGCAATTTTAAATATATCACCCTGCGGTGAAGTCTAATAAGCCAACATCGAAGCGTAGCGACCTCCCATGTTGCATTTGAACTTTCCTTATAGTAATACAGCAATCAATTGAAAATCGCTTGCAATGCAATGGGACTAATGAGCTCTGAAAAAGAAAAAGGAAACTGGATAGTTCAATAACTCTAATGCCCATCGAATGTTATGAGGATTAATCTATCCCTAATTTGGCTGTAAAGAAGGAAGTGCAACATAACGGAATTCAACTCTTGCCTTACATGGGATTTCTAGTAAGTTACAGCGTATAGGAAATCAGAAAATGGCATTCTAACTACTTCCCAGCAAAACCACAAGTGCTGGGAAACTGCTGGCCACCAGCTGATGGGTCACTGCTGGCTCAAATCTGCCACTCACGGCTCGGTAGCGGTCCGTTGGTGGCAGCGCTATCAGTTGGCGAACCATTGATGGCCCTGCAGCATCGCCGTGAATTGTGAGCCACCAAGCAAGTGCCACTAGTGGCCCGTTGCTGGCAACCGATGCAACTCCGACAGCATGTGGAAGCGACGGGGCTGCACATTCGCAGAAGCAACACTTGCTGTGTCTCTCATGGTACCAGTTAGTTGAAGACGACGCTATCGCCGTCGTGTTATTTTAGTGGATGTTAAGAAAAAAATCCATATGTAGAGAGGCGAATTAATTTCCTAATGAAATTCCACGTTGACGAAGATATCAGATTAAGCCATTAAATACTAGATTACAGCCATGAATTACATACACCCTTTCCATTCCCATGAATAACAATTCATGGAATGGAGTGGGTGAATAACAAGAAAAATATTGAAACCGCTTGAAACAAATGTTCTGGAAACCATTAAAAAAACGTTTGTTGGAAAAAAAAGAATTATACGCGTACAATATTTATTAATTATTTGAAAGAAAAAAAAAGCAACGATATGTAGATATAATGTACTCATCCATGGGTTGAATACACAAGACTGGGAGGAATTCGCTTCTAAAAATAACAAGAAGTAAAATAAAATATATTTCCTCTTTAAAACAAATGTAGCTTCGGACAACGGAATGGAAAGATACAACGTTAAAAATGTAACAGAATGTGACATGAACCCGGGTAAATATATACTAGGGGTGTTCAAATGAAAAGGTACGAAACGACACTGTGGGTATAAATGAAGACTTTATTCAAAGTATACACCATAGGCCGTAGCACAACGATCCCATTGATTAACGAGCCGAAGGATTCCTTTTTCCCAGAATTCCTGTGGCCGTGACGAGACCCAGTCCTGCACAGCGTCCTTGAGTTCGTCGTCCGAGTGGAAGCGCTTCCCTTTCAGATGTTTTTTCAGGGGAACAAACACATGGAAATCGCAGGGCGACATGTCCGGGCTGTTGAGCGGATGGTCAAGCTGCTCCCACTGGAACTTGGCCAGTTCCGCGTGTGTGACCTTGGAGACGTGTGGACGCGCGTTATCATGGAGCAGAACCACACCCTCCGTGAACAGCCCCGGTCTTTTGTTCTTGATGGACCTGCGTAGGCTTCGGAGTGTCTCACAGTACACATCGGAGTTAATGGTTCGTCTGTGCTGGAGGAATTCAACAAGTAGTCAATTGGACGGCGCTCTTTATAAGAGCCTCTGCTCTCTCCTGCGCATGCGGGCGCCCGCGCATGCTCCGATCCATGCCGGCGACTCTAATCGCATCCCTAGATGTGTCTCTACGTTCTCCCATAGCGGCATAGGCAAATATGTTAACGGTTACGTTCTTATGACGTTTCGTACCTTTTCATTTGAACACCCCTAGTATTAATTCAACAATCTCCTTTCAAGACGACAAGGACAGTACATAACTTGGGAAAGCGACTCTAAGTATGTACACTCCTTGAAAATGAGTGAAGTTCCCTTAAGGTAAAAAAACTATCGTTACGTTGAAAAAATAAATTTATGAATTATATGAAACTGACTTTTATGAAAAATACCTCCCAATATTGTAAAATAAAAGAGGGAACCATTCGATTACACATTCCGCACGAAACAGACAGCTTCAAGCACACGCTTGTGCGTGGAAAATTAGTCTGGTCGGTAGAGAGCTCAGCTCCCACGCCAACAGCCCTGGTTCGTATTCACCCAAATCCAAACGGGCGTTTTTCCGGTCTGTTGAGAAAATTTCCCTAGCGCAGGGCTATAATTTACACGTTTCGTAAGGGTAGAAAAAAAGTTGTAGCTTTGCGAAACTGCGGTTATCCTTGATACTGTCCCTACGGTCAAGTTTGGAGCTGGCAGTGTACTCGTGTGGGGGTGTTTTTCGTGGTATGGTCCCGGCCCATTGGTTACCGTGGACAAACCTGTTAACCAGCACGTCTACCTCGATATTCTGGACAATTATGCCCTACCAACACTGTGGCAATACTATGGAACTGAGCGTGGTTGGTACCAGCAGGATAATGCACGAGCCATAAAGCAAGGACTGTTACGGCGTGGCTTGACGACAATTCCGTATCGTGTGTAGACTGGCCAGCACAGAGCCCTGATCTTAATCCCATAGAGCACCTATGGGGTGAATTAGAGGGCCGCATAAGAAGTTTGGAACCAAGGCCTACTACTAAGCAGCAGTTAGCAGCAGCATTATGTACTGAATGGAAGCACATACCTATCGCTGTGTTCCAAAACCTTGCCGATATCATGTCTCGAAGAGTCAGTGCATGAATTAAGGCCAAAGGTGGACCGACACCGTACTAATGTATGTCAATAAATGCTCTGATGTGTTACTGTTCTAGGTGTCCGGCGACGTTTGTCAATGTAGTGTACATACGAAGCAAAAACCATCAGAAGCGTAGGAGCAGGTATCAAAAGACACACAACGTTACTTTAGGCTTCTGACTGCTGATTATTTCAAGAACAAAATGCTCCCTTCAACTAAGGATATCAGATCAAGAAAGCGTTAATTCAATTAGATTTTTAAAAGAGGAGATATCGTACAAACAAGTACAAACAACACAAGTAAGTACAAACACATAGTTGTGCACTCTAAAGACGAAACTGTGGAATCAGAAATAGAAGAAAATATAAGAAAATTGCTTCATTTGATAGAAGGTATGAGATGAAAGAGCCGTTTCTTAAATGCAACTTTTACAAACAGATGTACGAATGAAAATGCAGTTAACGTATGAGTCTCTGGAGGGTCAGCTCGAATAAAATGTTTTCAATCAGCTATTTAGCAACAGAGATACAATCCCATACATGGATAGACACTTACGGCCCAGTATGAAGGAGCGGAAAGTATTTTCAAAACGCTCTGTACACTGAAAGGCATCCAACAAAAAAATCATATCTGATTTTCGGAAATAATTAATTATACCGATGCAAATGCAATGCAAAATTACGCTCTTGAGAGGGGAAGACTAGGAATTACTTTCAGCACAAAACAAGCGCAAAGTATTCTACTTAATGAATAACATTTAACTAAGTTTTAGTTGGACTTTAAGGAGCTGATATATCGTTGCAGACAGAATAATGTACTTAACACCCTCTAATGGCAAAGTTATTCATTACAAAAAGGATAAAACATACGCAAATTAACTCTCACGGTAGGAGCTATGGGACGCAAAATAATTTCTTAAATCCTACTTTTAAAAGAAGAATGCTTCGTAAGCGACATTCTCTGACTACGTCTTAAAAGACACGTGCTCAAGGGGATACGGCGAAGTTTACTTCTTTTTACAAAAGCTGTCCACAAGTCGCCGAACATCAGCAGGAATCACAAGGCTGACATTCCTCTCAGATAGCCTGGGGACAACACCTTAGTGCATTCTTCTCTTTTGTGTGTACTTTTAAGGAAGGAAATGCAAAAGAAGCACTTTCACAGTGGTGAAGTTGATTCAGTGAAAGCAACAGCAAAGGAGTAATTAAACGTAACGCCAAGGAGATTTTTCTTTTGATGGTGTTATTCGTCGCTCTTGCAAGTGTCTCGGAAAAATGAGGATTACTTTCGAAATGAAAGCAGTCAACGCAAAACTTTTATTCTTGTTTCCGTACTTCACGTTGAACCTTACGGATTATTTATCATATTTTTCTGTAACTGTCTCCATTTATGTATAACAATCACGGAATAAAAAGGCCTTTTTTGCAACCCAGCTTACTGCTACTTTTCCGAAAATTTCTTTACTAATACGTTATTTTAAATACCCAAACCAGACTGTGAATTCTCAGGAAATGCATATAGCGTATTAAATCCGTTATTTTTTGTGGTGTAATTAGCACAAAGCTGCGTCAAGCTTTCGCACCTACATATTAGAAAAATCCCTTTCTAAATTCTTCTCTGAACATTTAAAAATTCTGATTACCTAATCAGGCCAACAAAAGAATTTGTGGAGCGCTCAAGAAGGCTGAGTACATTTGATAGTGATATAATGGTTAGTTAAGACATATCAGTCTGTACCTATACCCAGAGGCTGTTGCAAACCTTGAAGAAATAATTGTCACTTCTCGTGATTTCACACCAACCCAAACAAAGAAAATTATCGGCGCCTTATATCTAGTTACTAACCACAACTATTTCAAGTTGGAGGGATGCATCTACAAACAAATGAAAGGAGCGCCGTTGGGTTCACCTCTATCTTCAGTTCTTGCGGAAACAGTACTTAGACCGCTAGAAGATCTCGTCCTTCTAATTTGTATCAAGAAACCCCGAGTGTGGATCGGTTACGCTGACGACATATTCTTCATATGGGAACATGGGGTAGACGAATTAAATGATTTCATGCAAAAGATGAACAACTTACACAATACGATAAAGTTCACCACGGAGCTTGAAATGGATGGGACGTTGAATTATCTTGACGTCACTCTCAGAAGAATTAGAACATCCAGTTTCGAGTTTGACGTTTATTATAAAACGACAGCACTAATGAAGCTTGTCCCTTCTGATTCGCACTGCTCAAAAGAGTACAAACTTTCTGCATTTAGAGTATGGTTTTATAAAACGTATGCAAACCAGACTACCTAAATAATAAGGAAATTGATGATTCACTGAACAACAAAAATAAACTTTTTGTTTGATGAAAAGACTGCATGTGCCGAATCAAACAGTATTTGCCACGCTGATTACAAATCTGCTTGCTAAATTGTGTAATCGGGCATAGGTTTCCAGTAACCTGTTCTTTCAGTAGACAATAAGCCGTCATTTTGGCATGTGTATTTCACTACAAGCAATTAATTACACTTATCTTCAAAAGTATTTATTTTAGGATTTATTCTGTACTTTGGTTGTACTACATCCCTTCTGTAGAGTCCAACAGTAATCACCTAGCATTTCAGGGCTCCATTTTCATTTACAGCGGTTTTCTATATTACATATGTCCCGATGAAAACGTTATCCGTGCTCATCGATTACAGCTCCTAAGTTCTGTGGGGAAAAGTCCCAGATAGGAGTGAAGGAAATGTATTTTAAGGGACATACCGCATCACATGGCCTTATATTTTTCTAGAAGCTCAGTAACAAAATCTCTATAATTTTCTGCCTTCCGGTTATCTAAGAAGTTCAGTACTACATCTTTAAAGGATTCCATGTAGCAGCTTCAGCCTCATTCAAAGTGCCTTCAAATGCAAGATCACGCATACGTGGACCAATAAAAATGCCTTGTTTAATTTTTTGTCTACAAATATTTTGGGGAACTTGTTTTTTAGAAAACCAAAGGTTTCACCATCTTTATTCAATGCCTTTACAATTTTTTTGTAAAGGCATTGAACACTTTTTTGTATCAAAGCCAGTTTGATGTGAAGCGGTGGAAAGTACACGTTCTGGGGATTTACTAAATGCTCAGCAACAACATTTTTATTACCTGGAATTAAGGACTCTTTGTGGCCAGGTCTTTTTTAATATAATGAGCATTTCTGTCGCTACTGTTCCATTCGCAGAGGAAGCAGCAGTATTTTGTGTATCCAATTAGGAGAATTCGAATTCGTGCAGAAATAGTCCAAAGTAATCGAGGTAGTTGCCTTCAATGCACGATCTTAAAAAACAAGAGTCACTCACAATACAAATTTAAATTCGTTGGCTGAATTTATAGATTTTATTGTATATAAGAACTTTTGGGTTTCCCTAGAACCCATCATCAGATACAGGAGAAGGAATAAATTTAAATAAAGTGTTACGTGAACATAATATAGATATCAGATATGAATATGACATAATGTCACGTGGCATCAAATTGTCAAACGAATCAAATTGTGTATCCAAGTTGTAGACCAAGGAGTAAAGCTGTCACTTTAAGACCGACACAAATATTCTATGAGTGTTTTTTGTATACTATACTTTGAAGCCAAAGTTTCATATTTACATATGTTTATTTCATGTATGCAGCATATGCAACAGGTACTGACGGATACATGTTTCCGTTATTAAGAAGGACAGTTTTTAAGCTTATTTTTGAGGAATTTATAAAAAGTCTCCACTCTTCAGGTTTGTGTTGCTGTCCTAAGGTTTCAAACAATAAGTCCATATCATTGCAGTACACAAGATCACCACTCTTCGAAAATAAGTGTTCGATTTCTTGCTGTCGTCGAAGAAAATTACATACTTTTGTACTTGGTTGTAAAAGATTCCATCCCTTCAATCTTGAAGCCAATATTTCGACCTGACGTTTTGCTACATGAAGGTCACGAACCATCCATCAGTATCACTATCATCTAAACTACATGAGTGTGGAGGTTCAGGAACAGGAAGATGTGGGCAGTCAGGAAGACATCTTATGGCCGAAGGAATACTGGGATATTGAATCGTGTCTTTGGTCTTAGCTGTGATTCCAGATATCTTAGTGGTGCAGAAGTAACAGTCTGTTGAGTGGTCCTTCGGTTCTCTCCAAACCACTGGTACCGCCAATGGCATTTGACGTGATCCTTTCAACCAGCCAGTCAACAGCTGCGCATGCCGATGGCCGAATGAGAATTTGGCGGAAACAGCACGAAAGCATGGACCCCAAATGCATTGCTGCAACCCTTCAAGCTGGTGGAGGCAACGTTATGGTTTAGGGAATGTTTTTCTGGCATGCTTTGGGCCCTTTAATTCCTGTTGATCAACGTCTAACTGGCACATCATAGTTAAACATCGTTGAGGACCAAGTGCATCCTGTCATGTGGATGGTTTATCCCAATGGCGATGGCTGCTTTCAACAAGATAATTCGTCCTTCCATAGTGCTCGTATTGTACAGGATTGGTTTCAGGAACATGCCGGTGAGTTTACTTTGCTTAGATGGCCCCCACAATCTCAACCCCATGGAGAATTTGTGGGATGAACTTGAACGAGCCACCAGACAGCTGTATCCACAATCCTGCAATCTCACACTCCTGGAAAGTGCTATTCATCAAGCATGGTCTCAGACTCCAAAAACCACCTATCAACATCTCGTGGAGTCCATGCCACGAAGAATCGACGCAGTATTAAAGGCAAAAGGTGTCCCAACGAAGTACTGAAGGGGTGGCCATAATAAAGTGGCCACTCATTGTATA
This sequence comes from Macrothele yani, assembly GCA_039090855.1. Classification (NCBI taxonomy): domain Eukaryota; kingdom Metazoa; phylum Arthropoda; class Arachnida; order Araneae; family Macrothelidae; genus Macrothele; species Macrothele yani. Next base: position 69,568,076 of record CM077010.1, on the reverse strand, counting down.
CGTCAACCAAAACAATATCGCGCACGACTTTGCGACGTACGCTGGCCAGAGTGGGACACAAGAGCAGACGTAAACGATACCCTTTGTGCCAACAGCTTGCAGATTAAAAGTAGATGTGTTAGTCCAAATTAAATATAACTGGAAATGCTGGTGCTCTTCTTATACAAAGGCAACACCTTTCAGGGATTACAGGGTAATTGTTTTTTAACGAGGCTGATACTTCATGAAACTGTTTTTCTTCTCAAGCTGAAGAAGCGAAGAGAGTTTGCCCCGCGTCTCAGGAATGACATTGTAATTCAGAGTTCTAGATGGTTACTGACTAAAAAATCCTATTTAGTTTTTTCAGGAGGAATTTAAAATGGCAGGAAATAAAACAAAATCCAAATATTTTTCCGTTTTATAATTACGGCCATAATTTAAAAGAAAGAAAAGTGAGGGAACAAATATGACGCTTAGCTCCGTCACACAAATTAATACCCGGGCATGGTACCGCGTTTCCACATCTTTGTATTGTAAAATGTAGACTAGGGCGGGTCTCACGGGGCTGCTATCTCGCGCGCGGCTCCGGAGGGAGTGCAAAACTCAGCTTATTAAAATTGGAATTTTAAACTTTTGCACCAGTTTCAGGTAGTTTCTTCGCGTCTAACTTTGTCATTTCTCAAATTTACGGAATTTTCTCAATATGTTTCGCAAGTTTTTGTGGATTTGGCGAATTCGCAATTGTCCATCAAAATGTTCAGAGGATGTTACTTGCTCACATTTAGAAATAAAGGTGCGGTTGTATAGTCCGTCCAACCGAAGAAGAACCACGCAACATTTCAAGCAGAAGTTTTACTTTTATTGGATGGACATTGCAAGATAAAGATGTAGTTCACATTGTTAAGGATTATCTGGGGGGCTATTCGATCATTACTGATGCTCCCAGTCACAACCCCCAGCTGCATTGAGTTCATTTTACCTGGAGCGGAAGGTCTGAATTCTGAAGCACTTGGGAAAAACTGAATAAACAGTCATAGTTTGACTGTGTCTCTCCCATGGAGGTAATAGATAACATTGGAGTGTGACATTAACTTTGTTTTGTCGAGAAGAACGTATTTATGTGTGTTTATAGACATATAAGATAGAGAAACAAATGGGGGCGCAATATTTTATGGTTTTCCCCCTGGTGCAGAAATGCCTAGTTACGCCTTTGGCAAAATGTAACACTTTTATAGCAGATGTTTCCAACATTTTGTAAATACCCTGTATCTGATGGCATCTTTCAATGGATTTGCTTCTAGAAATTTGCTAAGAGACTTTCCCGGAAGACTTCATGTGTTCACTTTAGTTATCTCTTCTTTAGGCGTCTTGGTCACGTCTGATACTAAGACAAGATTTCGCGAGGCTTATTGGCTTTGTATTCTTTCGTTGAAACAACGATTAATACCGAGACGACGAGGCGAGAGATCAGGTTCTCAGTTTATTCGTATGCGTATCTTGTAAAGATACAAATATCTTATAGGAAAATTTATGCAGTCAAGATTAGTTAACCTCTTATCGAGTTCATAATTTATGATAAACTTCACGCACTAAGAAACATGAACTAGGAAAAGTGTTATTTGCTGTACTGAATCAGATTCTAATGCCTTATTTTATACTCTAAGCACTTATTATTATATTCTAAGAGATATCCCCGTAGCTGGTAATATCAATTACTTACGCTTTCCAACCGTAGGTTGAAGAAGCGTATATGCTCCAGCTTTGCCCCGTCCGCACGATGACTCACGTAAAAACGGTTCGATTTCGATGAAATTTTAGTATGTGGTAGGGGACCACCTGGGGACGAACCCTATTGAAAATGGGCGAAATGTGGTCAAAGATCACGACATGGGAGAGGGATCCATTCCATTTCCCTTATGCGTCATAACCTGCGTAAAAATGGTTCGATTTCGATGAAATTTTGGCATGTCGTAGGAGGGGCACTTGGGGACGAACCTATTTAAAACGAGTGAAGTGGGGTCAAAGGTCAGGACATGGGAGTGGGATGCATTCCATTGCCCTTATGCGTCATAACTTGCGTAAATATGGTTAGAATTCTATGAAAGTTCACTATGTGGTAGGGGACCACCAGGGAACGAACCCTGTTGAAAACGGGTGAAGTGGGTTCTAAGGTCAGGACATAGGAGTGGGATGCATTCCATTGCCCTTATGCGTCATAACTTGCGTAAATATGGTTCGATTTCGATTAAATTTCAGCATGTGGTAGGGGGGTACTGGGGACGAACCTATTGAAAACGGGTGAAGTGGGGTCAAAGTTCAGGACATAGGAATGAGATGCATTCCATTGCCCTTATGCGTCATAACGTGCGTAAATATGGTTCGATTTCGATGAAATTTCAGCATGTGGTAGGGGGTACCTGGGGACGAACCTATTAAAAACGGGTGAAGTGGGGGGTCAAAGGTCAGGACATAGCAGTGGGATACATTCCATTGCTCTTATGCGTCATAACGTGCGTAAACATGGTTGGATTTCGGTGAAAGTTCACTATGTGGTAGGGGACCACCTGGGGACGAACCCTATAGAAAATGGGTAAAATGGGGTCAAAGGTCAGGACATAGGATCGGGATCTATTCCGTCGTCATTATGTGTTATAACTTACGTAAGAAATGCTTCGATTGAGACAAAACTTTATCATGTTATTCCGGAAATATACTTTACAGGTTCTGTTGAATATCATCGAAATGGGGTCAAAGGTTAGGTCACAGGAGCAAGATTTATTGTACAGCCATTATCCTCATAATTTAAGTAATAACTTGAGTAATGATTTCTGGTAAGTTGGAAAGCGTATCATAAACCAATGCATTGCACGATTTTATTAACTTGTTTTTATTCTGCGTGTTGCTCATATTTCAACCCTACGGGTGATTTTCAACTTCAGCTGTAATTGTATTATTTCATCGTTAACCTTTTACTTTTCTGGCCACAAACTAATTTCCACCACTTTCGATTGAATATTCAAAATGTTCTTTAAAAGTACTTATAAAAGCTGATACCGTTAGTACGATGCACAACAGATAAGTATTTTTTGAGTACTGCTTGGCACATCGTGGTACGACTGTGATCGACGGAGACAAAGGAGAAGTAAATTGCTGCACGTCAGCATCACACAATTAAAACGCCGAACGAATAATTTAGATGACAAATTAAGGAAGCGGAAACTAGTTTTCAGAAATAAGTACGACCAAATGAGACACGTTATTTGCTGTACTTATAGCTACATGTACGTTCTGAAGAATATCAATTTGTTTCACGCAAATCGGTTGAGATGTTTTAGTCACTTTGTATCCTATTGATCTTTCGTCTCTTTTAAAAAAATGGATGCATTTATTTTGTAGTTGCTTCGATATTTAATCAACGCGCTGACTTTAAGAGATATTTGCGGAATTGGAGATTAATCCGAATGAAAAGAAAAGGGAAAGATTTAAACCAGGCATCAGAATAGCAGGAGATCTTCATTACTGACGCACTACAGTCGAGAAATTTATTTTTCAAATCTGCAATAATTTCCGTGCAGATTGCATGCGATTTCAAAGTGAGAATATTAGGTGTGAACAGCCAGCAAACAATGACGGCGATTTTAATGCATTGTGCAATTATTTCCTCGCAATTTCTTTCTAAAGTTGGAACCCCTCGAGCAAAACCATGACGGTTAAGTCGAAAGCAAACAACTGCGTTTATTCGCAGCATTGATTTCGTTTCTGAGCAGCGAAGGGTGGTTTTATAGAGGGAGGGGACTGAGCAAGCACCATGAATTGTGTTCCTTCCCCGGCGCTATGACAACGTAGCAAATGTGCTAGTCAGTTATGACCTCCAATAATGGATGATGCTTTTTACTGAGCTCTTTTCTTTATTTTTGTAAAAGTCACCATCAGAATAGATATCATTTCGTGATGTGTGTAATAACTGTTTCCTTGTTGAATTTCGGACGCTATCAATTATTTTCTGTGTCGTTTTTAAACGAATCCATTTAAAATAAATACCGACATATATATCAAAAACATTAGTTATATTTCCTATCAAAAGCATTTTTTTTTACAAATGCCGATGCTGCAGTTTATTTAAAAGGAAACCTTTCGTTGACATTTTTGAAGGATGGATCGAGAAAAATTGCCAACAGTGGGCATTAAAATCGTTGTTTATATACACTGCTGGCCACCCAAAATGCAACACCAAGAAGGACACGAGATAGCAAAGCCAGATTTACTGGACACACAACAACAGAAACAAAGATGAAACGATTGAGCTTACAGGGCCGTGCGACTTGCGGAACACGCAGACATCAATAGTTCGTGTGGCTCCTATGGCTGGCAATAACGGCCGCTACACACCGCGGCATCGAACGAAAAGGGCTTTAGATGTGGGCTTGGGGCTGTCGGTCCAGGCTTCTTTCACACGTTGCCACAGTTCATCAGGCGCAGCCGCGGGTGGTGCTTTTCGGGCAACTCCGTTGCCGATCAGCGACCGGACGTGTTCGATGGGCGACATATCGGCAGAACAAGCGGGCAACGGCTGCAGTGACACCTGGTGGGCCGTGAAGAATTGTTGCACGATGCGTGCCACGTGTGAGCGCGCATTGTCCTGTTGAAACGCGGCCGCTGGCAGGTCCTGCAGGAAAGCGAGGACTACAGGCTCCAAAACGTCGGAGATGCAGCGGTGACTGTTGAGTGTACCGGCGATGTGTACCAGAGGGGAGCGGGTGTCGTATCCAATTGCGCCCCAAACCATAACGCCAGGCGACGGACCGATATGGCGATGCATAATGCAGGCGTCATACAGTCTCTCGCCGCGGTGCCGCTACACGCGGATCCGACCCTCGTGGTGTTGCAGGCAGAAGCGGGATTCGTCGGAGAAGACAATGTCTTCTCCGACGAATCACCACCGGCGAGTGCGTGCGGCGGCAGTGGGCATTCAACGGCCCACTGCCGCCGCACTCGCCGGTGGTGTAACGTCAGTACTAATCGGAGCAATGGGCGCCGTGCGACAAGTAGTACCCGCTCCTGCAGACGACGTCGAACGGTACGTGGTGACACAGGTTGTTGCGCAACACACCCTAATTCCTGCGCTAACGTTCGTGATGTGGAGGTGCGAGCCGTCAATGCATGCCGCAAAACATGCCGGTCCTTTCGTTCGGTGGAGTGCCGCGGCTGCTACAATCGCTCACGTCGGTCCACCCGTCCCTCCTGCACCCACCAAATCCATACTCGCCTTACTGTGGCTGGATGTCGTCCCGCACGGGCGCCGATGTCTCTATACCATAAACTGCTGTCACGATAAGCCACTATTCGTCCTCTGTCGAACTCCGAAACGTGCTGGAATGACTGCCGTATACTGCGACGATTCATCAGGAAGCTTCCCACACACAGGTCCGGCTGCACAACACACTTCCACTGCTTAAACCCCGCATTCTGTGCACCTTTCTTATAGTGCTTCTCGGTGGCGCGCCGGCCGCACATGATTTACGTATTCCCTGCAATGCTAATCGTTTGCATGTCTTCTCGCGGGCAACGCATGCTGCGAATTTTAGGCCAAGCGGATTTTTCCTTCTTGGTGTTGCATTTTGGGGGGCCAGCAGTGTATATAGGAAGGTTGTACCGAAAGTAATGCAAACGTGGGCATAACTCTTTTATTAACTGATTAAGGTCATTCAAATTGCTCATGTTGGTAGAGCAATTCTTCCTCTATAGTAACCCTTCTTCGTAGCAGGTAAATAATGGATTCCAAGCAGAAGCAACGTGCCGTCATTGAGTTCTTGACGAAGGAAGGGTGCAGGCTGTCCGACATCCACAGAAGACTACATAACGTTTACGATGATGACATCATTGACAAGAGCAATGTGAGCAGATGGATGAATAATTTTAAAGAAAGGGAAACCAGCATTGAAGACAAACCACGCAAAGGGAGACCATCATCTGCGACCACTGGCACGAATCGTCAGCGAGTGGATGAATTGATTCCCGTGGGGAGGCGAATCACAGTTCGTAAGCTTGTTGCACAAATGGACTGTGGTCACAATACCATACAGAAGATGGTGCTTCCACCATCTTCTTACACACTTTCCGAAACATAGGGTTTCGGAAAGTGTGTGAAAAGTGGGTACCTCGGCAGTTGACACCCGAGAGAACGGTGGAATTCTACTCTGATCTGCTGGAAGCGTTTGAAGCCAATGAAAATAGTTTTTTTCCGGTCTGGTGACAGGGGATGAAACGTGGGCGCATTTCTACGATCCGGAAACGAAGAATCAATCCATGGAATGGCATCACACCTTTTCACCAAGGCCTAAGAAGTTCAAGAACACGCGATCAGCACATTACGTCATTGTGACTGTCTTTTTTTTTTTGGGGGGGGGATGACAGGGTTGGAATATTCCTTGATTTTCTGGAACACGGCCGTACCGTGACCAGCGAGAGGTTCATTGAAATACTTAAACAGCTTAGAGAAGTCATAAGAAGGAAGAACCCGGACAAGAATTTTACTCCGGTAAGGTATTGCTGTCACTAGACCAGGGTTTTTTTTTGTTAGTACTGGTCCAACTTACTCCTCTTAGCTGCTCCTCAGAGTCATGGTGAAGGATTAGTATAGGATCCACATTCATAATGACTCCACAGAGTCATGGTGAAGAATTAGTATAGGATCCACATTCACAATGACAATGCGAGACACACACATCTTCGGCAAGAAAAGAAGAAAGTAAGAGGGAAGACGACAACAACTCGTATTGTCTGTCAGGGTTCCAGGGAGAGAAGAAGGGAGAGGAAATTTTTTCCTTGGTGAATTCTGCATTAGCCGGAAATTCAAAAACATAGGGACCTTCACTTAGCAGAGAAAGTTTTTGTGGTAGCTTTACATAGGCGGAACAGCGTAAAATGTTTAACATGTGGCCTATGCTCGAAAGACGGGCGCGCATGTGATTGGTCGTGCGAGTACGAGCTGCACAGTTTTAAACGGGCGAAATAAAAGTCGTAACGAACTTGCGTCTGTCAAATAAGAAACAGGGGAATCGAGCTGTCGTCTTTGCTCAAGAGATGAGAGTTCACGATAAGCACGAAAGCTAATCGTCTGCGGCTGACTAGCTATAGATAGGAGCCTAGCTGCGGGTTACGGCTATTATAGAATTATAGTACCTGCGGGTAAATTTGTAATATCGAAGAGTATTTGACGACAGACTGAGGTTTGCCGACATCTTCCACCTAAAAAGTTCAGACTGTGTGACAACACGAATTCAAATTGTAGCGTGTGATAAACTGTCAAGTGAATCTGTATGCACACATTTAGCCCAGGGCTGTACTGAACTGATATCTTGCTTGAATACTGCGCTAGTTGAACACCAATAGTGTTGCATCATCTATATTGTACTCTCATTACGACTTGTCATGAGTCTGAAAAAGATTCCTTGCTGAAAGGTATCCTTGTAAATAAAGCATGTATATAGTGTCATGAAGACTCAGCTCTGATTCATCGCAATCAAGGTGTCCTTCACCATGACTCTGAGGAGTAGCTAAGAGGAGTAAGTTGGACCAGTACTAACAAAAAAAAACACTGGTCTAGTGGCAGCAATAGCATATGATTTACTTATCACTTTTTAATAAATAACAACAAAATCATACCTCCATATTTAGGATTATACACGTGATATTGAAGAATCATTTTATCAAAGCAAATGTTGGAATTGTCCTCCATTTTCTTGTAAACACAGTTGAACACGCCGCGCCATATTCAGTGATGTCTCATGTAGAGTACGAGCAGTAACATTGCCAATTTCAGTCGTGATTGTTTCACGCAATGCATCCAATGTTTTTGGATGGGTTTTGTAAACTCTATCCTTTAAGTAGCCCCATAAAAAAGTCAGGGGAGGTGAAGTCCGGAGATCGGGGATGCCATATGTTTTTTGAAATTTTAATCTGTCATCAAAGAAGCTGGTTATGAGTTCCATTGAGACTTTCGATGTGTGACATGTAGCGCCATCCTGCTGAAAGTAGCCCTCTGTCAATTCAATGTCATCAAGTTGTTCCACAAATTCATTGGATATGCGGCAATAAACGTTAGTGTTGACAGTCTCAGAGAAACAAATGGGGCCAATAATTTTCGTAGACGAAACCGCACACCATACACCAACCTTTTGTGAGTGCATCGGTGTTTCACACATAACGTGTGGGTTTTCGGCAGCCCAGTATCTGCTGTTTTCCGAATTGACGTAGCCTGACAGGTGAAACCAGGCTTCATCCGTAACCATGTGATGGAGAGAATATCAGATCGGAAATTAAGAAAATTTTGAAACCATTTGCAGTAACTTAATTACGTGCACTTTAAATGGTCTAATATTCGCTTTTTTTGTTGCCCTTTGACAAGTTCCGTATGAGTAGGCTTAATCTTCAAAACGATTTCGTCGGAGATTGAAGTAAACGTTGCCGAACATCATCCACACGCGTTTGGGGCGTCGGAGGGTGATGTCTACCGCTACCGCTGAGAAGAGAACCGGTTTGCTCCATTTTTTTTGCCATAGACAGAATTGTTGACTTGCTTGGCACTTTTCGAACTCCAAACTCTCTTCGAAATGCTCGTTGCGTTTTAATGACAGAATTGGTTACCCAATACAATTTCACAAAAAAAAAACACGCTCTGGAACAGAGTAATGCATGTTTCCGAATGCACGCAAGTGAATGACAACGCAACAGCAAACAAATCACGAGCTGAGTTACAGTTACGGTTAACAATCTTCTTCACGGTGGCGGTTTTCATTCTCCAGGAGTTGCTGCTTCTATTGAAAAAAGAAGAAGTTCCTTGCGCGATCCCTTGCAAAAATGTAAGGTTTTTTCAGGGTACTGGTTTAAATCGATCCCCCGGTATATCAAGGGGAAGAGCGATTTTCAACACCGTTTTGATGAGTAAGCCTGCAAAAGGAAAAGTGACACCTTTGTTCCGCTGCACGTAATATTAATGTTGATTAAGGATATAACGTATAGCAAACTAAAATGTTGTATCCAGCGCTAAAAGCACGTTCATTTTAGAATCTGCAAGACACAGTCCCGGTTGTTTCAGAGAAAGTTACCGCATGAAATTCTGGCCGGTAAGAAACGTAGCAAACTAAAACGATGTATTCAGCGCTAAAAGCACGTTCATCCTAAAATCTGCAAGAGACAGTCCCGGTTGTTTTAAAGAAAGTTACCGGATGAAATTCGGGCCGGTAAGAGACGTAGCAAACGAAGATGATGTATTCAGCGCGAAAAGCACGCTCATCCTAGAATCTGCAAGAGACAGTGCCGGTTGTTTCAGCGAAAGTTATAGGATGAAATTGGGGCCAGTAGTAGATGTAGCGAGCTAAAATGATGTATTCAGAGCTAAAAGCACAGTCATCCTAGAACCTGTAAGAGACATTGACGGTCGTTTTAGAGAAAGTAACAAGATGAAATTCGGGCCAGTAATAGACGTAGCGAACTAAAATAAGATGAAATTCGGGCCAGTAATAGTCCAGCGCTAAGAGCACGTTCATGTTAGAATCTGCGAGACACAGTCCGGGTTGTTTCAGAGAAAGTTACCGAATGAAATTCGGGCCGGTAAGAGATGTAGCAAACTAAAACGATGTATTCAGCGCTAAAAGCACGGTCATCCTAAAATCTGCAAGAGACTGTCCCGGTTGTTTTAAATAAAGTTACCGGATGAAATTCGGGCCGGTAAGAGACGTAGCAAACGAAGATGATGTATTCAGCGCGAAAAGCACGCTCATCCTAGAATCTGCAAGAGACAGTGCCGGTTGTTTCAGCGAAAGTTATAGGATGAAATTGGGGCCAGTAGTAGATGTAGCGAGCTAAAATGATGTATTCAGAGCTAAAAGCACAGTCATCCTAGAACCTGTAAGAGACATTGACGGTCGTTTTAGAGAAAGTAACAAGATGAAATTCGGGCCAGTAATAGACGTAGCGAACTAAAATAAGATGAAATTCGGGCCAGTAATAGTCCAGCGCTAAGAGCACGTTCATGTTAGAATCTGTAAGACACAGTCCCGGTTGTTTCAGAGAAAGTTACCGAATGAAATTCGGGCCGGTTAGAGACGTTGCAAACAAAAATGATGTATTCAGCGCTAAAAGCACGTTCATCCTAAAATCTGCAAGAGACAGTCCCGGTTGTTTTAAAGAAAGTTACCGGATAAAATTCGTTCCGGTAAGAGACGTAGCAAAATAAAATGATGTATCTAGCGCTAAAAGCACGCTCATCCTAGAATCTGCAAGAGACAGTGCCGGTTGTTTTAGCGAAAGTTATAGGATAAAATTGGGGCTGGTAATAGACGTAGCAAACTAAAATGATGTATCCAGCGCTAAAAGCACGCTCATCCTAGGATCTGCAAGAGACAGTGCCGGTTGTTTTAGCGAAAGTTACAAGATTAAGTTGGGGCCGGTAGTAGATGTAGCGAACTGAAATGATGTGTTCAGAGCTAAAAGCACAGTCATCCTATAGAACCTGCAAGAAACAGTGCTAGTTGTTTTACAGACAGTTATAGGATGAAATTGGGGCCGGTAATAGACGTGAATGCATTTTCGCGTTCCATTTTCTGTAAGGATAATAAAAATTTTATGGAGATGTTTTCTCAAGAAAATTTACAACGGGTAAGCCTCTTTGCATTGCTAAATAATGCGCTGAAATAAAAGGCACGAAAACAACTTCGTGTGTTTTTTTCGTACTGTGTTAAGCGCTTCTCTTCGAAGCTTAGTATTACGCTGTGCTTTTTTACATGACATCAAGCTTCATAATGCATGATTCTTTACGTGAAGAAATTAATGATGGCAGGATAACGTTGTTTCAGTGCTCTTCTTTGCGTTCTTCGAAAAAGTGTCACGGTTGGCAAATCTTTACTTAGTGAAAAGGTTTTACTGACAGATTTTCGGAACGACTGTGAGATTTTTTATGGAGAACTAGCTGAATTGTCCGACGTTGCTCGGAAGAATTTGGTGATAATTCACTATCTACATTTTGTACAAATCAAATGAAAAACGGTTAATTTTTTACGGCATGAGCCGTACTTAATACTGTATTTCATTTCTTCATTGAATTTGAATTTCATTCTCTGTAGACTCAGGCACACAATATTTTTAGTTTTTCCGTTTAATTTTTGTTGTTTACTTAACTTCAGTTCTGATGCTGAATTGTGTTGCAGTTCTTCACTGAAAAGTACTTGTCACAAAAAAAAAATCAATTCTTGCGCTTTTCACTACAAAAAGTATTAAATTCCAATCTATATACTGCATATAAAATTGAAAGTTTGTATATTTGTTTGTTTGTTCGCTATACAAATCTACAGTTTTCAAATTAGAACCACCAAACATGGTATACTATCTCATGGTACTCTTCCTTAGACCGTAGAAGGGGTTTGGAAGGGATCGGAGCCCGAGGGGATCAAGGATGCCCCCATACAAAATATTTGTTATTTTAGTTAAAATTCCTACAGTTTGCAATTAAGAACCACGAAATTTGGTATGCTATCTCATGGTACTCTGGATTAGACCGTAGATGGTATTGGGAAGGGGTCGGAGCACGGGGATCGAAGGGTCCTCATACAAAATTTTCGTAAAGGTTCTACAGTTTTCAATTTACAATCACCAAATTTGGTATATTTTCTCATGATACTCTGACTTAGAACGTACATGGTTTTTGGAAAGGGTTGGAGCCCGGGGAGGTCAAGGGGCTCATATACAAAATTTTCGAACATATTTCTACAGTTTTCAATTTAGAACCACCAAATTCGGTATGCTTTCTCATGGTACTCTTTTTAGACCGTAGACGGTTTTTAGAATGGGTCGGAGCCCGGGGTCAAAGGGTGCCCACACAAAATATCCGTAAAATCTACAGTTTTCTGTTTAGAACCACCAAATTTGGTATACTATGTCATGGTACTTTGACCGTAGGCGGTTTTAGGAAGGGGTCGGAGCCCGGGGTCATGGGGCCCCCATACAAAAGTTTCATGAAAAGTTCTATTTTTTTAGTTTTACGCTAGCTTTCACCACCAATAGGTTGCTCCCTCAGGCAGAAATATAATGTTATGTAAACATACAGTTCCAGATATTTAAAATTTAAAGCTATAAACAAAAGGATGGTCAATGCCAATGTCATGTCGCATGCACGCGACATGACATAAGTACTTTGCATTTCAGTGACGCGGGATTTTCAGAAGCGCACGCCAGATGTACGGCAGTTCTATAGATGTCTCCTCGAAGGCAAGCATTTCCATTCCTGTTCCTTTCTTTTTTGTTTCGTTAAAGTAAATGAACTAAATCGAATTTTTTTCTTTATATTTAACATTTATTATTATTTTTTTTTCGCGCGCGTTTTTGTGTGTGTGTGTGTGGGGGGGGGCAGAAATATTACGGCATCATAACATTCTGCGTTGGCAGTGAAGGTTAGTGTTTTTACATTCCATTTTGCTTTATTTATTTTTAGGACAAAAATTATATTAACCCGGGAAATACCTGCTACCCCTGCTAGTTCAAAATAGAAAAGTAAAAACTGGGACTTTTTATGAAAATTTTGTATGGGGGACCTTTTACCCCGGGCTTCAACCCCTTCAAAAAGCCGTCTACGGTCTAAGTTAGAGTACTGTGAGATAGTACACCAAATTTGGTGCTTCTAAATTGAAAACTGTAGATTTGCACAGCAGACAAACAAACATTTTTTTATTGGAGGTTTAACGACCACCGTGAGCAACTCAATGGGCTATAAGCAGTCGCCCGTCCCTAACTTAGGGTCACTGGTTCCAGGGAAGGAAGAGAGCCAGTGCCGTAAGACAAACACAACATCCATGCCTCACCGGGGTTCGAACCCGGATCCCGTTCGGACGAATGATCATAGGCCATCGCTTAGACCACTGCGCCACCGGGGCGGCAAACAAAACAAACATTCAACTCTATATATTAGATTGTTCATAGTTTAACAACGCACTCATCGGTTTAATTATACGTGAAGTTTGACTGTGTGATAGGGTAAAGCTTTTCCGTTTGTTTATGTGCGAAGCTTTAAATCTCACGAATCCCATTCCGTATGCTGCTGAGATTGTACACTTATTGCTTCGAAAGTTAAACTGGAATAGAATTTTGCAATTTGTAAATTCAAACTTCACAGTCTACTGGAAATGAAAAGCTGAAAAAATAACTATTTCGAGTTGGTAGTGAGACAGTATGAAAATAGTTTTCTGAATACGGTTAGTGGAAATGAAACACTCTCCATGAACCAACATTAGCGAACTCCGATTAATAAATAAGGCGATTATTGTTTGCTTTTTTTACTTGCTGAGGTTTAAGAATTTCCAGTCTGCTACCTTGAAATCCCTTACTTATTGTGATAATTTTCACCCATGACTTGGCTACTGTAGCAGGGATTCGCGAATAAATGACGATCACCGAGAAAACTTCAAAGAGGGATCAGAGAAGCATCCATTAAACATGAAGGCCAAATTATTCTCATCAGCATACTACAAACTTCTACTCCCGTCCGAAGTCTTTCAGAACACTTCAGCCACTAATACAGCCTATCCCTTAAATGGGATTTCCGAAGTAAGTTTGCTTTAAAGATCCCACTTATTGGACTTGCTGAATCGGAAACAGCTTCCTTCAAACAGCAAACACGCTCCAATAAGAGTTTCTTGGAACGGAGAAATGGCTCAGGAAAAGGTCGCCGATATATATTAAACGCCTTAGAAATTGCTCCGTTAGTTGGAAGGAGAAGGAAAGGATTTCCTTGGCCTGTATGAATCCGCAATATAACGATGTTCTTCCATTTTTAAGCCTTCGCAATCCCCAAAATGGTAGCTGCGTCTAAGAGAACACGAGCTGCGGTTAAGAAATGCGTCGAACTAATGTAGGCGATTTCAGTTTCTGCTTCTGTCGCCCGTTCTGTAGGCTGAGCAAGATTAATAAATACTTTCGGCCAATTTACTGTCTCACATAACGGATTTCCGTTGTTAAACTATTTCCCGCTTCATTGCGAGATCACATAGCTCGAATATGTCGTTTTCTTTTTACAAGCAAAGGAGAGAAGGTACACAGTAATGAGCGTCGTTCACTTTTTATTTCTGTTTTATTCCCCTTGCTATGCGAAGTATGAGCAGACGTTCTTCACTTTTATTAAGGAAATCAGATTTTCTTGAGGAAAACCCCACAGGCTTCATTGCCAAAAGTATATTTTGCAACTTGTTTGTCTGTGGTTTCATACGGGTTATTAATTTCGGATGTGGCCAATGAAACGATAAAGAATTATGATGGGTAAATACAGATAGAAAATTCTTATATATAATTTCGTAGAGCCGCACTCCGTGCCACAAAAGAAAAAATATTTACGCAATAAGCAAAAATATGACATCTGAACAAACGTAACAATACAGATTTTGTAGACGACAGTCCGTTTTTTGGTGTAAATATGACCAGGATGGTAAGTCAGATAATATCCGAAAACTTGAAAATTTCGTCTTCCTGGAGCGGGAATTGAAATGTACGATATGTTATCTCCCCTCGTGGTTGGTAAACAAGGTATTGAGTATTGTATGTTCCACATCACTTACAGTTCCATAATTCCGATCGCTTACGTTTTGTAGCATAAGTAATGCACCCCATAAATCTCGATATCACGTTTTTCATCGTCTTGCATTTTCAACATACAGAAGTTATAACGAAGTAAATTTCTCCGTCATTTTTGTCCACGCTGGGGCTCGAACCCGGGTCCCCTCATTCCGGAATAAGTCACTCTACCAATTGAGCTACGCGAACGTTCGTTCCGACTGCTATCTGCCTTTATGTCGTGTGCGTCCTATTGGGCAGGCACGTCACATCTCCCCCCCCAAAAAAAAGAGGGGGCCAGGGGCATGGCCCACTGGTCAGCCGTGACCATGAGGCGTTGCAGGCAGCCATCCGTTGTAGAACGCGCACTTGAGAACTCCCAGTCAATCTGGTGTGAGGAATGAAACGTCACACACATTTATTTTTTGAAGCGCTGGAGAAGGGATTCTCTTCAATTTCCTATCTCGCGGTATGGAAAGAACATCTCACCACTGCAAGATGTTGAACGGCAGGGTCATCCGGAAAGTTCGGGCGCCATTATAACGAAGTAAATTTCTCCGTCATTTTTGTCCACTCCCCCGGGTCCCCTCATTCCGGAATAAGTCGCTCTACCAACTGAGCTACGCGGACGTTCGTTCTGACTGCTATCTGCCTTTATGTCGCGTGCGTCCTGCTGGGCAGGCACGTCACAAAGTGTATGTGCAATTCAAATAGCAGGGGAAACAGCACAAAGTTATGAAACCTCAAAACAAAACTCGACTGACTGAAGATTGGAAAACATACCAAGGCCGTTCCGTAAAAACTGAGAGTAATTTGCTTTGAGTTGGCAACAATGCAGAGAGAAAAATAAATACGCAGACGACTAACTGAATTAAGGAAGTATCTATGACAACACGTATTAGCCGTGGCAGACGATTGTGGTTTTGTTATTGCGCAGTTGTGTAAGGTGCGTCTGCATTTCCCCATACAGCTATGGACGTGAAGGATTGAGAGTTACGAAATGAAATGCGTTGTGCGATACAATTTTGCTATCGTTAGGTTAAAAAGGCTTTAGAAACAGTTGATTTAATGAAAAAAGCTTACAGAGATAAATGTGTGGGTGAGTCAACGATTTTTAGATGGCACCATGATTTAAAAAAAAAGATGTTTGTCGGCCAAACTCTCTCCTAGTCCTGGTCGACCTGAAGGTGTTGTTACGGAGCCTCAGGCCTTTAGGCTTGGTCGACCTATAAGTGTTATTACTTGTATCTATCTTAGGCATGGTCAACCTGTAAGTGTTGTTACTTGCCTCTGTGCTAGGCCTGGTCGACCTGAAAGTGTTGTTAAGATCGACGAATGACGTGTACAGATATAGTGACGCAAAAATGGCGTCAATATTAAAAAAAGTCCGCATTTTGCATTCTACGCGACGAATTACTGCTGTAGCGTGTGTGTTCCAGATGGGTGCCTCATCACTTGACGTGAGAACAATTGTTAGCCAGAGTTCTCGTGTGTCATGAGTGGAAACGAATAACTGCAAAGGATCCAAACTTCCAAAGGAAACATATGTCCACTATTTCGACTCCCTCACGAAGCGCGCAACGAGTATCTGGAAACACACAGGCTCGCCTCTTCCGAAAAAGTCGGCGAAACCAAATCAGCTGCGAAGGTGATGATAATTTTCTTTGATCATAAAGTTGTAGTCTACCAGCATGCCGGTTCTCCACAAATTACTATCAATGCTGAGTATTACATTTCAGTCTGGAAGCGTCTGCGACGACACGTATCGATTAAGCCACCGGAACTGGTGGGGGAATGCACTCTACACAATGACAACTCCCGCCCACATGTGGCTGCTTGTGTACAACAGTTTTTTTACGAAATGCAGCACTGAAATCTTGCCACAGCCTGCCTACAGTCCTGACCTCGCCCTGTGCGATTTCTGTTTGTTTCCAACAATGAAGGAGAAGTTCTGTGGAGCAGCATTCAACACAGATGCTAACGTTATTCAAGCTGTGCAGTTCGTGGAAGCCAAAGCAGATTCCACAAAATGCCTTCGCCACATGCTTTGAAAAGTGAACAGAACGATGGGTCCGTTGCATATCACCCGAAGGAAGAGAAAGAATAACATATATTTTGCTGTACCTACAAGTTTTCATTTTGTGTGATTTTACTCTCAGTTTTTTATGGAACGAGCGTTGTACATTTCAAAAATCCTAAAGAAAACGTTAAATGGAATAGCAAAATGATTGAAATTAGCAAATGTTTAGACAAAAAGTAAATACAGTATAACTGCCACATTGAAGGAAAACTTTCAGGAAAGCCATATTGGAAAAGCTGATTCTTAGTTATATTGGGACAACGGATTTAAATCACATCGTGCGGTAAGAAATACATTTTTGACGCTTTCGAACCGTAATTTGAAGAAGCGCATATGTTCCAGGTTTGTCCGTCTGTCTGCCCGTCAGTACGATAACTCGCGTAAAAATGGTTCGATTTGGATGAAATTTTACTATGTGGTAGGGGACCACCTGGGGATGAATCCTATTGAAAATGGCGAAATGGGGTCAAAGCTTGGGACATAGGAGCGATATTTATTCCACAGCCATTATCCTCATAACTTGAGTAATGAATTCTGGTATGTTAGAAAGCGTATCATAATCAACACATTGCATGATTTAACTAACTAGCCTTCTTTTTTTTACGCTTTCCAACCGTAGGTTGAAGAAGCGTATATGCTCCAGCTTTGTCCGTCTGTCTGTCTGCATGTCCGTCCGTTCACACGATAACTCGCGTAAAAATAGTTCAATTTCGATGAAACTTTATTATGTGGTAGGGGACTACCTAGGGACGAACCCTGTTGAAAATGGGCGAAATTGGGTCAAAGGTCAGGACATAGGAGCGTGATCCGTCCCATTGCCCTTATGAGTCATAACTTGTGAAAAAGATCTGCGATTGCGCTCAAACGTTATCATGTTGTTCCGGACGTATACTGAACCGGTTCCGTTGAATATCATCAAAATGGAGTCAAAGGTAAGCACACAGGATCAAGATTTATTCCACAGCCATTATCCTCATAACCTGAGTAATGATTTCTCGTATGTTTGAAAGCGTTTCATAATCAATGCATTGCATGACTTTACTAACTTTTTTTACGCTTTCCAATTGTAGGTTGAAGAAGCGTATATGCTCCATCTTTGTCCGTCTGCCTGTCCGCACGATACCTCGCGTAAAAATGGTTCAATTTCAATGAAATTTTAATATGTGGTAAGGGACAAACTGGTGACCAATCCTATTGAAAATGGGCGGAAGTGAGTCAAAAGTCAGGACATAAGAGCGGGATCCATTCCATAACCTTATGTGTCATAACGTACGTAAAAATGCTTCGATTGCGACAAAACGTTATCATGTTGTTTCGAAGGCATACTGAAACGGTTGCGTTGAATATAATTCATCGAAATGGAGTCAAAGATAAAGGACGCAGGAGAGAGATTTATTCCACAGTCACTATCCTCATAACTTGACTAAAAGGGCTTCTACTACGACAAAACTTTAGTATGTTATTCCGAATGTAGAGAATTAATTCTGTTTCATATCAGCTAAATGGGGTCAAAGGTCAGGGCACAGGAGCGAGATTTATTTCACAGCTATTATTCTCATAACTTGAGTAATGATTTCTGGTATGTTGGAAAACTTATCATAATCAATGCATTGCATGATTTTAGTAACTTGTTATATATTTCGTACGAAAACAATTTTCAGTATTCCAACTTTTTCTGGAAAATCGGAATTTACCCTTGAAACGCTGATGATAGTTTCATCTTATATTTTAAAGGAATATAATCTCCAGTTTTTGTTCATTTTTCATCCTCCTCCCCTTTCCATCATTCATTCAATGGCATTATGTGTTATACTTTTACATTTTCTGTGTATACCGATGATGCGACCGCTACCTCGAATTCAAAGCAACATGAATTGATGCAGCCTCTTGTTTGTTTTCTTCTTCTCCATACACTTTTTTTTTCTATTTCAGACATCAGGTCTTTGTTACTGCCGCAACCTGGGAGGACAAAGAAAACAGACGATTTCAAAGTTTCTTTAGGATGACGGAGCCAGAGAGAAAAATGAATATTCTTTATAAAGTTTGAGTGCTGCAGCTTTTTTTCGCCGTTTCAAACGGATTACCTTTGCTGAGAAAGGAAAAATTACTTCTGTTATGAGCAAAATGTTTCCTCAGGCGACATGCTCTCGCGTACCAGCTCTGCCAGAAAACTAAGAATTGCTTAAAAAAAGTGAACCGCAACAACACACACACACACACACACACACAAAGTCAAAATCGAGGCTAGAGTTGAAAGCCATCTTGGGAAGAAATCTGTTTCGTAGCATTCACCGCAGTTTCTGTTTCATCAACTTAGAAAATGAAACGTCGGGCTAGGAGAAAAGGCCGAAAGCCACAACTCTATGTAATCTTTTTCAGAAAAGAGGTTTTGAAAGTGATAAGCGAAGAGCCGTAAATGTCATTAGCTAAAAAACAACATTCTTGTATTACAGTGTGTCCTCAACACTTCATTATTACTTATTACTTTAACTTCATTATTACTTATTACTTTAAAAATACAACACTTCATTATTACTTATTACTTTAAAAATACTTTTGAGAAGGTATCTTGTAAAAGATAGTTCTAGAGCTGTTCTTAGAAAGTACGCCAAAGAAAAGTTATAAGACTCGAGCAAAAATTGTGTTATCATACATTTGTTTTGTTTCCTGACGCTACATCAGGTTTACTTTGTTATGGATGGATTCTAATACCCATTCAGATAAATTAAGGGCCATGTACCGCAAATATTTCTCCAAATATTCTTCTTAAAAATTCAATGTATTCATTCAACAGATCTCTGTACTGTACATAGTCATGTCACTTTATGTGCTGCTCTATGAATTCTGCAGAGGCATTGCCAAAACGACACTCAGTCATTGTAATCGGTGAATTGACCTTCGATAACAGAACATTCATAGCCATCCAAGGGTCATAGGTACATAAGGAACTATAAGCCACTCCTAATTCCATACTTCCCTCTTTCCTTATTATTTCGAGGCAACTGCTTTTAGCCTTGTTACTACTGTATTCGGGTCTGTTTTGACCCAAACGGGGTTGTTTTCTTTTAATCCAGCTCTAACATAGTTAGCTCAATATGCTAAATACTTCGTGACTTTGTCTATTGTAATGCTTATTTAAACATGTTAAAGTGTTATTTAAACATGATAATACTGCCATTTATTTTAACATTTTTACTGCCATTTAAGAATTATCATGTTATTTAAACATGATAATTCTTAAATGGCAGTAAAAATAGTAACATACAAGTTATTCCGGTCACGTTTGTCCTAATTGCTAATTTTGAATTATTTAATGGGACTGTCGGTTTCTTTCATAAAACATATTCAACAACACAGTTTTACAAATTTATTAGTCAAATATTTTTGTGTTATGGTATGTGTGCCAGTTACGGAATATAAATTCATCCTGTAACTGATTTCAGATGTAGCAAAAGGGGTAAGTGTACTTGAGAATAAAAAAAGGGTGAAGCCGTTTTAGTGCTACAGGAGAAATGTGTGATTTACCTTCGACGTGGTAGTAAATCAGTCATAATTGTTAGGTATATGCGATCTAAGAAAACCTGTTTGGCTTGCACCTATCAAGGAGCCAGCCAAACAGGTATATCTAATGCGCAGTGTATCTCAAGTCAGTGGCACTCTCATGCGCAGTGTTAGCTAGGAGCTAGCCAACAGTGCACTCTCCTCCTCCTTACTAGGAGCTAGTTAACGGCATAACAGGTTTTCCAAGATCAGATATAATTAACAACCCTGACCGATGAAAAAGCCAGTAGAAGATATGAGCCACGGCTGTTGGCTTGCTTCTTGATGGGAGCAAGCCAACCGGCAGGGCTCCTATCAAACAGTTTTACTCCTCTGGGTATTTCTTTTTTGTTAGTATTTATGGTGATAATGACTTCGTCGGGAAGCATTAGTAGGGAAGAATTACATGCATTCGATGAGATGAAGTAACATCTGAGTTATAAGATCAAGTTTTGGAAAGAAATATTTCCTTCGTTGTCTGATGAAGAAATTGAAACTTTTCTAGAACAGCAATCAAACATCGAATTGTTATCAAAAGAAACCCCCAATGAATGGAGACTGAAAATCAAACTGGCCCCCAAGCTTCACATTACCAATGGATGGAGACTGAACCTCAAACTGGCCCCCAAGCTTCACATTACCAATGGATGGAGACTGAACCTCAAACTGGCCCCCAAGCTTCACATTACCAATGGATGGAGGCTGAACCTCAAACTGGCCCCCAAGCTTCACATTACCAATGGATGGAGACTGAACCTCAAACTGGCCCCCAAGCTTCACATTACCAATGGATGGAGACTGAACCTCAAACTGGCCCCCAAGCTTCACATTACCAATGGATGGAGACTGAACCTCAAACTGGCCCCCAAGCTTCACATTACCAATGGATGGAGGCTGAACCTCAAACTGGCCCCCAAGCTTCACATTACCAATGGATGGAGACTGAACCTCAAACTGGCCCCCAAGCTTCACATTACCAATGGATGGAGACTGAACATCAAACTGGCCCCCAAGCTTCACATTACCAATGGATGGAGACTGAACCTCAAACTGGCCCCCAAGCTTCACATTACCAATGGATGGAGACTGAACCTCAAACTGGCCCCCAAGCTTCACATTACCAATGGATGGAGGCTGAACCTCAAACTGGCCTCCAAGCTTCACATTACCAATGGATGGAGACTGAACCTCAAACTGGCCCCCAAGCTTCACATTACCAATGGATGAAGACTGAACCTCAAACTGGCCCCCAAGCTTCACATTACCAATGGATGGAGACTCAACCTCAAACTGGCCCCCAAGCTTCACATTACCAATGGATGGAGATTGAATGTCAAACTGACCCCCAACCTTCACATGCTATTATATATCTTACACTATCTCCAACCCGATATGCAAAATCACGCATTTGACATGAGTATTCTACTTTCCCATTATGTTTTCAGTCTCATTTGAAAATATGGCTTGAAACCACTATAAGAAAATATACACATGTCAAATAATGGACTAAGATATTATTGATTTCAAATTGGAAGCCTATACAGTATTTTCGTTACTGGCTGCAGTTCATAAAGTCCCACATGAAACTAGTTAAGTTTTTCACATTGGGGAATACCGCGTTGAATGGCTTCCAAAAATATATACTTGCACCGAACACTCCAATTCGCCCACCTTATCTTCATCTTAAGTGTCTACAAAAACATGTCAGATGGTTCCCTATCAAAGAAGTTTTGCGGAATGATTGAGATATGCTCACTTGCCCGTAAAAAAAAGTATGAAGCCGTTAGTGAAGTGTGATCAGCTGCCCAAAATTAAAGATAGGCTCTTATGTGAATTATTGCAGCTGACAGAAGTAAGATGACTGGT
The DNA here is from genome assembly GCA_039090855.1 of Macrothele yani. NCBI lineage: Eukaryota > Metazoa > Arthropoda > Arachnida > Araneae > Macrothelidae > Macrothele > Macrothele yani. The sequence goes on along the minus strand of CM077010.1, from coordinate 69,546,016 downwards.
GTGTGTGTGTGTGTGTGTGTGTGTGTGTGTACGCGTGTGTGTGTGTGTGTGTACGCGTGTGTGTCGGGTTAAATATCGAAGCTTTCTATACGGAAAGGTAGAGAATAATCAAACTGCTCATATGGTTCCCATTCCGATTTGAATAAATTATTACAGTGTAACTGCTGCATCTTACATTTCCCCATAGATATCATACACTCTCAAAGAATCATATTTCCTGTCTCACTAAAACTACTAGTTATCCAACGATTTCGGTAATCACAGTTTTTCAGCTGGGACGGCTCGTTGTAGGCTTTTTCATTCATGAGTTTCTTGTCCTTTTTGAAAAAATCCCTGAAATGGATAAACCATTTTTGGACGTTCATTATAAAATTTTGCTATGCAAATTGAAAGATACTAATCCTTGATCTAGCCATCGGGCATTAACAAATCACTTTTCTAATCTTTCTGATATTTCAGTTACCAAAGAAATAGCACACGGTCGAGTCGCATTATTCTGACCACCAGCTAATATCCAGAGTAACCACCGTGTGCACAGAGGACAGCAGCTAGACGGGCTGGGAGTGATTCAATAAGGTGATGGAAGGTTTTCACAGGTATGTGGAGCCATGCTGACTGCAGTACATATGACAGCTGCTGAAGGGTGCGTGGTGGAGGATCCGTAGAGCGAACAACACGATCGAGGTGGTCCCACAGATGATCACTTGAGTTTAAGTCTGAAGACTTATGAAGCCAGGAAAGTACTTTGAAGTCTTCATCGTGCTCTTCCTACCACTCTCGGACATTTCTATCTGTGTGACATGTCGCATTGTCGTGCTGGAAGATCCCATCCGCCCGAGGGAAGACATTCAGCATGTATGAGCGTACTTGGTCTGCAATGATGGATTCATAATAAATTCAATCCACAAGAATGAGGGGACCCAAAGAATACCACAAGAAACATTCCGCAAACCATAATGCTGCCCCTACCAGCTTGTGTTCTTCCAGCAATGGTTGAAGAATGTTTGTCCTCCGGTGTTTCTCGGCGTATACGCCAACGTCCATCCTTTCGATGAAGCAGAAAACGTGACTTATCGGAGAAGGCAATCCTTTACCAATCAGTGGATGTCCAATTCCCATACTGCTGTGCAAATGTAAGCCTTTTCTGCCGACGCACCTTCGTTAGCATAGGTGCAGTTACCAGTCATCTGCATGGGAGCCCCATACGCAGGTGGGTTTTCTGAAGTGTCGTTTTAGACACCATTCCGGTAGCACCCTTGGTTCATTCAAGCATTGCGTTGCTCCACTTCAGCGTGTCAATCAGCCCTCAAGCATTTTCGGATCCGAAGTTCACCTCCAACACCAATGGCATGTGGTGCTCCGCAGTTTCCACGTCGCTCACTCGCAGTGGTGTTATATCTCCAATCACGATATATTTTAACCAGAGCAGCACGCGAACAGTTCAGAAACTGCGCTGCTTCACAAATGCTGCCACCCTTTGCCCGAAAGCCGATAATCATCCCTTTTTGCAAATTTGATAAATAGCTCCTTTTATCCGTGATAGCAATGAGTAATATGCTTTCGAAAAGCCTATGGCACACCTTATATACCCTTCAAGCTAGCTCACGTTACGTGCCTTCATTCATGGCTACGGGCAGTTGACATCAAAAGTAGGAGATGGTGACAATAATGTAACTCGACTTTGTAGAAAGACATATTAAACGATAAACACAAACGTATTGGATTTGAAAAACAACTGCACTCATGAAATTTAGAAGTGGGAAGTACGATATATTTAGAGAAAGCTCTTGTTCTATGGATTGTCCAAGTAAATGTCAAGCATGAAATTATTACCGCTGAAGTTATTCTTGAAAACGCGGGGTGGTTTGGGAAAGAATGCCTGATTCGTGAATTCAGCTACATTAATGTTTAGCTTCAAAATATCAAAAATCGGCAAGCAATGAGAATACGGCAAGGTGAGACAGCTGAAACCTCTGAACGTTCAGGATGAGGGAAGAAGAAAAAGTTAAAATCATATTTGGCTATGAATTAAAATATGTGTATAATATGGATAAAGCTGGTTTGATGAAGCAAGTTTTATAGGATGATATCCGAAAAATTGATTGCAAACAAAATATTAGATGGGTTGCAAAAAAATGAAAAATAGAACAAGAACAATTCGCTGTGTAAATGTCAATAGCCAGGGACGGTTTTTCCTAATAGTTCATGCATCACGTGCTAAGAGCCCATCGCTGATGTGTACACTGATTGCTAGAAATTGTTCTTTTGTAGGTATTAGGTGTGCAACTTAATTCTCGGACACAGGCACGACACGTTGACAGCAAATTATAGCAAATCGAATACGTACCTAGTCAGGGAAATAATCTCTGTCGTGTTGGATACATTTGAGCCATCGGTCAGGAAGCTCCCGAATGCCACTGCGGAATAAAGAGGGCTGTTTCTAGTTGATAAAGTCATCAATACTTGTGTGGACCTCCTCGACAGAAGTGAAGTGCGTATCACTCAGGTGATGTTGCAGGGAGCGAAAGAGCTGATAATCGGACGGGACGAAGTCTAGAGAATACGCCGAGTGGGACAAAATCTCCCATCTCAGGTCGGTGATTGAGTTTAAAGTTGTTTTCGCGGTGTGAGGACACGCGTTATTCTGAAGCAACAGGACCGGCCGGTGTATGGCCTTTTCGCCTCCATTGCGTTACTCACACGAATGAGTTGCTGACAATAACGCTCAGCATTGGCCGTTTCACCAGATTTGAGCAACTCACAGTGTACGACACCGGGTTGATCCCACGATATGCACACCAACAACTTCCTGGCATGGATATTCGATTTGGCGGTAGGCTGACCTGGATAAACCCACGATTTGCGCCGCTTAGGATTATCGTAGAAGACCCACTTCTCATCACAGGTCAAAATATTGTGGAGGAAATCCTTCTTCTTGAATCTGGAGAGCAAGGAAACACCATTATTGTAGTTATTTTTCTAATAATGTGCAGAATTACCTCTCGAAAACATAAGAATATATCCTAACTTTCTCAATATCTCGCTCCTAAGAATCCGATTTGAAAAATTATTTTTGCGTTGGAGTACGTGTTCATACGGCGAAGTGCACTCTACGTATCATTCCTAAATTTTTCTAACGTATAATTTTCCTACCAGGGGTGTAAACCTATTTTTCGTTTTTGCAACATGTTTGCAGACGTGCTTCTAAAAACTCAACTAAAAAACGTTCTTTTGGTCTATACCGCTCACGTCGGAAAATACTTTGGCGTTATTGCCTCTTCACAGAAGAAGTTATCTATTGTATTTCCTTCCCATTTCTCCGGTTCTAAATGCCTGGTTTAAAAAACTTATTTTTGCGACGAACAGCGTTTATTGTGAACAATGTTTCTTATATATTCCCGAATTTTTACTTTAGCGGTCGTAAGAGCATCTTTCTGGTTGGTACGTATTTGCAGTGTAAAAGTGCGACCAACAGTGGGGTATTTGACCCAAACATGTGGTGAAAATTATTTTATTACGTGTTTGGCTTTAAAATACTTATATGAATCTCGTTTAGGTTTTTTCAACTACAACAATCAAGAAACTCATATGTAAATAACAAACAAAACAATTGTAAGCAAATGTATGAATCAGTACAAATACGACAGTCGAGTAAATATTACGAACTGTCCTTTGAATCTTTCTCGGATTGTAGTTCGTTTTCTGAACCACATTCTTCATCATCGTCATCCCCCCCCCTTTGTCGCTGTTTGATCTGGTCGAAGCATATCTATTGTCTCCTTTGAAAACGTTTTCGACTTCTTTTTATTCAGTGGTCTTGAAGAAGACATAAGGGGGTCGGAAGTTAGCAATTATCGATTAAGTATGTCCATATTGTAATGTTCTCTTGAAAATTTCCGGGGTATTTCGTTCGGTACAGGCGAAAATGTTTATTTCTGGCTTCTGCTTCTTCTTCTGACAATTGTCCGATAGGCAAAAGTGCTTTGGAAATCACAGTCCCCCCATGAACCAATATTTCGTGTATGATTGGCGTCATCGGATGGCAGGAATACAGCCTCAAATATAATTGTGCAGTCTTGACGCAATAGTTGTTGAATTTCACCACGTCTATCTCATGTCCATTTGAGAGGGTTTCCAAAAATAATTTTAAATCTATGTATTAATCCTTCGTCAATGCCTGTGATGCTGGACGCTACTGATGGATCCTGGAAAAACCTGGAAAAGCAGCCATATTTCAAAAAAATCACAAAAAAATTAGTCTGGAGGATTCCACTGCTGAAACTGGTTGATATGTGTTCTTCAGGACACATTCAATGATTTGGTGTAACAAAAATAACTTGGAAAGGCTTGGAAGCATAACTAAACCCTTAGCTTTTCGACAAATAATGTCAAGGTTTTAATCATTTCGATACTACTTTTACAGCAGTCATATTAACTTAATATTGCAAAGAGTTGAATGAAATACGTAATGTTCGATCGTACATATCTTCGGTATCAGATCCATGATGACAAACTTATATGTAATTCCGTTTGCTCACTACAATCAACACTTAAATAAGATTGCCCAACAAGCGCCGCGAAGAGTGGCGTGCACAAGTGATAACGGCCAACTTCCGACTGCCGCGTTGAGCGCTGTGGTGTGCGCCCACTCGCCAAACCGGTCAGAGGGTGACGTCATATCTTTTCAACTGCCATAGGTTGTAGTTGTTATCCGCTTAAACTCTATTTCGGAAATATGAATTTTGGCATTTTGCGTTTTTTGTATTAACTACCATCTGTGCGACGGTGAAAATTTTAGTCAGGTACCGATAACTATAAAAATTATTAAAATTTTAGTCAGGTACCGATAACTATATCGAGGGTAATTTTTTTTTTTTTTTTTTGAAAATAATGAACTCATATGAAACAACAAATGTAATCATTATTTGATTGACAAATTCATTCAACCACTTCAGTAAAGACAATTATCCTGGTTCGTGATTTTTTTTGTAACTGAAGATTTAACGACCACCGTGAGGAACTCAATGGGCTATAAGCAGTCGCTCATCCCTAATTTAGGGTCACGGCTTCCAGGGAAGGGAGAGAGACAGTGGCGTAAGATAAACATAACATCCATGCCTCACGGGAATTCGAACCCGGACCCTTCACGAACGAATGATCATAAGCCAACGCTTGAGCTATAAGTGGTGGCCCGTCCCTAATTTAAGGTCACTGGTTTTACGGAAGGGTGAGAGCCAGTGCCGTAAGGCTAACACAACATCCATGCCTCACCGGGATTCGAACCCGGTAGACGAAACCCGTTGGAATCGACGAATAGTTTTGCTTGGGCTATAAGCAGTCGCCCGTCCCTAATTTAGGGTCACTGGTTTCAGGAAAGGGAGAGAAAGGCAAGCACAACATCCATGCCTCACCGGGATTCGAACCCGGTAGACAAAACCTGTCGGTATCGACGGTTAGTTTTTTTTTTTTTTTTTTTTTTCTTGAAAAACGAATAAACTCATATGAAACGTTTATTTAGATCTTTACATACTGGTAAACGTCTTACCTACGTGAATAAAGTGGATCGAATGAGTGCTAAATTGTATATATACATCACCCAGTCCAATGGCACAACGCAATCGGGTCTTCGAGTGTTCGCTGTTCCGATAAGAACTTAAAAAAAAATTCCTGTGTTTTGCACAACGGTTCGCTGGGAAGAGAGACTTCGGACTTTGGACTAACTGAGTCACTCCATTCGTCCGCCTTCAACAGCGCGTGAGTCAACCGCAGGTGATCAGTTGTAAACCGCACGCTTCTCCCATTGATTTTACATTGGAACTTTGCCGCCCCACAACGCCCGAACTGTTGCCGCAATCTCATTTTACCCTTCTACTGGCACATTTACAAGGTAAGACCTTTATTTTAATACCTCAACCACATGTTTAGGTTCAACCGTTCTCTCACAACTGGATTTACAGTAAAAAACCTTACAGAATTGATATATAGATTTTCCCACTAGGGCAAGTACACCTACATTCCATTCTTACGATATCTCCCTGCCTCTGAAAGTTCAATTCGAAAACTTTCATTTTGCGTTAGGTGACATTAAATGTACAAAAAATTGCATTAGATGACATTCAATACAATAAGTGCGAAAATGATATTCAACGCAGAAAAATCTCGTTAGATAACATTCAATGCAAAAAAAAAAAAAAAAAAAAACACACATTTGTGTTAGATCACATTCTAACAGAAAATTTATTTTTGTGCTTATGTGAGTTCCTAATCAGACGAACGACCAATTTTCATCTTTATTCGTCTGAATAAAAATTAAAAAGTTTCGTATTTCTGTGGATATACATACTAATTGCCCAACACTGTGAGTGAGGAGATTCCTAAAACGAGTTTACAATAAATTTATTACATAACACAACAAACAGTCGTGATTTTATTGAATCCAAGGTACTCCATACATCGTGATTTTAACTCATTAGCCTTTTTAACCGTAAATGTGGAACAGTTCAATTGCACTGGTGACAATTTCAAAAATATATTTTCATTAAGTAAATAACCACAAAAAGTAATAATTATATTTCTATTGTTTAAATCGAAAAGAAGCAGCTGCTTTTGGCCAGAGATGCATTAAGTCGCAGTTCTGTGTACGTGAGTTTTGAATCAAATGAACAACCATAAAGTCGCGATGTTTTCGTGTTAAGTAAGTGAAGTCACAGAACCAGCCTTCTGATGAACGATGTTTCAGATAAAACCACTCTTTAATATTTTAAAAATGATGTTAAAACACATTAAAAACATTAAAAAGGGACGAGATCTTTCGGTGACCGCGTTGGTCTCTTCATCAGGTCATACACACTGAGCAATAGAAATGAAAAGTTGGGTGATTTAAATACAGAATGAAGATGTCATAATACTAACAGTACTCCACATGTCAAAGAATCAGATTTACATAAAGTGGACACACCAATTTAAGTTATGAACAACTTGAAATTATGGTTCCGGATTTAAAAGAAATTTCCAAGGGAGAGGAGAGGTATCCAAACAGGTGTGTGGTCATTGCAACATTTCGGTCCATACTTGTAAATCCATAAGTTTCAGAGAATAGAGTAGCAAAGCGTATTGTTGGAGCCGAAAGAATAGTAATAAGCTTTCAGAGAATAGAGTAGCAAAGCGTATTGTTGGAGCCAAAAAGATAGTAATAAGCTTTCAGAGAATAGAGTAGCAAAGCATATTGTTGGAGCCGAAAGGATAGTAATAAGCTTTCAGAGAATAGAGTAGCAAAGCGTATTGTTGGAGCCGAAAGGATAGTAATAAGCTTTCAGAGAATACAGTAGCAAAGCGTATTGTTGGAGCCGAAAGGATAGTAATAAGCTTTCAGAGAATAGAGTAGTAAAGCGTATTGTTGGAGCCGAAAGGATAGTAATAAGCTTTCAGAGAATAGAGTAGCAAAGCATATTGTTGGAGCCGAAAGGATAGTAATAAGCTTTCAGAGAACAGAGTAGCAAAGCGTATTGTTGGAGCCGAAAGGATAGTATTAAGGTTCCATAGTGGCTCGTGATTACCTTCGGAGCATAATCTGGATAATGCCGTAGCAGAGGAATTTGTCTTTAAATTGCATTTGTGTTCATATATTTGCCATTTTAAATTACGAAATGTAGAACCTATATATATACAGAGTCTCTTTCATTGGAGTCTATGGTCCATAATGAAATGGCGCAAACTCCATGACGATAGTCCAAATTCATTATGTCTCTGTCATGCCTTATTTGCGATATTAAATTACAAGGTTTTACTCCAAAACTCATATCATATCTCTTACAAATATTCTTAAGAACATTGCAAACAACCGGAACATATTGTATTGACCCTTAACTGGGGTTCTGTCACGGGTATGAATTGAGGCAGGCAATTCAGTTAAACGGCGAATTGACTTGTTAATGATATGGTTAGGGTAACCATAAGTCCTGGCGAGGTCTTTTATTTTTGAAATTTCCAGATCTCGAAGACGATTATTGGACAAATAAGTCACACCCCGGTGTTAGAAAATATTGAGAGCAGAAATTTTATATTTAATTGGATGTGCTGAATCAAAAGAAATTGAGCAAGTGGTGGAAGTAGGTTTTGAATAAACAGAGTGAATAATGGTGTTATCTCCTGTGCTCCGTTGTAAGAAAACATCCAGAGTTAATAATGGTGTTAACATCCAGAAAAGGTATGGAACAGTTTTGTCAAAATTTGATAGAATGTTTAATAGAAGGGGAGGGCTGAATAACATTTTCTTCTGAATCCTGCATAATTTCTGCCAAAGTGGCTAAGAGTGGGGAACCCATGGGGCATCCCTCAAGTTGGCGGTAGATGATATTGTTAAAACGGAAGTAAGGCCTATTATGAACAAATCGCAAAGCACTAAGGATAGAAGAAATGTCATGAGGGGATAAATATCCCAAGGCACGGAGTTTAGAATCAATAAGATTATGTACAACGGGAACGGGTACGTTAGGGTACAAGGAGATCACATCGAGCGAAGCCATAATAAATGAGGTAGTGTTGCAAGTGAAAGACTGAATTCTAGATAGAGCCTGTAAGGACCTATTGACGGAATAAGATGAATTAACGATTAAAGGGAACAGAAATTTAGCCAAGGCCTTTTCAACTGGACGAGTTGGGCTAGCGTAAGAAGAAACTAGTGGCCGTACTGGATAACCTTCGTTATGCAATTATAATTTACGGAAGAGTTCCGGTACTCTAGAACCGGGGGTGGACGTAAATTATTAACAAAACCAGATTGAAAAAAATAGTCAGATTTTAATTTTGATAAGGCTGTAATAGTTGCTTGTGTTGGGCCTTTGGTGATAATGGTGTGTGGAATTTTACTAATGGCCTGGTGCATCTTACACAGATGATCAGTCAAGTTTAAAATAATAAGTAGTGAAGATTTGTCAGCTCCAACTATGGAAATGTCGGGGTTTTCTTGAAGCGCACCAAGCTGCATTCGTTCCTCCTTCAACTGCTCAGAGCCACTTGACCTACCAAGTAGTGATTTAGAGGTAGTCAAAACTTTTGCGATTTTATACCTTACTGGCTCTTGAACAGGTGGAGGAAGTTCTTTAATGATGCCTTCAATTTGAGGTAGAAGGTGGAAGTTCTTAGGTCTGATGATGGCAAAAGCATGTTTTACACCCCTGTTAAGAGCTTTATGCTCTATTGAATTTAGCGAAATGTCACTAAGGTTGATATGAGCAGGACGTGAATATGTCGGTCTGGGGTGAAAATGAGTTCTTCGTTGTATAGTTCTTGAAGAAACTTCATCAGACACAAGATGCCTTAACTTCTTTATGTGAGTTTCTTGCAGGGTTAAAGTTTTGCAAGGGTAGTGGCAGTAGTTACAATCAAGTATCTGTCCAAAAGTATTGAATGACTAGACTTAACTAAATTAGAATATAATTCATATGACTTACGTTGCAGGAAATCGATTTATCCAGGCTTTTGGCGATTGGTGCTGAGCAGTCTTTTCCGTTCTGCAGGACAAAGAATGCTAGAATCACGCCAGGAAAATGAGCGCTGACGTATCATTAAGAATTTAGGACTGACACACAAGTCCCTAAGTTCAATAGGAAGGAGAGGTGTGTTTTTTCTGTAGATAGTTTGCACCTCAACTTTCAAAATATCAAACAGAAGTCATCGCTATTTCCACGTTTTATAAGTGAGTTACGGCAACATTTTCAATGGCCGCCACCGGAAATCGAACCCAGGTCTTCCAGTTACGCGCCGGACATGCTACCACTGCACCACAGCTGCCTCGAATTCTCCAGACTCACATACGACTAACTGCCAAGCCACTTGGCAGGTTGCTTCTTGGAGCCCTGCACAATTATCGGGATTCACCAAAGATGGTAAGCAGCAACTAAGCAAATAACTAGAAGGCGAATGACTAATAATTAATACAGACATTTGACGTGGACTAAGAACATCAAACAGAAGTCATCGCTCTTTCCAATTTTATAAGTGAGTCACGGAAAAATTTGTGCAGGGGGGCTGCAAGAAGCTACCTGCCAAGTGGCTTGGCAGTTAGTCGTATGTGAGTCTGGAGGAATTCGAGGCCGCTGTAGGGCAGTGGAAGCATGTCCGGCACGTAACTGGAAGACCCTGGGTTTGATTCCCGGTGGCGCTCAATGAGAATTTTGCCGTGACTCACTTATAAACGTGGAAAGAACGATGTCTTGTGTTTGATGTTTCTACTCCACGTCAAATATCTGTATTACTTTCTGAATGTTGTAGCAAGACGATCCATGGCACAGTGTAGAATAAAAATGAAGATGAATAACACATAAGATAGCGGCAGTAGTCATAAAGTCGAGAAGTTTTCGTGCTAAGTAAGTGAAGTCGTCCCAGAATAAGCCCTCTAATGTACGATTTTTCAGATAAAACCACTTTTTAATATTTTAAAAGTGATGTTAAAAACACATTATGAAGGTACCGACGCGGTCACCGAATAATCTCATCCCTTTTTAATGTTTTTAATGTGTTTATAACATCATGTTTAAAATATTAAAGAGTGTTTTATCTGAAAAATCGTGCGTCAGACGGCTTATCCTGCGATGAACAACCAATATCGAATTTTCTTTTTGGCAAGAGGGCAATTCTGCATATGTGAGTTTCTAAGCAATTCAACAACTCGTATCAAATTTGAATACTTTCTCCACGTTTGGTTGAGTTCAACATTTTCTGTTGTGCGGTTGGACAAATAACCACGAAACATATTATATAAGGCTGTGAGAATCAAAGGAAAATAATGACTAAAATTTAGAAAAATAATTTTGAACAGAAAGCTAGCTTTCCGTACAGAGTATTCGTTTAATCAAAGACTGATATCAATTTCAGTTATTAAAATTTCATTACAAAAAGTGTTATTAAAACTTCCAAAAATTGTTATTATGAAAAGTTTGTATCATAAACCAGGCACTATATTAAGCAACGCAGTATAGATATTCAGTATATAAAAAAATTACCTATAAGTATCATAGTGTATTTAAAATCTGAAGCTTTCCCTGCATTAGATTCAATAAGAACAATTTTATTTTGTTTCGAAAGGGGATTTCACGGACGTATCGCGCATATTGTTGACAACTCAAGAATGCTTCACCAAAACTAGGAAGAAAAAGGCACAGACGAAGCATGACGGCACTTTTTCAACGCATCGTTTTTAATCTTTTTTTTTTCACTGAAAGACATTCCATCGACTGGAATCCTAAAGGATCCACTTCCTTTCTTCTAAAAGAAAAGGTAAAACCTTTGGAAATCGTGCGGCAATCCTTTTCCTATCCGTCAGCTGAAAGGAACATTTCGAAACACAGAGTTTAAAAAGTGTCGGCATTTCCTTTCACGCCACCTCTGATGAAAAAGGTACTTCTTTTCTTCGTCTCTCTTCACCGGCAACCTTTTGAATTTGCATCTAATCTGATCGGAAAGAGAGACGAAGAAGAAAATAAGAAGAGAAACTTCCTGTCAGACAAAAGCAGGGGCTTTGAAACACCTCAAATGGCTTTAAACTTTTACCAGTTCGTGTCTGTAAGACGATAGCAGAGAACATTTAGGGATTTGAGTAGGCTAAAGACGTAGGAAGAGTGAATGGGCGGGTGGGACTCAGAGAAAAGGTTTGTCTTCAGCGAAGAGGTGAAGGTATGCCTGAGACGAAGAGAATCAGCGAAGAATGAATGAAATGCATCGGCCTTTTCCTAGGGAAACTCCTAGGTACTGTTAAGCTTCTTAAAATGACACCAGAGGACCAGGATGATCGGTTGTGAGCGCTATCTTGTGATGATTAAAGATGATGAATGATGAGAGGAGAGGGGGGATATGGAGTCATTTTCACGATCGCATGACGTAATCATGCCGATAAGCAACGCCGAAACTTTCCCGAGAAATCTTAAGATCAGGTGACGAATTCCTAAAATTTCAGTACCTCACATTAAGCATCCTTTACTTCTCATTTACGAAACGTTTCAGGAATTATCTTAGCTTCTAGAGTAATTTAAATGCAAAATCTCCAATTTCATGAGTGTTACTTTCCTATGGGTGTCAATGACATAGTCATTTAGTGCTTCACATCGTTTTTGGCGAAATATCACTTACTTCAGATAAGCTTCTACTTATTCCTTAATTAGAAACATTAGCTTTAATATGCAAAACCAGACCCTATTCTAACATTTATTTGCCAAAACTAAATGAAGTGGTGACATTCTCAACTCGTGAATATAAGGAAAAAATAAGCTGTACATATTAATACAACGATCTTAGCTAACTTGAGTAAAATTCTGATAAAACTGAGAAAAATTCAATCGAATTATAGATAAATTTATGCGTTCGGTACCATTGTTTGAAGGAATTCTGACACTTTCTAAAGACCACTTGTAAAACTATAACAAAAATTATTATACCAGCAATCAAACAAGAGCTCATATTTGTTAAATAGAATTAGCAATTTCAGAAAATATCCATGAATCACTTAGTGCATAAGTTTTTTAGACCCAACTTCGTACTAATTTTAACCAGCGTTTAACAATAAAATGTGCATCTTCAGCAATACTTTCAGTTATTCACTTCACCGAGTAACAGACCTTCAACATCATTACATCGTTCAGTTCACTTCACCGAGTAACAGACCTTCAACATCATTACACTAGGTAATATAATACGGACGTATGTGTTATGATTGCATGGTTTGCCGTTTTTTCGAGTTGATTGGTTGGCTTTTCATTATTTCAGTTAGCAAGACGCATAGTTCAGAAAAACTATTTTATAGAACTTCAGTTTGACAGCCATTTTGTTTTAAGGTTTAACGACCACCGTGAGCAACTCATTGAGCAATAAGCAGTCGCCCGTTCCTAATTTAGGGCCACTGGTTCCAGTGAAGAGAGAGAGAGCCAGAGCCGTAAGACAAACCCAACATCCATGCCTCACCGGGATTCGAACCCCGACCTTTCTCGTACGAATGTTCATAAAACAGCGCTTAGACCACTACGCCACCGGTGTGGCGAAAGCCACTTATGGGAAGCTTTAATGGGGACCAGTAATTCCAACTCTGCATTTATCTTTTCCAGCTTTCTTCTTCGTGACATAGAGTTATGTTTTGTTTTTTTACTTGCTGTTTGAGCAAAATGTTTCTGGAAGGCGAAAGAAGTTTCTTCAATTTTTTTATTGGGCGTTTAACGCTCACCGTGAGCAACTCAATGGGTTATAAGCAGCCTCCAGTCCCTAATTGAGAGCCACTGGTTCCAGGGAAGGGAGAGAGCTTGTGCCTTAAAACAAACCCAACATTCATACCCCACCGATATTTGAAGCCGGACCCATCTCGGTCGAATGGTATAAGTCAGCGCTTAGACCACTGAGCCACCGGGAGCGGCTTTCAATTTTCCAAATCAGTTATGTTCCCAACGAGGTCAATATGAATAAACACCTGTAGATATAGACCTAAGAAGCAGAAAGTTCTCGATGCGTTGCATCCCATCACCTGGACATAAAATGTGCATGTAGTGATCAAATGATCCAAGAGAAACAACAGTGGTCGAAATATATTTTTACCCGGGAATATTTTGTGAATTTCGTTCATTTTTCTTTCTCTTACTATACTGCGCAAATTAATTTGGACAAAGTAAAAAATCACTCTTTTTTTCCAAAACTATGCCTTTATATCATTCTATGCCTTGATATACACTGATAAATACCTGCATTAGTATGAAGCATGTCCTTCTTTAGCAGAAATGACCTCTTGAATTACTTTTGGCATTGACTCCACTAATTGAGTGCACATATTTTTGACTTCATAATCGTGGAACCACACTTTTATAGCATTCGTTATCATGCTTTCTTTGGTCCATTTTACCTAAACGTCTCTTCAAAATATTCCAGAAGTTTTCTATGGGATTTAAGTTTGGTGAATTTCTAGGCCAATCAAGCAAATGAATTTGATTTTCCAGCATGAAATTCTTGACCAATTGCGAATTGTGACAGGGGGCCAAGTCATGATGAAATGTCCCGTCAAAAGTGTGCAAGAATGGAACAATCCTAAGTTGTAATATTTCTACGCACTTGGCTGAACTCATCATACCTTGAACAGGAACTCAGCTTCCAGTAACATTTGATGTGAAAAAACTCCAAAACATCTGTTTCAGAGGATGTTTTACAGTTTGTTTGACATGTTCAGGTCTTAAGGGTTCACAGTTGCTTCGACTAACGACATTTGCTTGGTAACCCTGCACAAATAAATGAGTTTCATCACTGAAAATTACCTTTTTCCAGTCATCAGCAGTCCATGATTTATATTTTTCACCCATGCTAAACGTTTTATCTTCATTTTTGCATTCAAATATTATTTTTTAGTTGGTCTTCTTGCTTTCCGGCCATCTTCCAGAAGCTTACGGCGTACAGTTGAATCACTAACATCACAACCACTAGCCAACAAATCTCCTTGAAGGTCGGTGCTTGTTTTGTTTTGGATTAATTTTACTATTTCTGATTAGATATTTATCGGTTCGCGGAGTTGGTTTTTCGTTTTCTTCCACATTTTCCTCTCCTTTTTGGAGACGATGATCCAGATGCATTGTATTGCGTAAGCAGTCTTGATACACTTGATTTGCTTACACCAACTGCAAAAGCGATATCTCTCACTATCATAGAAGTGTGATCCTTCAAAGCAATTATTTTTGCACCATTCCTTGGGGAAATATCCATTTTTCAATACACGAAAGCAACACGCACTCACAGAGTGCAACAACTAACATCCATCTGTCACACACGGAAGCTCACAACTGAAGCTGAAGTGCCTATTTCCTGTTTAAAACCGGTCAAACAACATTCTTACTATTTAAGTTCTAACAGTCACACCACCTCACAGCTGATAAAGCCGGTTTACGTGGGTTTCCGACATCAACTGGCGATCACATTACAATTCTGAGAATAAAATAGCTTGCCGCAATTAGTTTGCACGGTATAGTATGTCGTACGAGTGTAATTCCTGGGTAGACGTTCTATAGTCTGTAAGAAATAAATTTTCCTTCCTTCGTGAATCGTTGAAAACTAAAGTTTTCTACTTTTAAAACCCACAGATTACAAATTTTAGAATTCAACCTATTAATGGGCATAAAAGTGAATCCGTTTGCGCATCACCGACACTAGTTTGTGCATGTTTGCTCAATTTAATGCTTTGTCTGTCCAGGAAATGAAAAAATGAACAGTGCAGCTCTGTAAACCATAAAAAAATATTGATATATTTTTATAAGTGCACATATAGGTGTTTTCCTTATCATGTTTTGTTTATTTACGCTTTCCAACCGTAGGTTGCCTCCTGAACCCAACCTTGTTAATAAAATTGTGTTGAACTGAAGAAGCGTATATGCTCCAGCTTTGTCCGTCCGTCCGTAATCACGATAACTGGCGTAAAAATGGTTCGATTTCAATGAAATTTTAGTATGTGGTAGGGAACCACCATGGGACGAACCCTATTGATAATGGGACAAATGGGGTCAAAGGTCACGACGTAAGAGCGGGATCCTTCCATTGCCCTTATGCGCCATAACTTGCGTAAATATGTTTCGATTTCAATGAAAGTGTACTATGTGGTAGGGGACCACCTGGGGATGAACCATGTTGAAAATGGGACAGATGAGGTTAAAGGTCACGACGTAGAAGCTGGATCATTCCTTTGCCCTTATGCGTTATAACTTGCGTAAATATGGTTCGATTTTTAATGAAATTTTAGTATGTGGTAGGGGACCGCCTGGGAACGAATCTTATTCAAAATCGGTGAAGTGGCGTCAAAGGTTAGGACATAAGAGCGGGATGCATTCCATTGCCCTTATACGTCATAACGTGCGTAAAAATGGTTCGATTTCGATGAAATTTCAGTATGTGGTAGGGGACCAACTGGGAACGAACCCTATTGAATGTGGACGAAATGGGGTCAAAGGTCAGGACATAGGAATGCGATCCATTCCATCGCTCTTATCCCATATTATTAAGGTGGACGTCAAGTAATTTAGCTTACTATACTTCCAATGGAAAAACTTTTGTATATATTTCCTTCACAATTAATGTTTTCCCAAGGATGAAAATTTGAACATCGATTAAAATAACTTTATTGCAACTTGGAATACTTAATATTTTCTAAAAAATAACCAAAATTACATTAAAAACCAATAACTTTTCCTTTGGGGGTGTTGAAACCAGAAAAAGTATGGCGCGACCTGTACTTTGATGACGTCGGTAGACAAACAAATGTTGGATTGCATAATTATGGTTATGTTTTAGAAAATATTAAGTATTGCGAGTTATAAAATGAAGCTATTTTATTCGATGTTCAAATTTTCATCCTTGTGAACGCATTAATTGTCCAGAAAAAAGATGGCGCAACCTGTATTTTCATGACGTCAGCAGTCAAACAAATGTGCGGATCCTATTAAAGTTTTATGACGTCACCCATCTGCCTCATTACGTCACGCGTTGTGTGCGTATGTTCGTCCGCACGATAACTTGCGTAAAAATCGTTCGATTTCGATGAACTTTTAGTATGTGGTAGGGAAAAACCTGGGAAGGAACCCTATTGAAAGTGAACGAAATGGGGTCAAAGGTCAGGACATAAGAATGGGATCCATTCCACTGCTCTTATGCGTCATATTTAACGTAACAAAAGTTCGATTTCGATTAAATTTTAGTATGTGGTAGGAGACCACCTGGGGACAAACCCTGTTGAAAGTTGGCGAAATGGGGGTCAATGGTCAGGACATAGGAGCGGAATCACTTCCATCGCCATTATGAGTCATAACTTATGTAAAAATGTTTCGATTTGGATGAAATGTTAGTATTATGTTGGGACCTTCTTGCGGACGAATCCTATTGAAAATGGGCGAAATGGGGTGAAAGGTTAGGACACAGGAGCGGGATCTATTCCATAGCGCTTATGCATCATAACTTACGTAAAATTGCTTCGATTGGGACAAAACTTTATCATGTTATTTCGGAGATGTACTGAACCAGTTCTGTTGAATATCATCCAAATGGATCAAAGGTCAGGGCACAGGGGTGAGATTTATTACACAGCCGTTTTCCTCATAACTTGAGTAATAGCTTGAGTAATGATTTCTAGTATATTGGAAAGCGTATCATAATCAATGCATTGCATGATTTTACTAACTTGTTTACCTTGAATAAATTTAAAATAGTAATGAGTGGTTGACAATTTTATAATTCGAATTTTACAAGTAATTTTGTTTTTCCTCTTTAACGTTGGTGATTAATATCATCTGCAATATCTATAAACCATTTTACCTCAATCATATCTTTTGCTAAAATGGGAGGACTACAGTAATTTGAAACAACTTAGTAAAATCATGCAGTGCATTGATTACGCTTTCCAACATGCCAGAAATCATTACTCAAGCTATGAGGATAATGGCTGTGGAATAAATCTCGCTCCTCTGCTATGACCTTTGGCCCCCATTTCGATGATATTAAACAGAATTAGTTCAGTATACTTCCGGAAAAACGTACCAAAGTTTTGTCGCAATCGAAGCATTTTTTCATAAGTTATGGCGCATAAGGGCGATGGAATGGAATCCGCTCCTATGACCTGACATTTGACTCCTTTTCCCCCATTTTCAACAGGGTTTGTCCCCAGGTTGTCCCCCTACCACATACTAAAATCTTATCGAAATCGAACTGTTTTTACGGGAGTTATCTTGCGGACAGGAAGACGGACAAAGTTGGAGCATATACACTTCTTCAACGAGCGGTTGGGAAGGGTAAATAAAAGGATTTATACTGCGTTATAAGTATTTCGAACTTGCATATAGTTTTAGTTATCGTTGTATTGTTAGAAAGTATGATTTGAGTTTTGACGTTATCGAATCTGTGGTTCATATTTACGACGCGCTGATGTTATTAGGGGTATGCAAAAGTTTCAGCCGTTTTAAGGAGAAATGAGACAGGAACAATCAAGAAACCAGTACGCATTTATTCAACAAAATATGGGCCGTTAATATCAATGACCTTTTGCCATTTTTCAGGCAACGAATGAATGCCCCTGTGATAGAAGGACTCGGGTTTTGAGCTGAAGGACGTAGTGACGAAATTTTCGACGTCTGGAACTGTGGTGAACCGCTATTAGGCTATGTTGCATAGAGCGAAACACATGAGCGTTTGAGCGTGCCATATCCGGGGAGAAAACCTCCCAGTGTAACTGTTCAAAGGTTCATTTCGTGGTGAACCGACATGTGGTCTGGCATTATCGTGTAACAGAATGATTGAGTGGCGTCCTTTACCTGCCCAATGGACGTTTTAGCTCGATTGCGGCGTCCAGTTTCATCAATTGATCGCTATATCGTTGTGCAGTGATTGTTTCTTCCGGTTTCAATAGTTCGAAGTATAGAATTCCATGCAAGTCCCACCATACACACAACAGCACCTTTTTCCCGTGGATATCGCATTTTGCAGAGGATCTTGATGATTTGCCTGGGTCGACCTAGGATCGCTTACGTACAGAGTTGTCGCAATAGACCCATTGCTCATCCCCGGTGACAAACTTCCACAAGAAATACTTCCCATGAAACCTCTTCAGCAACGACATGCAGATGCCCAATCGTTGACCAATATTACGCTCCGCTAAATTATGCGGAAACCACTTACCAATCATCCGGATCTTCCCCAAGGCCTGTAGACGCCGTACTACCGTCGATTGAGCCACTTTCAAACGTTTCGCCAGTTGCGTGGTCGAATGTATGGCATCCTATTGCAACAGCAATTCCAGTTCCTCGTCTGCGAGTTTCTTCGGTCTACCTGCACGTGGCTTGTCTTCCAAGCTTAGATCACCTTTCTTAAACCTGACAAACCATTCTCGACACGTACGCTCACCCATAGCCATTTCGCCATGCGCCTGACATATTAAACCATGATGTTGACTCGCTCTTTTCCCTAAATTAAACATGAATAACAAACAGTGCCGCAAATGAACTTTATCGACCGCCATGCTTGGCTTCATGTACGAACTGACAGCACGTATTGCCGGCCGATTAGACCCCTACAGTGTCCGTTGGCGGGGGCGACGGAAAATTTTGCATACCCCTAATATCTCCATGATGATATTGAATTCCTCATGAAATCGATCTTCTTATCGATAGAGAGATTGCAATGTTAGTGTAATTGATTGAAGATATTAATTTAGCAAAACCCTAACATTACTTTAATAATATAAATACCTTTCGTACTTAAACGTTCCATAAAGTTGTGCTCCGGATTGCTTAATTAAAAACCACAACACTTAATTAAGCACTTAATGGCTCTAACGTCCAGGTAAATAACAAGTTTTGTAGTTATAGGTATTAACTGTTTATTGGATCAACTTTAAGCCCATACGTCAGCAGATATCAATTGACGAAATCGTTTCGATCGTATGTAATCAAGGGCTGCTTCAATAACTATATAATTCTATATTTGAAGTAAAATAATATCAAAGTCCCATTAACTCGATAAGAAACTTGATTTCATTAATCGAAGAAGGGTATTATTTAACGTAAAATAATTAATCAAATTACATAATATCAAATCGTAGATCATCAAAATTGACTGAGCTCTCTCAGTATCGCTCTACAAAGCAATTATAACCATCTCACGCTCTAGTCGACTTCTAACGAGAGCCCCGATACAAACGTAACATCAGTCTCGATCTCATGCATCCTTTGAACCAGCGTCAGGTTGCCAAACCAAAATTCAGCGAAGGAGAAAATGTAGCGTTAAGTTAGAAACTGCTTCAAGAGAATGAACTAAAATTTAAATAAGAGAGCAAGAACCAAAAAGAAGAAAAGATAAATTAGAGTAAACGTCAAAAGACATGTGTAAGGCTGTGCGACATATTTTTTGCTTTCTTTTAGTATGGGAAGTGCGCCCTTCATCGTAAAAGTGGAGAAAAAAGGTGCACTGCCTTCTGAGAAGAAATCACAAGGAATACAGAATATGAGTTCATTTAACGCTTTAAAAATCATAATGCCCAAAACACCCGTACATGCAGACGACCAGAGCTGCCCAAAACGCCTGTCTAGAGTGAGTGGGATTTCTTCTCCCCCCTGTTCTTTGAGTGTGCAGGGCGTTCCCGGGATCAGGAGAAGAAGAAAGTTTCTCCCGGGGCGATATTATTTACTCTCAGGACATCCAAACTGTTTTCCTTGGAAGGATGCGGTGAATGTCCCAGGGAAACGTCTGATGATTAAACGGTCTAATAGGAAGTTTTGTGTGATGACCCTGAACTAATCACTGTTTTTGTTAACATGTAAATGTAATTGAAAGAAATTCAGAGAATGGCAACATTCAGTTTCGGGCGTTATGGTATTCTGAGCGACAAAAAAAATTTAGGGTTCTGGTTGTAAAAGTGATAAAGAACTAGAAATAAACTGCAGGAATTAGCAGTCCCAATTTATAAATCGTTTAAGGCAATAACGAAAAGAAGATCATCAGATCTATCAAGAGAAACTATCGGACTTCCCGACGACAATTGTCACGGAACGTTCTGTGGTGGACAAGCATGACCCCAAAGTAACAGGTGTGAAGTACGGCATTTCGCAATCTCCCGCAACCCCTAGAACATGGTTTAAAAAAGTGGGAGGCCCGCCTGTAACATATGCAGCCATAAAGTGTCAAATAACATGTAAATGTGGGTGTGATGTGATTGGGGGATATTACTCATGCCTGGAAGGTGTCCTGCGTTGTGTACGTCAGTGACTGTTAAACGTGAGTAGTGCGAGGCAGCGCACAGGTCTGTTCGTACGCATACAAATATTGTGTTGTATATTTTAAGAAAATGGCTTGTAACCCTCCTGCTGTAGTAGAGATACTGGTGAACGAGGTGACGCAGAAATACCAAGCGGACGACACGGCTCCAAAGTACATCGACAGGCGAATTGCAAGGCAGTTGTGTAGCGTTTTGGAGCAACATGTCAATGGAAGCCAGGCATTGTGGCGTGATAGTGATGAAACGTTGGATGCGTTATCTGAACATAGTGATACACCAGGTACTCCAGCACACAATGCGCCAAGAAGTTCGAGTTCCTATGAACCGCACCCCCAAACCCCCAAAGTGAAACGGAAAAGCATTCACGAACAGTTTTCCTAACAAACCATGCAGAGTGTCTATGACAATGTGAAGGTCGCAAAGAAAATCGTTGCAGCAACTGCTCTCTCTCAACACATTACCATGACGTGGAGTGAGGTATGTATATGACATTTGCAACTTAATGGTGCTGTACATGGTCTCTCTCGAGATTTAGGTGCCTCATATCTAACAGGTAAATGTTGTTTGACACTTTACTGCTGAATACATACAGGCGGGCGTCACACTTTTAAAAGCCATTATAATGAATAAAGTTTCTTACTGGTAGTTGTTGTAGTGTAGTAGTTATAATGAACAAGCTTAACTGCTAGTAATGTTGTGGTAGTAATTAAGATGAATAAAGTCTTAAGTTATTTGTTAATAGTAACACTTAACGAAAGAGACCTAACAGCCAGACAGAGGTCTGACAAAACCATGAACTGAGAAAAACGTACTTACTAAAGAAACCTTTTATTAGGGAAACTCCTGGTATTATCCACACATACTTCACAGGTCACAGAACTACTCGATATCTGGCTCTCACATATAACGAAGTTCCTCTCACATAAAAGAAGCTCTCTTTTCACCAAACGAAGATCTCTTTACACATAAAACAAAGCTCTCCCTACGCACATCAACAAAAAGCTCTCCTAGGTATCGTTGAACGCGCCTATTTATACTGCCTACCACCACGTCATGACTTAACCCCATTGCCACATATCATTCAGCGGGAGAAATAACATTTCGTTAAGTAAAAAGATAATTTACATAGGAAAATAAAATAACGAGAGATAGTAAAATCAAAAGGAAACTGAATCTAAAGTATACGTTACACCATGTTCTAGGGGCTGGGGGCGATTACGAAATGCCGAACTGCCATGTTCTAGGGGCTGGGGGCGATTACGAAATGCTGAACTGCCATGTTCTAGGGGCTGGGGGCGATTACAAAATGCCCTGTTACTTCGGTGTCATGCTTGTCCACCACAGAACGTTTCGTGATGATTGTCGGCAGGAGGTCCGATAGTTTCCCTTGTAAAAGGGGAACGGACACCTAAATTTAACGAAAAACAGAAACCTACTTAATTATTTGTGTAACCGGAAGAATAGGCACAGTTCATCTACAGCGAATTGTTTGTTGACAATCCCTATAACACTAAACAGGCCAAATATATTTGTTGCAATGCCGCCATTTTGCAATTCTAGTTAATAATTCTAAAACAATACATTCGAGTCTCCGATAGCAATACCGCAAAATTCAAAAATTGCTAAGCTTTAGCGTGGTGCATGTTAGACTTACTCATAGCATAATCAGAATTATCTCAGTGAAACAGAAGTAACAGTTACAAATTTAACCCTTTAACAGGCTAGAATGAATTAACTCGATGTTAACAAAATGGACTGAACTCAATTCCAACTAATGTATTCGCTGTCTAAGAAGTGGGCCAAACGCGACTGGAACGAATTCATTCAGGGTAGGTCTAGTGGTCCCAAAGCTGCTCGTATGAGTTACAATCAAGATTGAGCATAAAAAAAAATTGGTTTTGCCCATAGATTTGTTATACACACTGGTCGTTCAGGCGTATGATTGACAACAATCCCTTCTGACAAATCAACTGATAAAGGGTTATCGGCTGCTTAAAGGGTTAAATTACTATTTCGTCATGATATCGCTATATTTCAGCTTTATCCTGAGAAGATGGAAAACGTTTACCATACCAAAGACATTTGTAGCATGATAGAAATCCACCTCACAAATTAGTGTGACAACCTCCCTCATTCATACCAGTTTTGTTCCAGTCTTTTCGTGTTCTGTTGATACTATAATACTTCATTAAAGGAGTTAACTGCTGACAATACCTCTATTGTTGTCTCCTTAATAGTAGTGTCTGCTTAAAAATATGTGATGCGAGCTCTTTCTTTTTAGCTCAGTTTTGGTATTATGTTTTAAATAAGTCATGTCTTTATTAAAGGGCTTAGATTGCGAAAGTTCTAAATATATTTGAGAGCAAATTACGCTTACTTTTGGCGTATCTTAGGTCCGATACCTGGGCTATCTCACCAGTCCCTCTCCGCTCCCACCCAGTACTATTTCTTTAATTGCGAAGTTTAATTTTTAATTGTTAAGTAATAGAAGTAACTTTTTATCTAAATTTTAGGTACATGCCATTGCTAATATGAAACCAAATATTTATGAGGATTAGGATTTGAACAGTTATTTGTACATGAACCCCATTCTTCTTCTGAATACATTATTTGTACATGAACTCCATTTTTTTCCTTTTGTGTGAACGTCAGTGTTACGTTTTCATAAAAAGTTTCTTCAGAGTACTTTTTCATATTTATAAAGAATGGTTTTCTCTATTGACAAAACAGCCAAGTTGCTCGAATGTACATGTCTTTGTGTGACTCTAAGATATATCATGATTCTTTTTAATGCTGAAAAACTTCTTTCGGCAGTTGTAGTTGTTGATGGTAAGTTTATATGAGGTCTGCTAAGTTGTACACCTCACTGAACACTACGTCCAATTCATTCAACTTTATGTAACACGTAATGTCTCTTACTGATTTGTTCTTCAAGGGAATAAAACACCTTCAGTTGATTTTTTAGTCAAGCTGCATCAAAATTTGAAGCCTAGAGTTCTTTGAGTTCTTTAAGTTGAAGCCTAGAGTTCTTTGAGTTCTTTAAGTTGAAGCCTAGAGTTCCTTGAATTCTTTAAGTTGAAGCCTAGAGTTCTTTGAGTTCTTTAAGTTGAAGCCTAGAGTTCTTTGAGTGTTACAGTTCTTTAGATGTTCAGGAAAGCTTTCACAAAATGTATCAAAACAGTTCGAATCCAACAAAGCCACGAGTTTAAGATTTAATATCTCTGATTTTAATTCATTGACACTTCACAAAAACTGAAACAACTCTCGCGAAACACTCTTATGGACGGGAGTATGCGAGTGACTGAGATAGTCTAAGTCTTCTTTTTTCTGAGCGAACCGTTTCCCAAAGCAATGGCCCATTCCCTTTTACCAGCTGATTAATGTTGTCATGGAAACGCCAGTAGGCGATCGTACAGAAGATTTTCGAATCAGAACTGCGAAGACTCTGGAGGAGCTGCTTACGTTATGCCGTTGGTTTTCGCTCGCCAGACTGAGCCAAAGAAACGAATCCGCACGAATTCTTTTTCTCACCGAAAGCATCGACATATTTTAACACCGTCGATAATTGTCTTTTATTTGTGTATATTTAATTCAATTTTATTTGCGCATTCTCTGGGCTTCACAGCGAGTCTCGAATATACGCCACTGGCTTACATATAGCTGATATAATGATTTTGAATATACTCAGAGAAAGTTGTCACACCATTGTAGGCTAATGAAAGATTTTAGGCCGTGTGTCCTTCATATCCCTATCTCTTTGTGATCAAACACATTCTCTACCAGAATGGTCCATCGCATGTGTATCTTAGGTTCCTCTAGTTATGAGTGATCTTATGCAAATAAGACTCCTGCGTTGATCTGTATATCTTGGCCATGTAGTGTACATATGCTTGAAAAACTGAATTATTTTCCTCTAAACTCTGTAAGGGTACTGGAAGAGGTTTTCATGTAATCTTCGATTGCTTTCGGTGAACGGCAGATTCTATTCGGCTGTATCCTTTACTGGATATTGAAACGTCAAGAAATACGAGCATTTTTCGAAACCTCAGTATCGCTTAAAGCTACAGCAGTAATGGTGCAGTTCATCTTTTGGGGAAAAGTTGCAGTTCTTTGCTTCCGTTACGCGATACTCAAAGCGCATCTGGAAGAAACTGAGCCATATTGGTTTGGACCGATCCCTTGCTTTTCCGAAATCTTCCTTTTCAATAGGGCTTAATGCTGAGTCCCTTAGAAGTTCCGATAAAATAACCACGTCAGTGGCCTACTCTTTCGTCGGCATTATTTTTCAGTGAACCAGAAGAAATGTATTACTCCCACATCCGCGGTCTTCCTAATAGATTTCAACTTACCCTGAGGGGGAGTTTCCATTCTGAATCCATTATTAAATATAAATTTAGTGACTAGGGCTGAAGGGGAAAGTCATTCCACGGCCAAACTACATATCACATCATTGTTCTTTGTTGCCACTTTTCCAACCTGCTCCTCCCCTGACCGTATGACTCTACCCGTTTCTGAGCGCAATGAGTCTACAATTCGCAGATGCCTTTTGGAGGATTGTGATTGGGAAGTTAGATGTGGTCACAAAACGCCTTAATTAATTTTAAGGTTTATGGGATATCAGCCTTCCGAAAAGGGTAGGAGTGCTTCTTCCGTCTTCTACCTTTTAACCAGTAACCATGGGTAGTCAAAACCTCCGAAATGTTCAAGCGTCAGCTTTTTTTTTCAGGTGCTATCACATTTTTTTTAAGAGATACCAGGAGAAAATCACCCTCCATCTAAACAAAAACTAAGAACGAAGGGAAACTGAAAAGTTCTCGGCTTAACCCACTTCCTGTAATTGTAGCATTATTTTGTCACTGCAGCTCGAAAGAGTTCTTTTGTATTGTGAAGTGCCAGTTTTTAGACTAATAGCTCTTTTGTTTTTGCAGATGTTTGACGTCCTGAACTGAATCATGTCAATGCAAAGTATTGAATTTTTGAATGTGGAACTCCAGACTGTCGGGAAATTTCTGTTCCTGCTGAAGAAAGCTGCAAAGGATATCTATGAGTGTATGACGCAAACATTAAGTGACAAGTGCCTTTCATATTCCACTGTGAAGAATTGGTGTGCCAACGTTTGGCGTGGAGACTTTAAGACTGAAGATGTAGCAAGATCTGGAAGACTTCCAACAGTGACAACACCCGAAATTGGTGATCGTGTTCATGACTTGATTTTGTCAGATCGTCCAATCTTGGATAAAACAATAGCTGAGATACTGGAGATATCCAGTGTTTTGATTTGTCAGATCGGCGAATATTGGCTAAAACAATGGCTGAGGCACTGGAGATATCCAGTGTCTTGATTTGTCAGATCGGCGAATCTTGGCTAAAACAATAGCTGAGACACTGGAGATATCCAGTGTCTTGATTTATCAGATCGGCGAATCTTGGCTAAAACAATAGCTGAGACACTGAAGATATCCAGTGTCTTGATTTATCAGATCGGCGAATCTTGGCTAAAACAATAGCTGAGACACTGGAGATATCTAGTGTTTTGATTTGTCAGATCGGCGAATCTTGGCTAAAACAATAGCTGAGACACTGGAGATATCCAGTGTCTTGATTTGTCAGATCGGCGAATATTGGCTAAGCAATAGCTGAGACACTGGATATCTCCAATGTTTCAGCTATTGTCTCGGCGAATCTTGGCTAAAACAATAGCTGAGACACTGAAGATATCCAGTGTCTTGATTTGTCATATCGGTGAATCTTGGCTAAAACAATAGCTGAGACTCTGGAGATATCCAGTGTCTTGATTTATCAGATCGGCGAATCTTGGCTAAAACAATAGTTGAGACACTGGTGATATAAAGTGTCTTGATTTGTCAGATCGTCGAATCTTGGCTAAAACAATAGCTGAGACACTGGAGATATCCAGTGTCTTGATTTATCAGATCGGCGAATCTTGGCTAAAACAATAGTAAGACATTGGAGATATCCAGGGAACGTGTTGGGTTCATACCTCATGAGCCCTTGAATATGCAGAAGATGTCAGCGAAGTGGGTGCCCAAATGTCTGAACGCCGATGAAAATCGAAAACGAGTGGACACTTCCAAATCTGTTTTGCAGCATTTTGAGAGATCTGGTGATAAGTTTTTGCAGCAACTTGTCACTGTTGATGATACGTGTTACATCACTACGATCCAGAGACGAAACAACAGTTCCTGTAGTGGCGCCACTCGGGTTCTCCTCCACAGCCAAAGAAATACAAGACTCAAAGGTCTGCAGGAAAGGTCACGGCAATCTTTTTTTTTTTTTTGGGGGGGGGGATTTGGAAGGCGTTTTATTGACACTCTCCCGAAGGGACAAACAATAAATGCTGAATACTATTCCAAATTGCTGGTCCGATTAAAGAAGGCGTTGAAGAAAAAAAGGCGAGGAAAACTGTGGAAAGGTGTTCTCTTTTTGAAGACCAATGCGCCGGCTCACAAGGCTGCAAAGACAGTGGATGTTTTGAGGGATCTGGGGTTCAAATGCACAGACCATCCACCCTACTCACCAGACTTTGATCCATCCTACTATTGCCTGTTTCCAAACCTTAAAAAATGTTTGGAAGAGAAGCATTTTTCGAATGATTCGGAGGTGATACCAGCAGCAAAGCAGTATTTGAGTGATCAGACTTCAGAATTTTTTGGAAGGGTTAAAGAAACTCCAGAAACGCTGTGCCAAGTGTGTTGAACTTCGGGGTGAATACGTGGAATAGTCTGTAAATTTCATGGATCTAGCCCATTTCCTTCTCGGAGAGGCGGAGAACTGATCAGCACCTCCTAATATACAGAATTTTGATTTTCAACAGTCAAAATGAACGTATTATTTTTTACATATTGTTCGATCGTTCAGTGCAAAATTATGCACTTTTATTAATAGTTGTATTTCAAAATAGTATTTCAATTCAGAAAGGTCAGCTTTGTTTTCTGGTGTATAGCATTCGATAAAAACAGCAATGAATAAAAACTAATGTAAGCATCTCAAGTAAAATCACAGCCATTGTAAAAACACTTTCATTCTGCCAGTGGCGGTATTCGAAACCACATCCTTCTGCTCCGGAGCCTAATACTTTCCCATCTATGCTGCGCCTGCCAGGGTTTTTTACTGCTACTTGGCGTCTTGAGAGCGTCACTCATGAGCTAGGTTCGTTACATATTTGACCACCGATGAGAAATGGCTGAGACGGAATCGGAAATATCGGGCCATGCAGCAAACCATGCATGAAGGAGCTCACTGTGGAAGAAAGAATTCTGATTTATTCCAGACGACATGTGGAAGAAGAATCACACATTTTTTCGAGGAACATCATTGCCAGAAGGCTCATTTTTACGTTCGCGCGATAATGTAGCAATACCCTCTCTCTGTCAGTGGCGGGACTCGAACCCTCATGCTTCTGCTCCGGAGCCGAATTATTTCCCAGCAAAAACAGTCTTGCTGCGCCAGGACTGGGACATTTCTGGCTACCAGCAGTGCCAGCACTATGTTGCCGTTACATGAACCGTCAATAAAATGTCCTGGCGGCCACCAGGTGGGCCACCAGCTGGCCAACAGTTGGCACCCCATCAGTTGTCATATGACAGAATAGGGCCATCAGTTATCTATCACGGGCTGTGGCTCCACAAGCGGCCCATAAGAGGCCTTGCAAGTACGTGTCATTAATGATGGCTAGTCTAATGTGGTCCGTCAGTGGCAGCCGTCAATCACGTGATGTAACTGATGGCTTGCCGAATCTTGTCCGTCAATTTTCCAGTAGTAGTAAAAAAAAAAGGTAATCATAGTTCACCAAAGGCACACATACATACAACTGCTTTTTTTCCCAACGAAACACCTTCATGATGTCACGGTGCTGAGGACATTTCCACACAACTGCTTTTTTTCCCAACGAAACACCTTCATGATGTCACGGGGGCTGAAGAAATTTCCTCAACAGGTCCGGCAAATCGCCCGATGGATCGCACTGGCATCGAACCAAGGATCCGTTGTGTGCCAAGGGGATGCTCTAAGCCAAGGCTCTAAGCACTACACCAGTTTGCCAGGCGTGACCGTCTGCTTGAGGATGAGCCTCTCTCCTGCGCGATGTGAAACTAAGGGTTCTCTTTTTAATTTCGTAAATGTACGTTTCATGTAATTCATAAATTTATTTTTTCAACGTAACGATTTTTTTATTTACTTTAAGGGAACTTCACTCACTTTCAACTAGTGTACCAACTTAAAGAAGTTCTCTAAAGTTTTGTGCTGTCTTTCTGGTCTTGAAAGGCGATTGTTTAATTAAAATTTTTATACATTCATGTCACATTCTGTTACATTTTTAACGTTGCATTTTTTTCTCCACGGTCCGAAGCTACATTTGTTCTAAATAGGAATGATATTTTATTCTACTTCTGGTTATTTTTAGCAATGCATTCCTCAAATGTTCTGTACTCAACACGGAGTTATATTCACATAGCTTTGCTTTTTTTTCAAACTCTTGGATAACTTCGTAACGAAAATATCCATTTTGTGCTCTTATAATTCTTATTTTGTTTTCAACACAATGATTTTTCAACGTCTTTCTGGGACTTCTGGTTGAAGCGGTTTAGTGTATGAAGATTATACAGAAATTATTTCTTGTTATTCATGGGAATAGAGTAAATGTGTTTCATGGCTATTTGTATTCTCGATTCTTCATGTCTTAGTGCAGAATTTTGCTACGGAATGAGTTTCTGTAAATACATGAGATTAATTGACTAATTCTTACGGTTCATTAATAATTTATAAAATTTTCTTCCGGCGGTAATCTTCGGCGACGCCGTATTTCACGAGAAAATTAATCCGTCTCTCTACAGATGGCTTTTTTTTTAATTCACTAAAACAACACGATGGCAAGGGCGTCTTCTTTAACTAACTGGTACCACGAAAGACTGTGCACGTGTTGCTTCAGCACATGCGCAGTCCCGCTTCTTCCACCTCCTGTTGGGGTTGCTTTGGTTGCCAGCTACGGGCTACTAGTGGCACTTGAATGGAGGCCCGTAGTTCACGGTGATGCTGCAGGGCCATCAATGGCTGCCAACTGATGGCGCTTCCACCAAAGGATCGCTACCATACCGTGAGTGCCAGATTTTAGCCAGCAGTGACCCATCACTGCCAGCTGATGGCCAGCAGTTTCCCAACATTTGTGTTTTTGCTGGGTCCCCAATTAAACTATCCGGCAAAAGCTTTTCACTGCTACTCGATGTCTGGAACTGGGCGTATCCCTTGAGACAGGTACGTCACACCATGACTACGAACGTTTCCCATACCCACTCTGCATATGCTCCCGTATCTTTCTCACGCTACACCGCAGAACTTCAGGCAGAATTACTACTGCCAATACCTCTGCAGAGTTTTTGGTATTCTGCTGGCGATAATGCCAACAATTGATATTGAAATATTCATTTCTCGGATTTTATGGCAAGTAGTCTACAAAAGAGACGCTAACATGAAAAAGTCCGTATACTCTATTTTTTGCGTTATGAAAGATATGAAAGCTTCATAATAGAAATCCAAATTTTGAAAAATAAAATCTTCGGAATAGAATTTGAAAACTCAGGGTTTAGATAAAAAATTTCAGGAGGCATGTCAGTAGGGTCCCTTGGATTAGTCTACCGCTTTTTTAACAACCCTGAGAGTATTTTTACATAATTACATGAAATGTGTTTAATACTTCCAGAATCCTTTGTCTGCGTAATGATTTCTTTGCAGCCAGAGCTTTAAAATTACAGACATGGTAAAATATGCTATGATTTGAGCTTTAGTCTATTTAAATAAAAGGAAAAATGGTTTTGAATAAGTACGTACTTTGAAAGAATGAACATCTTTCTATGAGCTACAAAGGTTTCCTTGAGTGATTCGTTTTACTTCAAGCAATTCTGCATTGCGATTCAAATAACTCAACACAATATTTTCATCTGATATTTCGAACACTATTTCCTTTAAATAAGGAAAGGAAAGACGCTCATCTAAAGAACTGGTACAGTAAAGCATCTTTATGATCATTGTAAACTTTAAGTCAAAAAAATGTCCGGTAACGAAAAAAAGGTGTCAAAGTGAGCACTCTAAAATTCTAAAATATACAATATCTGAAAAGTAAAAGCAATCTGGTTAAACAAATTAGTAAAATCTTGCAATGCATTGATTATGATAGGCTTTCCAACATACCAGAAATCATTACTCAAGTTATGAGGATAATGGCTGTGGAATAAGTCTCGCTCCTGTGCCCTGACCTTTGATCCCATTTCGATGATATTAAACTGAACTGGTTCAGTACACCTTCGGAACAACATACTAAAGTTTTGTCGCAATAGAAGCTTTTTAAGTGAAGTTATGAGGATAACGGCTGAGGAATAAATCCCGCTCCTGTGCCTTGACCTTTGATCCCATTTCGATGATATTAAAAAAGTTGGTTCAATATACCTCCCAAAACAATGTGATAAAGTTTTGTCGCAATCGAAGCATTTTTACATAAGTTATGACGCATAAGGACGATTGAATGGATCCCGCTCCTATGTCCTAACCTTTGAACCCATTTCACCCATTTTCAACAGAATTCGTCCACAGGTTGTCCCCTGCCACATACTAAAATCTCATCGTAATCGAACTATTTTTACGGGAGTTATCGTGCGGACAGGCAAACAGACAGACGGACAAAGCTGGAGCATATAAACTTCTTCATCCTACGTTTGGAAAGCGTAAATAAATGAAACACGCAGCTTCAAAATCAAAGTTTTGCATTAATTTTTCACGCTTTTCTTTTTGTTGCAGAGGATTATATAATATTGTGCTCCTTTAGTGAGCAAGAAACGGAGCCATTTGTACACGGTAAATTTAAAGATGATAAATGAGTGAAAAACGACAGATATTTCCTAACTTCTGATGGTATTTGTTTAACAGAACTTTTGAAGACCATTTTTGTGAAAGCAGTTTTTGTATTTGGTGTAAAAAAACATCTCATACTTCGTATCCTGAAAACCTGAGAACTTTATCCTTACCGTCTTTTCCAGTGAAAATTCTTAACGTGTGTTACAAAAATGTCACATTTGGATGCGCCCATATTTTCCATACACTGATCTCGGACGCGACATGTGCTAATGAGAAAATTGCATAAATGCAATTTAATGAGCAAGTTCGTGTATAGGTACTTTCTCTTGATAGCCTTTTTAAAGATTATGTTTAAAACAATTCTCCCATTCAAGATTATCATTAAAAGACGTCTCCCAAAACAAACTCATTCAACAACTGCAATGAGCTCTAAACGTCCATGCATTTGGGCCACTTGTTCCAAAGAAGGGTCACAGCGCAAGCATCAAAAGACAAGCTCACCACCTATGCGGCATCACGTGATTGAACGCGAGCCCAGCACCAAACACTAGACATACACTGAAGTGCAAAAAAAAAAAATTAAAAAAAATGGGATACCTCTCTAATACCGCGTTGGTCCTCCGCGCGATCGGATAACGGCAGCAACTCGACGGAGCATGGAATCGACTAGCTTTCTGTAATACTGTAGAAACAGTGCACAACCATGCTTTCAGAAAAGCGTCCAATAACTTCTTAATCAAAAGTGATCGAGGTAGTTGCCGTCAATGTACGATCTTAATAACAAGAGTAGCTCACAATACAAATTTAAATTCGTTGGCTGAATTTAAAGATTTTATTGTATATACAAGTATAAAAACTTTCAAGTTTCCTAGAAGCCATCATTAGATACAGAAGAAGGAATAAGTTTAAATAGAGTGTTACATGACGTAATATAAATATCAGATATTAATATTACATAATGTCACGTGACATCAAATTGTCAAACAACGTGGCATTTATCATGAAATAAAGAAAATGGAATACAGGTATACATACAATACTGCATTGTAAAAATAAAGGAAGGTTAGTAGGTAACTAAATTAATTGTGTTGTTCTCATCTGGAGTTACAACAAGGAGCACTATAGCAGAAATCGAGATTAAGTGATTTCGTCCGCAGTTTGCCTCCACGCATTCGGACCTGAAAATAGTTTCCAGATTGTAGTTATAGATACTGGAACATTGTCATTACAGCATAACTGTCTCTGAGTAGCAATTATAAAGGCTCTCAGTGAACAGCAATGAAGAGACAGCCCTAGGTGTTACGATGATGGAAGGCATCATTCCCAATTGGACAGTGCAGGCCATAGCACACGAGTCGGGACAATACAGAATTTTAAAGTCCGTTCTTTACGGCGTGTTTATGTTCATTCAGTCTTGTTGCTTGTGTACGTTTTGTAGATCCTATATATTTACTTTCGGGAGTGTCAGCATCAATACGTTTTAAGGGGATGCTGTAAACGCCAAATCTGTTTAGCTTTGGACTATTTCTGCACGAATTCGAATTCTCCCAATAACTTCTTAATATTTGCCGGTGGAGGATTCCTTGCATTGACGCAAGTTGAACAGCATCCCAAATGTGTTCGATGGCGTTTAATTCCGGCAAACGAGGGAACCAAGTCTAAATGCCAACTCCGTGGAATGTTCCTCCAGATATAATCGAGCGACCATGGGTTCGGGAGGTGGCGCATTGTCGTGCTGAAAGAGGTTGCACCCGTCCGAGTGGTTGCATAACATGAACGGATCTCCAAGGATGGTTACCTAGCCTCCACTTTTCATATCGGTCTGCAGACGGATAAGAGTGCCATTGCGTGCCAGCTAAAAACATCCCACACCATAACAGAACCACCACCATCCTGCACAACCTCTCGTAAGCATCCGGTATCCACTGCCTTGTGGGGTGTCCCCACACCTGGAGTCAGTCATCTGCCCGAAACAGTTGGTACTGTGATTCGTAGTACCAGGCTACACGTTTTCAGTCACCTTGCGTTTAATGGCGGCATAACTTGAGCCCAAGCGAGGCGCATATCCTCGTGTAGCCGGGTCAGCTATGGCATGCAGGTGGGCCGTCGGATCCGAAACCCCTTAGGACAAAGGTAACATTGTAGTGTCCAAACGTTGATGCTACTACTGGCTCAAGCATTGAATTACGCTGTGATTTGCAGTAATTTTGCATGCGATGGAGGATGTCACGATGCATGCCAGGCACCGCTATTCACGATTGTCCAGGGTTTTTCTGCTGCCACACCGCTGCCCAGGGGACAGAGAGATTTATTGACCTTCTTGATCGTCAGCTAAGCGGCTAAAGTGATACTGTTAGGGAAAGAAGCAGGCGCTCAAAACCAAACAGCTTTTTAAGACACTGATTGTGCTAATAAATGAACTGACTCTCATTGCACTGCCCCGGGCTCCGATGTTCTTCTCGTTGTCGGGGGCTCATTCGTAAGGAAAGGTCCAACACCGAAGCCAGCATGGAGCATTTCCTCCCGTTTTCTTCATCTCTCAGTAGAAGGAAACAAGACAATCTAGAAGTGCTACTTATAGAATTAACAGCTGATTTGACCTAGTGTAATTCGAACCTGAGCTTAAAGCCAGGAACAGACTCAGCAAAAGGAGATAGACAGGTCTGCTAAAACATGGGAGACGAAGAATTAATCTCGGAGTTAAATGAAGTCATGGTCAGTCTGGTGTGTTGAGTTATCAACAATGTTAAGGTCTTAATACGGCCAATACTAAACCGTATCCAGGAAGCCCAAACTAAGCATTTACTAGAGATTAGCTATCTCAAAGCCAGATTAGAAGAGAAACGATACCAGTGTCAAATCAGCCAACGCAGTGAACATATGCCGAGGCTGCCAAAATGGACCTAAAAGTGGACTCTCAGAAAATGTTAACTCCAAAACACACCCTTCTAGTCTACCCAAAAGACCAAAAAAAAAAAAAAAAAGATCACAGAAGGAGTGAAAAGGACAGTCCAGGTAGAATTGGACCCAGACACTCTGGGTATAGGGGTGAAGAATGTTAAGGAAGTAAACAATGGGGGAGTGTTAATTGAATGCGTAAAAGCTGATGGTGTGCAGAAGATGGAAGTGCTTACGACGAAAGTGAGTACTTGAGAGATATGATTGAAATTAGGTGACCAGCGATTAATTTACCTCGACTTATCTTCTATGGGCTCGAGAATGAAACAGAAAAAGAACACATTCGATGCCACATGAGTGGGAAAAACAACTTAAAAGAGCACGACCAGTCTTTGGTGCTCTTCCCAATAAAGGAAAATGAAAGCATTGTCCACTGGGTGGTTGATCTTGCCCCAGTGGACTTCAGAACGTTGCACAGAAAAGGCAAAAAGAACCTCGCGTGGAGAATCAATTCTATTCGAGAGATTTTAAGAGATACTCGATGCTTCAAATGCAATGGATTTTGGCACTATAAGGCTAAGTGCCCCAAAGTATTCGAGAGTTGTGCCCGTTGCGGCCAGGCAGGGCACAAGCGCTGGAAGTGTAGCAATGAAGCGAACTTCTCCAACTGCAGTAATGCCAACATGAAATTCAAATTGAAACTTGACATTAATCACTCTAATCTAGATGGGGACTGCGCTAGTCTAAGAACACAAATGGAGATTCAGAGGAATAATGCGAACTACGGATGACCACCGCCTGATGGTGAAATGGAGAACGAACATGGAGCTGCGTTCCCAATGGCACTGTAATTACGCAAAAAAGTGTGAGTTTCTCTTTCTGTGAAATTGTACATTTTAAGATGCCTTAAAAGTTTTTATTGTTGTCATTGAACTGTGTCTTGTGATTGTACTGTAATTGGATTAAATATGAAACGAAAAGAAAGTGTTCGCGTGGGAACAGGCCTCCCAGTTGAACCTTGTCCATTGCGTCCGTCCCCGCTCGCACCGCCCGTCCACCGGGTTAACCTGCGTCTTCTCGAGTGGGGATATTACCGTAGCGTTAGCAGCGGTAAACGTGTCCAGAGAGATCCGTTAAACCCTGTTGAGTCAGCATTTTTACGGTACATAATTAATGGTTTGCAGATTACGACCACACTGGTCTTGCACTGTGGATTTCTGACCTGACTTTGTGTAGTTGGGGTACACCCTTGAACTTGTTGACCTTGTAAATCCAAATTTCGTCGTAATTTCCTAGATGGACGGATCCATCTCCCGGGCGCCGCCTGTCATACCACATTCGAAATCGCTTAAATCTTTATAAGCTGCCATCTGAACTGCAAATACTACCACTTGAGCTTGAATATATATTTGCCTCTATATATACGTCATTTGCGGCCGATAGCATTTACTGCATGGGTGTGGTGGCATGTGATGGAAATGGCGGCGCCCTTTTCAGTTTGTTTTTTGTTTTTGTTTTTTTGGCACGTCAATGTTAATCACCGTCGATGAACTTCGACCGCCGTTGCTGTTGTTTCCGTCTGAGGAAGGTTCTTAATAAGATCGTTCAACGCAGTTATTTGACATGGCAAAGAAGTGAAAAACACGTTACAAACCAATATGCGAAATTGAAATTTTGTTTATTTGGAGCTTGACGACCACCATGAGCAACTCTTGGAGATATAAGCAAGCGTCCGTCCCTAATTTAAGGCCACTGTTCCAGGAGGGAGACAGAAGAAACGAGGTTCATCTGGGACTTGAATCTAGAGCCATGGCAGACGAATGGTCAGAATCCACTGTACAAACCTCTTGCCCAACGGAACGGTATGAAATTCAATGACAGAAAGACCAGTACTACGAGTACTATCTTTTTTTGTAAAAATTTCCTTTCTTAGAGAAAAGAGAAAAAGAACCAGCAGCAGCTAGTGCAGATTTCAAATGTAACTTCTGCTGTTGTTTTATTGGATTCCGGAATTCGCATGATCTATGGGGATATACATTTAGAAGGATTCAAGTCCGAAGTTTAAAGCGACAGTCTTTCGGACGAAAGAGAAGTGGCGCTGTCAGGATGAAATTTATATCTTTATCCTACTCGAGATTGGGCCTCGACTACGCTGTCAGGATGGAATTTATATCTTTATCCTACTCGAGATTGGGCCTCGACTACGCTGTCAGGATGGAATTTATATCTTTATCCTACTCGAGATTGGGCCTCGACTACGCTGTCAGGATGATATTTATATCTATATCCTACTCGAGATCGGGCCTCCACTACGATGTCAGGAGGATGAAATTTATATCTTTATCCTACTCGAGATTGGGCCTCGACTACGCCATATGAGAAGCCCAGAGCGTGCGCTGTACAGCACGTGATCACCCATTTTCACTCTCCATTGGAGGCCGAGCTTTAACTCTCCATTGGAGGCTTGGAGAACAGTTTTGAATATTACACCAAGAAATAAACTGATTTACTACGCTATCTTTCCCACATTACAAAAATAATATAAAAAATGTATTACAGTTACAAGAAAGTGATTGGATGAAAATAGAAAAGGTTTTTTTTCTGTGTCAGTACGCTTCCACATGGCCGCCATTTGTGGCCCAAAGGATATCTAAACGATATTCGATTTCACGCCATATTTTGTTTAACACCTCAGCAGAGACAGAACCAATGACGTCCGTTATTCTGCTCATCAACGTCTCGACATCAGGTACACTGCTAGAGTAAACTTAGTCTCTCACATAATCCCACAGGAAAAAGGCTACAGGGGTTATGTCGTGCGATCGGGGTGCCCATGTCATGGAACCGTCGAGGCGAATCCATCTGTCCCGGAAATGCGGCATTCAGGAACTCGCGAACCGTTATTTACCAACGTGGTGGGGCACCGTCTTGTTAAAAAATAACCGAAGGTTTGAGAGCATGCTCCTGAGGTGCTACATTAAGTTCCAGCACGTCCAGGTACACGTTACATGTTACCGTGGGCTCTGTAAATAAGAAGGTTTTCTGTAATTCTGTAATGCATCAAGCCGCGATGTACGTTCACGTTCGGGATAGCCCTCTGTTGTTCGATTTAACGTGGTCTTTCTGCTCCTCAGATTCGCACATTGTGCCTATTTACTGTACCAGAGACGTGGAATGTGGCTTCATCTGAGAAAGACACGGTTGAAGATAATCACTATCATGAGCTATGCGCTGCAACATCTCCATCAGGCTAGAACGATCTGTACCTTATAAGCATACAAATGAAGACGTTTGTGTAAAATTGTGGGAACCGTGGCACGGCAAACCCCAGATTCCAGTGAAGCACGACGAATGGATTTCCAAGGGCTTCGCGGAAATGTCTCTTGATTAGCTGAAGCTGTCTCTTGGGTAACGGCTGGTCGGACCGCTCGAGGGATCGCCAAAACTTACCGTCGCTTTAAACTTTTCATGCCAAGCTTTTATGCTTTTTTGGTCTGGTGGTGATCGTCTGTACTCTTTTCGAAAATGATGCTGGAGAGTAACCGCCGATTTGGTCTCATGGAACCACAATACGCACGCCGCTTTTTCCAGCATGGGAAACATTATCGATGAAATGCTCCTCTTATTCAGCAGTAGCGCTCACCTAAAAAAAAGAAGACATTTTTCATGAGTGCTGCTTAATTATGTTGCCAACCATTTTATTTTTAACTTACATAGATTTTTCATATTATTTTTTGTAATGTGGGAAAGACTTCATGGACCCATCTATTTTTATCTTAAATTCTTATTGACGTCGAACTGCTTTGCTGTTCATTAGAAAGAGAAGTCTATGAAAAACAGCAGTGTAAGTAATTTTGCTATTGATGCAATTCCATCTGCGTAGTTTCTAAAGATTTCATTAAAATTAATTCTGTCTTCATTTCCAGAATATTTAATATGATTGCAGCTTGTTTACATATATGCCATAAAATACCTCAATACTTTTAGTAATGTTGCCATCTTTAAAAGGAAAAATGTCTTTTCTTTTTGAAGTACTTCCTCTGAAAACGTTATTTAGATATAACAAAGTCCTCTTAAAGCTTCATTCGGAAAAGCATTATTTCGAGTTTTCGGATGAAAACTAAAAGGAGTTGTGAAACTGTCAGCCTATTATCAAATTCCGATAAAACGCTCTTAGCAATGCATTTTGCTTTAAGTATTATTCGATGGCACAACATTATTCAAATGCACATTTTACCTTACAAAGCCTGTTGATTAGGCACATAAAACAGCTGTTTTGTGCAGAGCCTTTTCATGGTGAACTCCGTCTTCATCTCTTCTCATATTCGCAGAAAGCAAACAAAATGGAATTTTAAGGATCTTATCTGCATAACATTTTGCGATTCGACACCCATAAAAGACGATTGTGAAGTGACAGCATCTGCAGAGCATTAAAATGCATTTCGAACGCAAATAAAGACAATTTGAAAAACAGAACAGTCTTATAAAGAATTACGGAAGGACGTGAATGGTAAATACATCGATTATTTGGTATGCACTCATTTTATTACGATTCTCGAGGAGCTCTTCACAATGGCATTTTCGTATTTCGTCTCTACTCTTTTTTACCTATTGTTTCAAAGAAAGATTATTCCATCGAGAATCTTAAAGCGCCTTTTCTTCTTCGGGGAGACCCAATGGGCTAGCTTTAACTTGTGTTTGAGGCCACTTGCGATCTGAATTATTCAACAGCATTGAATGGCGGCAACATGGATGAGCTTTCCGAGAGATGAGGATGTTTTCTTCTTCCCAAAAGCCTCATCAAAGTGTGAAGAATGACTTATTCCCTCATCGACCAGTGGAAAACAAGACACATCCCTGGAAACTGGAAATTGCTAGATAAACAGCAAAAAGTAATTGGGCATAAAACCATGCTAAAAATGTCTGCAAAAGTTAGAAACAGGAAATACATTAAAATAGAAATAAAAACAACTGCAACGTTCGTACAAAGTAAGGAGGAAAAGCACATTTCTTCAAAAATATTTCCTTCTGATTAAAGCCCTTACAGATGATGTTCACACATTTTCAGTACGATTTTTCGAGCAATATAAGTAATGTTTAAAATAAAACTGTTTCTTTCTAAAATGTTCTACCTTTTCTATGGACTGTAACGTACCAGGAGATGTGACGTACCTGCCAGAAGGACGCACACGACATAAAGGCAGATAGCAATTAGAATCAATGTCCGCGTAGCTTAATTGGTAGAGCAACTTATTCCGGAATGAGTGGACCCGGGTTCGAACCCTGGCGCGGATAAAAATGACGGAGAAATTCACTTCGTTATAATGGCGCCCGAACTATCCGGATAACCCGACCGTTCAAAATCTCGCATTGGTGTGATGTTATTTCCACACCGCGAGATAGGAAAAATAAGAGAATCCTTTCTCCAGCACTTCGAAATAAAATAAGGGGGAGATGATGTAACGTACCAGGAGATGTGACGTACCTGCCAGAAGGACGCACACGACATAAAGGCAGATAGCAATTAGAATCAATGTCAGCGTAGCTTAATTGGTAGAGCAACTTATTCCGGAATGAGTGGACCCGGGTTCGAACCCCGCCGCGGATAAAAATGACGGAGAAATTCACTTCGTTATAGGACTATGAATCTACATCTAGATTTTCAAAGTAACAGGGCATTTATTAAAACTGGTAGTGGTGTTTTATTCCAACATTCTTCTACTGCTTTGAAAATGGAACAGTACACTATGCAAAGCAGTGTCCTAAAAATTAAATGTTTGAAGAAACTAGGTCTGCGTTTAGAAAGTGCTGTCTCTCTTTTTAGCAGTCCAAAGGAACATTGGTCACACATCACAGGACTTTGAAGGAATGCGAGCAAAAGGTATAGACTTGCTCCTGTCTCTTTTTTACGCTTTTCCAGCTTTGTCCATCTCTCTGTCTGTCCTCAATATAACTCGCGTAAAAATGGTTCGAACCATCAGCAGTGTACACCATCAGCGACGATGCAAAAATAACTCACGTAAAAATGGTAGGGAACAACCTAGGAAGGAACCCTATTGAAAATGGACGAAATGGGGTCAAAGGTCAGAACATAGCAGCGGGATCAATTCCATCGTCCTCATGCGTCATAACGTACGTAAAAATGCTTCATTGCGACAAACCTTTATCATGTTGTCTTTGAGGTATACTGAACCGGTTCTATTGAACATCGTTGAAAAGAAGTCGAAGGTCAAGGCACAGGAACGAGATTTATTCCACAGTCATTATCCTTATAACTTGACTAAAAATGCTTCTATTTGCGACAAAACTTTAGCATGTTGTTTCGGAAGTATACTGAACCAATTCTGCTTAATATAATCCAAAATGGGGTCAAAGGTTAGGGCACAGGAGCGAGATTTATTCCACAGCCATTATCCTCATAACTTGAGTAATGAATGTGTTGCATGATTTTACTAACTTGTTTCATATTTTCGAGAAATCGAGCGGAAAATTTGGAAATTTTGGAAATATGAGTTCAATATCGCTTTATTGATCGAAAAGAATATGTACAAAATTTGAGACAAAATTGACAAAGATTTCTCAGGTGAGCATGATATGCACAGACGAGAGATTCGGAACCTTACCGTGATTGAGTTCTACTCTTTGAAGGCTCTGTAGATAAAGGAATGGTATTTCTTCTTTAAATACAGGAGTTAAAACATTATTTTGGTAATATGTAAAATTAATTTTAATATTCTTTTCAACTTCTCTTAATTTTAATTTCTCGTCGTGCGAAAAACTAGCAATAATCCTGAACCCTGTACTGAACTTTTCTGTGGATTCTTGGAAACATGTTTGTAAGTCTTTTTCTGCTGTTTTGCGATAGTGAATCGACCTTTTTTGTTATAGTCGTTTAGGTGAATCCATGCTTCATCAATAGTCACAATAAATTTCCATCTGTTTCCGACTAAGTGATTTCCATAAAGAAGTTTACACCGTGTTCTGTGCCCAGTCACGTGTTGAGACAAAAGACGGTGAACATTATGTTTCTTTCAGATTCAAATCCTTGTTTGTTATCTTGTTTACGCTTTCCAACCGTAGGTTGAAGAAGAGTATATATGATCCAGCTTTGTCCGTCTGTTCACACGATAACTCACGTAAAAATGGTTCGATTTCGATGAAATTTTAGTATGTGGTAGGGAACAACTTCGGGACGATTCCTATTTAAAATGGGCGAAATGGGGTCAAAGTTCAGGACATAGGAGCGGGATTCATTCCTTTGCACTTATGCGTCATAACCTACGTAAAAGTGCTTTCATTGCGACAATACGTTATCATGTTTTTCCGGAGATATGCTGAACCGATTCTGTTCAATATCATCGAAATGGGGTCAAAGGTCAAGGCACAGGAGCGAGATTTATTCCGCAGCCATTGTCCACATAACTTGAGTAAAAATGCTTCTATTGCAACAAAACTTTACTATGTTGTTCTGGAGGTATACTGAACGAATCCATAGTCAGGGTAGGGAAGAGGGTTTCTCTGCACACGATTTCTGGTATATTTGAAAGCGTATCATAATCGATGCATTGCATGATTTTTTTTACTAACTTGTTTACGGTTGATACAGATTTTTAACAACTTACCGATTGCTCTTTTGTCAATGGACTTACTATTAAGGTAAGGACTTTCCTTTTGAAATAACATAAAAGTTCGTACCTTCTTTGGATATTCGTTTGGTGCTGATTTTCCTGTTAAAAGCAATGTTTGACGAATGTTTCCTGTATTATTAATATTAGTGTTTATGTTGCATTTAGAAATGTTAATTCCATGATTTTCACAGCGTTTTTTAATTACAGAATACGAATATTTCTCTTCATAAAAAGCAAAAGCATAACCTTCTATCCACAGCTTGTTTTAAATGTGACTGACGGTGATTCCTGCTGATCAGTCACAGGACGTGCAGATTTAAAGAACAAGTAAGGGTAGAAAATCTGATTCACTCTAGACAGGTGTTTCGGGCGGTTATGGTCGTTTGTATGTACGAGCGTTTTGGGCGTTAAAAGGTTAAGCAGTCGTGGACTATACAGTGCCCAAACTTTTCCGCACGTTCCAAAAGGAAATGTTTACAAAGCTGCCGGATTTTACGAAAACTACGGCAGAACGATTCTTTTCCCCCATTCATCTCAGCGGTACAGACCAT
Source organism: Macrothele yani (assembly GCA_039090855.1). Classification (NCBI taxonomy): domain Eukaryota; kingdom Metazoa; phylum Arthropoda; class Arachnida; order Araneae; family Macrothelidae; genus Macrothele; species Macrothele yani. The sequence continues at coordinate 69,503,309 of CM077010.1, read as the reverse complement.
AAACCTGTGATTCGTGAGAATATATCCTCTCTAGTCCTATATTCTTTACTCCATGATCCAAAGCATGATTAGGAAGGATAGTCCCCTCTGAAACGGACATCATGCCACTGGACAGAAACAAGAGACTGAAACATTTCTTTCCTTTTGTAGGTTTGTATGCATTGTTATAGCACTTTCAGTAGGTTATCAGGCAAAAAGGATAAGTGTCAATCATCTCGGTAAATGACCATTTTCTTTGAACAAGGAAGCTAAGGGGACAGCAGAGTTCTCTGATGCGCAGATTCACTGAATGCAGTCTCTTTTCAGACAACGAATATATTAGTTGGGAATGTTTTCAGTCCATTTTGCTAATCCCAAGCTAATTCGTTCCAGCAATGAGATTTTGAGCATTCGATATTACAAAACGGGGTCCGGTTGCAAATTCATTAAAATAAATCGAGAGAGTACCTTGGTACTCTTTGTTGATAATTTAAAAATATTAAATCATGAGAGTACCTTGTATTTAAAAATATTAAATAAGAAAAATATTAATCAATAGATATTAAATATTTATTGTCGATAATATTTAAAAATATGTTATCAATAATAAATATGTTTTAATTGTTTTTGATAATTATTTAAAAATATTAGACGAATAAATATTAATCAATAAATATTATCAATAATAAAAGCATTGATCAATAAATATTATGAATAATAAAAGCATTGATCAATAAATATTATCAATAATAAAAGCATTGATCAATAAATAATATCAATAATAAAATATATATTTAATAATATTTTTGATGTATGTTAATAATATCTAAAATATCTATCAATAACATATATATATATTAATTACACATATATTTTTAGATGTATAAGTAATCAATATATATTATTTTAGAAATTCTTCAATAATATCAAAAAATATTTATCAATAATAATATTTTTTAACATAAGTATTTCATATTTTTTATTTTTTAATATACATTTTTAATTATATTTTCATATATTTCAATAATACCAAAAATATTTATAAACAATAAACAATTTTGAATTGTTTTTGATAATTATTTTAAAATATTAAATCAATAAATATTGATCAATAAATATGATAAATAATAAAATTATTTATCAATAAATAGTATCAATAATAAAAATATTTATAAGTAATAAATATTTAATAATATTTGTTATACATTATAATAAAATCTTTCTTTAATAATATATATCTAATAATATTTGTGATATATTTTCATAGTATCAAAAACATTTATCAATGATAAATATTTTTTATTTGTTTATGATAATTATTTTAAAGTATTAAATTAAAAAATATTAATCAATACATATTAAATATGTATTGTTGATAATTTACAATATTAATCGAGAGAATACCTTGTTATTAAAAATATTAAATCCAGAGAGTATCTCTGGATTTAATATCGTGCTGTCGACGCTACACCTGCACCCTTCTATCAGCTCGATCCAGTTGAAAAAGGGATTCATCTGAAAGCACGACGACACAACGCAACTTTGCAGAGCTCCAGTTTTGATGTTCACGGAACCAGGGGAAGCGTAATATTCGACGAGGAGCAGTCAACAGTGGAAGATGAGTTGTGCGTTGCCTCCCGTACCCCAGGGTATGCAACGTGACGGTAAAGCTCATTCGCTCACGCTGCTTTGGCCTCCCACATTTTAACATGGTTGTGATTTGCGCCTCCGTTGCCGAGCGTCCGGTCTGTACGATCCTTGATAGTCTACATCGAATACAGTCGTCAATGGCGTGTTGGCTGCCACTGCTTGCTCTCTGGGCACTGGTACGTCTGTAGATGGTATACCCGCTGTACACGCTTGATACAATTTACCCTAGGATCCGTACCACTTGAGGAATAGAATGGCCTATCTCTCTTGCCCCGACTGTGTATCCACGGTCGAAGTCGCTCGAATCATCATGTTTACCCATGTTCGTCGATTGCGATACGCTGCTGGGAAGCCCTGCCCTCCGCCTGTTAACCACCAGCGTTCGGTTTGGGTGTGTTCCATTCTCTAATGCTTGTCTAGGGAATGTATAATACCGTTCCACTCAAAATCTTTTTTTATCACAGATTTATCGGTAAGAGAATTGTTTGTAGTATTGGTGGTGGTGATATCAGAATATCACTGAAGATTATAACGAAGTAAATTTCTCCGTCATTTCTGTCCACGCCTGGATTCGAACCCGGATCCCCTCACTCCGGAATAAGTCACTCTACCAATTGAGCTACGCGGACGTTTTATTCTGATTCCTATCTGTCGTGTGCGTCCTTCTGGCAGGTACGTCACATCTCCTGGTACGTTACAAGATGGATTTGCACGTAGCATCAGGTAATCCCGGAAATCCATTTTCTTTTTAAGTAATATATCCACGGATGAAGCTTTTCATTTTCACCTTGTTTTAAATACGTGGATACTCAAGAAACGCTTATAGAGTAGTAAATCCGTTTACTTTCATGGTGTAATATGCATAAAGATTCCCCGAGCTTTCACTCTCCATTGGGAGGCTTGGAGAACCGTTTTGCATATTACACCAAGAAATAAACTGATTTACTACGCTATAAGCATTTCTTCAGTATTTCGGTTTTCATTTAAAATAATATCTCTTAACATAACCTCCAAAATTTCTCACGTACTCTAATTTATGATGGGTTTTTAATTTCAGTTCTACTGTGTTAGCTCCGCGTTCACTAAGGCACCGAGGTTTAATATTTGCCAGCCGGCCTCGAATAAAACAAACAGAGACGAAATTAACAGCAGCGATACAGACAAATTTCCTTAATTTTTAGTTTACATTCCAAGATTTTCAGCCTACAAAGTTTGAAAAACATTTAACGAAGTATTTAGCTCTCGTTTTATGCGAATGTTTTTCCTCTTTTTAATGAACGTTTTTTAAACTTCTTTGACGGTGTCGGTTTTCTGATAACACTGAGTTTAAAGATCTATATTTGTTCAAACTGTAAACTGTTAAAAGCGCCAAAAACAAAAACAAAAAGAAACAATTCGAAAACAGCCAAAACAGAAAAATACATTTGTACTTACGAATACCCACATCCACGGACCGAAAACAAAAACACTAGAAAGGAATCATGGAAGTGATTTCGTGACATTTCAATATTGACAGAAATTTTAAATTTCTGTCAATATTGAAAAGCTATTTCACTTCGCTTCTTCAGGAATCATATTAACAGAAATTTTAAATTTCCGTCCGTATTGAAAGGCTATGAAATCACTTCCATGATTCCTTTCCACTGTGTTTACTTTCGGTCCGTGGGTGTGGGTATTGGTAGGTACAAATGGGTTTTACTCTTTTCGAATTAATTATACCACAATGTCCGGACTGGATCGGGTACCACCGCTTTATCCCGACTAGTTAAACAAGGCCAACACATTCCGGACTGGAACAGCACCAAGATCTTAGCAACACCTACAACTAAGACTGGCTTATTATTCACCTAAAAAATGTACATAGCTCTATTTGCTAACCAGTGTTGTAATGATGAAATGCCGTCGACACTACCCTCATCATGGAGACATTTTATTTTACAACATTGTATATTTCATCATAATCCGTAATCGTGTTTCTTGTACTTTTGTAAATTTGCATGTTTATATTTTCTAACAAGTGCGCATGCGTGGACATGAGCGTCGCCTCCATGCCGTTGCATTGTGGGTTGATTTGTCCGGCTATATAATCCCGGAACCACCCCTCTGCGGTGCCTGATGATGGACCCATAGTGCCGAAAGATTTCGCGTGTGTATATATGGTTTTAGATTGTAAATAAAAGTTCATCTTTTAATTTAGCAATTATCTCCATTGTTTGGTACCGTGTCCAGACAGCATTCTGTTATTTTTGGTGTATTTAGTTGGCACGAATAGCACAAACGTTTGGATTAATTATACGATTTTTGGGTTAACACGTTTTATATCCAGATTCCCTTGTAATTTCTTTTATAGCTTTCGACCGGTTTCTCAAAGTATTTCACTTCGCTTCTTAAGGAATCATTATGTACGATAGCGTTTTGTTGTCTTGCACATCGCTTCGATCTGGTTACCTCTAACCCTCACGTATAGGCAACTTCCAATTCGTCAATAGTGGCGTTCTCTTTCAGCAGAAAGTAGGAAAAGCAAATATGACAGAAAGGGAGAAGGAATAAGTTAAAATAACCTAATAACAATAACGACTGACGGCAAAGAAAAACTGCCAAAACTTTTCAAATACGCATTTACGCTGGATATTCAATGATACTTGCATTAGAATATCCCAGAACAAAAAGTGGTTAATGGCTTTCTGTACAGAAAATGAATAGAAGACACAATCTCAGACGTTATGTGACGTACCTGCCAGCAGGACGCACACGACATAAAGGCAGATAGGAATCAGAATAATCGTCTGCGTAGCTAAGTTGGTAGAGCGACTTGTTCCGGAATAAGCGGCCTCGGGTTCGAATCCCGGCGTAGACCAAAAATGACGGAGAAATTTACTTCGTTATAATGGCGCCCGAACTATCCGGATGACCCGGCCGTTCAAAATCTCGCATTGGTGTGATGTTATTTCCACACCGCGAGACAGGAAAAATCAGAGAATTCCTTCTCCAGCGCTTCGAAAAATAAAAATGTGTGATGTTGCATTCCACACAGCAGATTGACTGGGAGTTCTCAAGTGCACGTTCTACAGTGGATGGCTGCCTGCAACGATTCATGGTCACGGCTGACCCGTGGGCCATGCCCCCGGCCCTCTTTCGGGGGGGGAGATGTGACGTACCTGCCAGCAGGACGCACACGACATAAAGGCAGATAGGAATCAGAATAATCGTCTGCGTAGCTCAGTTGGTAGAGCGACTTGTTCCGGAATAAGCGGCCTCGGGTTCGAATCCCGGCGTAGACCAAAAATGACGGAGAAATTTACTTCGTTATAGTTATCAGTTTCACGAGTATTCTAAGAGAGAAAAGAACAATGAATGTTATGAGCATTGCATTCCACTCAAAGAGAAGTGCATAAGAATTTAGGTTGAACATCATTCGCCAATATTTATGTAAACAAGCCGTCTATCAAAATACAAATTGATGGGTTTGGAGAATTTCTATAACCATAGGAGACAAGAAAAACGTTTAAGCAGCAATCTGCCGGTGAAAAAATCTCAGGGCGCATGTAACGTGTTTAATTTAAAATCTGTCTGTTAAATTAATCTAAAACAAAATTTATTGAAGGATTAGTTCTGCCTATTCTTCTCCCCACTGAACTGTCATTCTCCAAATACATCCTTCTCCAAAATATTAGAATCATTAAAATATTCCTGAAGTTCCAACTGTGATTTAGTATTATTTATGGATAACTTGACTGACCATGTAATTAATTCAACTTGCAGCAGGTATGATGTTGCCAAACATTATTCTGACAACAAATGTTTTTATTTCAAAATCCTTATATATACAAAGAGGTTGCAGCTGTCATTAGAGTCAGAGATTATCCTTCTATATAAACCTTGTATATAGAACGATAACCTCTGGCTTTAATGACAGTTGCAACCCTTTTAGACAAGTTCTCTACTATATTCTGCTAAGTATGAAACGGAATATTCCTCTGATGTTCTCGCGAAGCTGAACTGGAAGTTTATTGTGTACGGGATCTGACTCGGTGTTCGATTAGATGAGATCAGGACTTGAATTTAGCCAGTCGGACATTTCGACGTAGTTCACATCATGCAGTATGGTATGGAGCCTAGTCATCCTGAAACAAACATAGGTCCGTACTAAACGGAAAGAGGTTCCTGATGGTTGGTTCGTGGGTTTGTATGGCGCAAAGCCAATGAAATTCCTAATGGCAGTAAACAACTGTCCTGAACTTACTGAACATAAAAGGAGTCGTGATGGAAAAAAAACCAACGGTCTTTACTTAGAAAAGAGGTTTGTGGGGGAAACAAATAACGGTCCTTACTTACGAGAAAAGAGTCCTGGAGAAAACGAAAAAAGGTCCTTACTGCCAAAGCTTACAGAACATGTAGTTTTCTAGAATATCATGATTGAGGTTGAACTTCATGGCTGCAATTACAGCAATAAATATACCAAGTCTCATGCTGCTGAAACATCCCCAAATCATTTCAGAGCCTCAACGAAACTTCGCAGTTGGAATGCTGCAGTCTTGAGATATAGATCCTCCAGGAATTGCGAGACTCAAATATTACCCTAGCAGCAAAAGGTGTGGATTATGATAGAACGCTCCATAAAGCTCTTCCAGTGCCATAGTCCAGGAACGGAGGGCAAGACACCAATCTAATCACCGTTCAGCATTTCCAGAAGTGTTATCGGCCTTGTACGCTGCTTCCCTAAAGCCAGTTCTAATACTACCAGATGTTCCTACAATATTTAAAGCTCGAAAGAACATGCATGATCTTTGGATTCTCCTGAATGTGGTATGTTATATACAAATCACATCAGATAAGATGTGGTATAGAACAATCATTCAATTTTTCCAGCTGATCCCCAAGTTTAACGCTGAACTGCCACATGTACAGCGCAGGTACATGCGAACGCGTATATCCAGAATTTGCACAAACATACAAGTATCCAAATACTTTCGTCGACAGAGTGTCTTGACAAAATGCTCAGCTGTTCATTCATTCACAGACACAACCCAGGATAATCTATTGCATCAACTCTTTGGATAGTTACGTATTCGAACTCTGAATAGACATGGTTTTAAATCGTTTGTTCAGTTTAACCCCTATTATCTAGTGTCCGGCACACGATAGTAGCGTCTATTCCTAGCGTCATGAAATAATAGAATTCATTCACAACTTAAGAGCACTTGTTGCTATGCATAATTATTCAAGCTGCTCCATTCATAACTATCAATTAACCATCACCAGAGATGCAACTAGGGAATTCCTGCGCCCGGGGTAAACTAGAGATATAGAGAGAAAACACATTCAACTGAATGCTACGCACAGAAAGATGAAGTATGCTTTGTGTGATCAGAAAAGATAAGAACTCACGAATCAAGAAAACGACAAGAGTGGAGGATATTATGATCACAATAAAATCTAGAAATGGCAATGGACTGGGCACATTACTAAAAGTGAGGATCGATGGACAATTACGTGTAATAAAATATTAGACTGGATACCAAAGAAATAAAAAAAGATCCAGAAGACCTTATGAGAGATGAGTGGATGAAATTCGAAATTTCTACTTCTGAAGCAACATGGAGAAGACAGATGCAAGATAGACAGTTGTGGAAGAAACTAGGAGATGTTTTCATCCAGCGGTGGATATATAATACTTGACTATGATGATGATGATAAATATATACAGTATATTCAATATTAATAAATTCAGGAAGAGACTAAGAAGAAGACCATGCGGGAGATGGGTACACACACACACACACACACACACACACACACACACACACACAAGGATTCCCTATGTTATCTCTATGAGGGAGATATAGTCAAACTGTGATTGTTTGTAACGCTTTTATTAACCGCTTCAGACCTTTGGTACCATATTAAATTGATCAATGAAGTTATAGTCCTGACTCGTAGTCATCGTAATAATAGTACAGATCATAGAAAGTCTTCAGCAATGTGAACATCGTTATCTTGCAATGTGCGTGCAACCACACGTTCATGTTTGTATACGATATCCACTGAGCATTTTGGAGAAGAAACGCGAATTTCAAGCTGCCAAGACTACCGAAACTGGCGAAGCATATTGTAAACAAATTTCTTCAATACAAATGACAAGGTATGATGCCTACAAACTGTACCAGAAACTGGTGCAAAAGTTTCAATTCCAATTTTAACCAGATTGTAAGCAGTGATTTTTGGCTGGGCGGCTGCTCCTGGTGCAGCCACCCAGCCTTAGTTACCCTTCAAATCTGAACTCTTCTGTTGCTATATATATACCTACATTTAGGTATTTTGTTTTCCAAATTTGCCAGTTAGCGTAAATGCCTGAAGATCAACCTTGGTATTTGCCCATTTGACGCATGCACCAAATCGAGAAGTATAGTCAGTTATCATAATAAAGTAGATTAGCTAACATCGTTCTTTTCCATTTGGCATCAAGAACATAAAATGTCCTCTCGATAGGTCTTGAAAAGAATTCTTTTAACAGTCAACGCACCGCATTTTGCACAGAATGTATTTGAAGCGTTTTGTAACATTATCGTTCTTCTTCACTGTGAAGGACACATTTCTTTCAGAATTATTTGTTTTGTAAAATCTCCTTTACATCACGGTTGATTCGAAATAAAAGCTGAGATTTAGTGTTTCAATTTCAAATATTTTCCGAGAGCTTCCGAAAAGTGCCCTCCAGCGAGAAGACAGGGTGATATAGTGAGCTACATTTTGTCCAAAGCAACCGAGAACAACCGAAACTTGTTTCAAAATAACACACTTTGATCTGTCCCAGTGGTGGAGAAAAGGGCCCCGACGTAAAATTGATATGCAACGTTTGCTTAAATCACTGACGCCTCGAGCTACAAACCTGTCAGTGTGATTCCGGCACAGAGGGCTACGGACTTGCAAATCTCCGCTTTCTTTTGGAAAATAGGAGGTACTTTTCTTCTTACTACAGCACTAAACAATTCTTTTGTTTTCCATTTTCCCCCATGGATTTAAATTTAAGACAGAAAAATTTTGATTCACAACGTACATTTATCAGTTATTTCCGCTGCTATCTCTCGATTATTGTGGAAGTTTCGCAGAAATATCGGAAGTAAATTACATTGACATAAGAGTACTAGTTTTACAAACAAAAAACGTGTTTTTTGTACCATTCAATCCTCTAAGATGCCAGAAAAAACTACCTTGCATTTAGCAAAATGGGCTGAAATGAGGTCAAATGAATATGCGCTAAGTGTCCAAATTATTATGGCCACCCGATCATTTTATGCAAAGTAGCTATCTCACAGATGCTGCTGACACAAAATGGCTGAATGGTTTTAAAAACGGAACGTTGAGGGCATGCAGCAAGGAGGTTATATTACTGGATACACCACTGGCTGTGCCGCCATAGGTCACAGCTAATGTGTGGTGTGACGTCACAAGCAGGCAAAAATGAACTGAATTATACCGTTGATAAAACACTAAGCTTGTGTATCATTGATAAAGATTATTGAATTACTCATTTACGCTTTCCAACCGCAGCTTGAAGAAGCGTATATGCTCCAGCTTTTTCCGTCCGTCTGTCGGCACGATAACTCACGTAAAAATGGTTCGATTTCGATGAAATTTTAGTATGTGGTAAGGGACCACCAGGGGACGAACCCTATTGAAAATGGGTGAAGTGGGGTCAACGGTCACGCCTTAAGAGCGGGATTCGGTTGCCTTATGCGTCATAACTTGCGTAAATATGGTTCGATTTCGATGAAATTTTAGTATGTGGTAAGAGACCACCTAAGGACGAACCCTATTGAAAATGGGTGTAGTGAAGTCAAAGGTCAGGACATAGGAGCAGCATGATTTCCATTACCCTTATGCGTCATAAGGTGCGTAAAATGGTTCGATTTCGAAGAAAATTTAGTATCTGGTAGGGGACCACCAGGAGAGGAACCCTATTGAAAATGATACAAATGGAGTCAAAGGTCAGGATATAGGATCGGGATCCACTCAATCGCCCTTATCCCAAACTATTAAGGTGGATGTCAAGTAATTTTGCTTCCTATATTTCCAATGGAAAACCTTTTGTACACATTTCCTTCACAATTAGGGTCTCCTCAAGGATGGAAATTTGAATATCGATTAAAATAACTTCATACTATAACTTGGAATACTTAACATTTTCGAAAACATAAGGATAATTATATTAAAAAACAAAAACCTTTCCTTTGGTGGTGTTGAAACCAGAAAAAAGATGGCACGACCTGTACTTTGATGACGTCACTGGTCAAATAAATGTTGGATTGCATAATTACGGTTATGGTTTAGAATATATTATTACGGTTATGGTTTAGAAAATATTAAGTATTCCAAGTTATGAAATGAAGCTATTTTAATCGATGTTCAAATTTTTATTCTTGGGAACGCATTAATTGTTAAGAAAATGTGTACAGAAGTTTTTCCGTTGGAAGTATAGGAAGCAAAATTAGCCGCCCCGGTGGCGCAGTGGTCTAAGGCGATGGCCTCTGATCATTCGTCCGAAAGTGTCCGGTTTCGAATCCCGGTGAGGCATGGATGTTGTGTTTGTCTTACGCCACTGGCTCTATCCCTTCCCTGGAACCAGTGACCCTAAATTAGGGACGGGCGACTGCTTATAGCCCATTGAGTTGCTCACGGCGGTCGTTAAACCTCCAATAAAGAAAGAAAGAAAGAAGAAGCAAAATTACTTGACGTCCACCTTAAAGTAGCAATTCTTGTATGTATGTATGTACATTTTATTTTGAAAACGGCTCTAAGAATTTTGATGGGAGTCGTTTACCTACCGTTTTATGGTACTAGAAATCGATTTAGCTTGATCTCGACTTTAGGAGAATTCTTTTAGTGCGTTAAATAGCCACCCCGAATTATAACGTTTTCAGTGGCATGGCGTCGTTCCATTAATTTTTCCAATGCTTAGAAATCTTATGACGTCACAATCTCGCGTTTGAGAATGTTGGCGCGCGGTCACGCCATCTGTCTCATTACGTCACGCGTTGTGTGTGTGGATTTTGTTAAAGTTTTATGACGTCATACTCTTGCGAGCAGATGGTCGCGATTCCCATCTGCTTCATTACGTCACGTGTGTGCGTATGTCCGTCCGCACGATAACTCGCGTAACAATCGTTCGATTTCGATGAAATTTTGATATCTGGCAGGGTATCACCTGGGAAGAAACCTTATTTAAAGTGAACGAAATGGGGTGAAAGGTCAGTACATAGGAGCGGGATCCATTCCACTGATGTTATGCATCATAACTAACGTAAAAAAGGTTCGATTTCGATGAAATTTTAGTATGTGGTAGGGGACCACCTGGCCACAAACCCTATTGAAAATAGGCGAAATGGGGTCAAAGGTCAGGACATAGGAGCGGAATCACTTCCATCGCCATTATGCGTCATAACGTACGTAAAAATGATTCGATTTGGATGAAATGTTAGTATGTTGTAGAGGCCTGCCTGGGGACGAATTCTATTTTAAATGGTGTCAAAGGTTAGGACACAGAAGCGGGATCTATTCCATAGCCATTATGCATCATAACTTACGTAAAAATGCTTCGATTACGACAAAACTTTATCATGTTATTTCGGAGGTATACCGAACCGGTTCTGTTGAATATCATCGATATGGGATCAAAGTTCAGGGAACAGGACCGAGATTTATTCCACAGCCATTATCCCCATAACTTGAGTAATAACTTTTTTTTTTTGATTGGAGGTTTAACGACCACCGTGAGCAACTCAATGGGCTATAAGCAGTCGCCCGTCCCTAATTTAGGGTCACTGGTTCCAGGGAAGGGAGAGAGCCAGAGCCGTAAGACAAACACAACATCCATGCCTAACCGGGATTCGAACCCGGACCTCTTACGGACGAATGATCAGAGGCCAGCGCCTTAGACCACTGCGCCCCCGGGGCAGCAGTAATAACTTGAGTAATGATTTCTGGTATGTTGGAAAAGGTATTATAATCAATGCATTGCATGAATTTACAAACTTATTTTATCTGTTCATACGCTTAGAAGCTTTTGTTCCATTGACTTCAAAGCAGCTTCTTTTCTGCGGCTGCGTCGTGCCTGCTCATGACGTCATTTTCAGCACGGACGGTGACTTTTGGCGGCCAATGCTGCGTGGATAGGAGTGGTGTCTCCAGTAATATAACCACGTTGGCATGCAGAAACTAATCAAGTGCATTGCGCAAGAAATAATGGGTAAAAGACGCGATCTGGCGGACTTTGAACTTAGAACGTTCGTGGGTGCTGGAAGCATTGGTGCGACTGCACTTGGGAAATATTCGATGGCAGTATTTGTTAAAGATTACACAGAATAGATCACCAGTCCCAAAACCGGGTTTGAGTGCAAGGCATGTGGTCGTTAACGGCTACTAGAATCTTGAGCGGCGCGGAGGGTAGGCAGATTTCTTCTGTCCAACAGACGAGCGAAACTACATCCGATTACAGATCTGAATCAGGGATCACGTTCGATGGCCTCTTAACGTGCAGTTCGCCGCACATTGCTTTCTATGGGCTACATAAGTAGATGGTCTGCTCTTAAGCCATTGTTAATGCAGCGAACAAGCAGGAACGCCTAGAATTCGTTCATGTACACAAGAATTGAATAGTAAATGAATGGCAAAGCGTAATGTGGGCCTACGAATCACGTTTTTAAATGCACTATGCACATGGAAGGGCGAGGATATGAAGACAGCAGCACGAAAACATGAATCCATCTTGCCTCGTCACTACTCTTTAACCCGGCGGAGGCAACGTAATAGACTGAGGCATGTTTTCGTGGGAGCGTTTGTGCACTTTGATTTGGGAGGACCAAGTCTGACCACCAAAAGGTATTTTAAAATCATTGCCGACCAAGTCCACCGAGTCATGTTGATGGTTCATCCCAAAGGAGATGGATACTTCCAGCAGGACAATGCTCCATTGCATAGGGCTCACGTTGTACGAGACTGATTTAAGGAGCACCATGCAGACTTTTCCCTGCTACACTGGCCTCCTTAATCGCCAGGTCAAAGACCCAGTGAAGCAGTTATGTGAAGAATTGGAAATCGTCATAAGGCAGCTGAATCCTCTACCATCAAATTTGAATTTTTCTGTTAGCAACACGGATTAAATTAGAGTGTGCAGTTCATCGCATTTTTCTTAATATAACCCAACCTATTTACCGATATTTAATAGAGACCGTACCAAGACAAATACAAAAAATATTAAGGGTAAAAGATGGACCAAGAACTGCTAAATAGAATGTCATAATAAGTTGGACGCTCGGTTTATTTGCTGGCTAAGAAATGGGACGAACGAGTGAACCTGCTCATCAGAAATCTATGGATTCCCCTTAGCTTTTTTTTTAATTCAAAATGATCATTTAAGGGATGGTTGATACTAATACTTTCTGAATAATTGCCAGCTAGCATATATGAAAGGAAAGAGATGATTTTTGAGACACTTGTTTCTACTCAGTAGCATGATATAAGTGACAGTAGACACTTGCCCTTCCTCCCCATAAATTCCGGTTTGATGAGTGCAGGAATTTTGACATCATTTGGATCAGGTGTGATGGCCACTTAAAAGGCTAAAGCGTTTTAGTATGAGCACTAGAATATTATTGTATGGTATTGTATATGGAAATTCTTAGAACGCAAACAAAGTATTATTTTCAATAGAGAATTGGAACCATTATTCTGTTAGCAACACGGAATAAATTTGGGTAAGTATCCAATAATCGAGTGGTCAAAGGCGCCGGTAGTTCTGCTCTGCTATATTATTTGACCTGGGTTAAAATCCCAGGGAATATACGGTGCGGCAATTAAGTAAATCAGACTGAGTATTTTTTTTAATTGGAAAACAATAAAACTTACGCGAATACATTTTATTCGAAGTTAATACATGAAGTGGCACGATCAGCAAACCGAAGGTAGGTTATGCAGAGGTCATCTTTTGCCATGGAGTGAAGAGCTGATTTCACAGTTCTTTTCATGTCTTTAATGTCTTGGAAAACTTTTCCTTTTAAAGACAGCTTTAATTTAGGGAACAGAAAGTAGTCACACGGTGATAAATCTGGAGAATATGGGGGATGGTTGAGCGCGCGAGCGCATACACACTTATTTTCGTGCAAGAAATTGCTGTACCCTGACTGCTCCGTGTACGGGTGTGTTATCGTGATGAAAAAAACCATTGCCTGTTTTTGTACTCAAGCCTGGCACGAGCAGTCCTCCTCCACAATCGTTCCAAAATGGACGTATAGCATTGCCAGTGACAGCTGTACTTTCAGGAACGAACTCGTGATGCAGAATTTCCTTGTTGTAAAAGCACACAAGCATCGTATTGATTGTACTTCTGTAACCTGATCTTCTTTCCTTTGTATGACTGTTCCGACTTCCACTGAGAAGTCCGACACTTCGGTTTGGGATCATAGCGAAAACACCACGTCTCGTCACCTGACACAAGGCTTGGCTGAAAATTTTGCATTGTTTCAGCAGTCTCCAAGATCTCTTTTGCATACTCCACTCGTGCATGTTTCTACTCGTTCTGACAAAGCATGCGGAACAAAACGAGCACAAAACTTTTTTGGCAAAAACTTTCCACTAAAATTTGACGAATCGTCTCCGTAGATCCGTACCGATCTGACATTCCAGCATCCTCAAGGGTCACATCACTTGTTATCCTTTCGCGAACTTTCTCAATGAATTCAGACGTGCACACTGAAATCGGGAGGCGGTCTTTCGTTATTTTAGAAATCTTCCCGCCCATCCTTGAAACCTAGGCACCTTCGGAATATTTATGCACGAGGTTGGCAATCAGCTCCAAGCACATCACGCAACAATTCAACTGTCCCAGATGCAGTTTTGACGATTTCGAAACAGAAATGGGTATTTGCTCTGTGTTCCACTCCATTAAGCAAATATCAACGTCGATATCCAGTGTTCTTCAACTGAATGATGTCATGCACAGATTAAATAATCACCTGAGCAATTCTCAGGAAAACGCTGTTACCCCAGCATAGATGATACATGACTTTCCGACCCATATGTCTTTCTGGGATTTGAGAAAAAACCCTGTCTCATTACTTAGTTGCCGCGCTATATACATAGATGTCGCTTTTCACCTTTAACTTTTTGAAGGAATGGAACTAAGTGCGCTGGGCTGTGCATCTAAATTATTCCCCAGTGTCTGATTGTGGAGGGTGTAAGCTGGAAAACAACGGGACTGAGGACACCTTTGGGCCTTCTTACTTCCATAGTTTCACAAAATGTTCCTCTTTCCGAAACGAAGCTGAAAAATAAATGCCAAACAAGTCGAACAAATTAACGATCATTAAATATTTTATTTGACTTCATGAAAAATTAGGACTCCATAGCCCATTACAATATCATGGAACAAATTATCGTCCTCAAGTGCTTTAATATAACTTTTTAGCCGTCCTGGTGGGCGAGTTGTCAGGCCTCTAATGTCTAATTACGTGTCTCAAATGGGTCCCTGGCGAAACACACTTTCTGTACATGTCTGATGGTGCTCGTTTCTTCCCCTATCTGGAGGCAGTGACCCTAAATTAGGGATGGAACACTGCTTATAGCTGTAGCAGCTGCTCATGGTGTTTGTTAAACCCGAAACCAGAAGAGAAAAAATTTTACCAGCTGCAATTATGTTCAAGACATTCCTTATCAAATATACAACCCTGACGCGAAAAGTTCCGACGAATGGTGGGACAGTAAGGAATGATGATGAAAAACTTTATTCAACCACCATGCATCTAGATTATAATTCCTGAAAACATATTACAGACGTTAAATACAAGGAAGAGTCAAATGAAAATCTAATCTTAAATAATTTTTTCTCACAATTTATTGAACAAAAGAGGTACACACCTGTATCATTTTTCAAAGTAATCTCCATTTTGTGCAACAGAAGTCCGCCAGCGCTTACAAAGTGCAAAGATTCCTGTAGAAAAAATTATTTTGGTCGCGTCTGCTACACCTCTTATTGGAGGTAAAAGTATTTCCCCTATCGCATCTTTGAGTGGACCAAAGATGTTCAATCACTGGTGAATACAGAGGATTTGGAAGACTGGAGGTGCAGGTCTTGTGGGATTGCAGCAGTTGCACGGACAGTATGAGGCCGAGTTTTTTATGTTGCAACAAGATACCAGTACTCAGAAGTCCACGTCGTTTGGATTTGATGGAAGGTCGAAGATTTTTACTGATAAGACCTGCATACGTCTCAGTGGTTTCCCCTGGAAATGAAGTGCTCCAGATTTACTCCTCGTTCATCCCAAAGGAGAGTCAGCATAACCTTCCATGCAGTTTGGCCACGTGCTGAACTTCATCGGTTTTGGTGAGGAGGAATGGCGCCATTCCTTGCTCTCTGTTTTGGTTTCTAGCTGATGATAGTAAATCGAGGTTTCATCTCCAGTAACAATTTTCGGCAAGAAACCATCACCTTCTGCTTCACGCAAATGTTCTTGGCAGGCATTAGCTTGTCGTTTTTTCAATTCTGGAGTCAGCTGGCGTAGCACCCACCTTACATACACTTTCGTGAAGTGGAGCACATCATGGATGATGTTATATGCTGAACCATATCTGATGTTCAAAAGTGCGTTATTTCATCCACCGTCACTCTGCGATTTTCCATCACAATGCGTTCAACTTCTGTAAAGGACTCTGATGTCACTACTCAGTGTGCCTGATCTAGTCGAGGAGAATCTGTCACAGAACTTACGCCGTTTCGGAAGTTCCTAATCCATTCGTACACTTGCTGGGGTAACAGACAGGCATCACCACACTGCAGTTTCATTTGAAGATGAATTTCCGTAGGTTTTACGCCACTGCTCAAGAAATGTATGACATAACGTTTTTCCTCTTTGGTGCAAGTCTCTATGAGACGTTCATATTTACACTGCTACTGTGACATCACTAAGTTTATCTACATCGTGTTGCCACCTGTAAGAAAATCTTTTTGTCATTGGTCACAATATTGCCAAGTTACAGGCCAATGACATTGTATTTTGAAATTTGTATCGCACTGTTAATGTTTTCATTTGACTCATGTGATATTAAACAAAGTACCGAATAAAAGGCGCTTAAGAATGAAACTTTTTAAGTTAAACGGTTGAGTTTTTGAATTACAGTGATTTACAGAAATTTGTTTTGGAGTTTCCTTTTACGTATTTTTTGTGGGAAAGATTTCGTCAGCATCTGATGACTTGTACGTTTTGAGTAGTTAACTTTTATCTTTCACCTTCATTCATTCCCATTTAAATAAATAAATACATCACTCTTTCCACGTTCCAGAAACACATAGCAACCGAAAAATTGTTTTTAGCCGCCGCCGTGGAAAGTTAACGCGCTCGGCTAGTTATCGAGCGTTCCGTGGTTCATTTCCACGGCGGTGGATGAAAACAATTTTTCGGTTGCTATGTGTTTCTGGAACGTGGAAAGAGCGATGTATTTATTATTTACTGACGCCACGTATTTGGAGGATTTTCACCATTCCCATTTAGTATGTCACTTATTCTTTTCACTTGTTCTTTCCAATTTATTTTTCGACTTCTGAAGCATGGATAGTCCAATAGCTAATATCATCTTAGGTACCTGCTACATGCTTCAAACATGTATCTAAGATTATTTTAGCTATTGGACTATGTCAGCTACAGACTTAATCTTCTTAGATTCAGGTAATGAAAAAGATTAAGCTGATGATACCTACATCTTCAACACTTCGATGGTGTTCATGGAACGTAAAACGCACTGTTGGATTATCAACATTCCAATAGATAACGAGATTTTATTTCCCTGTCCACAGTAATTCATATAGCTCGGTTCTGGGGTCAGGAATGTTATGTATCAATTTCATTTATGTGAGATTAAGTGTATTTTAAAAAAAAGTGAAAACTGTGCTGTTCTAGTGAGATTCAAACAATTACCTACTTAATGTTCCTACACCAGAATAGTATAATATCCACTTCTTACAAGAATAAAAGTATCTTATGGCATTATTAGGCTTAATAATATCTCACTCCGTAGTTTACATTACGGTGGGAAACCTCACATAGTTAAAAGCCCATCTCATTTTCACCAAGCGGATAAATAGAATTTTTTAACTACATTTATTCAGGAAAGAATCCTTCTCACAATCGACTTTGGACAGCTTACTCTAGTAATTCGAATATCATCCTTTCTTTCAACTGCGCCGTAGCGTCTCATTTTAAGGCTCTGATGAATTCATTATCGTTTAGACAGAAACAATTGATTTCTCAATGTATCATGCAAAATAGCGCCATACTGTCTAAGAGTAACAGCGAGTATATTTAACACGTCTTTTGTAAAAATAGTACTTGCTTATGATATCGCTTTGCTCGTTCGTCTGTTGACACCATATATCTGCAACTACTAGTCCGATTTGCAAAATTCTGTTCGTATTGGAAAGCTTTAAATACGAGAACGATGATCCTTTCCTTGCTGATTTTTTTTGTTTTTGGTTTGTTTTGTTTTTGTTTGGTTTCAATGCATAACTTCGCCCCCAAACGGCGAAAATGCAAATGCTATCGAATTCAAAATATATTTTACTTCATATCATTACTTCTAAATAGCAGATTGAAAAAACACTTCTTCCCTTGGATGCCATTTATAACAAGGACTAGTTTTGGTACAGTTTACTTTGTAAGTAATGCGTTGTTTTTCCGGTAGGGGCGCAATGGCAAATTGCGCTTCCTACGATATCTCTGCTCATAAAAGCTCGATTTGAAAAATTCTTTTGCACTGGATACAGTTCTCGATAGGGAATGTTCTGCGCGCATTTTCTAATTTTTGGCAAATAACTTACTGCTTTGCTTCTATCGGGGGAGGAGTGGGGGGTAAGTGTGTAATTCTGTTCCTGATGCGTTTGATGCAATATCAGCTCTTCTGAAAATTTATTGAAACAGTTCTTTTGTGTCAGATACATCTCACTACAAAAATCCTTTTAAGAATATCTACTGCTTACATTAATGCATAGTTTTCCTCCTAGACGCGTATATGTTATTTTTCTAGATGTCTCTGCTTCGAATAACTCCATTAAAACAATTTATTTCTCTTTCGGAGAGCATTTCTGATGAGAAATGTCTTACATGTAATTTAAAAGTTTTTTAAACACACAACTGTGATATTAGAAGGCAAAACTCTCCCGTTTCCGTTTTATCATTTTTTTCAGGAATAGCTGCACGTCTAAAAACCTGATTGAAAAAATTATTTTTCTTGCGGATACCACTAACTACAAAAATACTCTTGTGTATTCTATGCCCAAAGCAATGCACAATTTCCTCCCTAGAAGGCGCAAATGTTTAATGTGTTGTTCTCGATATTTTAGCATCTAAAAGTTCAGTTTCCAAAAAAGTTTTTAAACACCAGATACCATTTACCTTGTGAAACAGCATGGACGAACTGGCGTGTTTTTTTTTGTAGTGCATAATTCTGCCGCTAGATGGCGTTAGTGTGTATTTCTGTTTGCAACTGTATCTCCGCTGTTTCAAAGTTTCGTTTTTACTGTATGCCACTCTCATGATGGGGAACATTATTCTTTTTAAGTAATGTACAGTTTCCTCACTAAGTTTTTTAAGTAATGAGAAAACTTTTCCTGGCTTTCTCTGCTTCCAGGAGACGTATTTGAAAAATTATTTTCCCCTTGCAGTTTTTGCCCATGGAGAATACATTACGCCTATCTTCTACTTGCCCATTATTCAAAACAGAAAAAGTTATTTTTCGCTCGGATACAACTAACTGCAAAAACGTTTTGTGGATATTTGCTGCTGAAAATGATTCACAACACCCCACCCCCCACCCACCCCCGTTCCACCACAACGGCCCAAATGTATAACCTGTTTTTCTCTATGTATAGTATATTCTTGTTTGAAAATCTGTTTTTTCTTGTCAGCGTATATTTTTGTTTGAAAAGGTTGCTTCAATTTTTAAAATTCCTTCGAAAAATCTTTTGGTAGCATACTCTTCATTACGACGATAATTTTACATTCGTTTTCTTCTTTATGAAACACAAAGCTTTACCGCTTAGGAACGTAAAGTCATAGCATGTTTTCCTTTTCTTTACACAAAGTTTTCTAACTGTATTTTTTTTATAGTGGTTTAACCACCACTGTGAGCAACTCAATGTGCTACAAACAGACGCCAGTCCCTAATTTAGGGCCACTGGTTCCAGGAAAAGGAGAAAGCCAGTGCCGTAAGACAAACATGACATCCATGCCTGACCGCGATTCGAGCTTAGACCACTGCGCCATAAGGGTGCGACTGTTCAATTTGAAAATCCCCGAGACCTAAATATCTTCCTTCCGCTATAAAAAAACTTGTTGTGAATAATTTGTTAATTGTTGTGACATTCTCTTTATCCGCTTGTGCAGTATTTAGCTATTTTTATTTCTAGGTGTTTTATAGATTGTAGTAATCTGATATAATTTTTTTCTTGTGTGCAATCGGTTGCATACACTTTGAATAACCGGGCTTACATTGCATATTATAAATTATGCGCATTTTTTCCTAGGTGGCGTTAGCATGTTTTCCGTTTTGTGCTGAATTTCTAGATTTTCTAAAAATCTGCTTTTAAATATTGTTTTCGCACCGGAAAGGATTCAAAAGACGAGCACATTACGACACGAAATTCGTTGCCATCTTTCTTAACTTCAGATGAGGAGGACTGACGCCTTTTCATAAACGTGGGCGGCACCCATATAATTTTTTTTATTGGAGGTTTAACGACCACCGTGAGCAACTCAATGGGCTATAAGCAGTCGCCCGTCCCTAATTTAGGGTCACTGGTTCCAGGGAAGGGAGAGAGCCAGTGCCGCAAGACAAACACAAACATCCATGCCTCACCGAAATTCGAACCCGGACCCTGTTCAGAGGCCATTGCGCCACCGGGGCGGCCATATGGAAATTGTACAGCGTGGTCTCTGTAAATACATTACACGCTTTCAAGTCGTACTCTTCAGCTTTGCGCCTCGAAATTTCTACTGCGTCACTCAAACATGTGTGTGTGTGTGTTTTTTAAAGCCTCGTGACTTCTTGTCATCTATATCTTTTAACTATGTGTCTTTCGCTTTTGATTATGTCCGTAAGCTATGCGACGCTTCTTTTATCTACGTCGCTCAGCGGCGTGTTATTAAAATTACGTTAGAAATTTAATCGCATAATGCGAATCGGGTAAAGCGAGCATCCAACCATGCTTTCAATGTCTACTCATAGCACGATATCCATTGAGCTGCGTTACTGTCTCAGAAACTCCAGCGCGGGTTTATAATGGAGATTCTCTTGCGTGTACCATACAACTCAGATTTATCACAATGTCACATTCGTAGCTTAATTGCGACTCATGTTAAAGAAGGAGGGGCAGAACTTCTCTCTAATGATTTTTCGAGAAGCTAGGGGCTTACTATTATACTTCTAACTATTGGTTAGCTACCTCGTATTGTTCCTTCAGCAAGTGTTCTGATTTTTAAAGAAAACAGCTCCACATGCACAGATATAATAAGCCTCGGCCGGAGATCGTTAAATAGCCTTCCTCATGAAACTGGATTTCTTCGACACCGAATTCATTTTAACACAGGTATACCGAGGTAAATTAACTTCGACGTTTGATCCAGCTGAAGTGACAACACATCAGAAGTTGAAAAAATAAGGATTACCTTATTGTCGTTTCATAATTGTATGTGTTTGTTTATGTTTGCATATTCACAGATACCAAAATTAATCTTGAACAGAATCTTTGGAGAAATGAATTTAGTTCCACTACCTTCTTCTCGCTTCATAAAAGCTACTTTGCATTTTCCTCGTTGAAAAGCTAATTATAACTAAAGCCCGGATGCTCAAGAAAAATGCTTATTTTGCATATTTTTAGCATATTTAGCCACTTTGGGGAATAAAAGCACATTTTCACAATTTGTGAGTAGTTTTGCATGTATCCCGAAGATTTTGTAGAAAAGCGCTTTTGAAAAACGAAATTGTTACTTTTAGACGTCACTCTTAATAGCATCGTGGTACAAAAGCGAAACCACTTGTTAAAAAATTCTCCCTCATTACAGAGTGGGGTTACTTAAACGAATCCACGGGGAATCAAAAGAGAAATGTTTAGTCTACTATTAACTATGCGACTGCGCCAGCAATGTGATAGCTTATTTTGTAGGAAGACCACGTTTACTGAAATCCTAGCTTACTACTCAAAAGGGTCCGTGCTTCTAAATGTAAGAAGGAAATTTTTTTACTCATCAAACTAATTGTGCCAGACCAATTGTTTGTTGAACGTGGCGCTGAACTCTTAACAAGGGAGAAGGTAAGGAGTGAATGGGAAGGTTATTAGAAACATGAGGTAAGGTTGGGTCCACTAGAAAGTCAGCCTCTAACTGGCTGTTGAAATGAAATCACAAAGGGGGCAGAGATCATGAATGGTTTGTTTACACGCTGTAAGAGAGCCTCTCCTCCATGTGCATGAGGATAGGGAAAGAAGACGATCAGATCACTGCCCAAAGGTTATGTGACTGTTTTTTTCGACATTTCATGAACAAGCAAATACAGTAGAACTGCTACATGTGTAATCGAGCTATAGATTCTCTTTGATTCATCAAATTCAGATGAATTAGTTCTTCTATACTACCCAAGACCGATTTCTTGCACTTTTATTAATGACTGGTAACTGCACGATGTTTTTATTATACCTAAAGTAAAAGCCTACGACAATGCGATAAGGAATAAATTTGTGACGGATTTTGTTCCAGGTGTATTTTTAACGGTTGGAATTATATTGTTTTGTAAAGTGTGTGAAAAAGCCTGCTTCCAGGGAAAAAAATTAGTGTTTCTTCATGTATCTCAAGACGCCAAACATGAGCCGTTGGGTAGCCCAAAAACTCATGTTTGGCGTCTTGTGATTCATGTGTCGGCAGCCAAAGACATGAGTCTTTGGTTAGCCCAAAATCAAAATAAAAAATATACCTGATTTCAAATAATCTACATCCACACCTGACCGGAGGGTCCTCTGCGTTTGTCGAAGACCTATATCGCCGATGTTGAAAATTCCCTCCTTACAGCACTTCCTAAAAAAGTACACAAAAGAAATACTTCCAAATGAATCCACTTTTAAAGGAATAAACTGTCAAATACATATTACTTCTATTTTAGTGCATAATTCTTGATTTTTAGTGCATAAATGATAGCTGATTTGGGGGATTTTTAACGCTTGAACATCCGGGCTTTAATAATAACGAAGTGCTTCTTTAATCTGCTGATTTTTAAGGGAATAATTTTTTTTGTTATTATGAGTAAAATGTGGAATATCTGTTATAATCATCAGTTCCATATGAAATTTGAGCATTTCACAGTTTGTCATCCGTCCGTCTGACTTGAAAGAACGATCCAGCTACGGGCAGTTTGCGACATTAGCGGACATCCCACATTAAAGACATTATAGTCCACATATAACGTTAGCAAACACGAAATCGATCGGACCCACATTTCAACAGAGGATAAGTAAAGAGCACAAAGACGTAATCTCTACTTCTAAGTCATGTAGTCCTCAAATGATGTAAATGTAAAGGGACTTGAATAATTTTTTAGAATGTACTACCTCCTGAAAATAAATATACCGGAAACAATAGTTCCCTAATAATGTTATTATAACAGATGATTCATTTTGTTGTCACTGGCAACGCTAAGAAACAAGTTATATTCATTTCCCCAAATGTTTAAGCTTCAAACACTGCGAGAATCAAATTTATTTTCGTTGTAATTATAAAATTTAAGCGTTCATTATGTTATTACCGATAAGTGCGTTAATGAGTTGAACTGCTTTAAACAGATATTTCTCATGCGAACCTTATTTTAGTTCGTAGGCAAGAACAAAGATCATTATTTACCACCCAGAGATGGATATTTTAAACGACATTGCTACGGATTTGAGCTTGAGTAGATATTAATTGCATTAAATTCAATGTAACTTTTTGGGAGCTAAACATTAAATCTTATACATAACCATATAAAAACGTATTAAATTTTTAAACGTACGCAACCAATCTATTCAGCACGAGAAACTGGCTTCCGAAAACGCGTTGCATTTTTAAACGTGGGAAACCGTTTTATTTATATAGCACGACAAACTAGCCTATTACGTAGCACGACAAACTAGCCTATTACGTAGCACGACAAACTAGCCTATTAAGCTTTATCACAGGACAATAAAAAGATAGGTGCTCTCAGTTTGAATTTCTGGATTTCCTTATTTTCATTCACAGCTAAATCGATCCTGTGTATAAAACGAGGCTAGAACAAGTACAGTTAGTGCTTCAAAATTCTGTAAATATGTTTTTTATGTTTCAGAAAAATCAAAAGGAAAAGAAAATGAGACATTCCGCATTGCCTTTTCGATAAAAAGTTGAATTTTGCAAGCTTAATTTTTTTATGAATTAACGCTATCCATATTTCTTTCCTCCGACCGACAAGTAGGAGAACACCCCGCGCCAAGGTGATGAAAATAAGAACTCAGGTCAGACAGGTATGCTAATCCAGAGTGATGTTTCCGACGTGAGTTATTGTTCGTTGCTTTCTCACAGAGTCCGATTGAAATCGGAAAGAGCTTTTGATTTCAATCGGAAACATGAAATAAATTTAAATAAATATAATAATTGGCAGCAATAGTTGATTTTAATTCAGCTATACAGTTGAGAGATTAACAGAACGAAAAATAATCTCTCCCCCTCTCTCGCTCTTTGTCTCTCCCTGCCTCCCTCCCTCTCTTTCTCTCATACATATATGTACAGTGTGCCCGTTACGTAATGAGACAAAAATTATTATATCAAAATAACAAACTGCGAGGGTTGATTGATAAGTTAGGTATCCAGTCGCATATGATAAGTTTACAACTAAATAAAATAATGAAAGTAGTTTCAAAATGAAGTAAATTTATTTATCTTCAACATTACAACATTATTTTCCAACATAATCACCATTTGCTGCTGCACATTTTTCCAAAGGCGCTATCCACCTTTCCATTCCGTCCTTGAAGAAAGTTTGTGGTTTGCTTTTGATCCATTTGCAAATAGCAACTTTAACTTCGGTATCACATAAAAAATGTTGACCTTTCAGTATCTCTTTCAATTTTGGGAACAACAAGAAGTCGGATGGTGCCAAATGTGGACTGTAAGGAAGGTGTGGAACAAGTGGGAATTTCAGGCTTGTCACTGTTTCTATTGTTTGTCGACTGCATGTGGCCCTGTGTTGTCGTGATGCAATAAATTGCTTTCATACTTGCTTTTACGCGCCATAAATTGCTCTCATGCGTCTGTGAATTTCGATTGTCGCGAAACCTTCTAGCGTCAAAAACTTTATTACTGATCGTTGCTTTATACGTAACTCGGAGGCATAACTCATGATTAGCGAACGTTGTTACTCAAGGACGTAAACGGCGACGTGAAACTAATATCATTTGCACTACACTGTATCGGCTATCAAACGCAAGCGCGGAAGCGTTTTTCTTCCCCAACTACTAGCAACGCCACACGGTAGAAGACCTTACTTATCAATCAGCCATTGTATATTTTGAATTGCCAGTTATACAGGTTCAAAATAATCTCCCTCCAACTTCACAAAACGGTTAGATCTTTCGTATAGGTGTTCGAACCATGGTGGAAGTCTTGAACGGGAACTTCCTTCCGTCTGTTGGTCACAACTATATGGATGCCCTCTATGTCGTTGACGCACTCGCCTTTCAAGACGCACTTCACCTTTGGGAAGAAGGAAAAGTCAGCGAGTGATAAATCTGGCGAGTAAGGCATATCTTCGATCACGCAGATTGATTTTGGAGCCAGAAACTGCAGCGCACAGTGTGCTGGCGTGTTGAAGTATGCGGCACAAACCTCAAACAAATCTTCCTCTTCTGCAGATTCAGCGAGTGATAAATCTGGCGAGTAAGGCATATCTTCGATCACATGTGTAATCGAGCTATAGATTCTGCATGTGTAATCGAGCTATAGATTCTGCATGTGTAATCGAGCTATAGATTCTCTTTGATTCATCAAATTCAGATGAATTAGTTCTTCTATACTACCCAAGACCGATTTCTTGCACTTTTATTAATGACTGGTAACTGCACGATGTTTTTATTATACCTAAAGTAAAAGCCTACGACAATGCGATAAGGAATAAATTTGTGACGGATTTTGTTCCAGGTGTATTTTTAACGGTTGGAATTATATTGTTTTGTAAAGTGTGTGAAAAAGCCTGCTTCCAGGGAAAAAAATTAGTGTTTCTTCATGTATCTCAAGACGCCAAACATGAGCCGTTGGGTAGCCCAAAAACTCATGTTTGGCGTCTTGTGATTCATGTGTCGGCAGCCAAAGACATGAGTCTTTGGTTAGCCCAAAATCAAAATAAAAAATATACCTGATTTCAAATAATCTACATCCACACCTGACCGGAGGGTCCTCTGCGTTTGTCGAAGACCTATATCGCCGATGTTGAAAATTCCCTCCTTACAGCACTTCCTAAAAAAGTACACAAAAGAAATACTTCCAAATGAATCCACTTTTAAAGGAATAAACTGTCAAATACATATTACTTCTATTTTAGTGCATAATTCTTGATTTTTAGTGCATAAATGATAGCTGATTTGGGGGATTTTTAACGCTTGAACATCCGGGCTTTAATAATAACGAAGTGCTTCTTTAATCTGCTGATTTTTAAGGGAATAATTTTTTTTTGTTATTATGAGTAAAATGTGGAATATCTGTTATAATCATCAGTTCCATATGAAATTTGAGCATTTCACAGTTTGTCATCCGTCCGTCTGACTTGAAAGAACGATCCAGCTACGGGCAGTTTGCGACATTAGCGGACATCCCACATTAAAGACATTATAGTCCACATATAACGTTAGCAAACACGAAATCGATCGGACCCACATTTCAACAGAGGATAAGTAAAGAGCACAAAGACGTAATCTCTACTTCTAAGTCATGTAGTCCTCAAATGATGTAAATGTAAAGGGACTTGAATAATTTTTTGGAATGTACTACCTCCTGAAAATAAATATACCGGAAACAATAGTTCCCTAATAATGTTATTATAACAGATGATTCATTTTGTTGTCACTGGCAACGCTAAGAAACAAGTTATATTCATTTCCCCAAATGTTTAAGCTTCAAACACTGCGAGAATCAAATTTATTTTCGTTGTAATTATAAAATGTAAGCGTTCATTATGTTATTACCGATAAGTGCGTTAATGAGTTGAACTGCTTTAAACAGATATTTCTCATGCGAACCTTATTTTAGTTCGTAGGCAAGAACAAAGATCATTATTTACCACCCAGAGATGGATATTTTAAACGACATTGCTACGGATTTGAGCTTGAGTAGATATTAATTGCATTAAATTCAATGTAACTTTTTGGGAGCTAAACATTAAATCTTATACATAACCATATAAAAACGTATTAAATTTTTAAACGTACGCAACCAATCTATTCAGCACGAGAAACTGGCTTCCGAAAACGCGTTGCATTTTTAAACGTGGGAAACCGTTTTATTTATATAGCACGACAAACTAGCCTATTACGTAGCACGACAAACTAGCCTATTACGTAGCACGACAAACTAGCCTATTAAGCTTTATCACAGGACAATAAAAAGATAGGTGCTCTCAGTTTGAATTTCTGGATTTCCTTATTTTCATTCACAGCTAAATCGATCCTGTGTATAAAACGAGGCTAGAACAAGTACAGTTAGTGCTTCAAAATTCTGTAAATATGTTTTTTATGTTTCAGAAAAATCAAAAGGAAAAGAAAATGAGACATTCCGCATTGCCTTTTTGATAAAAAGTTGAATTTTGCAAGCTTAATTTTTTTATGAATTAACGCTATCCATATTTCTTTCCTCCGACCGACAAGTAGGAGAACACCCCGCGCCAAGGTGATGAAAATAAGAACTCAGGTCAGACAGGTATGCTAATCCAGAGTGATGTTTCCGACGTGAGTTATTGTTCGTTGCTTTCTCACAGAGTCCGATTGAAATCGGAAAGAGCTTTTGATTTCAATCGGAAACATGAAATAAATTTAAATAAATATAATAATTGGCAGCAATAGTTGATTTTAATTCAGCTATACAGTTGAGAGATTAACAGAACGAAAAATAATCTCTCCCCCTCTCTCGCTCTTTGTCTCTCCCTGCCTCCCTCCCTCTCTTTCTCTCATACATATATGTACAGTGTGCCCGTTACGTAATGAGACAAAAATTATTATATCAAAATAACAAACTGCGAGGGTTGATTGATAAGTTAGGTATCCAGTCGCATATGATAAGTTTACAACTAAATAAAATAATGAAAGTAGTTTCAAAATGAAGTAAATTTATTTATCTTCAACATTACAACATTATTTTCCAACATAATCACCATTTGCTGCTGCACATTTTTCCAAAGGCGCTATCCACCTTTCCATTCCGTCCTTGAAGAAAGTTTGTGGTTTGCTTTTGATCCATTTGCAAATAGCAACTTTAACTTCGGTATCACATAAAAAATGTTGACCTTTCAGTATCTCTTTCAATTTTGGGAACAACAAGAAGTCGGATGGTGCCAAATGTGGACTGTAAGGAAGGTGTGGAACAAGTGGGAATTTCAGGCTTGTCACTGTTTCTATTGTTTGTCGACTGCATGTGGCCCTGTGTTGTCGTGATGCAATAAATTGCTTTCATACTTGCTTTTACGCGCCATAAATTGCTCTCATGCGTCTGTGAATTTCGATTGTCGCGAAACCTTCTAGCGTCAAAAACTTTATTACTGATCGTTGCTTTATACGTAACTCGGAGGCATAACTCATGATTAGCGAACGTTGTTACTCAAGGACGTAAACGGCGACGTGAAACTAATATCATTTGCACTACACTGTATCGGCTATCAAACGCAAGCGCGGAAGCGTTTTTCTTCCCCAACTACTAGCAACGCCACACGGTAGAAGACCTTACTTATCAATCAGCCATTGTATATTTTGAATTGCCAGTTATACAGGTTCAAAATAATCTCCCTCCAACTTCACAAAACGGTTAGATCTTTCGTATAGGTGTTCGAACCATGGTGGAAGTCTTGAACGGGAACTTCCTTCCGTCTGTTGGTCACAACTATATGGATGCCCTCTATGTCGTTGACGCACTCGCCTTTCAAGACGCACTTCACCTTTGGGAAGAAGGAAAAGTCAGCGAGTGATAAATCTGGCGAGTAAGGCATATCTTCGATCACACAGATTGATTTTGGAGCCAGAAACTGCAGCGCACAGTGTGCTGGCGTGTTGAAGTATGCGGCACAAACCTCAAACAAATCTTCCTCTTCTGCAGATTTTTTTCTAAGATTACCTTGGCCGTTTCCTTACTGACACCAAGCTGTTCATCGGGTAGCCTACAGGTTATAAGCCTCTCATGGAGAACAGTTTCGCTAGCCTTCAACACATTATTATATTTACGTGCAGAAGCTGGACGTCCTGTGCGTAGTTCATCCTCGAGGAATTCCCTCCCATCTTTAAAAGTTGAAAACCAGCGGAACACATGTGCACGGCTTAGACAGTCATCGTCGAAAACATTTTTTTTTCTTTTTCTTCGTACACTTCCGTGGTAGTTTTCTATAATTTGCAGTAAAATTTTATCATAACTGTTTGCTCCATTACGAAACTTCTGACACGCTCCACTCACACAGTCTTATATCAACGGTGGCCACACAAAATCTGCTGCGTCACCCGACTCGAAAGTTGCTCCTGCGATTATATAAATAAAATTTAACTCACAACCAACGAAAAGCTCCCCGAGAAAACCCCGAACCTCTCATAAACTAACGAATGTAACCCAAAACACACATTGTTACAAATATACACATGAAAATAGCCATAATAGAAATACAATGATAGCCAACACATAAGGTCGGAAACCGGAAGTCATACATCAGGGAAAGACACCCGGTCCTCGACCCTGGTTCACGTTCAGGTTTCATGCAGGTGTCGAATTAACTGAAAAACAATTGCCAAAATAAAGGTTAAGAATTTTGCAAAATTTAGGACTAGACACCTGGTCTTTCCTACCTGAACCTAAAATGCCAAAAATTAAATATAAAGACTTACCTTAAATAAAATAACCATAAACATCATCTTAATGAACAGCAAAAACACGAACTCCAATCCTTTTCTGAAACACACTACTCCCAAACCACACGGAAGGAAATAAACAAATGCTATACCGATTCCCCAAACGTAATTCATGAATTCAAAAAGAACTAAATAATACCTTATGGAGACCCCTGTCGAATTCTAAAAAAGACTAAAACTAGGTGCATGTGTACTAATGGATGAAAGCAGGTGTTATGCTAAAGGTTCCGGGACGACTCGGAAGAAAATATTATGAATTGCAGCCCGAAGAATGGTTAATCAAAGGGTATTAAAGTGGCAATATTGCATAATCTAATTGTTTAAGATTTTCCTAAATTAGAAGAAGTCAACAGATTTTCAAAATGGAATAGACACTATTTCAAAGGATACTGATTTTTTAAGCAAGAGGAGAAAATTATTTTTAGTTGTTTTGTAATGTTAGATCTGTTATTAAAACATCTTGTGACTCTGACAAATTGAGAGACACTGATATTCCTAAGAACGTGATTTGAAATATTTGAATGCCAATCACTCATAACATTGGTGTTAAAGTTGAAATGAACCCTTTTATCAAAAACGTCTAAACTATATCAAAATCATATAAATATTCAAATTCAAAGTACACATTTTTAATTATATTTACTTATATATATATACGTGTATATATTGAAACATTTAAAAAAAGTTGCAATAAGAAAGTACGGTAAGGATTACGCCTGTGACATTAGGCATATTAAATGCGAGAATTACACGATATGAAAATTCGTGGAAAAGTTGAAACTGATCTTTT
This sequence comes from Macrothele yani, assembly GCA_039090855.1. Taxonomy (NCBI): domain Eukaryota; kingdom Metazoa; phylum Arthropoda; class Arachnida; order Araneae; family Macrothelidae; genus Macrothele; species Macrothele yani. Next base: position 69,472,704 of record CM077010.1, on the reverse strand, counting down.
AAAATGTAAATAATGGGATTCAATCGACACGTTCTCTTTCTCTCTTCGGTCAAGTCTCAACATTAATTTTGCGTTGCTTAATAAAAAAAGAAATACAGTAGTGATGAGCATGCAAACAGTTTGCGTATATTTCCTTGCTGATGGCCAAAACATTCCTTACGCGTTGAAAAGGATACGTGGTTATTCCTCCGGTATGCATTTCAAATTTTATTAAGATTTATGAAAGCAGAGGGAAAGGAAGATGGGTATTTAATCCTTACACCGAGAGAAGAGAGTCACATATTTAACCACCATTAATTTTTCATGACCGCACACAAATTTGTAAACTCTTTACGAAGTGAAGATCAGTATAGGCTGTTATGAATAGCTGATGAATAAATAAAGCTTGTTTTCCTGTTAGGGAGTTTTTTTGTCGGAGAGTTTAGGCTGCCGAAAACCAGTTAAATTCAGAACATGTGAGATGGGCAAATTTCGGAACAGTGTTGAAAGCAGAAGACTTCCGTTGAGGCAACTAAAGCATTATTCATGACACATAAATCGATACTCTCCGGGAAAACCGTTTTCCGTTCAACATTTGAAAGCCGATAATGTAATAAAACTCGAGAGATAATTTTTCTAACACCCGCGAACAGTTCAGCTGGACTAATCCGGGGATTGGGCGGTAATTTGCTGGAAGATATTTTAATATCTGTAAATAAGCAAAAGTTACTTGCTCAACAATTTTTTTTCTCTTTAAGAAAATGGGCGAAATATGGTAAGTACTCTAGGTAGGTAAGGTTTTTGGGGAATAATGAAAGTATATATAAAAATGTAACCTATCCGGACTAGGAAGAATAGTATATTTCAAATTTGATTTATTTTCTGATAACAGTCGAGAAAATTTATAGAGATTGCTCTCCAAAGTGAAAAAAAAAATATTTTACAAAAATTCTTTACCGACGTGATTTTCTGCCACACACGCAATTGTGCATTTTGTATTGTGTCGAGATTACCAGTCTTTTAATTTGGATGCACTTGTTCCAGGAGGAACAAGGGTATTGATTCGTTCTTCATTAAAGTGCTGCCTGAGTAATGTTCGCACTGTTCTCAAAAGTAATATTTCTCAATAGGGTTTTCGTAAATTTCGCATAACTGTGCGACCAACCTCTCGCAAGAGGGAATCAGCTTTAACGTAGATATTTATTATAATCTGGAAGTACTTACGGGCACTTTTTTTTTATAGTGTTTCTCCGGATATCGCCAAGTGTGTCCAGTTTATCTGCGTGCAAATTTAGTCACTTCACCTTAAACGTTTTCTCACTGAACGATGCATTATTTCCCCCGAAGAGCTTTTACAATTTGGCAGCACCGACACTGAGGCAGAGTAGCATTTAATGTCAACTTTGAATGCAGCAGAAAGTTGAAGGGAGAGTAAAGAGAAAAGATATATGTATAGAGAGAGAGTTGAACGAAGAGGAGTGTTAGACGGGATGTAGTTGATGTGGAGTTATCAAAACATTTATATGCGGTCACGTATACTGTAATGTCACAGACTTGCCAAATATTAAACAACACAATTTATTAACATCTCGCTCTTACAAAAACTATGAACTATAACTATTACATTCAATTTCATTGTACAATCTTCAAATACTCTTACTTGGCCAGCTACTTCATGTCCTTCTCTTCCAAATTCTCACACACAACTGGCCCTCGAGCTCTGCAGCGTCGTACAACACACTGCACGCTTCAATAATCAATATATCATTCTGCGCTGTCGAGCGTGGAAGTTCAAGTCTCGAGTCCACAGTTCTCTGTTTGAAAGTTCAGGATATTACAATACCTTTAATTCAAACTTCCTTTTGAGATCTTGTGTTCTTGTTTAAATTTGATTTCTTCTCGTTAAATATTTTCTGACTTAACGCTACAGGGTCTCTTCTACTGATTAATACTTATTACAGACACTTGACGTGGACTAGGAACATCAAACAGAAGTCATCGCTCTTTCCACGTTTATAAGTGAGTCACGGAAAAATTCTCATTGGCCTCCACCGGGAATCGAACCCATGATCTTCCAGTTACACGCCGGATATGCTTCTACTGCACCACAGCGGCCTCGAATTCCTTCAGACTTACATACACTAACTGCCGAGCCAATTGGCAGAATGCTTCTTGGAGTCCCGCACAATGCTGCGGATTCACCAAACATGGTAAGCAGCACTGAACAAATGATTAGAAGGCGAATGAATAATTAATACAGACATGTTCCTAGTCTACGTCAAGTGTCTGTATTAATTATGCACTCGCCTTCTAATTATTTGTTCAGTTGCTGCTTGCCATCTCTGGTTAATCCCCAGCATTGGACGGGACTCCAAAAGCAATCTACCAATTGGCTTGGCAATTAGTGTATATGAGTCTGGAGGAATTCGAGGCTGCTGTGGTGCAGTGGCAGCATATCTGGCGCGTAACTGGAAGACCCTGGGTTCGATTCCCGGGGCGGCTAATGAAAATTTTTCCGTGACTCACTTATAAACGTGGAAAGAGCGATGACTTCTGTTTGCTGTTCCTTCTAATGAATTTGATGTTGGCAGTCCTCACAGCATGTCAAAAGAAGTTGTAGTTTAAGTGTGTCAGAAACAAACTACACAGACAGACACCACGGTGAACATGAAGCCGCCCCGGTTGTGCAGCTGTCTAAGCTCTGGCTCCCGATCATTCGTCCTACATGGATCCGGGTTCGAATCTCTGTGAGGTATGAATGTATTATTGGTCTTACGGCGCAGGTTCTCTCCCTTCCTTGGAACCAATGTCCCTAAATTAGGGACGAATGACTGCTTATGGCCCATCGAGTTTTTCACTGTGGTCTTAAATACCCATTAAAAATAGTCAAATTATGTTCCCAAAATATATGTTTCTGTTGAAATCTCGAAAGCCGCCCCGGTGGCGCAGTGGTCTAAGCGATGGCTTCTGATCATTCGTCCGAAAGGGGTCCGGGATCGAATCCCGGTGAGGCATGGATGTTGTGTTTGTCTTACGGCACTGGCTCTCTTCCTTCCCTGGAACCAGTTACCCTAAATTAGGGACGGGCGACTGCTTATAGCCCATTGAGTTGCTCACGGTGGTCGTTAAACCTCCAATCAAAAAAAAAAAAAAAACATCCAACCATACAAGAATCTCGAAGACGATTTTTTTTGTGACTACAATACACTTTCATGTATTTGTATGAGAAAGTAGATGTTGGGGTGCGAAAGTATGCAACAACAGCAAAAAACTTATTTTTCCAGAATGACGGGGAAAGCGAGAGGCCTCTGGAAACTGATGTTGTTCAATGGGGAATTTATTCTTTTTTTTTTCCAGTTTCTTTTTTTCTCACCATGTCAACATTTTGTCGATGGACGGTTTTATATGAATGAAAAAGAGGAGGGGAGGTATAGCTTGCCGGGCATCATAATCTATATTCAATAATATCACTCTTACCAATTGCCCTCCTCCCCCGACAGGGCCCGCGGTAATTCTCAATCCGCCACTACCCTAAAGAAGTGATCCGTGTGAGACCTGGCATTACCATTCTGGTAAATGGACCCGACCCGTAAGACGTGAAAGCAAAGGCAACACTTCTGGTCTCAGAATGTCGTCAACCTACCACTGTGCTGTTAAGATATGATACGAGATGACTTCCTTGATTGTAACATCAGGTGTAATGGCCATCCTTTACCTTCGCTCCACAATGCAAACCTCATCGGAGGGCTGACCTAACCTTACCAGGCACTTGTGCGTTGGTCATCCACTCACAGGCGAAAGCAAGATTCGTCAGTGAACATTAAAGAGCGCCATTTGGACGCAGTCTACTCTTCTTGGGCAAGGACACCACTCCGAAAGACGCTATCTATTTTTGGGAGTTAGTGATAGCCACTGTAAAGGACGACGAGAATTTATCCCCGCAGCTACCAGTCTTCTCCCAGTGGTGTCTCGTTACACTGCATGGTGCGTGGAAGACGTTATGAGTGGTAGATAGCGATGCTGTGGCTGACCTCACAATCACAATTTTGGGTGACCTCACAATCGCGCGATCCTTAACGTCCAGTTGTTTGCCTACGTGGCTAGATAATGCCTTTGTAGAGAATATGTGAGTTCTCCTGGACCCACTGCTGCCAACATTATCCGACTGCGGGTTCGCTAAGACCCATATTTTGGCTTATACGCCGACATGGCCAACAGGTTTCTTTCTGGCCCGCAATGTGTTCCCTGCCAAACATGCTGAGTTTCTCGCTGAACATGGTCAACATTCCAGACTGTCACGGAGAGTTCCCAGAATAGATCCCAGGTAGGTAGGGACATCCGAAACGCTAAATATCTGCCGTGCGTCGGATAAGCAGGACGTGCTGTTTGACCCCGGGTACTGGTCTCCCGGTTAAAAATAAAAGCTTCTGCTCAGTGACTCTGCCGATGTGTACCTTTACGTCAGTTGCTTCTGCTTCGTGAATCTGCTGATGTGTACCTTTACGTCAGTTGCTTCTGCTCCGTGACTCTGCCGATGTGTACCTTTACGTCAGTTGCTTCTGCTCCGTGACTCTGCTGATGTGTACCTTTACGTCAGTTGCTTCTGCTCCGTGACTCTGCTGATGTGTACCTTTACGTCAGTTGCTTCTGCTCCGTGACTCTGCTGATGTGTACCTTTACGTCAGTTGCTTCTGCTCCGTGACTCTGCCGATGTGTACCTTTACGTCAGTTGCTTCTGCTCCGTGACTCTGCCGATGTGTACCTTTACGTCAGTTGCTTCTGCTCCGTGACTCTGCCGATGTGTACCTTTACGTCAGTTGCTTCTGCTCCGTGACTCTGCTGATGTGTACCTTTACGTCAGTTGCTTCTGCTCCGTGACTCTGCTGATGTGTACCTTTACGTCAGTTGCTTCTGCTCCGTGACTCTGCTGATGTGTACCTTTACGTCAGTTGCTTCTGCTCCGTGACTCTGCCGATGTGTACCTTTACGTCAGTTGCTTCTGCTCCGTGACTCTGCCGATGTGTACCTTTACGTCAGTTGCTTCTGCTCCGTGACTCTGCCGATGTGTACCTTTACGTCAGTTGCTTCTGCTCCGTGACTCTGCTGATGTGTACTTTTACGTCAGTTGCTTCTGCGACGTACACCAGTGTCTGCATCTACTGAGTTCTCTCTGTCTACCAGCTCTTCTATCTTGGAGCCTTTTTGGCTCCACTTAACTACCTCCATTCCTCGTACTCGACTCAAAAACCCGTTTCAGACATAGGTAGTCTAAATCTCCACTGTGGGTACAAACTCTGTACGATGTGTCTGTCCGAGCGTAACATGGCGTCACTTCTCGGCCTATCGGCTAAGATTAAAAGGCGAGTCTTCACAGCATCCTCATGGGCTACTGATATTAACGCAACCACTGCAAGGGCCAGAATTGTCAGTGCGCATCAATGACGCTCATTTGATACGCCTCGGAGTTTCCCTGAGCGCTGGAACTGCTCTGTCGTTCATTGGAGTTGAATTTCTAATCATTTGCATAATTGTCCAGGGGTTACACGCATGCAGATTTTCGCGATTGACTGAAAATATTATCGGTGCGTAGATTCTTCGTCACAGCGTATATGGGAATACGTGTGGCAAAATTCGGCTGATTCTTCTTCTTCTGAAGGAAAGAAGAGGGCTTTTGCGATATTTTTGCGTTTTTGATTATTCAGTGGTTTCATAAAAATTCTTAAAAATAATAAGCGTGACCGTGTAACTCTTACTCGCTTTTAGCTCACAGCTAATTTAAGAGGGATTTGACGAGGAAACATTTCGACCAAATGCGGCGACTAACTTATGAGACCAACTTCTGCCAGCACCTGAAGAAGGCGTAATAGAAGTTGTGGTTGCTCTGCGTTAAAGAAAATTAACCTCCTATCGCTTGAAATAAAAACGTTGTTCGTACACTTTAAAGACACGATATTTAGAAAATACACTATATTAACAAAAGTCACCGGACACTCTTTCAAAATCAAATGAACGGATCCGCTGCGTTGTTAAGATGCGCAGTACAGCTGCAAACGGTATAAATACAAGCCTTCAGCTGACCGCGATCATATCGCACTGTGAAGTTGGGTGAAAATGTCGCTGCGGGAGAGAACTGACTTTGAGAAAGGAAAGATTGTTGGGTGTTATGTTAGTGGGTTGTCCATAAGAGAGACCGAGAGGCGATTAAACATAGTAAAGTCAACTGTTTTGGATGTACTGAATAAGTGGGAGACACATGGCGTACCTGAAGCAGCAAAACGTACCTGCAGACCAAAGAAAATCAGTGATAGAGGACGTCAAAGGCTCAGGCGAGTCGTTACAGCTAATCGACGGAGTACTGCACAAGACCCCAGCGTACACGTCAGTAAAAATGCTGGAACCTCGGTATATATATGTACCATTCGCGGAGAACATCATTCCATAGGTTACGTGAGCGTGCGGCTGCTCATAAGCCTTTCATCTCTACTCGGAATGCTACTCCTTTTTTAGCATGGTGTAAAGAACATTTATCCTGCATCGTAGATCAGTGAAAACGGGTCCTATGTACTAATGAATCCAAATACACAATCCAACAATCTGATGGCCGTGTGGGGGTATGGCGGTAGGCGGGGAAACGCTATTTACCACAGTGCACTGTTCTTACGTTACGGTCAAGTTTGGAGCTCGCAGTGTACTCGTGTGAGGGTGTTTTTCGTTGTATGATCCCATCCCATTGGTTATCGTGGACAAACCTGTTAACCAGCACGTGTATCTCGATATTCTGGACAATTATGCCGTACCAACTCTGTGGCAATACTATGGAACCGAGCCTTGTTGGTACCAGCAGAATAATGCACCGTGCTACAAAACAATGACTGTTGCGGCGTGGTTTGATGATAATTCAGTATCGTGTGTGGACTTGCCAACACAGATCCCTGATCTTAATCCCATAGAGCACCTATGGGATGAATTAGAGCGCCGCAGAAGAAGTTTGGAACCAAGGCCTACTATTAAGCATTAGTTAGCGGAAATATTATGTACTGAATGGCAGCGCATACCTATCTTTGTGTTCTAAAACCTTGTCGAAAGCTTGTCTCGAAAGGTCAGTGCAGGCATTAAGGGCAAAGGTGTACCGTCACCGTATGTCAATTAATGCTATGTTGTGTTTCTCTTCTAGGTGTCCGGTGACTTTTGTCAATATAGTGTATATTTTCACCGACTGAAATGACTTTTGTCATAAAAAAAACCTGAATATAAAGAATTTCCCGACTGCTGAATTAAAAATCGGGGTTTATACACTAAAGCTCATGAAAACGTTTTTACAATATATGTTTTATTCTCAAGCGCTTTCAACGTCTGAGTTTTTCCAATTCATTAATTTTCATCGATCTTTCCTTTTAATAGAACATCTTTGGTGAAAAAAGGTACGCGCTGATGTTATCACTTTGTCCGTCCGTCTATGTACTATGTCTGCAACGTTTAGTCCGATTTGAACAACTATTTTTGCATTGGGAAGCTTGAAATGTCAGATCGATGATGCTTGTTTACCGGTGTTCCTACAAACTTCGCCGTTAGAGGGCATAAATACAGATGTTATGGAATTCAAAATACATTTCGTTCCATATAATTGTTTCCGAACATCCGATTAAAGACACTCATGCTTTCCTTCAATACTATTCATAACCAAGAAGACTATTTTGGGTACAGTTTTTTTTTCAAGAAATCCATAGTTTCTCCGTTAAGGAAAGCAAATTACAATTGCGATTTCCCCGATGTCTCGGCTTCTAAAAGTCCGATTTAAAAAATTATTTTGCTTCGGATAGATCTCCTAGTGGGAACTGTTCTGCATTTATTTATTTTTTTCAAATTTTTGGTAAATAATTGTTTGTCATTAGGGGGCGTAACTGCATAATTTTGTTTCTGGTGTGTTTGCAGCAATATTGGGCTTCTGAAAATCCAATTTTAAAAACGTCTATACACCACTCATCCCGTCAAACCTTTTGAAAATACAAAACAAAATTACATATTTTTTCTTCAAGGGTTCTTGTGTTTATATCTTAATTCTGTTGATATTTCTGCTTCTAACAGTCCGATTTGAGAAAATTCTTTGCCGGAGAGCACTTGCAGTGCGAAATGTGTTGCATACATTTCAAAGTTTTCTTCACGAAAAAGTGCACTACTAGAGGGCATAAGTACATGTTTCTGTTCGCAGTATATTAACAGCAATATCTTCCCGTCTAAATACCAGATTGAAAAAAAAAATTCTTTCAAATAATACCGAAAGATTTTTGTACATTTACTGTAAAAAAAAAAAAAAAAAAAAAAAAACAGTTTACACATTTTCCCGGTAGAGGGCGCAAATATCAAGCAAGTATATAACAATATCTCTGCTTCTAACAGTAGTTTAAAAAAATTAACATCGTATACTATTTAATTTTTGGAAAAGTGCTGTACATTTGGTGTTTTGTAGTTCGCAGTTCTGGCGCTAGGTGGTGTCAGTATATATTTATGTTTGATGTATTTCCGCTTCAAAAAATCCTGTTGAAATTTTTTTGTTTGCTCAATGCCATTCGCTACAATAAAGATGGGGAATATTATCTGTTTTAAATAATGCACAATTTACCCGCTAGGAGACAGAAATGTCAAAACTTTGTTTCTTTCTCTCTCTCTGCTTCCAAGAAACGTATTTGAAAAATTATTTTGCTTTGCATAGCTTCTGTTACGGATAATACTTTTCGCATATTTTTACGTTTTTATTATTTAAAATTCTTCCGCTAGGGGCGTAAAGTTATATAATGTTTTCCTCTATATCTGTTCCTTAACTGTTCGATTTGGAAATCGCTTTGTCTCTCATATCTTCCTTCAATTAAGAAAAACTTTTTGTGTACAATTTTTCAATTTTTGTAATGTAGTTTTCTACCGCTAGTAGAGGAACGTAATTTTTTCTGTATCCAGATTTTTATCGATTGTGGAAATCCAGTTGATTTTTTTTTCAATTTCTAACGGGTCCTGTTGAATGTGAATAACTTTAATTAAGATACACGGGGACAGAATAATGTGAACACTACTCTCAGAGACGTTACTTTTAATGCAGCTGCGTACGTTGAATACGCAAAGGTATCCACCACTTTTTGGTTGTAATAGCTTTGTTCAGAACATCAAGGTCTTGTTTAAAAGCATTTAAAGTGCAATATTCTTTCAGGGTGACGACGAAATGAGCAATCTGACGGATTTCGAGAGAGGGTTAATTTTTGGGGGCCGGCAAGTTGGCGCCTCCGTGACAACAGTCTTCAGGGTAATGAGAGTTGTGAGGTATATTCTAAATTAACTTTCCTTTTTATTTTTTTCCCTATTCAAATCTTGAGTTTATTCTGTTATACTTCACTCTTAACGTGATATCTTTTCTCTCAAACGAATACTGTTGGCAACACAATTGAGGTTGAATGAACGTGACGTATGCCTGTTTTGATAAGAACGAGAGATAAAAGCGACAACTAAACTGTTGTAGGAGAGCAATTATTAGAGCGTTGAAAGAGTGCGTTGTAAAGCGAGCGTTGTGTTAAGAGCTGTGAAGCTGTGTGGTGTGTTTAAATATTGATATCGTTCTGTTATGGACGTGCTGCAGCCTTGAATAAAGCATCTTTTCCGTAAGTTTGACTTCTGTTGTTTACATGTTTCGTCTGGCCGTTAAGGATTCTTTCATTTAGGAACTATTTCTTAGTATGTTGATGTTTTAAATTAATGTAGAAGTACGAAAGGACTTCTACGTCACAGAGTATCGACAGCTACTGTGTCTAGAGTCGTGACAGCATAAAATGTGCGTGGCAAAACCTCGTCTGCGAAACACAAGTGTGGCCGGAAAACGATCCTGACTGACAGAGACAGGAGAGCATTAAAGAAGATTGTTACCCGTTATAAGAAGACCACGCCGCCGAAAGATAGTGCGGAGCTCAATCTGCATCTTCATACCCCAGTAACAACGAAACAGTGCACACGGAACTGCATAAACAAGATGTTCGTGCCAGAGCTGCTATTACAAAACCTCTGGTTCCCCGGATGAATGCAAAACGGCGACGATAGTACTGCCAGAAGCGTACAACGTGGACTGCCGAGGAATGGGAGCGTGTAATATGGTCGGAAGAACCCACATTTATGCTATTCCCCACTGCAGGTCGTGTTTACGTGTGGAGAACACCGTTAGGAGCCCACAACCAAGACTCTTTGCTCCCAATAGTGTTGTGGATGGTCATATCGTGGTTTTGAGCAGGTCTCCTAATCACCTTGAAAGGACGGATTACTGACAAGCTATATGAAACCATTTTGGCCGACCAAGTCTGTCTCAGGCATTGTTTCCTGCAGAGGATGCCATCTGTCAAGATGATAACGCCCAAATTCACAGAGCTCAGAATGTCACATCATGGTTTGAGGAACATGAGGACGAACGTTCACACCTTCGTTGGCCTCTCCAATCACCAGACTTAAACATAATCGAGCCACTGTAGTATGTGCTGGAAAACAGAGTAAGATCCCGTTATTGTTCTCCTGCATTTCTCAAGGACATGGATCAGTTTTTACATGAAGAATGGTGTAACACCGCGCTAACCACCATCCAGGATTTTTATGCGTCCATTCCAAGTAGGATTCAGGCGGGTTTGAATGCCAAAGGTGGTCCCACACCCTATTAGGTACGCGAAAATTTCTTTTCCTCGGTGTTCGCATAATTTTGTCCAACCCCTGTGTTTTATCTATGTCGGAAAGAATTCACAAGACCTAAAATACGGTGTCATCTTCCTTGTTTATTTCTTCCACGTATTCATTGTTCGTCACTGAGTCCTTCACGTAATTCGATAGCTCCTTTTTGCATAAACACTGACGGAAAAAAAATCCTATCACCACGAAAAAATAGTTGTAGAGGAATGAAATGGCGGCAATACATTTGTATAGGTAACATATTTAATCGATTAAGGTTTCAAGATCACAGCTTATTGTAAGCGCGAGAAGAGCCATTTTAAATGTGAAATGCTGGTACATTAATAACCGGTGTAACCGCCAGAATGTTGAATGCAAGCACGCAAACGTTCATGCATTGTGTCGTACAGGTGCTGGATGTCAGTTTGTGGGATGGAGTTCCATGCCTGTTGCACTTGGTCGGTCAATACAGGGACGGTTAATGCTGGTTGGGGGTGACGCTGGAGTTGTCGTCCAATGATGTCCCATACGTGCTTGATTGGTGAAAGATCTGGTGATGTAGCAGGCCACGGCAACATGTCGAGACTCTGTAGAGCATGTTGGGTTACAACAGCGGTATGCGGGCGAGCGTTATCCTGTTGGAAAACACCCCTGGAATGCTGTTCATGAATGGCAGCACAACAGGTTGAATCACCAGACCGACGTACAACTGTGCCGTCAGTGTGTGTGGGATAACCACGAGAGTGCTCCTGCTATCATAGGAAATTGCTCCCCAGACCATAAATCCAGGTGTAGACCCAGTGTGTCTCGGTCGCAGACAGGTTGGTTGCAGGCGCTCACCTGGCCTCCTTCTAACCAACACACGGCCATCACTGGCACCCACGCAGAACGGCTTTCAGCAGAAAACACAACAGATCTCCACTCCGTCCTCCAATGAGCTCTAGCTTGACACCACTGACGTCGCAAACGGCAGTGGTTTGGAGTAAGCGGAATGCACGCTAAAGGGCGTCTGGCTCGGAGCTGTCCTTCAAGTAACCGATTTGTAACAGTTCGTTGTGTCACTGTGGTGGCAACTGCAGCTCGAATTGCTGCCGCAGAACCGATACGATGCGCCACGGCCATACGCCGTACACGGCGGTCTTCCCTCTCAGTAGTGCCACGTGGCCTGCCGGAACCAGGTCTTTTTGAGGCAGTACCTTCCCTTGAACCCCGCTGCCAACAATCATGCACAGTGGCTACATTCCTGCCAAGTCGTTCTGCAATATTGCGGAAAGAAAATCCACCTTCTCGTAGCCCTATTACACGACCTCGTTCAAACTCCGTGAGCTGTTGATAATGGCTTCTTCGTCTTCTTAAAGGCATTCTTGACTAACATCAACACCCTACGTCGAATCTCAACGATAACTAACGCTCACGAACGTTACAGCGCGTATTTACAGCAAACCTGCTTTGCATGTTCCTAGGGGCGCTACTAGCGCCACACGTATGCGCCGAGCGCGAAATTTGCATAGACGTCATCTTACAGATGTACTCTCATCGCCTACCAACTGTCGTTTATCTAACACAACCCCTTCTTGGTGTTGGGATTTTTTTCCGTCAGTGTATAATTGTAGCATTATCTTCGGATTTACGTGATATTTGAGCACCCTGCTCAACATTTAAATCTGGAACTTATCGGAAAAACAGATGAAAAATCCCGGTATCAACCGAAAATGTTTTCTTAGAAACTTTACGAAAAGTAGAAGTTTTTGCCAAGTCTCTTTTTTTATCTTTAAAATGCCCGTATAAAGATACATTCTTTTTCACACCGGTTTCCATTATGCGAATAAAAAACTATGATAGTTGGAACAGCCAAGTGTCAATGATTACTATTTTTTTGCGATGTTACGTTTCCTTTGTTCTTTTTCCTTTGTAAAAGAAAGTACATTAGCTAAGGGGGATTATTTTTGGAAAGCCTCGCCTCTTGTTATCCCTTTAATTTCGTTTCAAAAAGTGATTATTCAAACCGGGAAAAAATGTATGCTTCAATACGATTAAAGCTCATATTTATTCATAATTTCATTGAAAACATGCTCGATCAAATTACATTAATTAAAACACCAATAAAACAACCATTATTTCAGAACGTTTCTGATAAATGCAACGGAAATACCGGCTTTTCTACAAATGAATTATTCTAATGTTTCTTAGCACCACGAAGGCTTTCAGAAATCTCCTTTGAAATTCATTTGCATATGCATTTCTTTTGGCATGTCGCGTTTGATTTAATTAAACATAATGTAAGAATGTTCTTAGCGTCTGAAGAAATGTTCCATATTTCCTTGCAACACAACATACTTCTTAACGAGGTGGCTAATGAAAACTACAAAAGTGCTGTAAATCGAAATGGCAAATAATTTAATGGCTTTCAGAGTCCGGAGTGTTTTCTTCTAAGAAATGGAATATTTAATAACTAAATGAGAATGAATTATTATCTATTACAAAGCGTCTCTGCTGCACAGATGTTCAGATGCTCTTACCCAAAGTAGTCTTTTCTGGAAGGATAATAATGTTACATTGCCTTAATTTCGAAAAGAAAAATCACTTTTCATTATCTTGCATTATGTGACACGTAATAAATTCAGTTATTCCTAAACTCTACCTAATTTAATGCTTCCTTCTTTCTGTTTATGCTACTCATTTTTGAAAAGAAAGAAAAAAGTATTATTTACCCTTTTCCTTTTATTTTGGGGTTTTACAATCGTTGTGAGTGTCTAATTCTGCACGAATTTGCCACTCTCAATTTTAGAGCCAAATACGCCGGTTGGAACAGAAAAATAAGAGAGCCAGTGGGCATAGGACCAGAGTACAGCATTCTCGAACCCGTGTTCAAATCCAGCAGTTACTCAGAAACGAATTATGTGTGCTTCTACGCTGAAGAGCAATTGAATTAGAGATACCTGTCCAGTAACGTGTAGCACCACCTTTCGCCTTGATGACGGCTGCGATTCGTCTCGGCATGGGCTTGACAAGACACCGGAAGCGTTGGGAAGTCATACGGATCCACGACCCCTGAATAAGCTCCCACAGTTCACGAAGATTTGATGGAGGGTCGAACATCTCTCTCGATGGCATCCCGGATGTGCTCGATGGGATTGAGGTCAAGTGACCTAGCTGGCCAAGGAGCGAGGCCACGTCGGTGGAGTGTTCATCCAACTATTCGGATACAATTGGGGAGTTGCAGTCTTGTCGCAGGATGAGGTCCCCAGTGGGATGTTGAAGACGCGCAAACGGGAGCAAATGGTCTTCCAGGATATCCCGGTAACGTTGACCTGTGAGGGACGATGTCACACGTACCAGGGGTCCCATTTCAGTCCACGTAAATAGTCCCCAGACGAGAATGCCACCCCCACCAGATTGAAGAGTACCCTGCTGGAAAGAAGGATCCATAGCTTCATCTGATTTGCGCATGTACCAACGTGAATCTCGAGTCATCAGTCCAGGCAACATTTTTCCACATGTCTAGGGTCCAGTGGCGATATTCCCGCGACCATGCTAATCTTTGCACCCTATGATGTGCGGTCAGCAGCGGTTACCTCGTGGGACGATGGCTTCTGTACCCCATAGCGAGGAGATGGTTCTGGATGGTGTGGCTGCTTACACGTTTTTGTGCACCAGCGTTAAATTGCCAAGTGATTTCTTGCACCGGGGCCCGTCTATCCGCTGTTACAATGTGAGCTAGCCGACGACGACCCCGCTCATTCACATGCTGTTGACCACGGGAGTTGGCCCTTGCAGGGATGGTTTTAAGGATTCGATGTACTCACGGTGCACCCGTGACACAGTGGCTCGTAAAAATCGCAGTGTCTGCGCGACTTACAAGATGGAGTGACCCATTCGTCGGGCCCCGACAATTTGCCCACGATCAAATGCTCTTAGATCCTTTGTCTTACCCATACTGCGTCCGACTCTTACTGATTCCCGTCGCACCACTCCTTATATTGTCGGATCGCTGCATACGTCACGTCGTTTCCGTTTATAGGGCCACCCACAGCACCACATTTGCATAACGCCAGCTACCTCTAATTCAATTGATCTTCAGTGTATATCCTCTTAAGGCTGCATATAGAGCAGTGAACAAATTAATCCGAACCAGCGGAAATTTTCGTCAAGTTTTTGCTTGGGTTTGGTTTATGTTTTAGTTCATAATAATTTTGGTTTTGGTTCCAGTTTACGAGTTTCGGTTGTTGTTTTAGTTTCCAGTAATATTAGTTTTTGTTTCAGTTCACTAGTTTCGATTGTGACTTTACGATGTTCCTCAATAATGTTTTACGTTTTCAGCACGTCTTTTGTAAATAAGATCGTGCTTATGAAATCAGTTTGTCCATCCGCCTGTGGACCCCCTATCTCTGCAACTATTAGTCCGATTTTAAGAATTGTTTTTGCATTGGGAAGCTTCAAATGTGAGAATGATGATACATTATTTCGTTTTTTTTGACGATGAAAATTTTTTCCGCTACAGGGGGTAAATGCAGATGATATCGAATTTCAAATACATTTATTCAATATATTTGGTTCTAAAGGTTCGATTGAAAATATTCTTTTACCTCTCGATTGCGTTTATGTCGAAGAGTTCTTAAGGTACAGTAACTTTTACCAGTTACGCACAGATTTTCCCCTAGGGGGCGGTAAAACTAAACTGGGCTTTTCCCGATATATCTGCTCTTAAACTCCGATTTCAAAAAATGATTTTTTCAGGAAATACAAGTCCTGATGGGAAATCTTTTACATATAATTTCAAATTGTAAAAAACGGTTCGGCCGCCAGGGGACGTAAGACTTATTTTCTGCTTCTGTTGTATTTGCAGAAATATCTGAGCTTCTAAAATCTCGATTGAAAAAATTCGCTCGTGAACCGATACCACACATATCGATAAACCTTTTCGGAACATTTCTTTTTAAATTCATGAACGGTTTCTCCGCCAGGGGGCGTAGATATATAACATATTTTTGTCAATATATTTACTTCTAATAGTCCGATTTGAAAAATTCCTTCTTGGTTGGATAGAGTTTACAGTTCGAAATGTTTTTCACATAATTCCAAAATGTTCAAGTAATTCATAGAGTTTTCGGTGGGGGTGTAAGGGTAAATTGCGTTTTTTTCGATATTTCAGCTTCTAAGGCTCCGATTTGAAAAATTATTTCTGCACCGGATACAGCTTCAGACGGAAAATGCTTTGCGTATAATTTTTAATATTTGGTAAAGAATGTTTTGGCCGCCAAGGGACGTAAATGTTTATTTCTGCTTCTGATGAATTGGCAGCAAAAACTGAGCTGCTGAAAACACGATTCAAAAAATTCTTCCGTGGACCGATACGGCTCACATAGGAAAAACCTTTTCAGAATACTTTCTTCTTAAAATAATACATGGCTTCTCCGCCAGGGGACGTGGATGCATATCTTATTTTTGTCAGTATCTCTGCTTCTAAGAGTCCGATTTGAAAAATTCTTATTTTGTTGGAGATCGTTTCCGCCGCGACATGTTTCTGATATAATTTCATATTTTTCTTAACGTACATTTTTGCCTTCAGAGGGCCTAAGTTCACGTTTCCATTTGGAGCAATACCTGCGCAATTAAAAGCCCTCCTGAATAATATCTTTCTTCGGTCAGATATTACTAACTATGCAAAACTTTGTGAGTGTGTTTTCTTCCCAAAGCAATGCACAAATTCGTCGCTAAAGGTTGCAAATACTTAATCTGTTTTTCTGAATATCTCTGCATCTACATGTGAGTTTTAAACAAATCTTTCCACACCGGATGCCATTTACCTTATAGAATATTTTAGGCTAGTACATGAGGAATTTTGCAGTTCACAGTTCTGTCGGTAGGTGGTATGTGTGTACTTCAATTTGCAGCTGTATCGCCGCTTCTAAAACACTATTGAGAAATTTATTTTTTGCATTGCGCCATTCCAAACACAAAAGATGTTGAGCGTTCTCCTTTTGAAATAATGATAGTGGGATCCACTAGAGACATATTTATAAAAAAAATTCCCTTAGCATACTTTTTCCATGCAGAATATTTTTCGTCTGTTTTCAACTTTTCATCATCATCATCATTGTCAACCATTATCAATCCACTGCTGGACGAAAGTCTCCCCAAGTTTCCTCCACAACGGTCTGTCTTGTACCAGTCTCCTCCACGTCACTCCCGCATACTTTCGAATTTCATCCACCCATCTCCCATGTGGTCTTCTTCTGGGTCTTTTCCTGTCCCGCTAGAAGGCATAGAGTTATAAACAGTCGAGTCACATTATTGTGACCACCTCCTAGTTTTGACGTCAATAGCGCGTAGATAATGAAAGAAGGCATGTGTCGTGAGCTGGCTTGTAGGGTATATAAGGTGTAGTGTAGGCACTTTGAAAATGTATCAGTCGTTGCTGTCACGAATAAAAGGAGCGATTTATCAGATTTGTAAAAAAAGAATGGTTATCGGCTTTCGAACCAAGGGTGGCAGTATTTCTGAAACAGCGCAGTTTGTGAACTGCACGCGTGCTGCTGTGGTTAAAGTGTATCGTGATTGGAGAAACGGCACCATTGCGAATAAGCGACGTAGAAACAGCGGAGCACCACATGTCGTTGATGTGAGAGGTGAACGTCGGCTGCGAAGGTGCGTGAGGGACACGCTACTGAGGAGCAACTCATTGACCGAATGAACCAGGAGGCTACCGGAAGTGTGTCTAAAACGGCAGTTAAGCGAACCCTGCTGCTTATGGGGCTCCGATGCAGACGGATGGTTACTTCACCTATGTTAACGAAGGTGCATCGGCAGAAAAGGCTTACATTTGAACGGCAGTATCGGAATTAGACCTTCGCTGATTGGTAAAGGATTGCCTTCTCCGATTAGTCAGGTTTTCTGCTTCATCGAACGGATGGACGTTGGCGTGTAAGGCAAGAAACATCGGAGAACAAACATTCTTCAACCAATGCTGGCAGAACACGAGCTGGTGGGGGCAGCGTTATGGTCTGGGAAATGTTTTCGGGGCATTCTCTGGGTCCACTAATACCTTTCAAAAGCACTATGGACATAATTCGTAATGAATCCATCCTTGAAGACCACGTACACCCATACATGCTGATTGTCTTCCCTGGGGCAGATGGGATCTTCCAGAACGACAATGCGACGTGTCACAGAGCTAGAAATACCAGAGAGTGGTTGGAAGAGCACGATGAAGACTTCGAAGTACTTCCTTGTCCCCCTAATTTTCCAGATTTATACCCAATTGAGCATCTGTGGGACCACCTCGGTCGTGTTGTTCGCTCTATGGATCCTTCACGACGCACCCTCTAGCAGCTGTCAGATGCACTACAATCAGCATGGCTCCACATACCTGTGAACATCTTTTAGCATCTTATTGAGTCAATCCCAGCCGTCGGGCTGCTGTCCGCGCTGCACACGGCGGTTATTCTGGATATTAGCTGGTGGTCACAATAATAATGTGACTCGACCGTGTATGACGTGTCCTTCTCTCTTATGTTTCGTCTTTTAACTGTTCAATTTGAAAATCATTTGTCTCTTATACCTTCCTTGTGCTATGAGAAACTTCTTTGCGCCACATATTAATTTTCGTAACATGCTTTTTAGCCGCTAATGGCACTAAGCATATATTTCTATATTTGAATGTTTTATCGATTTTCGAAACCGGTTTGATTTTTTCTCTAACCAGTTCTATTGACTTTGAATAGCTTTGGTAGATTAAATTCGCATCAGAACGGATTCAAAACACGTGCTTATTACAACCGAAAATTTGGTGTCATCTTCCTTATTCCTAATATGAACACAAAATGGATACATCTCCAAGAAAACGTTCAAAAATATGTACTCTTTCGCAGAACACTTCCACCATTCAGAGACAAATTCACAATGAGTTTGATGTTGGTTTGAATACTGTTGATATGATTTTAAAGAGGTTTAGGGAAACTAGTACTAGTACCTTTTCTCCTGACAGGAAGGGAAAATGTGGGCGAAAACGAAAAACCACACGAACTCTCGATCGTTTACTAGTTAGGAACAGCAAAGTGAATTCAAGATTGTCTGCTTTAGAGTTAACAGAGACTTGTCAGCTAGTTGGATTAATTTTTCAGACATGACAGTCCACCGAAGATTATTGTAAGCAGGAAGGACTGCCCGCCGACCAAAGAAAGAAAGAACTGTTGACAGAGGCTATGGTGAAAAAAAGGCTCCAGTGGGAAGTAATGCACAAAGACTGGACTTTTAAGAAATGAAGGAAAGTCAGCCAGCCTAAAGTCATATTCTCAAATGAGAATATGACTTTACGCTGATCGGTAGTCCCCATTCACCGTACAGCCCAGATCTGGAGCCCTCCGTCTTCCACCTGTTCAATCCAATGAAGGACAGTCTCCAGGCCCAACAATTTGATGACACATACTAGGTGAAAGTGGCTATGTAGAATTGGGTACTTTCACCTCGTCTAGCAAACATCTTAGTACTTTCACCTCACGTAGCATAGCAAACATCTTAGAAGAGCATGAGTGACAGAATGGGTTGTAAGGCAGAGCTCAGTGATTTTCAGTGTAGCTCGGTCATAGTATGCCATTGTAGCAAGAAGTCAGTTAGGGAATTTTTTTACCCTACTGCAGCTATTCCGATGAATGGTAAGTAACGCTACTGGAGAGTGGAAAACTCCTAGAAACAAAAACAGCACAATCGAGGTATGGTAGGACATGTAAAATGATAGAACTTGACCACCTAGTGCTGGAGTGGGAAGTATGACAAAACCGTCTGTCATCGGTAGCAACACTCCTTATGGAGTTCTAGAGTGCTTTTAGAAGCAACACCAGCACCACGACGGTTTGTCCGGAGATGAAGGGAATGGGTTTCTATGGCTGAGCGTCAGACATAACCATCTGGCCAGCCGACGGACGAGCGTGGTTGTGGAGGATGGAAGGTGAATACTACATGCCCAACTGTGTTGTGTTAATTGCTCTTGGGCTGTTTTTCATGAATCGGGCTCGGCCCAGTACCTAGAAGTCGTGACGCTGTGGCCTATAATGACATTCCCGACAATTCTGTGCTGAAAACATGTCCCCGTACACAAAATAAGGTCTGAGCAGGAATCGTTTGATTAGATGGGTGGGGAAGAATTTCCCTGCTCTACACAAATCTAACTTAGATAGCAACCCAATGGAACAACTTTGGGATGATTTAGAAGGTCTAATGTTAGCCGGGCAGAATCGCGCAACATGGGTGACCGATTCAACTATTGCTCTAGTGGCAGAATGGAAGGCAATTCCCGCAGCAACGTACCAAGATCTAGTGGAAGGCCTCACCAGAAGAGTGGATGCTGTGATAACAGCAAAGGTGGACCAATTCGATGCTAATTTCTTTCCTATTACAGGCAATTTATGCATAGGCAAGTGGCCAGATACAAACTTAACCATCTGAAAAATCCGACCGAGGAGCTTGGTTGTGGAGGACGGAAGGTAAACACTACATACCCCCTTGTGATGTGTGAATTTCTCTGTGTTTTGATCAGTGTTGTGTCAACTGCTCTGTGTTTTGATCAGTGTTGTGTGAACTGCTCTGTCTTGTGATCAGCGTTGTGTGAACTGCTCTGTGTTTTGATCAGTATTGTGTGAACTGCTCTGTCTTTTGATCAGCGTTGTGTCAACTGCTCTGTGTTTTGATCAGTGTTGTGTGAACTGCTCTGTGTTTTGATCAGTGTTGTGTGAACTGCTCTGTCTTTTGATCAGTGTTGTGTCAACGACTCTGTCTTTTAATACCTGGCTTTTGATCAGGTAGGGTGTTCCGAGTAGGCAGGACACAGAATCCACTTAGTCCATAGGAAATACGTTGCAAAGTTTCCCAATTTATTAACTATTTCATTGTAAAGAGGCTAGAATACACCAGTTTTAATTAAAATATAGTCACTACACTTTAAGACCTTAAAATATTTAAAGCACGTATGTTTGACAAATGGAGTATTTTTGCACCATAGGTATATATTTATTAGATCATATAAAAAAAGGGAAATTGATGTACAAATGTACTACTTATAGTCAAATTGGGATTTTTTGACGCTTGCAAGAGCTTCAATAATCCCTTTTTATTATTCAGGACATCACCATCTAATGCTAATGCCATTTTCCCTTGCGGAGCTAAAGACATTTTCGAAAACGTTCCACTGCATTTGAACTGAAAAGAAAGTAGTTTTACAGGCAAAATCTATTGTTCCGATTAAGACAGCTCGAGTCATTTTGAATGGTGTCTCTACCTCGATAATGGATACAGAGGTATACCACGGACAACCGCTCCCTTTTCTTTCCACTCACTCAAATATTCGAATCTAATGCAATCCATTTCCGAACGTTACAAAAGTGCAGAATTGCTGAAGATATGGAAAACGAGTCTTCGTTTTTCCTTTCTGAACTTTTACAGACGAAATGCACTTTGTTAATGGCGTGATATGAGCGTTATCATATTGGATTGTCGCATTGTTATGTGTTCCTCTACAAAGGCGAAAGAGCGATAGTGTTCAATAGCTCATTGATCATCTTTCGTTTTAGGCAAAAATGCAAATCCTTCGACGCTCACAAATTCCACTTGGCATTCATAAAAGAAATGCGAGCCATGCATATTGACAGTACGTGCTATGCAATGGAAAGTTCCTGACGCTCAGGAAAGGAAAAGTTTTCGACAGGGAAATCAAGCCACATTTTATGGATACGTGAGGTGCGTTGAATATGATAGAAGGTGGAATGGATATGTGTCAGCTCTCTTTGTTCGGAATAAACTGACATTGCCCATTTCATAATATGTTGCAGACCTACGAAAACCTTGTCTATCTCACGGAAAAACCAAAAATGAAATAAAGCAAAAGTTTTCTTGTAGCTTTATATTTCATAATAATGCTAAGAAGACTCATTCATCCCTAATTTTGAGTTGTTGGCTCTAGAAAAGGGAGAGATCCCTAACTATAGGAAATATACAACTTCGATATGACATTTCGCACAAAGATAGGAGAAGGAAGAATTTTGTGTATCGAAACAATCTTTATCCCGTCCATGCATAATCAAGAGCAGTTGAGCCACTTAACCCGCATTTGATATCGGATCTGAACGAAGTGGTCAAATGTTGCTAAGTCTGTTTTGGCCCACTGGAGTGGCCGTATTGCCGCTCCTCATACCAGCGATTTGAATTAACAGTTAGATTTAATCAAAGACTTAGGAATTAAACGGGTCCTGTTTTTTTTTTTTTTTTTTTTTTGATTGGAGGTTTAACGACCACCGTGAGCAACTCAATGGGCTATAAGCAGTCGCCCGTCCCTAATTTAGGGTCACTGGTTCCAGGGAAGGGAGAGAGCCAGTGCCGTAAGACAGACACAACATCCATGCTTCACCGGGATTCGAACCCGGACCCCGTTCGGACGAATGATCAGAGGCCATCGCTTAGACCACTGCGCCACCGGGGCGGCTAAACGGGTCCTACCGTATACGCTCGCGTACACTCCAATTGCCCTAGTTCAACTGCTAAAATTGGTCATGTAAGCAGAACCCACATATACGCCGACCTTATCTTTTCAGGAGTTTAGAAAACATTGTGTTTCTTCCATTGAAATTATGCAAATTTCAAAAATTATATTACTTTGAAGCCTTCAAAACCCGACACGCTACCTCAGGTTCCAAACAGTTCCTATCTGTCCGCTTCCGTTAAAGTTGAATTATCAATATAAGCATTACGGTTGGCAAACTCCTCGTGGCTGGATACTTCTTCTGAGCCATAAACTACGACGGGGGTTGAATAAGTTCTAAGCCTGCCTTAAAAGTATAGTTGGCGGCTGATGCAGGTACTCAAAGGTATTTGTATCATCCTTCTGTTATATAACAGCCAGCATACGTCACTCTGTCAGCATTTGAGATGGCGCCACATTGCTTTAAAGTATACAAGATGACAATGGATGAGCAACAAATGAAATTGCGGAACCAAGCGGTGACTGAAAGTTTGACGAAGGAAGGTGAAATGCCACTCAGTATACACGAACTTCGAATGGTGCACCTTAATAAACCTTCTGTGTGTACGTCGATGGTCCACGTTAATAAACCACAGATGGGCTGCGCTCTTTAAACGGGGAAGAGACTCATTGGAAGACGACCCCTGCGAGGTACGCTGAAGGTGACCGCAGAAGAAATGTGCCAAAAATTGGAGGGCCTCTTGATGTCAAACCAGCGAATCCATGTCGTACAGATTGCTGAGGAACTGAAGTGCCAGCAGTGCTTGGACCATTTTGCGTGAGAGGTTAGGGATGTCAAAGGTCTGGGCCATATAGGTTCCTCGAATGTTGGTTGACACCTGAGAAGTAGAATGATCGTGTTGAAGCATTTGGGGTTCAACTTGGCCGCGGTAGCCGCGATCCAGATACTTCCATTCCTGCATTGTGACTGTTGATGAGACCATTGCTACACCATTCTGTCTATAACTTACAACCTGGTTGTTGTTACATGTAACTCTCATTGTTCTGGAATTTGGGAATGTAAAGGAGTTTGTACACCTGAACAAGAGAAATGGCATTTCCACCGAATGTTCATGCGCTTGCATCGTGGCATCTTCACCAGAACGTTCTGAAGTTTCATTGGTGTAAACGGGAGGAGATTTTGATTTCATTGAAGGAAGGTAGCTTTACATTTTGTTCTGAAGAGGTTTTGTAAAGGAGTTGATGGCAGTTTTCTCAGTCCAACCTTATCCAAGAAATTTTCTGGATGATGCACTCTAGCCGTTTCTGTTTTGTTCGCCTAATCTTCTGAATTTTTCAGTCTAACCTTATCCAAGAAATTTGCTGGACGATGTAAACCAGCCATTTCTGTTTTGTTCGGCTCACGTTCTGAATTTCCCAGCTCAACCTTATCCAAGTAATTTTCTGAAAGATGGACACCATCCATTTCTCTTTTGTTCGCCTCACCTTCTGAATTTCCCAGCTCAACCTTATCTAAGGAATTTTCTGAAAGATGGACACCAGCTATTTCTCTTTTGTTCGCCTCACGTTCTGAATTTCCCAGCTCAACCTTATCCAAGGAATTTTCTGAAAGATGGACACCAGCTATTTCTCTTTTGTTCGCCTCACGTTCTGAATTTCCCAGCTCCACCTTATCCAAGGAATTTTCTGAAAGATGGACACCAGCCATTTCTCTTTTGTTCGCCTCACCTTCTGAATTTCCCAGCTCAACCTTATCCAAGGAATCTTCTGGAAGATGGACACCAGCCATTTCTCTTTTGTTCGCCTCACTTTCTGAATTTCCCAGCCCAACCTTATCGAACGAATGTTCTGGACGATGGATACTAGCCACTTCTCTTTTGTTCGCCTAACGTTCTAAATGTACTTGCTTTTATTTTTGCTTCACGTCGCGCTGGGAAAATAAAAGAATGTTACGAGGGCATGGCAGCTGCAAGAGAATCCCACCGTGGCAAGTGACAAACTGGGGCGTATGGGGTAGCGAGAAAATGGGTTCCCACATTCCACTCCGTGCCAATCATTAATTAACGAAAATAATTTGATAATTGATAATTCTTAAATTTAACCTTTCCTACAAATTAATAAGAAATCGGAAAATAAATTAATAAATTTAACAATTATATCCAAAGTGGCATTTATCCAACTAAACCAGGAATTGAGACACTAATTACTTAAATTAATTGTCATTTCGAAATCGTGAGATTTCGTGATGGGAATCCAATAATGATCCCGCAATATTCTATATGTAATACTTCCCATATTTAGGATTCGTGACTTTCAGTGGCGTTGCTAACACGAGTTGGGATCCAAAAGTTCCCGGACTGGCTCCGTAGGTACATAGATAGAGTTATAAAACTGAATTACATACGCGTTCAAAATAAGACCCTCTTTCAAACACACACTTCTGCCAGTGGTTGTAGAGTTCGTCTATACACTTCTGGAACCCATTCTATACACTTCTGGAACCCATTCTTATACACTTCTGGAACCCATTCTCTGCCATGTCCTTCAGTTCAACCACCGATGTGCTTTTCACTTCTGCGCTCGAAACCGGTGGCCGTGAAGTCAATGTGTCAGTTTAGGGAAGAGGTGGAAGTCGCAGGGGGCGAGGTCAGGTGAGTACGGAGGCTATGTGAGAAGCACCATTCTTGTTTTGCCGAGAAACTCACGAACAAGGAGTGACTTGTGTGCTTGTACATTGTCGTGCAGCAGCACCTACGATTGATCGCCCCACAGTTGAGGCTTTTCTTGCGGATCGACTCACACAGACGTCGCATGGTGTTCTGATAGAAATCTTCGTTGACAGTGGGTCATTCAGGGATAAATTCAAGATGAACGACACCATGGATGTTGAAGAAGACCTATAGCATGATCTTTCCTTTCCTTCGATCTCGGCAAAATTTCTGATTGCGTAGAGATGATGGCGGTTACCATGCAGCTGATGCCCGCTTAGTTTACGGGTGGAAAAGGAAGCACCGGTTTTCATCACACGTTATGATTCTTCTAAGAAAGTGTAAGTCTTAGTCGGCGGCGGTTACGAAATCGAACACCATTTCTATCTATGTGGCCAACTGATCTTCACTTAACACGAGTCAGACGATGTGTAGACACAACCGGATACCAGCAGCCTCTGCTATTTGCTCAGTATGTTTCATGGTGTTATATTTTACATATTTCCAAAGTTTCGTGGTGCTTGTGCTTTGGTATTCACAGTTTCAAAGACAGATATAACGTTATTCCCTTGCATGGAGACATGCGAAGTATGATCCAAAAGTTCCCAGACTTCACCTGCAGGACAAAGTACGTGTATCGCATATCAACTTTCATTATTAGATTACGTTACGATACTATTCTCCCCTCACATAGAAATTCGTTTCATCTGTCTATGTCATCGGCTCACGGAATAACCGGATACTTTGAGCAATTTACTCAGAGTTTGGTGATTTATGAAAAATAGAGTTCTTTGAGCAGCGCGTTAACATTAAGCTTTGCGTTCGTTTGGGTAAATGTCCAACAGAAACTTACGAGCGGTCGAAGCAAGTACATATTTCCAAAGCTTTTCGTGGTGCGTACGAAGGCATCAACCTTCGAAATGTTTTCACCCATGCGAGCTGTCACTGGCCGGCCGCATCGTTCGTCGTCTTTGACCTCCTGTCCACCTTCTGTCAAGCGTCGATGCCAAAGTGACCACGACAGGGTGTTTTCGCCATAAACTTGCTCCGACATCTCGTAAGTTTCTGTTGGACTTTGGCTTAAACGAACGCAAAACTTAATGTTAACGCCCTGCTCAAAGATCTCTATTTTTCATTAATCACAGAACACTGAGTAAGTTGCTCAAAGTACAAGCATATTCCGTGAGCCCATGACATAGATGGATGAAACGAATTCCTCTGTGAGGGGTCATAGTATCGTAACGTATTCCAATAATCAACGCGGGTATGCGATACACGTACTTTGCCCTACAGGTGAAGTCCGGGAACTTTGGGATCATACTCCGTATGTTTCCATGCAAGGGAATAACGCTACATCCTTTTCTTTTTGGTTGGAGGTTTAACTACCACCGTGAGCAACTCAATGGGCTATAAGTAGTCGCCTGTCCCTAATTTAGGGTCACTGGTTCCAGGGAAGGGAGAGAGCCAGTGCCGTAAGACAAACACAACATCCATGCCTGACGGGATTCGAACCTGGACCTATTACGGACGATTGATCAAAAGCCAGCGCCTTAGACCACTGCGCCACCGGGGCGGCCAACGCCATATCTGTCATTGAAACTGTGAATAACAAAGCGCAAACATCACGAAACTTTGGAAATATGTAAAATATAACACCAGGAAACAGATATTTTTATTTTTTATTTCTTGTTTGAAGGTTTAACGACCACCGTGAGCAACTCAGTGTGTTTTAAGCAGTCGTCCGTCCTAATTTAGGGCCACTAGTTCCAGGGAAGGGAGAGAGTCAGCACAAAGGGACATACAAAACATCCATGCCTCACTGGGATTCGAACCCGGACCCGTTTCGGACGAAGCCGACCCGGTGGCGCAGTGGTCTAAGCGAAGGCCTCTGCTCATTCGTCCGAAAGGGGCTCGAGTTAGAATACCGGTGAGGCCTAGATATTGTGTTTGTCTTACGGCACTGGCTCTCTCTCCTTCCCTGGAACCGGTGATCCTAAATCAGAGACCGGAGCCTGTTTATAGCCCCTGAGTTGCTCACGGTGAACGTTAAACCTCCAATAAAAAAAAATAAAGAAATACAAAATTTTGGACGAATGATCAGAAGCCATCGCTTAGACCACTGTGCCACCGGCGAGGACCAACAGATTTTAAAAGTAGCTGTAAGTAAGAATACAACAATGAATGCATAAGTTTTAAATGAAGGAAAAATAAACGCCCTTTCATTTGATAAAAACTATAATTATTCGTTTTCATTTTTTACAGATTTATTTAACTCAGAAGTACTAAAGAAAAGATTTCCCTAAATTTCCAGTTTTGCTCTGTAACTTTTTATATAATAAGAAAACAGGATCAGGAGCTGAGGAATCTAGCTTATGCAGGAACATCCAGAAATGACTCTGTTGCTACTCTGGAGGTTTCTAGTCCCCATGTATCCATAACCCATTTTATAACATCATGATCTCTGTATGCATACAGGGGTTTCACTGATCCCAGCATGACCTGCCTTAATCGCTATGCATGTGAGTCCCTATTTGCCCGTCGACTTCGCCCAGAATGACCGGACTTCATATCTACTTATGAGGAAGTCCGTCTGTTCGGCAATTCTAATAATGTCTTAATTTCTAAGCATATGGGGTTCCGTTTGTCCTGGAAATCTGCTCAGCATAGGACGTCCGAACCAAGGAGGATATATTACTGGAGACACCAGTGGCTCTGCCGCCATAGGTCACAGCTAATCTGTTGTGTGACGTCACAAGCAGGCAAAAATGAACTAAATTATACCGTTAATGAAACAGTAAGCTTGTGTATCATTGATAAAAATTATTGAATTACTCATTTTATCTGTTTATACGCTTAGAAGCTTTTGTTCCATTGGTTTCCAGGCAGCTTCTCTTCTGCGGCTGCGTCGTGCTGCTCATGACGTCATTTGTAGCACTGACGGTGACTTATGGCGGCCAATGCTGCGTGGATAGGAGTGGTGTCTCCAGTAATATAACCCCCTTGGTCCGAACCCTTTCAGAGGCCTATGTAACAGAATCAAGTGCTGCCTCAAATTTTCTTTGCTCCCTAAAAGAAAATCTCACATAGCGGCCGCGTTTTACAAATATTATGGCAAATCAATTCCTTTCCCCTCTCATATATGCAAAAATAAAAATAAACAGGTCACATGTCCTTTATATTTTGCTGCATGCCCAGAGGCAAGATGGGGAAGGTCAAGTACCCGTGACAGGAACATAATTCTAATGAGTAGAAACAAGTGACTCAAACTTCTTCTTCTCTCTCCTTTCTCACGATTGTCGCTATTGTTATATACGTTTTAGCAGATAATGAGTCAGAAACAATTAACAAGGTTAAATGGAAAGCAACACTTTGTGATGCGCAGGGTTTTTTTTTTTTTGGTTTTTTTATTGGAGGTTTAACGATCTCCGTGAGCAACTCAATGGGCTATAAGCAGTCGCCCGTCCCTAATTTAGGGTCACTGGTTCCATGGAAGGGAGAGAGCCAGTGCCGTAAGACAAACACAACATCCATGCCTCACCGGGATTCGAACCCGGACCCCTTACGGACGAATGATCAGAGGCCATCGCTTAGACCACTGCGCCACCGGGGCGGCGATGCGCAGGTTCACTCGTGCCAGCCATGTTCGTTCCACTCCTTAGGCAGCGAATTATTCGTTCGAGCTGATTTCTGCCCAGTTTACACAATCCAAGTAAATTCGTTCAAGCCGGGTAAGCCGCACTGGTGGCGCAGTGGTCTAAGCGATGGCCTCTGATCATTCGTCCGAACGGGGTCGGGGTTCGAATCCTGGTGAGGCATAGATGTTGTGTTTGTCTTACGGCACTGGCTCTCTCCTTCCCTGGAACCAGTGACCCTAAATTAGGGACGGGCGACTGCTTATAGTCCATTTGAGTTGCTCACGGTGGTCGTTAAACCTCCAATAAAAAAAAAGCCGGGTAAAGGGTTAATCTCTATGGTGGGTGGCAATTCTGCCCGTTGTGGACGGTCTTAATCTCCATGCGGGGCTTCAGTTATCCGGCACCTCTGGCCGACATGGCGGGTCTTTTTCGCTAAGAAGTTGATGATCTGTCTTTTCTGAAAATCTGCTCAGCCTGACTGTCTTAATCTTTATGATGTTTGGTTCCATTTGCACGGCAACACGGCCCAACGTGGCAGGTTTTAATCTTGAGGAATGTGGATCTCCATTTCTCCGGCAAATCTACCAGGCAAGCTTGGTCTTAATATCTATGCATGGGAGGTTCCATTTTTTCAGTAACTTTACCCAGCATTGCACATCTTTATTTTTATGTATATAGAAGGATCTACTGATCCAGAAACTCTGCCCAGCACGACAAGCTTTAAAACAGCCTACTGCACAAAAATATGTAGTACGTCGCCCTAAATTCGAAAATTTTAGAGGGGTTAAAACTGCACCTGTACTAAAATCAAATCACGGTGCTCAACGTAACAGGTCTACAACTTCACGACCCAAACCGTCAGCCATGGATTCTACAATTGCAACAATCTCAATTTAGGATGGAAATTACATTCTCTTCTTATGAATCGATTATAGCCTGATTTATTCTGCAACTGTGGCGTAATAAATGTAAGGACGTAGTATCACCAGTTTGGGACATAGTACAGCCAGGTTAGGATGGCAATTATTATACATTCGCTTCTTATGAACCGAGAATAGTCTGATTTTAACTGACAGCTGGAAGATATTTCGCTATTATTTCGTTACTTTTCAAGGAATTGTTATACGTTGAAATGCTGACACCACGTATAGCAGAAAACAAAAAAAAATGTTCAAAACACCACAGAGTTCGTCAGTCACACTTATTTTGATTCATTGTGCTAAAAATATAGCATATTAAAACGAAAATTTGAACAGCTTCGGGTGCTGTTGTTTTTCTCAATTGACAACGGAAATAGGCTTATGTGACTGCAACAACATTAAAGGAAACTGATATTTTAGTTACTTTAGTAAAAATGCTTCATTCAGATTCTTAAGATGGTTTCCTGTTTTTTTTGTGTGTGGCTAGTTATTTGGTAGCAGAAAGCGTAAAAAATAACTTGATCATATAATTTTGTGCACTAGTAAAGAATTTTGGGGCGTTTCGACTATACTTATGCATTTGACATAACAATTTAGGACTATACATGGTGATATCCTGTCAATAATGACTTCGAAAAATAAGATATGTAGAATAGCTTTTTAATAACCAGTTCTTTTTGTTAGTGATGCCAAAACGTGAAAGACGTTTTCATGAATATAACAACAATGATCATCAATAATAGTTGTCCAACAAACTTGTTACTTTTTGGAGTTCTCTTTACTGCCTTGACTGTTCTGAACATTCATCCACCTAATTATGTTCTGGCGTCATCTAGAGGAAAAACAGGCACGCAATCTTTCCGCTACGCCACCAAGCGTTCGAACAAAAGAAATTATATTCTTTGTGATATTGATGTAAATTAATTATAATTCTTTCAATTAGTTCTTTGCATCGAAAGTGCGTCTTTAAGGATATAGAAAAACCAAGAATTACTGAGCTAATCTATTTTTACAATGGAAACATTAGTCTCATTCAAAGGCGTAACTAGGCATTTCTACCGACGGGGCAAACCGTGAAATATTTCCTCCCCATCTATCTATCTACTGTGTGTGTATATATACTTAGGAATACTATGCTTGACGACACAACAATGACGTCATATCAAACCATGAATTTTTGTATATCTTCGTTTGCAGCCACAGTAATGATCGAATAGCCGCAGATATCTTCAACAATATGAACGCCATTCTTATTTTGCAACGTACGTACACCAATTCACCCAGGTGAAGATAAACCGCTGTTTCGATTGTTATCGACGAAGGCCGGGGTTATTCTTTAGTTAGACGGACTATACAACCGCGACTTCATTTCTGAATGAGATCAACTAACATTCTCCAAACATTTTAAGGAAGAAATGCAACTTTTTAGCTGAATCTTGAACAATATGAACACCAAAGGCACCGGCCATTCCACGTTTAAGCAACACATAATAACCAAAAAATTGCTATTCGGTCACCGCTGGGGATCTGAATCCCAAATCTTTCGATATCTACCCGAGCGCTTTAGCCTTACACCACGGTGGCCAACAATCCACTGCGCTATGTGTGTTTTTTTCTGTCAACTTCTGACATAATAAATCCGTAAGATGGGCTCAGCAACTGAGACGTCTCCATCTGGTGGGCATTAACGGCAATGGCTATATATTAATTATAGCAGTAAAATCCAAAGGGTGAGATCCAAAATGAAAACCCTCCAAATAAACAAATGATTGCTTTTTCCACGTTTAAGCAACACACATAGCAACCGAAAAATTGTGATTGAATTTTTTGGTTCCTATGTGCTGCTTAAACGTGGAAAAAACACATAACAACTGAAAAATTGTGAACAACAAGTTTTCGGTTACTGTGTGTTGCTTAAACGTGGAAAGAGCGATGGCTTTGTTTATTCACTGACGCCACGTATTTGGAGGATTTTCGATATGAACACCTCTCTTATTTTACAACGTGCATACACCAGTTCACCCAACTAAAGAGAAACCTCTGTTCCGATTGTTGTCGACGAAAGCCGGGGTTATTCTTTAGTTGGGCGGACTATACAACCGCGCTTTTATTTCTGAATGGGATCAACTAATATTTCCTGAACATATTGAGGAAGAAATGCAACTCTTTAGCTGCCGTTCCTTACGAAATGGAGAAACATATCAACAAATTCTGTAAATGGGCAACTAACAAAATATGGCGCTAAAAATTGCACCAAAAAGAGTTCAAAAGTTTCAATTCCAGTTTTAATCAGATTGCAAGCAATGATTTTCGCACCCTCTCAGAGCCGCGCCCGGTGCAACCGCCCTGCCCTAGTTTGCGCCTCTGGGCTCATTTAAAATATCATGTTTCTCGCATTTTCCCGGTCCGTTCAACTGGTGCAAAGAAAAATTCACTTGATAATACAAGACGTATTTTTTGGGTATGAGAGAGCAATTAATGCTGTTATCATAGCAACGACATCATAGTAGTGAGCGATTTACATTGTGATGTAATTACATTGATCTGCACATCTTCTGTTTCATAGATAATTACCCAGAATGTGTGATCGCTATACCGAGCAATTCGGGCAATTTCTTCCAAATCTATGAACCACCCTTTTAAATGTTTGCTGATTTTATAATACTCGTGACACACGTATTAACCCGAGTACTTTTTCTGATGAGCCGTCACGCATTTTACGGTTATGCGTCAATTTATTGCTGTACTTAAAAGGTCTGGCGACAATTCGCCCTACTTAAAAAGGCTACTCGTTATTTTAGCTCCACTAACGCTGTAGTTCGTTAATCGTGTTCAGTCGCTCACGAGTTAGTACGTGAAGTTCCAGATCCTCTCACTCTGAACTCATTATTTATAGATCTGCATAATTTCTATGCTGATTTCAGTTTCAAGAATCACGTTTCATCTTCATCTATCATCTGCTTTCTGTCATTACAGATCTATTTTGGGGATCACTTCTATTCTCCAGCTGCCACTCGCTGGACTATAATATGCAGTATCGTGTTGAGTCTTTCTAGCCATCGTTGTTCAAATCATTTCTGTAATCTGGATCTCATAATTACTCATCCCACCGTTTGTTGTCCAGTTATTCTTTTTTTCTTTGCCCACGTGGTTTACTGATATGCACTCTTTATTCACTCACCCTCGCTGTATGTCTCGCTCATCATTTTGTTTTTGGTTTTTTTCATATAAGGTAAAATACCTCGGTCAGGGTTTATTTCTGATCCTTGTAATTTCTTTTTTATAATTTTTACAGCGATAAATATCGCTGCTCTACGTTTTTTTTATTATGGTTTAACTACCACCGCGAGCGGCCGCCCCGGTGGCGCAGTGGTCTAAGGCGCTGGCTTCTGATCATTCGTCCGTCTGGGGTCCGGGTTCGAATCCCGGTGAGGCATGGATGTTGTGTTTGTCTTACGGCACTGGCTCTCTCCCTTCCCTGGAACCAGTGACCCTAAATTAGGGACGGGCGACTGCTTATAGCCCATTGAGTTGCTCACGGTGGTCGTTAAACCTCCAATCAAAAAAAAAAAAAAAAAAAAAAACTACCACCGCGAGCAACTCAATAGGCTATAAGCAGTCGTCCATCACTAATTTAGGGCCACTGGCTTCACAGAAAGGGAGGGAACCAGAGCCGTAAGGCAAACACAACATCCATCACTCTCGGGATTCGAACCCGGACCCATCTCCGACGAATGGGCGGCTACTTTTCACACCTCACCTTTTACTGTATGGACGATCGAGCTCTACCATTTCTATGTTTTCGTTTTTTCTTTTAATCACTCAATGTAATTTATCATATTGTTAGGTAGCTTAATTAATTAATTCGTTTTTATTGCTGAATGCGAAAACAAAGATTCGAGAAGTATCTTAAGGGCTCCGCTGGTGTTTTGATGAAAAAAAATGCACCGTTAGAAGTTAAGCTTGCAGCTTTGACAAGAATTAGTGTTGCCACATATTTTGTTTTTTTACCGTGAGAAACTTTGAAATTGACGAACGTTGTTTATGTTTCTGTAAGAAAATCCATCACTGCATTTTAGCGTCGTGGGAGCTGAGTGTTGGTCATGTGATGACATGGTGGTTGCAACTGAAAAGAAAGCATCATTTTGGAAAACAGAGTGTTTTTGTGACAGTGGGAAGAGACACTCGTGGTTTTGTGACGTTCGTCGTTCAGTGCTGGTGTGGAAAAAAATGCCTCTCTATGTAGGTGTTGAAATACAAATGAAACGTACACTTTCGTCATGCACATAGGTAAGCAGATCATGTATGTCAGAAACAAATGAAATGATTAAATTTTAACGGAAAGATCGCAGACTTGTCTTACGGCACTGGCTCTCTCCCTTCGTTACTACTAGTGGCCATACATTTGGGACGGTCGATTGCTTACAGCCCATCGAATTGCTCACAGTGGTCGTTAAACCTCCAAAGAAAGAAAAAGAGCCAAATTATTTCCTGAACTGCTAGGGAAATTATTTGCTTTCCGAACTCAGTAGTAGGGACATATTGATTTACATACGCCTTGTTTCACTCTTTTCATTTAAAGTAATGAGCTGCATCTTCTGATCTTAGGCATTCATTTTAGTGATTAAACGTTGCTGTCATTAAATTTTTTGGATCAGTGTTCCGAAGAGAAAATGTTTACTTTCGCACTGTCATCTTTACTGCTCTCAGATGCAGAGGTCGAGCCCGATCGTTCTGGTTTCATCCTGTGCTGGGCGTCTCGAATCTGATTCGGAACAGAAGGTCACCAGCGAAGTGACAATATGTTTTTATATTTTCAGCACGCCCAAACTTTACAATAAGATTTATAAATTGGCAGACATTAATATTGTAGGATCAATAATACAATAACCCTAGTATTTATAATATTTTTTTGAATTCTCAAGAATCAAGACAGAAATTAAGATTAAAATAGGGCCTTTAAATTTCTTATTTTCATAATAAGTATTCTCATTAATTTTATCTGATATTAATTTATTATGTTCCATAATTAAGTTTTATTATTTTGCAGTATGTCAAAATTACTTTGTAAATATCACGCAGTAGTAAATTGAACAGGTTTGGAATGAGTTCGTATTTAAATAAAATGATAGATAAAAATTAAATTTTAACTTTCATCGCAGTGAATTTCTACAGAAATTCATTAGAGATACTCGGTTGTTTTCCAGTTCTAATTACGGCAGGGTTAATCTAATTCGGTTTATATAATTTTTTTTACATTTAATTTCTTGTGAACTAGAAGCTGAATAATATCTAATCCTGTAGTAATGATTTCCGTCCTAATATTTAATCCAGGTTTATTCAGAGAAAGCATTTTTTCGAAAATTTTTCATAATCTTTTATTTAAATTATTTTAAGTTGTGTTTGAAAGAAACATTCCCAGAACTGTGTATTTTAATTTTCTCCAAAATCCTCACTGGTCAAGCATTTTGATCATTGTTAGTACTCTGAATTTATTTCACCGTTTCTCAGATTAAAAAAAAATTTAATAAGTTACAGTAATGTGATTTTCTTTCAGAAGTCCTGAAAATGGGTCTAAATATTTATATCTGATTTCTTTGGTCCCTAGCAGTAAATAACTTGAAACTTTACCAAGCGCTTAATAACTGATGTACGCTGAACAAAAAACAGGGGATAAAAAAATTGGAAATGACATAAATGAAACAACATATATTACCTTCAAATAATCTCCGGTCCTTCTATTTCAAAACTTTCCTGCGTTGTACGCAGAAATAAATCTGATGAACTTCGGAATTTCTACGCGTTGCAGTTTTAGAGAAAATTTGTAAATTCAGAGATTTTATGTCACTTACAACAAAAGGAATCTGCGAGAAAAAGTAAAAAAAAACCATGACATTGAAGGATTTATTCCAGGGAATATATATTTACTTGGCACTAGTTTATACCAGAGTTTGATAAAGCTACGATGTTTGTTGTTCTTTACGCAAAGTGGAAAAGAGAAAGAGAGAGAGAGAGAGAGAAATGGACTCGAGAAACGAGGGATAATCATCGAAAGAGAGAACGCCACCTGCCCAAAGATCGATATCACCGTGAATAAAGAAAAGCCAAGATCAGGGCAACCGCCATGTAAAATCCACGCCAAGGCAGACTGATGATTTCGCTCATACGACAAAACCCATTTCTATGCTAATACATTAGTTTAGTTTTCCATCTTTTGATTAATCGATATTCGGGGATGCTTGATGGCTGACTTCAAAGGTAACGAACGTTCAGGACGGTAATGATCCTGATGTCTGCGGCAATATCGTCAAAGTAATAAACTGTGTAGAACGCTACTTTCTTATTAAGAGATACATTGATCGTTCATATTAGAACCCCACTATAGATCGGTATTACCTTCGTATTGAAACATGACATAACATCGTGTGATTCTAATGATTAATTCGGGCTGTTTATGCAGAAAAGATACCCTATCTGCACTTTAATGGAACTCTGGTAAATCAATTCGACATATATTTTTACTCTTGAAAACAACAAGTGGAGCTACAACATAAACTAAGCATTTCTACATCGGTTTCTCAAACTCAAGGGGACCCTCATTGAAGATAGATTCGCAACGCAGTTTGAAGCTCCGATCTTTCACTAAAGATCAATCGCAGATTTCTTAATCTTTGTGTTTTGTAGTTGAACGATATATACACTATCTACCAACAAATAATTGGACACCCCCGCAATCGACGATATCTGCGGTCCTGATACACGTCACGGCCGCCGCCGTTAAATATATGTGGGAAACAACAACGCAACCAGTCGCATGCAAGATGCCACGCAGTTCGGAGCTCTCTGATTTCGAGAAAGGTGTAATCGTCGGGTATCACAGAAATGGCCGATACATACGTGACATATCCAGCCAGTTGAAGTACCCAAAATCGACAGTGGCCTACGTGATTGGCAAGTGGAAAATGAGAGGTGACTGTCGGATCGTGCCCCGACCCGGCAGACCCACAAAACTGGGAGTTAGAGACCGATGGGTGCTGGTCAGAGAAATTCGGAAGAACCGCATCAAATCGATGGGCCACATCCGCGAGGAGTTTCAACACGCATCCGGAAGCGTTCTTTTGATGAATACCATCCGTAAGGAAGCCAATCTACTCGGTTATCATGGACGTGCTGCCACCCACAAGCCTTTGATCACCAAGTCCAATAGTGCTGCTCGGCTAACGTGGGGCAATAAACGTCGACAGTGGACAGTTGAACAGTGGAAACAGGTTCTCTGGAGCGACGAATCAAGGTTCATTCTCTACCGTTTGGATGACAGGGTCTGGGTTTGGAGTCTACCTGGAGAACGCCTCCTGCCGGAATGTATTGTGTCAACTGTGAAGTTCGGCGGCCGTGGAATTATACTATCGGGGTGTTTCTCCTGGTACGGCACGGGACCCTTGGTCGCAATTCCTGGTAGACTCAACGCCGAGACCTACTGCACCAATTTGGATGACCATGCGCTTCCTACGTTGTGGCAGTTTTACGGGGTGTACCCATGTTACTTTCAGGATGACAATGCCACCTGTCATGTTGCGAGGTCCACCATGGCTTGGTATGGTGACAATGGGGTTAATCGAATGGACTGGCCTGCGCAGAGCCCGGACCTTAACCCTATCGAGCACCTCTGGGACGAGTTGGAGCGTCGACTTAAGGGGTGCCCCCAACGTCCGAAATCGGTGAAGGAACTGACCTGTCTTCTCCAAGCCGAGTGGAAGAAAATACTGCTAGCCGTCGTACAACGACTGGTTGAGAGTATGCCCCGAAGGGTCGCAGCTCTAATCGCCGCTCGTGGAGGCTCCACCAACTATTGAAGGTGTATAAACTTCGTTTTCCTTTGCTATCACATGTGTCCAATTACTTGTTGGTAGATAGAGTAGGAACGCCTAAGAAGTTTCAGCAGCTCGTCCGATTCAGCGCTCCTCGTCTCAGAAAAAAGGGATACCAGGATCTTAAGGCAAAGTTTTAAACCAGTGTCACACGGAGAGCTGAACCCACCCTCGTCAATAGTGCTAACTTTGCTAGGATCGCCAAAATCAAATTAGAACACCAAATATTTTTACGTTTCATTGCTCAGTTTCACAATTGTCTAATATGTGATAATTCCAGAAGTGGTCGTCGAAGGTGCATGTCCCTGATTTACTGTCACTTAGTAAAATAAGAGACAAAATTGGCAAAGACAACAATAGAATAAAATAGCAAATTTATTCACAATTAAATGTTTATTCCAACATCCACAACAGTTTCGCAGAGCTTTCGGCTCGGTTTCCTCAAGGCGAATGGTGCGTAAACAGTCAAATCAGTGTGATATCATTAGAGGTTTGACGGTCATGGATTTTGGTGCGCTGTTTGCACGGGCTTGAAGGGAATGTAGTAGGTGTCATGCCATTGACAAGCCGTGAAGAGTTCAGGCATATGTGGAAAGCTTCTAATATATTAAACTTGATAGTCGAATCAGGTTTATCAATAAGTGTAGCGTTTTTAAACAAAAATTTATGATTATTTTCTTGGCAATGTTGGGCTATAGAAGACTTCTTCAGTTCACAGTTCCGTACTCTCTTGTGTTCTTTCACACGGAAATTCAAAGCCCTGCGGGTCTGTCCTTATAAGTTTGAAAATTAATTACTTTGAAAAGAATATATCGAAGACATACATGGGCTGTTCAAAATAATGGAAACACTTTGAAACAATAGGTGTTACGCACCTAATATTGCGCGAGAGCACGCTTGGCATTTAAAACTGCTTCAATCCTTCTTGGAATGGACGCATACAAGTCCTGGATGGTGGTATGTTGTAACATTCTTCCTGCAAAAACTGCTCCAATGCCTTGAGACACGCCGGAGGAGGATAACAAGACTGAACTCTGTTTTCCAACACAGACCACAGGGACCCAATGACGTTTACCTCCGGTGAATGTGCAGGCCAGGGAAGGTGTGCAACTTCATCTTAATGTTCCTCAAACCATGATTGAACAGTTCGACTTCTGTGAATCGGGGCATTATCATCTTGAAAGGTGCAATCCTCTTACGGAAACAATGTCTCCACCATTGAATGCACATGGTCGGCTAAAAAGGTGACGTAGTAACCGCTGGTGATCCATCCGTGTAAGGTGATAATGGGACCTGCTGCAAACCACGTGATCATGGCCCAAACCATTACGGAACCACCCGCATACTTCATTGTAGGAAGGAGACAGTCTGGGTTGAAGGCTTCTACGGGGATTCTCCACACGTAAACCCGTCCTGTAGGTTGGAATAGTGAGAAACTTGATTCATCGGAAAACAAGACATGCTTCCATTGATCCGCAGTCCACTTTTTACGTTCCTGGCACCACTGTAGTCTTTCTTTCATATTCACCTGTAACACCAGGGATTTTGCAATCGCAGCTTTGCCGTAATTATTGTTCTTATGTAATTTCCTCCGCACGGTATGGGTCGACACAGGGTTTTGGAAATGTGTATTAAGCTCAGCAGTTGCTTTCGTCGCCGTGGTCTTCCTCCTTGCGGTCACAATCCTCTTTAATGTCCTCTTGTCTCTCGTGAGTTTGGTTTTCCTTCCAAAGTTGTGTCTCGCAGATGATGTTGTGCCGTGAACATTGTATGCTGTCATGACCTTTGACACGGTACCTCTCGATACCCCCAATACCTGTACCACTGTGGTTACCGACGCACCAACCAGACGCGCTCCTACAATTTACCCTCTTTGGAACTCCGACAGGTCACTCATTGTGCCTTCACCTGGAACGAAATTATGCAAACACCGATTTACAATGCAATCACACAAACCCTTGAGACTATAAGCAACACTTTTTACAAAAAAGCAATTGTAGCTACATGTTCGTTTTACTTAAAATGCAGCATGAAAGTCACTGTTTTCAGCAAAGTGTTTCCATCATTTTGGACAACTTCTGTACATTCTTGGGGAATTTATCAGATTCCTTCTGAATGTGGCCTGTCGTATATAGGACAGACCCACAGGGCTTTAAGTTTCCGAGTGAAGGAACAAAAGACTTACGTACGGAACTGTGGACCGAAGAAATCATCTATAACCAAACATTGTCCGAAAACAGCCATAAATTTTTATTTGAAAAGGCTACGCTTACTGATAAACCTGATTCGATTATCAAGCTTAATATATAAACCAGTCTAAAATTTGAAGAAAAAAAAATAGATAGGCATTCCATAAGCCAAGCGATAACCGCGAATCACGAGTGATAATCCCGAATTACTTAAATTTAATTTTACCCCCTAAGAAATTAATGCTCTTAAAGAACTGCGCTCAAATTCCAATTTAATCATCACTTAAGCTGACAAAGGAGGTCAGGTGGTAGTTTTAGACAACAACCGGTATTATAACGAAGGCAAAAAGCTTTTTTCCGAAGAACCTTACAAAGAAAGAAATAATGATCCTTCAGACAAACACTTAAAAAAATACAGAAAAAATGACCAAATGTTCGGAAATTCTGAATTACAGCATAAAAAAACATAATTAAACATTCATACGCCTGTTGTGCGCGTTTCTTTACTCTCCCTAAGATACATAAATCAGGCATTCCATTCCGGCCTATAGTAGGCAATATCGGCACAGCAGCATACCAACTGTCGAAGTTCTTATCTTTAAAATTATGTAGTGGTCAAAGTTGTGGATACCTTTTGGAAAAACTATGTTTTTGAGGTTTGATGGCTCATAACACCACTTGGCTTTAAAGTAATACCATCAAATTATATATCAATGGAAAGAACATTCCATCAAGAATTTAATGCAACAAAGTTTGTTCAATTATCTGTATTCTATGAAAAGTTATAGCCAAATAACCAGAAAAAGGAGGCACAACTTGTTTAGGTTGATATGAAGCACCTTTCCTTCATTTGAATGTAGCCTATGAGCATGAGTGTTTAGAGAGCCAATCAGGTGTTATCTTGTTCTGCCAATGAGCCAATCACGTGTCATCTTGTTTTGCCAATGAGTCAATCAGTAGGAATTAGCTATTAATGTCATGTATTGGAGCTGAGAGGAGGACATTTGTCAGTGTGTTATGTGATTGCTATTAAGTTTTTTTTTTTTTTGCGTGTTCTTTCATTTAGCGAACTTGTAAAACGTAATAAAATGAAAGAAATGGCGCAAAGAGTTGACTGGTCACCCAGAAAGCGATATAAAACAGTACTATTAAGTGAGCAAGGCTGCAGTTATGAAGAAATTAAAAGAAAGATTAGTGGAAACCTAACCCGAGGTGGCATTTCTAAATTTTTGAAGAGGTATAAGGAGACTCAGTCACTACAAAACCAGACTGGTAAAGGCAGGAAAAGGTGCACAACAGCAATTGATGATAGAATTAAGAGCCTGTGCCTAGGTGACAGAAGAAAATCATCTGGGTGTATTCATATACAAGATGAAATGGCGCAATGCAATGTGAAGTTGAGTGCAAGGACTGTTCTGCACAGACTGCAGGAATTTGGTCTAAAAGCTAGAATTCCACAAAAAAAAAACATTTTTATCTCTCAAACAAAGGTTGAAAAGATTAAAGTGGGCTAAAACCCATGTCAACTGGGTAGTGGAACAATGGGAGAGTGTTATTTGGAGATATGAGACCAAACTCTCCCTGTTTGGTATTGATCGCATAAGGAATCGGAGAAGGTTTGCATCCTGATTGCATTACATGTACCGTGAAACACCCAGTTAGTGTTACGATCTGGGGTTGTATGATATCAAAAGGTGTGGGCAGAATTTGCGTGATTAATGGGAATATAAATGGCCAAAAATACATTAATGAAATACTTGAGCCCAAACTGAAGATTTCCGCACGTGATCTTTTCCAAGATAATGCAGCATTTATATTTCAACAGGATTCAGCTTCATGTCATGTTGCTGCGGTGTGCAAAACGGAATTTCAAGATAATCATATTCCACTGCTGGAATGGCCTGGGAATAGCTCAGACCTTAACCCCACTGAAAATCTATGGAGCCGACTAAAGAAACTTGTTAGTCAGAAGCAACCCATCAATAAAACTCAATTAATAGAAACAATAATTCAATCTTGGGTTTACATTATAACAGCTGTAGAACTAGAACACTTGGTTCACTCCATGAGAAGGTGTTGTAAGGCCGTAATTAATGCTAAAACTTACCCATTTAAGTATTAACTGACATAGTGAGAATTTTTGTATATCTCATTTTTTCTATGTGTTTCCCTTTTCTTCTTTATAACTGCTGTTCTAATACAAAATCCTTCATAAAAGTTATTGCATTACATTTTTGATGAAATTATCTTTCCATTGATATATAAAATTTATGGTATTACTCCAAAAAAAGTGGTGTTATGAGCCATCAAATCTCAAAAATACACTATTTCCAAAAGGTTTCCACAATTTTGGCCACTACTGTATTTTGGCTACTTCAAACAAAACATCTGTGAAAACTTCCATTGGGTTTGTCAATCGACTCAAACTACATCATGCCGTAGATCAACTTATGCTACCTTTTGATGTTGTATCTATGCTCACGAATGTTCCACTAAAAGTAACTCTGGAATCCCTGAATGCCAATCTTACAGAGCATCAATCATTGCAGCCAATCTGAAGTAGAGGAAATACCGAGAGTAGTGGAAATTTGCAAAAATAAAAAAAAAATAAAGATTTTCCGTGGAATGTTTTATGAACAGACTGAAGGTCTAGCCATAGGTAGTCCACTGTTACCTGTGTTACGCGAAATCTACAAGCGTCAATTTGAAGAAAAGCTTTTCCAGCTTGTGAAATGTGATTCATGGATACGATATGTAAGCGATACTTTCGTTCTAATGGAAAGGAAAAAAAATCGAAATTCCAAAATAAGTCAAACTTATAAATTCAATTGATCCTCACATTCAGTTCAGCTACGAGACTGAAAACAACAACTGACTACCATTCCGTGACGTCCTAGTTACACGCTCAAATTGATTTCTCGTATCTACAATTTATCGGAAGCTTTTCGCTGTTTTCTCATCTCCACAGGCAAAGTCCAGTCACCCTTGGCAACAAAAACTCAGTGCCTTTTACAGTTGCTTATATCGCGCGATACATATACGTTTAGATGAAGAGAGTTTGAAAAAAAGAACTTAATTTCCTTAAACGTGTTGCAGTACAGCGAGGATACAACCTTCCATTATAGACAAGGCTCTAACAAAATTCCGAAAACCGAAGCCTATATCCATGTTGACTCCTGTGATGCTCCCATTACGAGATAATGTTGCCGTAGTTCCATTTTCCTGTGACTTTGCCTTCAAAATT
Source organism: Macrothele yani (assembly GCA_039090855.1). Lineage (NCBI taxonomy): Eukaryota > Metazoa > Arthropoda > Arachnida > Araneae > Macrothelidae > Macrothele > Macrothele yani. The sequence continues at coordinate 69,430,005 of CM077010.1, read as the reverse complement.
TTAAAAATTCTCAAACCTTTTAATTTTAAGCTGATTATTTAACCCTTAAACAAAATGAACTTTTTTGGATGAAAGGACTATGTTGAAAATAAAAACTCGTGGGGAAATTATTAAATCCCATGTGAATATGGCGCTTCGTATACGGGACAGACTCGTATAGATTTGCGTTTTTGATTGAATAAACACAAGACCTACTTCCATTCGGAACTGTGACCTAAACAAATCATCGACGGCTAAACACTGTTGCGAAAATGACAATAAATTTCTCTTTGAAAAAGCGAAACTAAGCGACAAGGGAGATTCAACCACCAGACATGGTACTCTGGAAGGTTTCCACATATATCAGAATTCTTCGCAACTCGTTAATGACGTGGCATCCACACCATTTCTATCAAGCGCGTGGAAGCAACTAACTGAAACCCGTGAATGTAAACACCTTTGATTATGTCACATACGATTTGAATATTTACTTGTCATTCGTCCTGATGAAGCTAGGCCAGAGCCCAGCAAAACCTTGGACAGGAATAAAACATTTCTGAGAAACGTTGTATATCTTTAATATATACTCCATATTGACAAAAGTCACCAGACAGCCTTCAAAAGCAAATGAACTTATCCGCTGCGCTGTTAAGATGCTCGGTAGAGCTGCAAACGGTATAAAAACTGGCCTGCAGCTGACCGCGATCATATCACACAGCGAGGTTCATTGAAAATGTCGCGGGGAAGAGAACTGACTTTGAGAAGGAAATATTGTTCGGTGTTATATTAGTGAGTTGTCCATAAGAAAAACCGAGGTGCGTTTAAACATACCCAACGCAACATTTTTGGATGTACTGAATAAGTGAAAGACAGATGGCGTGCCTGAAGCAGCAAAACGTACCGGCATACCAAAGAAAATCAGTGATAGAGGACGTCGAAGCCTCAGGAGAGGCGGCAGCTAATCGGTGAAGTACTTGCACAAGACCTCAGTGTACAGGTGAGTAAAAATGTTTCAACCTCGGTATGTACACGTACCATTCTCACGAAACTTCATTCCATGGTTTACCGTGGTCGTGCGGCTGCTCATAAGCCTTTCATCTCCATTTGGAATGCTACTCGTCATTTAGCATGGTGTAAAGAACACTTATCGTACACCGTAGATCAATGGAAACGGGTCCTATGGACTGATGAATCCAGATACACGACCCAACAGTCTGATGACCGTGTGTGGGTATAGCGGCAGCCGGGGGAACGCTATTTACTACAGTGTATTGACTGTTCCTACGGTCAAGTTTGGAGCTGGCAGTGTACCCGTGTGGGGGTGGTTTTCGTGGTATGGTCCCGGCCCATTGGTTATTGTGGACAACCCTGTTAACCAGTACATCTACCTCGTTATTCTGGGCAATTATGTTATACCAACTCTGTGGCAATACTGTGCAACAGAGCTTTGTTTGTACAAGCAGGATAATGCACCGAGCTATACAGCAAGGACTGTTACGGCGTGGTTTGACGATAATTCCGTATCGTGTGTGGACTGGCCAGCACAGCGACCTGATCTTAATCCCACAGAGCAATCATGGCATGAATCAGAGCGCCGCATAAGAAATTTGGAACCAAGGCCTACTGCTAAGCAACAGTTAGCGCCAGCATTATGTACTGAATGGAAGCGCATACCTATCGCTATGCTCCAAACCCTTGTCGAAAGCACGTGTTGAAGGGTCAGTGCATGCATTACGGCCAAAGGTAGATCGACACCGTACTAATGTACGTCAATAATGGCTATGTTGTGTTTCTCTTCTAGGTGTTCGATGACTTTTGTCAATATAGTGTATCTTATAGCTTGTAGCCAGGAAGCATTCAACAGCAATGGGAAATTATTTGCTCCCACGGTTTTCCAGATATGCTTGAAAAAAGTGAAGGCTATAAATGAAGATAGGAAACTACGGAAGGTGAAGGCTAGAAATGGCCATAGGAAGCTTCTGAAGGCGAACACTAGAAATGAATATTAGATAATATTGCATTCGGTCAATCCACCTGCTCCCGGTAGATTGGCACAGGTGGAGTGACTGAATGTCACTCCACGATCTCCCAATTTGAATCCATCAAATGTCTTCTTACAGAGACACCTTAAGTCTGGTATTTACGTTAGTCCGTTTCTTAATATTAAAATTCTCCGCGTTTTGGAACGTATTCGACAATCTCCACAAGAAGACGCTCTGAAGCTTGTATTAGTGTTCAGAGAGCCAATATCGAGCATTTGATTTGACGGCAAACTTACATAATCGTTATCATAGATTACCTATACTGTTCTGTATTAACTAAAGTAACTAATAAACTTAATCGGATTTCTCACTTTTACTCCAAATGTGCTGTAATTCGGAAGGGAAGTGTTTCTAGCTCATTGTCGAGACCACGTGACGAACCTTCCGCCGTGTTTTATCAGGATGGCCGCCGTGCGATTCACTTCTTCAGACTTTTGAAGATCGTTACTTTTGAATAGGTTGTGCAAAGGTTTCGAACTTTTAAAAATAAATATATCTGCTGAAGCAGCGTCGAGATTCTATTGTTGAAAGTCAGAGGTGTTTTAGTTAACATACGTGACATCAGTTACCGAATGCGTACTTAAAAAAACTTGCTTAAAAAGGCGTCTGTAAATGTTGAAAACCTGCAGTTGTCTTCTAAAGTGTTGCTCTAAATATTCGGAAATCAGTTAAATAGACGAGTTGTAATCAGTTGAAGAGAAACAGATTTAATGAAGGAAAGCAGTTTTTTTTTCTTTTGAAAAACAGACGCTTATATCAGCGTGCATACCATAGAAAGACCGTCAATTCTTTTGGTGCAACCCATTGAGCTAAAAATCGGTCTTAGTAAGCTCCACGGTGCGTTACTATGGCTACGAGAAACTAAACAAAGTTTACTTGGGAGAATTTGCCGCCTTTAGAGAGAGGGAATCAGTATCGATCGTATTTATTACTTTCAGCCGCCTCTCAAGTTCTGTGTGAATCATTAAATAGCTATAAACCAGCTGCAAAGACAACAGAAGCGGAGAAATACGCCCACTAGGTTCAGATGAAATGCTGTGGAATCGGTATGACGGTAAAATGGCTGTCGAGCACGCCATTACCACATATTGCGAAAGCGCTTTTTAAGAATAAGTTTGTTTAACATTCATGCCATAGGAAACGACCCAGTAACATTTTTACTTCATGTGAAGTTACCTTTAAACACGATGTAAATGTATCTTTACAGCCTTTAACGCTTGCACCACTCTTGAAATATGTAGCAATTAGACCAAAGCAAAGTTTATTACAACCCTCTGGCGTGCAAGTTGAATGAACAGACATTACCAAGCACGGAACAACGAGCTGAATAGTAAACTGCAGTTTTGTAATACGCTCAGACAAAGCAGTTACTAGGGCAGGACAAGACGGAATGTGCGGTTTCAAGACATTCTTAATTCAAATTTTGAAGACGAAAATCCGATTTTTGGCGTAAATGTGACAAGGATGGTAAGTGAGATAATCCGAAAACTTGAAAATTTCCATCGTCCTGGAGCAGGACTTGAACCCGCGTCTCCCAGATAGCGCCCGGGTATGCTAACCACTATACCACCCAGAACGACCAAGTTTCAAGTTTCCGATTAATTTGAATATAACTAGCGAATCATGTGATGGATTAATTGAAATATAACTAGCGAATCGTGATTAATTTGAATATAACTAGCGAATCCTGTGATAGTTATATTCAAATTAATCAGAAACTTGAAACTTGGTCGTTCTGGGTGGTATAGTGTTTAGCATACCCGGGCGCTATCTGGAAGACGCGGTTTCGAGTCCCGCTCCAGGACGATGAAAAATTTCAAGTTTTCGGATATTATCTTACTTACCATCCTTGTCACATTTACGCCAAAAATCGGATTGTCATCTTCAAAATTTGTATTATATGGTGTAATCCCGTATTTCTTTCATGACATTCTTAATTTTTTGTTTTGCCTAAATATATGAGCGAATTCTCTTTTTGAGTTGAGTGAATTCTTCATTGAAAGTCATAGCTGCTTTAGGTGGTTTTTACAGGAATGATGGGTTAGAGGTCGGGCCCGGGCCTTCAATATTTAATGTAAAACAGACACGGGCCGAGCAGGGTTGTTTTTATGACCAAACCAATTGCTGTACGGGGCCTTTCTCGTTTGGAAAACTCGCAACATACAGTAGCAGGATAAGATTGAATAACTTCCACTGATGGAAAAAATAGAAGTTTTACGATATCCTCCTCCTACAAAACAACTGAAGTGGGTCAGATCCCTTAGTTTTTCAATGTGAATGTGGTCCCTTCTCTCTCTCTCTCTCTCTCTCTCTAACTTTCACCCTCCTCTCATGCTTCAGGGCAGGCTATTAACTGTAGCCTTTCTAAACCGAGCCACCCACTCGCAGACGATTTCTTTTATTGTTCTGGTTGGCGAACTTTGTTCTTTAGATGCGCTATAACGAAGTAAATTTCTCCGTCATTTTTGTCCACGCCGGGCATCGAATCCGGGTCCCCTTACTCTGGAATAAGTTGTTCTACCAACTGAGCTACGCAGACGTATGTTATCGCTGCTATCTGCCTGTACCTCATGTGCGTCCTGCGGTGCAGGCACGTCACAGTGTGAAAAGCTTTTAAGTTGTCTTAAATGGCACGGGAGAAATGGGCTGGGAGAAACTTACTTCTGTGTATAAATCTGTGCTGTATTTTCCCCATTTGTACTCTCAGGCAGCCGTTTTAAAAACTTCTGTGTCCCCGATTTGCTGGGCAGTCTGTCGTTGTTTCCCCTTAGCATATGCTCAGTTCAGTGTTGCTGATAAATACTCTTCCATACTTATTATGGTGTTTAAGAAAGCGAAAGATTTTCGCGAAAAAATCGCTTCCGGAGAATATGTGCTTGTAGACAATGTAAAGGGGAAAAGCGATATTTGGAAATATTTTAAATTACTGTCCCGTTCTGAAATTAGTCGGCCCGAAATGCACTCTGCACTAAATGCAAAAAATGTTTTGAGTTACGATAGCACAAAATCTGGAACATCGCATTGTAAGCGGCCCAAATGTGTTCCTCCTACACACAAGAGAGACATATTGGGTTCCAGCTATATGATATGCCAGTAGAAATAGGTGTAGTTTTATAAAGCCATAAAATCTTCTCTCAGTAGAACGATCGGACTCATAATTCTGGGTATTTCGTACTTTTCGAATTAACCCCTCCCCCTCCCCTCTCCTTATCGCCAAGAATATTTCCGGGTCCGGCGGTAGGGAATGAGAATTTGAAAGGAATGGAAATTGTCCTTTTCATGCAATATTTTTGAGTACACAAGCCCCCCCTCCTTCTCCTCGGACGTCACGTGACTTACAGAGTCTCAGAAATACACATGTGTATTCCGAATTAACGTTTATTGTAATAAAATACGTGTAGCAATTAAGAAAACGAAAACTCTTCAGGAGTCAAATAACCGAGTGCACCGGTGTCAAATTCGGGTTTTGGTAATTGTTGAAATTTTACGGGCCGGCCCGGGCCTTGGAAATAGGAAAAATATACGGGACGGGACGGGCTTTAATTAAAAAACTTGAAACAGTCTGGGGTTCCCTAATTAAGGCCCGTGCAGACCTCTATGATGGGTTCTCAAGGAGGCATGGCTATGTATAAATATGTATTTTTTTGTATGGCAGTGAAACCTGGGTACTACGGAACAAATATAGCAATCGTTTTTGTGGACGAGGAATGCGTTATTTACGGGGAGTTTGCGGCAAGACACGTTCTGATCGTGTCAGGGATGAAGATGTGGTGCAGTTTATAATGTGAAGCAAAATGCTATTAGCAAGGTGGAGACCGATGTTATCCGGTAGTTTGGCCATGTTGAAAGAATCAGTGTTGATATGCTTACTAAGAATTTTTTTCAGCCCAAGTGGCAGGAATGAAAGGTAGAGGAAGGCCAAAGAAATCATGGGAGGATCAGATTCAGGAATGTCTGCATGAGAAAAAGATTATGAGTATAAATTATAGAAGGTCTTGTGTACGTCATGAGATGGATATCAGTGAAGACCGAGTTGTGTGTCAAGATCGCTGTAAATGGAGAAGTTTGATTCAGCAACAGTAAGTGAAAACGGAGTTAAAAATTTTACTGGTAGTTTGTGTTTTTTATGAACCTCTAAATCTCAGAGAGCAGCGAAGTGATATGTACATATATAAGTTTTAACCAGGAAACTTTGACACTACATTAGGAATAGGCGAAATTTCTATTCATAGCTTAAATATTAAATTAAAGGGAGGGATAAAGTTCCACAAAAAAAAAATAAGCAGTCTCATTAGGGAAGAAAGCTCAGAAATCAAGAGCCCCACTGGGTAAACCACACACCTAGCTAAACTTTTGACCGAAATTAGAAACGAGAACATTGATGCGAAGAAAATTAACTGCTCTGTGATGTAACTACCTCAGAGGTGACGCACATGCCAAGACGATAAGTTGTAGCTATAAGCTTCGTCGGTGAAGTATAACTGGTAAAACAATCGACTCCGGAGAAGACAGATGTGGGTTCGACTGCTATTACCGGCAAATAGGTTTTGTTTCGTAATACTGGCACCTGAACGTAAAATGAATCTCCCGGCCGTCGGGTTCTTGAAAATAAGTGTGACGTTTCTTCCACACATCGTCTGGAATTAAGAAGAATTATTTCTTCAACACTTCGACAAATGTGTGTTGCTTCTTCCACACATCGTCTGGAATTAAAAATAATTCCTTTTTCAACCCTTCGTAAAATGTGTATGCTTCTTCCTCATACATCTTCTGGAATTAATGAGAATTCTTTCTTCTACGTTTTGAAAAATGTGCCATACTTCTTCCACACATCGCCTGGAATTAATAAGAATTCTTTCTTTTGCGTTTTGAAAAATGTGCCATGCTTCTTCCACACATCGTTTGGAATTGATGAGAATTCTTTCTTCTCCGCTTCGAAAAATGCTTGATGCTTCTGCCGCACATCGCCTGCAACTAATTAAAATAACTTATTCTGCGCTTCGAAAAATGTTTGATGCTTCTTCCATACAACGTCTGCAATTAATGAGAATTCTTTCTTCTACGCTTCGAAGAATGTGTGATGCTTCTGCCACACATCTTCTGGAATTAATGAGAATTCCTTCTTCTCCGCTTCGGAAAATGCTTGATGTTTCTGCCGCACATCGTCTGCGATTAATGAGAACCCCTTCTTCTGCGCTTAGAAAAATGTGTGATACTTCTACCACACATCGTTTGTAATTAATGAGAATCCCTTCTTCTGCGCTTCGAAAAATATTTGATGCTTCTTCCACACATTGTCTGCAATTAATGAGAATCCCTTCTTCTGCGATTCGAGAAATGTGTGATGCTCCTTCCACACATCGTCGGGAATTAATGAGAATTATTTCTTCTACGCTTCCAAAAGTGTGTGATGCTTCTTCCACACGTCGTCTGGAATTAGAGAATTTTTTCTTCTTTGCTTCGGAAAATGAGTAATGCTTTTTCCACACATCGTCTGAAATTAATGAGAATCCCTTCTACGCTTCGGAGAGTGCATGACGCTTCTTCAACACATCATCTAAAACTAATAAGAATTCGTTCTTCAACGCTTCGGAAAGTGTGTGACGCTTCTTTCTTACAAACTGATGCCTAGTGCCCACAAGCTGAGGTGTGATTTTTAGTGCAGGTATTTTCGTTTCTTTAGATTCATTCTAGGAGGAATTTATCATCATCTGAATTGAAGATAACTGGTTCCAAGAAAAAGAAAGATCTAGGGCAGTCTGGTAAATAAATGTCATCTTGCCATACAGTAGTTTAAATCGTTCCCTGTGTTTGGATGCATATTATACCAACCACTTCCCAGATGACGACACGGCTCATACTTGCCAGCAGATGACAGGCACATACTTCCCAGATGACGACACGGCTAATAACCGTTTAGGAGACAACTGCAGGTTTACGACATTTACAGACGCCTTTTAAAGCAAATTTTTTTAAGTATGCATTCGATAACTAATTTCATGTATGTTAACTAAACACTAACGAACGTCTCCGTAGATCAGTTGGTAGAGCAACTTATTCCGGAATGTGAGGAAACGGGTTCGATCCCCGGCGTGGACCAAAAATGACGGAGGAAATTTACTTCGTCATAATGGCGCCCGAACTTCCCGGATGACCCGGAAGTTAAAGATCTCGCAATGGTGTGATGTTCTTTCCACACCGCGAGATAGGAAAAATAAGAGAATCCCTTCTTCAGCACTTCGAAAAATAAAAATGTGTGTGATGTTGCATTCCATACACCAGATTGACTGGGAGTTCTCAAGTGCACGTTCTTCAGCGAATGACTGCCTACAGCGACACATGGTCCCGGCTGACCCGTGGGCCATATCCCCGGCCCTATTTCTGGGGTGGGGGAGATGTGAAGTTCCTGCCCCTCAGGACGCACACGACATAAAGGCAGATAGCAGCGAGAGGAAACGTCTGCGTAGTTCAGTTGGTAGAGCGACTTGTTCCGGAATAAGTGGACTCGGGTTCGATCCCCGGTGTGGACCAAAATGACGGGGAAATTTACTTCGTTATACACCCTGAATTGATCTATTTTAGAAAATAAATGAGCCACCATGAATTGCAGCTTTTTCGAGGTTTGTACAACATCTGAGTACCAAACCGTTACAGCAAATAAATTTGTACAGTGTGTGAGCATTCAGGCTTTTAATTAAAACATTAATGCTACATTAAAGTGTTTCAGATTAATTTCCGGAGTTAAAACTTTCGTCAGTTCAGTCTTCCTGTGATGTTTTGATTTCAAAAGTTAAAACTGCAACCAAACTTTATATAACACTGGCAGTAATGCCGGTTCTCCGAACAGGAAATCATTTGTAAAACATAAAATTAAAAAAAGGAAAAGCAATTAAGGGAAAGAAAAGTAATTTCAGATCCGTAACTGTTTTACAATTTAGAACAGGGTCAGTGCATAAGGTTTGACGTAAAAAAGGTGGAAAGCTTTGGCGCCCTTTAATTTTAAATCAAGATTTCAAATTTCACGGAATTTTTACAGGATTTCTTCGTTTTTAACAAGAATTATCTTCAAAGTTTTTTGTATTTTGAACAGTAAAGTTAAGCCACCCTTTGAAGTTTTGGTTTTGGTTTTCATACTTTTCTAGGTGTTAGAGGTAGTAGAAAAATTTATTCAGGCAATATTCCAAAACCATCGCTCTTTCTACGTTCCAGAAACACATAGCAACCAAAAAACTGTTATTCGGTTGCTATGTGTTTCTGGAAAGTGGAAAGAGCGATGTATTTGTTTATTTACTGACGCCACGTATTTGAAGGATTTTCAATATTTCAAAGCCACCATTTTTATTTATTTTTTTTGGTTTCCGGACTTTTACAAATATCAGTACTTTAAAGCCTATCAGCATGCTAATTTTCAGATCTCTAGGTCGTTTAGAAGTGGTCGATCAATTATCAGAAAAATTCGAACAGGCACACTTTTCCAAATCCGCCATTTTGATTTTTTCCAGTTTTCGGAGAGAGCAAACAAAACGCTGAAAAATGCCCAGACACAGAAAATAGTGGAAAAAAAAAAGAAGTGTCTTAATCCTTTAACTGGCTGGAAGGAATTAACTCCGGGTTAGCAAAATGTGCTAAAATCAACTCGAACGAATACATTTGCTGCCTAAGAAGTAGGCCGAACTTTGTTGGAAGGAGTGTACCTGGGAATAAGAAAGCATTGCTTTCCCCCTAACTTTGTTACTCAAAGTAGTCGTTTAGGGAATGGTTGACTGGTTACCTACTAAAGGAGCTATAGTATGGCAACGATTCTAAGAAAGCAGAGTAAGAGATGTTTCAATCATTTTTATCAACTCATCGGCTGATATTCGTTTCAGAGGACTAACTCTTTCCCATCCTGCCTTGGATCATGGAGCAGAGAAAAAAAGACTAGAAGAGAGCGCTTATCTACAGCGATAGGTTTAGCTCGGTACTAAGACGGTGGAAGGAATCGTGTTGCAGTCGTTTTCGTAAAACCCGGCGGTTATGTGAAAATTCCTGTTTGGGGAGCGCAGAATATTTTGGGCACCGTATGGTTTACGTACATCGTCTGCTGGAAGAGTTATACCGTCATCATTAGGCTATGGAGGAGTTTTTAGGAAGCCTCAGTGGTACGAAAAAGAACAGGATAGAATTGCTCAACATTGGCCCAAGACGACCGGTATCTGAGTTCAGTGGTTCTAAGGAACTGCCGACAAAATGCAACTGAACTGCAATGTCTGCTTACTGCTACCACAGTACTATACTTATCCACACCAACTGTGCTCAATCGACTCCTCCAAAGATAAATATAAAGTCGGCGTCTCTCTCTCTGCAAATAGTCGAAGAACCCGCACTGTCATGGTGGGGATTATGAAAAGTGGTGCTCCGTTCTTTTCATGGATGAATCACGTTTATCCTGCAGTCCGATAATCGCCTCGTTCTTCACTGGCGTTAAGGAGGAATACGGAATAATCTATCCTCCGTGGAGGAAAGAGATGTCTTCGGTGGAGGTCGAATCTTCGTGTGTGCTGGCATAAACATTGTCTGTCAGGTACCGAGACGAAATCCTGCGACCTATAGCTCTGACGTATACCGCAATAGCTAGAGATATGTTCCTTTTCATATGTGGAAGCGCATTCCCGCTTCAAGCCCAGCTTGTGGAAGACATGCTTATACAACAGCGCATCGAGCGTATAGATTAATCTTTGCATTCTTCGGACGGCATCAATCCCGTCGAGCACGGGCAAAATGTACTGGGCAGATGTGTTACAGACCTTGCGTCCCCTTCTGTGACACTTCAGCATCTGCAGAATGCCCTAAACGTAAAGTCACAGCAAATCTACCAAACATCGCTGGACGATCATATCTTTTCGACGAATAACCGATTTGGCAGTGTTTTTTGAGTTTTACTGGTAACCTTACGCAGTACTATAAGTCAGTTCGCACCGATGTTTTTCATTTCTTCAAATGCAACTTTTGTTTTGCGTTGTGTGTTGCCACAAAATTCCGTCTGTTCGGCTTATTCATTGCCTGCTATTTTGTTTTGTGTTCCGAATGTTTCAAATTCATCCTTTTGATACCAATCAATCATGTGTCTGTCCCTTCATGGTCTCAACCGTAGTATCCCTAAATTAATTTGTGCAGTGTATTTCATTTATGAGGAAGGTACATCCCACTGCGCAACATCGTTTTCAAGAGAAAAATGGAAAATTTTCAAGCTACTCATCGTTGTGTGGAAACACTTCAATTAAAAATATAGCCTTTGACTGCCTGTCTTAATTTCAGTGTGTTAACTTATGTGCATTGAATTAACTGTTCTATTTCCTAATACTTTTTTGTTTGTTATTAAGAATTATTGGCAAACGAAACACCATCTAGTTGTACATAGCTTTTCCATTATAGATTGAGTGGTTTATGCATGGTATCTGACACAGGATGGACCGCTCTGTTCGAACTAAACACAAAACAGCTGTATCAGATATATATCGCGAGATATTAAGCTATTCCTATCTCGCGTGACCATTGTTTATTTGATTTTGACCATTCTGTTCTGTTTATGCTTTAGAGTTTTAGTCTATAAGTCGTTCTAGTACCTTGAAAAACTCGTCCATCTGCGAGTGATACCTTGACGGATCCTGTATCATTCCGTTTGCTCCTATAAAAACCGAATTATTAGTCTATCTTTTAAAGTATTGCATTTATTTGATTTTAGTCTCAATTAGCATTAGGCATAAAAGTAACAAAAACAGTTTCAGACAATGTCTTGAAGCATTATGGCCAAGGGAGCGAAAACGTTATAAATCAATGACAGAAACAATTCCAATAGTACTGTGAACCATGTCAGCAACGGAACTGCAACCATAGCAGTTCTCAACTCATGTCCGCAGAGCAATGATTTTATAGATTGGTTTCATGCAGCTTGTTCAAGATACCGTATATTACATGGCACGTCTGCATTTGGAATGAAAGAAATCGCAGTATTCTTCGGGAAACTGTTGCCACTATCAAATAAATAGGACATTATAAATACACCTAATCTTCTAAGCCCTCTAGCCTAGATTCATGACAGAAAGGAAGCACGAAACCACATAGCCCAAGAGGGGAAAAGTAATATCAATGATTGACAAAACTGTGGCTTCAATTTTGGTAAGGCTCTCTTGATTTATGTGGAAAACTCGGTCGTGATAGTTCCTGCACTTCTCCTTCCTGAAAGATGTAATCTAAGGACAGTATCCGTCATTACCTCTTCCAACTGTGATCCACGGAACTACTGAAATTACTTCCGCCATTACAACTCCTAACTCTCTCTTATAACCAAAGCAGTTTAGATGCGTCTCAACGAAAATAATGAATAAAAGATGGAAACTGGATTGTAAAGCACAACAGCTGCTAAAGAAATCATCTCCGAATGATACAGATATTTATAGAAATCCACACATTTTGTTCATCAGCAGATATAAATGCTGATGCAATAAACTGACGCACTGAGCCTATTGGATAGCGTACGCATTTCTGATGTAGCTTTTGAAATTCAATTCTCCTCAGAAAAAGGTCCTGTAAGAATTTAAAGGGGCAAAATTGGGAAGCAAAATCATAACTGGGCATCATTCTTTTGCCAAATTATGAGGATATTGTAACTATATATTTTTTAAATTTTATTTATCATTCGATAGAAACTTCGCAATCAGCAGCATTTGGCACTATTCTATTAAAAAAGCTCATACCTTATTCTTATCATTTTCAGGTCAGGTTCCCTATACAGAGATCTCAGCCACCTTTCCCAAAGCTTCAAAATTGCCCAAAATTTCTTCGGACGAGGATAGTTTCTTCAATGTTACTTATTCTACCACTCACTGTTATAAATTTGAGATTTCGGTGCAACGCTGGTGAGCCTAAATGATCTGTAATGCATCATTACCATTGTTTTTGTAAACTGCTTTAGCCGTTGCATAAACCTAACTATTCTCACAAGTGTTACGTTTAGTTTCCTGTTAATACATGCTAAACTATGCCGAACTGAATAGTAAACGTTAGATAACTTGCTCTGTATAATATGATAGGATCGATGGAGTGTAAACTTTACCATAAGTTTAAAAATATTTTCTAAACGTTCAGCTCAAAACTTACAGTTGCTTTGTTTAGAAAAGGGATTTAGCGACAAACATGGCAATGTCCAAGGGTTATAAGAAATCGCACATCGCTAATTCGGGACCAATGGTTTCAGGGAAGTGACAGGGCCAGCGCCGTTGTATAAAATCAACACGTAGGGCTCATTCGGGATTCGAGCCGGGCCATATCTAACGACTGCTATAAAAGCAGAGTTTCAGTCCACTGGGCCACTGGGGTTGGCGTTTTAGCACGTCTTTTGTAAAAACGATCGTGTTTATGTCACCGGTTTGTCAGTCCACCCGTCCAACTGTGGACACCATATATCAGCAACTATTAGTCTGCTTTGAAAAATTCTTTTTGCATTGAGAAGCTTGAAATATGCGAATGATGATCCATTATTCCTTTTTTTTAACAATGCACAATTTCGCCGCTAGATGGCGTAAATGCAGATGATATCGAGTTCAAAATACATTTTATTCCGTATATCTGCTTGTAAACGTCAGATTACAAAAAATATTTTACTTTTCCATTCCATTTATATCAAAGATTATTTTAGGCATAGTCACGTTTTGAAGTTAAGCACGGATTTTCCGCTAGGGGGCGTAATCCTTGGTGGCGTTTTTGCCGATATCTCGGCTTCTAAAATTCCGATTTGAAAAATTCTTCCTGCAGCGGATTCAACTCCTGATGGAAAATATTTTGCGTATAATTTCTAATTTTTGATAAAAAAATTGGTTTGGCCACTAGGAGGTGTAATTTTACCTTCTGACGTATTTGCAGCAACATCTAAGCTTCTAAAATCCCGTCTGAAAAAATTCATTCGCGGATCGGTACCGCTCACATTAACAACCTGTTGAGAATACTTTCTTCTTAAAATAATGCATGTTTCTTCCGCCACTGGGTGTAGATTCATATCTTATTTTTATCGATATTTCTGCTTCTAAGAGAACGATTTGAAAAATTATTTCTTTGTTGGAGAACGTTTCCGCTGCGAAATGTTTGTCATATAATTTCAAATCCTTCTTAACGCACAAGTCAGGCACCAGAGGGCGTAAGTTCACGTTTCCGTCTACTGCAATATGTGCAGGACTAAATTTCCGATTGAAAAACGTGTTTCTTGGGTCAGATACTATGGTTTTCCTTACCGGTTCCATGGACTTCGAATAGCTTAGATAAATTCATTACGCTTTGGATTCAAAACACGTTCTCATTGCAATTGAAAATTCGGTGTCACATTTCTTGTTTTATTTGCCTTCCAGTTTTCATTTCAAACTTACATTTCTTTAAAAACATTTTATAGGTAGGGCGAATGTATGTGAAGGATGTATGCTGGGCAGACTCAAGGTTTTCTGGCTAACTGGAAGAATGTGGGACAGATGGAAAATAGTTCTCCTAATGAAATATCGCCATGCCCCTGAGAACAGAAATATTCGCCTTGTCTTCACCTAACTTAGTCTGTATTGCTACACCCCCAATGAACAAAGTTTATGTGTCTGTCCTGTGGGATTCGAACCAACGAAGACAAATTTCATCTTATTATGTGATAGCCTAGACCTTCTTATTATGTGTCTTATTATGTGATAGCCTAGATTCGAACCAACGAAGACAAATTTCAAACTTATTTATGTGATAGCCTAGACCTATGCAGCACTAGGCTATCACATAAATAAGTTTGAGGATAACATTGGAGTACAGGTGTCGTAGAAGACCTGTACAGCGTCCCTCAGAAGTCAAACATCTCTGACTGAAAAGTATCATATTTAACGGCTAAGAATCATGGGAAAGTAACAGTTTCCTAGTGCTGTTAGGAATTTCTCTTCGATACGGGGAATTTTGAATTGGTGGCTTTTAGTATATCTTAGGAACATAAATTCTTGAAAAAACAACCCGAGTGGCGCTAGTTTTCAGTACTGTCGCCCATAACAAATCGTTGCAGATTGCTTTAAGACACTTGTCCAAGGCATCGCGAAACGGTTCCTGGATGACGTGTTCATGGACGACTCTATATTTGTAGATGGAGGTCAGAAAAAGTATAATTCAATCTAAGATCCGGTACAGCAACTAATATGGCGGTAATGGCTTATTAGACTGGACACTGGACAGGCATCGACATTAAGGTAAACGTCTATTGATTTTGCTTCCTATACATGTACTTCCAATGGGTAAACGTCTGTACACATTTTCTTCACAATTAATGCGTTCCTAAGGATGAAAATTTGAACATCGATTAAAATAACTTCATATCATAACTTGGAATACTTAATATTTTCTAGAACATAACCATAATTATATTAAGAATCAAAACTTTTCCTTTGGTGGTGCTGAGACCAGAAAAAACATGGCGCGACCTGTACATTGATGACGTCAATAGACAAGCAAATGATGGATTGCTTAATTATGCTTATGTTTTAGAAAATATTAATTATTCCAAGTTATAATATGGAGTTATTTTAATCGATGTTCAAATTTTCATCCTTGAGAGCGCATTAATTGTGAAGAAAATGTGTACAGAAGTTTGCCCATTGGAAGTATAGGCAGCAAAATCACTAGACGTCCACCTTAATGAGCACACCGATATTGCGAAATCATAGCTTCAAAATTTATGACATGGTTCATTTTGAAGAGAGGTAACGCGCATTAATGTAGTACGCATCTGTTAAATGGAAATGTTGCAACTAGGTGCAATTCATATACGTACTGGCGTACAAGATTTCCAGAGATAAATGCTATTGAAAACAGATGGAGAGCTCGGCAGATTTGAATTTCCATTTTCAGTCGTTCTCCTTGAGATTTTTATGATTTGAATCGAATGTGTGATGTACAACTGTGGTGATTGACTCAAGAGTGAAGACAGCTAGTAGCAAAGATAAGCACTGCCGGTGTAATTCATTTGGGAGAGTGTTCTGCTCTGGAGCAGGGAGACGTATAGCTTCGAAACTCACCACCGGCGCATTAGGCTTTACTTTCACGAATGTTTTTTTTTTTTTCGAAAAGCGGGTAAGAGATATTTTGAACCAATTAACTACAGGCTTTGTTAATAGCCCGAGAACCGTTAATAGCCCGAGGAGTTGCTATTCTTCCTGCATTGCTGCCTGAGTTGATCTAACCCATGATTAAAGAGAGTTCCTTTTCACTTCGTTTGACGTATTACTTTCATGTACCAGAAACAAGCGAATGAAAAAAACAGTTGCTCATCCGTTAATATTTTTACTGAACCAGCTTCTAGTCATACAAGTGCAAGAGCACCCGAATGTGCAAAATAGCATCGTAATCTGTTAAATACATGTACTATAATATATTTTTTAAATCAATACTGTTCTGTCTGAAAAATTATGTCGCATTATACAGTACTATGGCGCGGCAAATTGAAGTCTATGCTTCACATCAAAACGGGGAACAAATGTTTTCCGAAACCTGGCACTTTCTTCTTCTCGTTTATAATCTGACTGTTTCTAATCACTTTCATGAGAACTAAAAAGGTTCGGCACGTTTTGGTAAAATAGTAAAGTTTGTAGCATTGTTCAGTTCAATCACGCAGCTATTATGCTTCTTAACCTATTTCTTTCTATACTATAATCATCCAAGCTACGTACGTAGATACTCGTACATGAGGATTTTCAGTTATGAAACCACGTTTTCCTGTTTGTGTGCTTTTTTAAAGAAACGAAAGGAGCGTCTAGATACAGTTTGAGGGTAATTTCTGACAATATTTACCATGTGAGATCAATTGATAACGATCACGGTAATATTGAGTCATCAAAACGCTTTAAACAAACAAATAGCCAAAGTGTTTGATTTAGTCTTCCTGTTGAAATACCATACCCTGAATTTTGAATGAATTATGACAACCTATCTAATACTTCGTGGGCCCTCCTGAGTGGCATCGACTCCGTTGCATTTAATGTTGTAGGCTAGAAGTCTTGCTATTTCTAGTCTACACATCTAAATACCCTACAGTATCTTTGGGACGATGTGAGCAGCTATCGCCCAGCCTTTGCGATCTCTCCCTCATACACTTTCCATCTACTGTGTTTCATAATGTAAATGGAAAGATGTATTTCATTACGTCGGTGGAAAGTGTGCAAAGAATGAGACACAGTAAATGAAAGACTTTCCATCTACTATGTTTCATTCTTTGGTGTACAATATGCGTAGCTAAACATCCATTTCAGTGTGTTTTGGCATCTCATCGAGTCCGTTCCAAAAATTAAATGAGTACTAAATGTTGCCCAAAAGTTTTCTAAGTAACATTTTATAAAAGAGAAAAATAAATCGTTATCTGAAGAACAGCTGAGCTACATAAGACCCACAAAGCGCCCAAGTAAAACGTCGACCATTTATCAGATATTTTTATGTCATCGTCATATTCCACTGGTGGATGAAGATTTCCCAAGTCTTTTCAAAAATCTCTCTTCGGCAATTCGCTTTTATCACTCCGACACGCTTTCGAATTCAATTCATTCTTCTGCCACGAGGTCACGTTCTGGATCTTTTCTTGTCACATGGTATCCAGTCTATTATTTCAGTTGTTTAATGTCGGTCAGTTCCCCTAAAGATTAGTCTAGTCCTTTGCCATTTGACAGTTTTTACTTTCATCGGGATGACATCCACCCTTGTACTTTCCCCATCCCATGAGTTCCGTCAGCTATCTTTTTCGTACAGACCAAGCATACATCCGTCTATGTTCGTTTATTTGTGTTTTTTGCAGTCTCTGTATGCAATTTTTAGTTAAGATCCATATAGGTTATCTATGTCAACCCCGGTGTCGCAGTGGACTAGGGCTAGCTGATGATCATTCGTCGAGTTGGGTCAGAGTTTGATTCCCGGCGAGACATGGATGTTGCGTTTGTCTTACGGCTTTGTCTCTCTCCCTTCCTTTGAGCTAGTAGTCTTAAATCTGGGACCGGCGACTGCTTACAGCCCATCAAGATGCTCACGGTGATCGCTAAACCCCCAAACAAAAAAATATGATCTATAAGTAAAAAAAATGCCGCCGAGTGGCTGGAAGCACACGTTTCTGACTAGTTGTACAACTTACGTCCAAACCCAAGTGCCGGATAAGGCATGGGTGGTGCGTTTCTCTCAGCTGGAAGCAATGGCCATAAATTAGGGACATGTGGTCTCTAAGCCTATGAGAAGCTTATAACCTTTAGAGTTACCCATGGTAGTCGTTGACCAAGAAACAACAGAAAAAGTAAGAATTGGAAGTATGTATTGATAAAACAATTTTCTTATTAGAGATAACGTTAAATTGCTTTTGAAATGTGTACAGTCTCTTCCAAATGCATTCCAACAGGGTTTTATACGCTCATTAATTTCTGTTGTCCGAGGAAGATGTAGTCACAAGTTCAAAATTTGCCATATGAACTTAAAACTATTTAATTTTTGCAAAAGCATTGTACTTCAATTTTGGTTTATGTAAGTTGTTCTTTAATCCCACTTTCTTTCTCTTTCCAACAGAGTTCTGAATTATACTCAGCAGCTCTGAGGGGGTACGCGCAAAAGTGACTTTGTCGTCACAAAAAAGACGGTGGTTATATGATTTCCATTAGTCATTTTCCCCCTTGTCTTCGAAGTTAAACGATTGAAAGACATTCCTTGTTTTCATAGTTAAATGATTGAATTTCATTCCTTAACTTCCCAGTTAAATGCTCGAATACATTCTTGGTCTTCCCAGTTAAACGATTAAATGAAATTCCTCGTTTTCGCAGTTAAATGATTGCAAGACGTTCGTTGTCTCCACGGTTAAACGATTGAAAGAATTTCTGCAATGTGGCATTGATGAGCTTGGGATATATAGCGTCACCTTGTCGAAATCGCTCTCGAATATTTTTCTGAGATGTGTCTTCCAATAGTCCAACCTTTGTGCTTGCATTCTCGTAGACGCTGTTAATGTTATTAATGTATGAATTTTCAATACGGAAGGATCTGGAAGACATTATAAACGCTGGCGGTTTCCCGAAATCAAAAGCTTTTCATAATCAGTAAAAGACATATTGTGGTAGTCACAATCATCATCATAATTGTCAACCATTATCAATATACTACAGGATGAAGGTCTCTCCAAGTTCCTTCCACAAAGTTTTTATCTTGAGCCAGTCTCCTCCATGTCACTTCTGCATGCTTTCGAATTTTATCCACATTTCTCCCATGTAAGCTTCTTCTGGATCTCCTTCTGTCACATGAAATCCAGCGTAAAATGATGTTTGTCTATCGATGGTCCGTTCTTGTGTCGTTTTAAGCAGAGAAGCATCTTAGCCGAAACTGGAATTATAATAAAGCCAAATTAGCGTCTTAAACGGAAAAGCGTCTTAGCCAGGAATGGAAAATAAATGAAACCTACGCTACGTACCTTTGTATACACTATATTGACAAAAGTCACCCGACACCCCTTCAGAAGCAAATGAACGGATCTACTGCATCGTTAAGATGCGCGGTACAGCTACAAACGGTATAGAAACAAGCCTGCAGCTGACCGCGATCATACCGCACTGTGAGGTAAAGTGAAAATATCGCGGCGGCAGAGAACTGACTTTGAGGAAAGAAAGATTGTTGGGTGTTATAGTAGTAGGTTGTCCATAAGAGAAACCTAGAGACATTTAAATATACCTAAGTCAACTGTTTTTAATGTACTGAATAAGTTGAAGACACATGGCGTGCCTGAAGCAAAAAAAACATACCGGCAGACCAAGAAAAATCAGGGATTGAGGACGTTAAAGCCTCAGGAGAGTCGTTACTCTCCTGACAGCTAATCGACGGAGTACTGCACAAGACCTCAGGGTACAGGTGAGTCAAAATTCTGAAACTTCGGTATGTACAGGTACCATTCTCAGAGAACTTCATTCCATGGGTCACCGTGATCGTGCAGCTGCTCATAAGCCTTTCATCTCCATTCAGAATGCTACTCGTTGTTTAACATGGTGTAAAGAACATTTATCGTGGACCCTAGATAAATGGAAACGGGTCCTATGGACTCATGAATCCAGATACACGATCCATCAGTCTGATGGCCGTGTGGGGGTATGGCGGCAGCCAGGGGAATGCTATTTACCGCAGTGTGCTGTTCCTACAGTCAAGTTTGGAGCTGGCAGTGTACTCGTGTGGGGGTATATTTCGTGGTATGGTCTCGGCACGTTGGTTATCGTGGACAAACCTGTTAACCACCGCGTCTACCTCGATACTCTGGACAATTATACCCTCCCAGCTCTGTGGAATACTAAGGAATTGAGTCTTGTTTGCACGTGCAGGCCCCGAGCCATAAAGCGAGGACTGTTAAGGTGTGGTTTGACGATAATTCCTTATCGTGTGTGGACTGGCCAGCACAGTGCCCTGACCTTAATCTCATAGGGCACTTGTGGTATGAATTAGAGTTCCGCGTAAGGAGTTTGGAACTAATGCCTATTACTAAGAAACAGTTAGAGGCAGCATTATGTTCTGAATGGAAGCGCATACCTAACGCTGTGTTTCAAAACCTTGTCAAAGGTATGTCTCGAAGGGTCAGTGCATGCATTAAGGCCAAAGGTGGACCGACACCGTACTAATGTATATCAATAAATGCTATGTTGTGCTTCTCTTCTAGGTGTCCGGTGACTTTTGTCAATATAGTGTATGTCGGCTGCATTTTCACGTAACTGTTGGAGAACACCAAAAATAACGGTATTAAAATTCACAATTTACTGTAGTCACAAACTGCATTACCGCACAATATTAATTTAAAAATACACAAAAACATCACGTAGATTATAAGAATTATTTTGTTCTTGTACAGTATTTATGAACTGTAATTCACTTTTTTAGAGTTTTTAAAAATTATTCTCAATCTTATTATGTTTCATTTTTTTTAAAAAGCGGAGTTCAAAATAACCATTTCTAGCTGAGTAATTTTACTGATGCTGTCGCCAGAAACTTCAATCATGCTGGACACAAAACGACTTACTTCAGAAAGTGAATTTAATGCAGAGGCTGGCGTCGGCGGTACCACAGGATGATCTCCTTCTTCCTCACTCTCGTCTTTCGTAGTAAGTAGTACTCGCAGCATTATCTTCTACAATTTCTTGGTCTGTTCGAATCGGACAAGTTGCGATTTCATTATCTACAGATACGTATACAGGAAAATTCCCGAAAACGTTATCCTCTTCGACAAGCTGCAACCACGAGAAGCCTGTTTAACTAGCGGTGAGGAATAGGGGAGTTTTCTTCGGTCTAATTAAAGTAAACATTCAATGACTCATGCAACAAGGGACTGATCTATTTTTTGCATAGTATTACTATTCACCCGAATTCAAATGCACATGACGCTGCAAAACTAAACGCTTATTAAGCGGGATTCAAAGCGTATTAAATAGAGTATATTTGTACTTATTTGCCACTCAATTCTAGGGACTGCATACAAAATGTGTATTAAGCGGGAAATCGTATTAACCGTGAGTGTATTAAGCGGATTTTTATATACACATATATATCAAATAAGTGGTGTTAATTTTCTCAGCGAAAATAATTTTCTTTTATTTTCGCTGAAGTCCAGGATATCGTATGGTGTTTTTTTCAACACCGAGTGCATTGTTTCCTTTCTGCTAAATTTATGCCCGGAATTCGGTAAGGTAGGTAACATGTGTATTATATAAAACACCACATCGTTGTGATCTGATGAACAATGTAATATCTCTAAGTGCCTCAGGTTTTATCGCACTCAAGTTCACATTTGCACACTTTTTCAGACACAATATATGAAACGTTTTGAGTCCGTTGCGGGATAGAAGTGAAATAAGAGAGAAAGTGAAGTTATGCTCGTATGAGCGTTTAACATTTCGAACCAGCACATCATATATTTGTTTTAGACCAAGAACTGTGTCACACATATGTGAAACTTTTATCAAATTTCGCGAGCATGTTCTCTTAAAGAAATGAGTCAAAGTGGAACAAATACGTCCAGAATTCGTCTACACATGCGTTTACCATGCAGGAAAGAATAAAAGCAGCAATTTACCTTTGAGAATGTAGAAGTAACCCTATTTCCGCAAACTTTGATTTCTGAAATTCTGAGATATTTCAGTTGAGCTGCGTAGTTTGTAACGATGATGCAGCACATACTTTACAGGGATCCGAATTTTGTCAGAAGTGCGTAACTTCCAGAAACAGATTGAGATTGGCACCGTCCAAATTTAGGATATTCTTATTCATACAACGGTTCCAAGTATGCGAAAATATTTGCTCAGACGAATGGCCATTCGGAGCGATGGGAAAAATTCTTGAATGCCTTTTTTGGAATTGAGATGCAACTTTTTGTGCGAGCGTGATATCCTTTGGCGTTTCAAAGCGACGTGCTCTGAGACCAATATGTCCTTCCACTCCGGAGATTCTCTTTCTGCGTCTTCCTACTCACTCTCAGAACGAAGAATCAGTTGCCACGAAAGAAACGAAAATAACTTACTGGAATGGAATAAAGTGTTTTCTGGCTTCGAGCGAGGAATATTGTGAAAAATATTTTCATGGCAGAGAATTCGAGATCGCCATCTTACTGGATACGGAGAATATAATCGCCGAAAGCTGTCGGGTGCAACGTTGCAGGAAGCAGTATGGTGAATTTCAAACAGACCAGTGGATTTCCTGAAGCAATTATCGAAAGAAAAAACTTCTAGTCTAAGCCTTCTTATTAAATCTGCAATGGAACGGAAATCCACGCAAGATAAAAAATGCGCGATAACAACATGCCATTTCTTTGATGTGTCTTTGAAGAACTTCGTGAAAAAATAAATTCAACCAAAGCAAAAGAGACTTTTAAGAAGTGTTCAATTTTCCAATTTTTGCGGCCACCATATAGTTTTAGCACTTCTTCCCTAACAAGCAAATAGTATTTAGAGTAGTTATTTTTACGTTCCTCCACTATTCCTAATACAAACAAGATATCACTTCAAATTGTATCAGAATTTCATTTTACTTCTGTGTTCAACAGTTAGGATCATAAAAATTCTGATCCACTATGCCGATGAAATTAATTCACTAGATCGCTGCCAACTCTCAATAATACACTTGGTCTCCCCATTTAGAATTTATGGAGAAAAATTCTGTTTGTATTTCACAGCTACAATTGTGATGAGAACTTTCAATTTATTTTGTAAGAATGGGCAAGTTGGTAAGGCGCATTCGTTTGACCGTTTTCCGTGTTCAAAGAATTCGTCAGGGTTGAATCCATTGTGACGTGCCTGCCCCGCAGGACGCACACGACATAAAGACAGATATCAGCGAGACGAACATCAGCGTATACCAGTTGGTAGAGCGAATTCTTCCGGAATAAGTGGACTCGGGTTCGATCCCCGGCGTGGACCAAAAATGACGGAGAAATTTACTTCGTTATACCATATCGTAAATTATTGAAATTCCTGTGGACTAAACTTTACATGGAACAGTTATTAATCTATATTAAAACAAGTGGTGGTGTCGGCATCTGCTGATTTCCTTAAAGGTCGTCCCGGATAATTTGTCCATCACTACAGGATTCCCAGCCTCAACAAATTTACAACTGTATTATATACAATATGAAAAAACGTTTCCGGACACCAGAACGTTTCATACAATTCTGCATTTATGGCTAAATCAATAAGCAGTTGTGGCCACAATTACATGGTGCACTCTCCTTGGCACACTTTTAATGATCTCCTGGTAAGTAGTCGCAGGTATATTTCTCCATTCCTCTCACAAAGCAGTGGGCAGTTCAGACACAGAAGTTGGACGTGTCGTTCTAGCAAGAATCCGACAGTCAAGTTCATCCCAAAGGGCTATTAAAATTTAGGTCAGGGCTTTGAGCTGGCCACCCCAATTTCTGAACACTCATATCCTCAAACCATGTCGAAATGGTGCGTACTTTATGGCACGGCACGTGGTCTTGCTGAAACAAGAATGGCCCGTCTCCGTAAAGCTGCTAAAGTGTAGGCAGGTTGGCGTTGTCCAGAATGGCATAGGGTATGCTTGGTCCTTATCCCAAAAAGTATGCACCGTACTGAAATAGCAAATCATTTCGAACACCAAACAGTAATCACATACTGCCATCCTCACGAATGCAGCTATGATACTGAGAAGACTTTATGAACAGCTAAATACAAGTGATTTAGATGTATAGATAACTGTAATGTAGAAAAGATTCGTGATTTAAGTGACTTTGAAAGAAGCACTATGATAGGACCTAGGCGGGGACGTGCAAGCACCTCAGGAACGGCGAGCCAATATCACTACGGAAAAACATGTGCATCTAGAGTGTACAATGAGTAAGAATCTAAACAAGCAGTTGGATCTTCCTGTGAGTGGAAACGACTGGTATATATTCAAGTGCAACAGCAGCTGTACAGGACTGTATAAGGCAACAGACGAGCTCCATAGCTTCAAGCAGCTGCGCAGTACAGCTGCAGTATAGAGAGAAGAATTTTAATGTACACTGTCCGCCACACATGGCTGTAGGAAATTGTACGAGGTAACAGACGAGCTTCATTGCGTCAAGAAACCACGCAGTACAACAGCGGTATCGGGAGGAAAATTTCAGTACACCCCGCGCCGTGTATTAGCGTGAATTAGCTCTAACAGCAGACTGTACACTCGTGTACCACTCGTCTGCAGACAATACAGGAGTACCAAAACTGGAACTTTGATGTGGGGAAATCACATGTTCAATTAATATACGTCGATGGACAAGTCACAATATGGTGTCAACAGCACGAAACAATGGATACCAGCTGCCTAAGGTTAACATTATAAGCTGGTGAAGGTGTAGGGGCTGTTTGAGGAGCGTACGCTTGGTTTTTTAATACCTCTGGGACACCGTTTGGATGCAACGAGATATCTTAACGCCATTGCGGACCAGGCCGACAATACATGTGCATGATGTTTCTTGGTGGGTAAGACTACTTCCAGCAGGATAATGTGTGATGCCAAAAGGTTCCGATCGTTACACAGTACGGCTGTGAGCACTACAGAGAATTTACCGTGCTAAAATGGCACGCACAGAACTTAATTGATCACTTATGTGATGAGATTTAGAGAGCTATTTGTGACAGAGCTTCCACAAATAGCTTTCTCAATCTCATCACACAAGTGAACATTTTTGAATGTATAATTTGTGATCATTTTTGAACATTTTTGAATGCCTCCTCTAGCGGACATTCAGCAATTAACGGACGCCATCGGAACCCCTTGGCCGAAAATTCCTATAAAAGCATATAGGCACCTCATCGAATCCATAGCACATATAATTGAGGCCGTTTTGGAGACCAACCTCGACATGTTATTAGGTAGAATGTTTTAAGAATTTTTTACTTTAGTGTGTATTTGGAGCTGGGATTGGAAAAATTAATTTTTCCTTAGGCAACTAATTGCATCATAAGGAATTTTCATGTCTTTATCAGATTTTGTGCTACAAATTTTTCCACACATGCTTTATGGGTATTTTTGTACTTGTCACATCCGTGATACTAGGACTCTTTTTAAAAATGTTCTTCCAGTTTCGCTCAGAGGGACATGAATATATTTATTCACATGCTGCCTTAGAAGTATTTAGTTATTAGTAAACTACTGACTACAGAGTTAAAACAATCCCAATTAGCTTTCGTATATTGCGTTGGAAACATTTCTCAAAGGGCATGCGCAAATTATTTGTGGCATTTTTCCTTCCAAAGCATATCTTTCATTACGTGTGGCACGTTGAAAGCAACAGTTGTCACGCTTAAACGACTCACTGAGGATCTCCCAGGAAATTATCGAAGCGTTTTCGTTGAAAGAAATAAAACTGAGCTTGCGTAAATGATTTAATTTTGAATGAACAATACTAACCGATCTCTTCAAAACTCTTTTTAGGTCTCATTAGGTCTGATAATTAAATTTAGAAATTTCTCTGAGGAAATATTAAAGATGCAGAGCACCAGATCTCCGTATATAACTTTCAAACATTTTTTTAAAAGGCGTTCTACTAAGTAAAATTTTTTACAAATGTAGTTTTGTAAAAAAAAACTTAGTTTTCCATAAAATTTCCGCTAATGGACTACAAATTTTGCTTAAATTTAGATGTAGGGCAGTTGAGTTCCAGTACACCTGAAAAATAAACAAGTTTTATCTTGGAATCTGCTATTTTATCGTGTGCGAATTTTTTCGCAGTTGCAAGGCAGAGGGAATCCTAATAATGACTAATGCAAATAACTAGTAGACTGATGGTTGCGAGTTCGAAACCTACTGCGGCATTAGTAAACCATGAATACCCACCTCGCCTAGGAGAGTACCTTAAACGGGTGGGCCCAGCGAAAGAGGCTGCCCATTAAAAACAGCGTCATCACATCCTTACTTTGTATTCTGTACACCTGCTGTGATATAGTTCTCTCGTGACTTTCTTATAAAGGTGCTCTAATTTAGTTCTGCATCCATTCAGCTTTCATACCTCATGTAAAAGTCTCATTGGACTAAGGAAGTTAGTTTTACGACAAACTTGATTTTAACGTAGCTATTTCATTAAGACGTGGCTTCTGTTTCTTTATTTTGTTCTCATGCCTGACTTTATTGAAAGCCGACCATGAGGGATTAATAAAGAATTGGTAACGTTTTATAATTTTTGTTTCCTTATTTCACATTTACACAACTTTTACGCTCTTTTATAACATTTACTCATTTAGTAATTTAAACAACTTATTTGTTTAGACAAAGTTATGTATTTAAAAATTAAAAGTTTCAGGTTAAAAAAAAAAAAGGAACGGAAACCGAAATCCACTTGTCATCTACTACAAAATCTAAGTTCTTAGGGATCCAATAAAAATTTACATAAAATTTGTTTTAATTATTTTCGATTGTTAATCCATACAGCTGTTTCACATCAGCTTTGTGGAAGGAAGCCTGACCAGGAAGAACCACCCGGAACAGGTTTTGTACAATTAATTTAGAATCACTCCTTTAGGGAGCATTAAAAAGGGTCCCACAGTGAAGTAAAATAAAAATTATAAAATAATTTAGAATCATTCCTTTAGGGAGCACTAAAAAGAATCCCACAGTGAAGCAAAATAAAATAAAAAATAATTTAGAAAGATAGTAAACATTTGAAGACAAAGTTGCCACAGGATAATTAAAGATTCACAACATAAACGTTTATTTCTGGATCCTCTTTTAAAATCCAAGTTTTATATATTTTTTTTATTTGTATTATATTATTTCCTTTTATGTAAACTATTGGTTTCTTTATGATATCCATTTCTGAAAAGTCGTTTTACTCCATATTTTCTAGTTTCATATTTTCATGTTTTCATTTCGTAAAAGTATTTACTCCATACTTTCTAGTTTAAAGTTTCAATACTCGTCGAAATTCACATTTAACAGCTAGTTTTATCTGTTCTGCATTTCGATATTTTTGGTTGTAAGACATTAAGTTTCTATTTTTCCAAAGATTATATTTTGTTATGGCTATTAAATAGCGTATTGCATTATTTTTAAATTACTACATTTTAATGGTGCATGATATATAATTTTATTATTATTTACATTTTCTGTTAAATTTAAGTAATTTTTTAACCATGCCCAAATATATTTTGCAAAGTTGCATTCTACAAAAATATGTTCAGTGGTTTCTAAATGTCCACAGTATTTACAGTACGAGTCACTTGATAAATGAATTTTATGCAGCCATTTACGATTAAAACGTAACTTTTGGTGCTCTAGCTACGTTGAAATCAGAGTTGTGCAGGAATGCATTACAAGGTAATGCAGTAACAGGTAATGCATTACAAGGTAATCCCAAGTATGGTTTGCACAAGGTCTGGAATTAATCTGTTATGCATTACAATGAAGAAGATATAATTCAGTTGTTTAATAATGTCATTCCAACGCAGTGTAATTATTTAGTAATGAAACTACACAATTTGCAAATAATAATTACATGTTAATAGTTTATAGAAATGTACGTGTGCCAAAAGCTATGCCTAGAAAAGTCGGCCATGTAACATAGCAGACAGAAACTGAAGTGTCGTGTAGAATATTCTAGAAGCGGCAAGAATGGGTTAGGCGTTATGTTCTTATTCTTTGTTGAAGACTAAGATGAATTGTCTTCTGTTGAAGACTAAGATGAATTGTTCTTTGTTGAAGACTGAGATCACATGCAACGGCATTGATCTTTCTTTCACTTTTGTACTATTCTCTAACCGAAATAAACATCCAATTCATACTCACTTCATGTGCATTATTTCGTTTAAATCACTTTACTTGCGGCGAAAATGGGGCAACTAATCATGTCATGCACGTATAATCTCCAATACCTACATACACGCATTTGAGGTCCGAGGGGTGGAACAATTGTCCAATAACCTACACAACGTGTAAGGGTGTATTGGTTGCTGATTTATTCACATTGTATTGTTACCCAGAAGGTATAGGTTAATTACCAACACATAGTTAACCATTAACCATTACGATTATAATGGGTAACTCCTACATGTCCTTACAATTACCATGTAATTCTAATGACCAGTTCACCATAACCATGTAATGGTAACACTGAGTTCTTGTTCCCGTTATCCTTATGCCGTAATGCATTACCGATTTATTCAATTACGATTTTGCCCAACTCTGGTTGAAATGAAGCTTGTCTTGTGTGATGAAACGATGTACTCAAAAGTCAGAAGAAAGGAAGATATTCATTTTGTTTTGGTTAAAATAAATTCGTCCCAGATTTCAGATGCTTCAAAAATTTCTACTTAGCTGAAGTGACCATAACCGGGAACGTTCTAAGTTAAAAACGAAATGAAAGAAAAAGTAAGAGTGTCGCATAAAAATACCAGAATTATTCCTTGGCAAAACAATTGAAATTAATTCCTGAAGAATATTAGATCAGCTTCTGGTAAAAGGACTAGTGTAAGTATTTCTACGCAAAGTGCTGGTTCAGTGATAATTAAATTCCCATAAATCTGCTAGATATCCGGAAATTCTTTAAAAGCTCATTCGAAATACCTTCGTATTTAATTTTTTAGATTAATTGCAGCTACAGAACACATCTTTTTAACCTGATGAGTTTTATGCAACGTATTAATTACTTGTGGATCTATTGAATTTCCTAGTAAACCTAGTAAGGTTCCAACTACAGCTACTGAAATTCCCAATTGAGTAAAACATCCTTGAAGACAGTTAGATTCAGAACAAATTTTAATTTCACAAGGCCTCCTAACTGATTCTATAAGTAACATAATTTTTCGTGCACTTGTGAGATTCGAACGTACGGAAGTCATAATAGAGATAAACCCGTACAGGGCAAGTTACTAGAGACTATTCGCAGGAAGTGTGACAGTAAGGGAGTGATATTAACTGAGTATGCCCAGCCGCAGCAGACGCTACCCCCTACGTATAGCTGACGGATTTTGAGCGATACCGATTTGTTGGACTGTGGGAAGGTGGACCAAGGCGAACAAATTTAGGAACTTGTTGTACAAGTTCGAAAGTTTTTGTTTTTTTTATCGTCTATGACGATAAAATTTAATATGAATCATCATCATCATCACTGTCAACCATTACCATTCCACCCCTGGATGAAAGTCTCCCCAAGTGTCTTCCGCGAAGTTCTGCCTTGGGCCAGTCCCTCCATGTTGCTCCCGCATACTTTCAAATTTCTTAGCACCCTCTGCCTACATGTCGCACTGGCCGCTGGCTTGGCCACGAACATTCTAGCTGCCGGAGACTGACGGCCAAGTTTTAAGTTGTGAAATCATGTTTTTTTTTTTTTTTTTTTTTTTGAAACCGCTTGGCCCACCACGCTGGCCAAGCGGTTTAGTGAGTATGGGATAGTATTTCCTCTAATATCCGTTGTATAGCTATACCGCTATTTGTCGGTCGTTAGAGCCCCTTTAGTGAGAACAGGATGCACCGAGAGAAGGTGGGGTTGACGTTTGGGAAGGAGAGGCTGTCAATATTGAGAAGGAAAAGGTTCTGTTTTGAGTTAAAGCACATTTTAAGAGTGCAAATGAATAAACCTATGAAATGAAAATTTCCTATGCGCATTGGGCAGACAACGCTTCTCTTTTTTGTCACACAGTGGTCGAAGTGGCTTAGAGCAACTGCCGGTATCGTGTCGACCACAGATCCACTTATTATAAATAGGAGGTTTGGAACGAAATATACACCAATCCACATAATTGTCTTTTTTTCTTGGTATTAAAAATTAATATATATAATATTTAAAAAAATGAATATAATAATTTAAAAAGAAACCTTCATTGAAGGGTTTGTGGTCTCTTTCAGTTTCAGCTTAATTTCCAACATTAATTAAATTGCAGTTTCTAAATTATTGGACCACTGCACGAATTAATCAATAAACTAATTTCTGAACATAATTTTGCCTTTTTCTTTTGTAGTGTACTCTAATTTTGAATATGATAGAGTGCAATGACAAACACACAAATCTGGGAGAACGAATGTTCTACTTTATTTTTTACAAAATATCCATGGGTTTACTGCAGTTCTACTAGAAGGAACTATACATGATTGGATTGTATATTGCTTGAGCTTCTGCTTCTTACGTCTTTTCCAATAACAGCTGCTGATTATTTTTCAATGTTATCCGTTAAAAATGTCATTTACCGATTTTTGCGTTAAAATTTTTGCTTTCATCCTAAGTTCTTTACGTAGTTTGTGACGGGTTTATAATTTATTACATACCGGAATGGTAAATAATGTTTTTAATGTTTTTTTAACTGGCGGTATGCTCACTTTCATTTTTGTTAACTAACGGTATGCCATACCGCCTCACTTCGAACACTGGTGTCACAGTACACTTTTAAAAATGCAGGTAAAAAAGCCTATGAAATTAAAATGTCTTATGAACACAGATTAGAAAACGCTTCCCTTTTTCGTACATTTGAAGAGTGCAAGTAAAAGAGCTTATTAAACCATTAGCTTTTATTTGGGCAATGACAGCACACAGTGAACGATCGATGACAACAGTTGTTAAAAGCCTGTATCACAGGAAATGTCCGAAATAGCGTCCCTGAGCAACAATACACGCCTCATAATTTTTTTTAATTGCAAGTTTGACGACCACTGTGAGCAACTCAGTGGGCTACAAGCAGTCGCCCGTCCCTAATTTAAGGCCACGTGTTCCAGGGAATGGAGAGAGCCAGTGCAATAAGACAAAAACAACATCCATGCCTCACCGGGATTCGAACACGGATCCCTTTCGGACGAATGATCAGAAGCCATCGCTTAGAGCACTGCACCACCGGGGCGGCTTTGTTTTATTCATTGGAGGTTTAACGACCGCTGTGAGCAACTCAATGAGCTATAAGCAGTCGCCCGTCCCTAATTTAGGGTAACTGATTACAGGGAAAGGGAGAGAGAGCCAGTGCAATAAGGCAAACAAATCATCCATACCTCACCGGGATTCGAACACGGATCCCATTCGGACGAATCATCAAAGGCCCTCGCGTAGACCACTGCGCCACAGATGCGGCCATAGCATCATTTCGCCAGCTGTCAAACACGTTCGAAGAACCATAAAGTGTTCTGAAAATTTTGACTACCATCTCCAATCCGTTCCAGGAAAAGTTGAATAGTAGGAATCGGGAAATCGTAGCTTAACTATGGCCTCTATAAGAGGAAATCCAGTAGATTCAAATCTGGAGAGCATGCAGGTCATGCACTCGATACACCTCAACCAATTCCGCGAGATGCATACGTTAAATTCAGGTGTTCTTGCGAAATGAACATAAAATGTGATGGAGAAAATGTCTTACGGCACTGGCTTTCTCACTTTCCAGGCCGTAAATTAGGAACGGGTGACTGCTTATAGCCCATCTAGTTGCTCACGGTACACCAAAACAAAAATACAACAACAACAAAAAAAGGATCTTCTCTTATAGCATGAATCCAACTGCGAGAACGATAATCCACTGCTGTTATGCATATCTTGACGCAGGGGTGGGTAACTTGCGGTCTTTTAGGCCATTAAGTGCGGCCTTTTGAAAGAATTCAAATGTTGCAGAACAAATCCGTTTATTTTTATTAATATGTTTTGTTCGTATTTTATTAATTTTATTTTAATCTTTAAAATGACTATATTTAAAATACCAAAAAATAAAAGATGATTCAACGAAATAATGTTCTCCGAATGACGACCACAATTAATACCTTAGTAGGTCATAACGGGCTTTTTGATACCTGCCACGCTCAAGATTTCGTTCTATAGTTACTAAATAACTACAGATGGGATTGATTGAGTTCTCAGAAAATGATATTTTAAAGTCCTTAATTGACGCTGAGAAAGATGCAGTTGAAATGTGATAAAATGCAATAGAGTGCCTACGCCTTCGGCAACATACACGAAAAATGCTTTCTTGCTTTTCAATTACTTATTGCTGAGAATCTACGTTCTTCTACCTAACCCAAATCAAGACGCCCTTAAAGTCACAAATGACAGATACCCATGTTGACGAACAGCTAAAACTGCGGACCTCCATGTTGCAACCAAATATTCAAATGTTTTCCAACAAAAAGCAGTCACAACAAAGTCATTAAAAGGTTAGTTAATACAAATTTTGAAGATGACAATCCGATTTTTGGCGTAAATGTGACAAGGATGGTAAGTCAGATAATATCCGAAAACTTGAAAATTTCGGATATTATCTGACTTACCATCCTTGTCACATTTACGCCAAAAATCGGATTGTCATCTTCAAAATTTGTATTATATGGCTTAATCCCGTATTTCTTTCATGAGGTTAGTTAATTTTAGAATTAACATTTTTTTTTCATTTTTGGTGCTACGTTAGTACGATACATAGTAAGATTTTTACAAAATGATGCAAATTTTGATGAAGTTTGTTAGATTACAGCTAACTTAATGCCGCCATCCAGCATGAAAAGGTTCCCCACTTCTGTCTCTGTGCATACTTTTCTTGCTACTGGTGTAACTAAGCATTTGTATTTTGAACATTCTTTAATTTGAAGTAGAATTTGATATTGGTTCATTGGTCCATTTTTACCAACGTGCTCTCCTCGCCATACCATTTCTCACATTCTTGACGGGACACGTTTGCTCATGTACTTGACTGCGTTGTGCAAATTCCCGCACTTTTAAAAACCTTTCCTTTTAGGCGATAGGACAGCATTCATCGAAATTTAAGGACACAAGACCTTGTATTTTGAAATACTTGTATATAACTAAATTTGGGATTGATTTCTGAAAAGACGTGCAAATCTGAGACTGGTGGCGTTCTAACCATTAACAGTTGCTAGCAGTGTACATGTAAGAAATACGCAAAAACACAAAACTGAAAAGAAAGCTGTTCATGGTGCTTGTGCGTATAATGGCTCTCTCTGAAAAATAAGAACTGTTCATTGTTACTGAAAAATACAACAGTGGTCATTAATTACAAAAAGTTAATTCTTTTTCATGCACTAAAGCGAAGAATTCATTTCATGTGTTAGGAGTAGTGCAAATAAAAAAAATGAATTAGAAAGGAATTTGTAGCTCGCGAGAATGTCTGTTGTTTTACTCCAGGTAATTAACTATGATTCGGAGCGGTAGAATATTTGCTTCATTCACTATACCCATAAAATACGTAGGTAATTTGTAAATCAATCACTTGTAAATTACTTCTGACTACATTTGCAGTTCCTTCCCTGGGCAATGCTTGGTGATCACAGCTGTCATCAAGAATGATAAAACTGTGATTTATTCACAAAATTGGAACAAGCCGTTTGGTTTGAGGTGCATCAATCATCGTAAATGAACATCTCTCTGTTACAACTATCGCTTCGACTGGTTTTATGTTTCCAGTCCCTGCGCGTGTCGCCTAAGAGGAGATTTCAGTCGGCATATCTCATTATATATTTTTTTCTTTCTCATTTCGTCCGGAGCTCAAATCCATAAAAAAATAATAAAATAAAGTAAATTCATGAGCTTAATTTCGTCTGGTTTTATGTCTCTACTGTATCCTCTTCTGAAGTTGATCACATACTGGGGAGAACAATCTTGAAGTCGTATTTCTTTTTTCATTTGTTGCAAAATATTACCCTCTAAATTTTCTGAGGTTAATCACCAAATCGATTATTTTGAACATGAATATACCCCATAATGGGTTACGTTAGAATGCGTGAGTTATTTCGTAATAAACAAAAGTAAATCATTCAGATCTTTTATAATGCGATATGAATCCTGTCAAGCAAAATTCTTCAGGAAAACAAGCGTTAATCATAAGCATTAGTAATGAATTTTCTTTAAATAGGAGATGGAATTTGATCATATTCACCAGGAGTTATTAAGTACAAACCCGTGACACTCTAGGGGGGTCCGCGAGGTCCAAACTATTTTCATAATAATACTAATACGTGTTTTGCTTTTTTCAATCTTATTTTGTCAAGAGTGTACAGTGGAATTTTCCCAGAGGTTATATGACGTGTGATGAAGTCATCGTTCTGAGTGTTAATAGAATGTGTGCTCGTGTACTCTTAGATTTTCTAGAATTTTCTAATATCGTAGGTTTAGGGTATAAATATGTGCGTTTTAAGAGATTAATTCTGTATGTCCTCGTACTCTATGTACTATTACTAGTGCAAGATAGACCAATAGATTTTAATGTTGCAGGGTGCAAAAGTTCATTAATAAGGTTTCAGATTCCACATTGCAACCCTAAATTACCATGGTTCAGTTTTGGTGTAGTGCTGAAAAAGAACATCAACAATTATGTGGAATAACTATTGAAATAATTCTCCCTTTTCCAACTATAGATCCGTATGACGCAGGATTGTCTTTATCGAAAAGCCAAGACATTATTTATAAACCCAAGAGCCCAAACATTATGACCATCTGCCTAATATAAATTTGGGCATCCACGTGCCGCCAAAAAAGCTGTTACCCGACTGTAAGAGAGTCGGTATAAGATTTATAAAGGTGTCTTGTAGTGCGCGGTGCAAATACGTTACCAAAAGATCTGTATTCGCTTGTACGTTACGTGGTTGACCAGCCACAGATCGGATTTACTGTTCCAATACAAAACACACGTGCTCGATTGGATTGATGTCTAGGCCATTTGGAGGCCAAGGCAATACTTGGAAATATTCCTCATGTTCCGTGAACTATTCTTGAACAATCCAGATAATGTGGCATGATGCATTATTTTGCTGAAAGAAGGTGCTATTGGAGGAAAATACCGCTGCCATGAAAGGATGTACTTGGTCTGCATCGATATTTATGTAGGTGGGTAGACTATATAGTTTCCTGCACATGAATTTCACTCCACAACATTGTCCAAGGCATTACACTTCCTCAAAGGCAGTGGTTCTCAAATTTTTTGGCCTGTGAAACCCTTTTTCCTACAATGTCTAGCAATGGAACCTTTTTATAAAGACCATTTAAAAATTAATATACCTATATGCCTATTATTTATCACTGATTTGAAATAAAAATAAAATGAAAAAAAATAAGCAATCAATAAAAAGGTTATACATACAAAAAGGTAATGTAGAGCCAAGAAAATTTATTATGCCAATGATGCAAGTATTGAATAATGAAAAATATTAATGTGATGAATGGCTTTGCGTTTTATTGCCACATAACTCTTTACAATTCGGTTCTATCGAAGAAAAATGTAATCTTATATGGGGCTCTGCATTCAGCTTATTCCGGTGCTTAGTTTTTGTTGAAGCATACACAGAAAAGCCAGTTTCACACAGAAAGGGTGTTGCAAATGGTAAGAGAACTGACACAGCGTTTTGCGATAAAAATGGATATTCTCCTTTCAAACTGCACCCAAATTCTGATGTCACTGAAGAATCTGACGTCAGTTCAATACATTTTTCATATTCATCAGATGCAAAGCAAGGAGGTTTCTCATTTATAACAAATGGATTTTTATTCCATAATTGACTTTTTATTTTTTTGTGCTGCTCATCAGGAAAATACTGACTCATTGAATCGTGGAGAGTTTCCAGATGTTGGGTGATTTCATCATATTGTTTGTTTTATATTTTAGAGTCCAACTCAGACAGAAAGTTTCTCACGGTTGAAAAGCAGTCCAGTTCGTGGCTGCAGACACAACTGGTCCAAAATTGTAGCTTTTTTTTAAATGCCACAATTTTGTCTTTGGTAGTGAATACATCAATTTGCTTTCCTTGAAGTACAAGATTGAATTCATTCAGTTTTGAGAAAATACCAGATAGATAAGCCACTCGAAATAACCACTCTCTATCATTTAATCGATCTTCCAAATAAAAGTGGTTATCTATGAAGAAAGCATGCACTTCAGCTCGAAGTTCAAAAAAGCGTTCCAATATTTTACCTCGAGATAACCACCTCACTTTCGTGTATAGAAGCAATGACGTATGCACACTTCCCATATAATCGCACAAGATTTTAAACAATCTATTATTCAGAGGAGGAGTTTTTATGAAGTTTATCATTTTAACTACTTCATCAAGGGCGCTTATTGAGATGAAAGACAAATTTTTCGCGGCAAGAGCTTGCCTAAGAAGCATACAGTGACTACTGGTACAGTGCTTTGCAATCATTTTGATGCGTGCGACAGTACCAGATGTTTTTCCACCATAGATTTAGCACCATCTGTACACATATCAACGCAATTTTCCCAAGGAATTTCATTTCCTTCAAAGAAGGATTATAAAATATTGATGATATCTGTTACAGTTGCACGAGCTGTTAGCGGATTGCTTCAAAGAAGATCTTCTGCTAGAGATGCTTCATACGGATATTTTACAAATACGATCAATATCGCGAGACCTGACACGTCTGTAGACTCATCCATTAGCAAAGCAAAAGCGCAAGACTTGATGTGAAAAATAAGTTCCTCTTTTACGCTGCCTGCTATTTCCTTCATTCGGTGAAGGAAATTTCCTTCACTCGGTGTATCATTTGATAGCGGAATTTTCGATATTTCTTTGGCCGATTTTTCACCAAGTATACACTTAACTATGTCAATAACACATGGCTTGATTAGATTCTCTGCTATTGTATGAGGTTCACCTGCTCATACTATTTGATAGTTTACTAAAAAGGAAGCCTCTGTAGCTTTTTCATTCGCTGTATGTGCTGCATGAAAAATACTTTTCTTTTCATTTGCAAAAGTTCACAACGCTTGTGCACAAAAAAAAATCAACATTCTTATTTTTGAGCTCTCGATGTGTAGTCTCCAAATGACGTCGCAGTTTAGCAGGGGCCATTGAACTATTATGATAAACTTTGCGGCATACGGCACACTGCGGATTATCATCAGCATTCATAAATCCGAAACCAATATAGCTCTCATCATACTTTCTTCTTTTTGCAAATTTGGCAGTTTTATCTTGATCACACCTTCCAGAACGTGTATCATTTTCTTGAACTGAAGCAAATTCTTTTGTTTCTTGGTCATTATCATTCTTATCTATATGAGAAGCACTAGGCACTGATAGAGAATTCAACTCAAAAATTTCGGAAGTTGAACGTTTTTAACGTACCCTGTTTAAGCCAACAATCCCTTTCTAATGTTAAGCGCAGTAGAGAGCCTAGTTCAACAAGCCCACACTGACTAACATTAACAGGCCAAAACTACGCAGCAAGTTCTTGCTTCTCCGGCACTCTACAGCCGTCCAAACCTAAGCAACAGTGAAGGCCATAAATCGCCTTATCAACGTTTTAGGCGCCAAACTGTTTTGAATCCTCCCTCAATCTTTTTGCACCACTTCTTTGAGATGTTCTATCCCACGTGGTTTTCATGGCTCTCGGTCGCATCTTTTTTCGTTTTTTTTATTGGTTGCGAAGAGTTGGTTGGTTAAGGCTGTCATCTGTAAAAATACGGAATTAACATATTTTCTTGAAGATTTCGGCGATGTTTTACGTACTGCTTGCGGAACCCCTGGAAGGCCGTTGCGGAACCCCTGGAAGGCCGTTGCGGAACCTCTGGAAGGCCGTCGTGGAACCCTGTGGTTCCGTGGAACACCCTTTGAGAAACACTGCTCTAAGGGCACGATTTTGTCTCACGGCGCACCCTGCTGCCAACACTCTCCCAGGTAAACGACGCACATGAACTCAACCATCCGCCTGGTGTAACAGGAAGCGAGAATAATCGGGCCAGACAACTTTCTTTCAATCACTTAAAGTCAATTTTTGATGCTGACTTGCCCATTGTAGGCATTTTGGACGGTGAATCGAAGTTAGCGTTGACACTCAAAGCAGTCTGCGTCTACACAGCTCCATTTTCAAAAGGCTTCGATGTGCTGTGTATCTTGAGACATTATTCCCACCACCATCGTTCAAACTGGCAGTCAGCTGCATTAGAGTATTCCTTTTGTTGGTTCATAACGTACGAGGTAGCCTTTGGTCATCTATCTCCTTTGGTCATCTCCAGAACCCATGAGTCGTGGTCCGCCCACACCTATCCAACGGTTCGTGGTTTTTTTCCCTCCTTGGACCACTTTTTGTAGGTACTAACCTACTATTTACATATTCCATTTACTATTTTACTAACTTGGTGACTGTGGGAACCTCAGAAGCCTCTTCCTCTCGGAAATGTTCTAACCCAGTCGTCTGACCATTACAATTTAGCATTTGTCAAACTTACTTCAGTCGGCTGCCTTTCCCATTTAAAGAACAAGAATGGCGCTGATTAATAGAGGTCAGTACAAGGGTTAATTATACCGTTTCATTACCTACACACGCGTTCACGTTTACCCACGGTTGCCTCAATTTGCATAAAGCCACGCTACTCATTGTGTTTCTTTTTCTTCGTTGTATTGTAAGACATTGATATGAGAATCCATCTGACTTCTTTATTAAGCTAAACCTTAAAACCATTTTAAAAAATGTAAAACAATAACAGTTTTCTCGCTAATTTTTATTTATTTATGTTTTTGTTTGTAAATTATAATCAGCTTTTCATAAAAATATATTATTTATGTTAACATGTGATGAACTTATTTTTGTTATTTTTAAATTAATTCATAAATAAATGTTCAAAAGAAATTCCGGTTTAATTTCTAATATGGTAAATATTGATAGATACGACACACATAAAAAAAACACCTCTTCAGGATCCTCAGTAATGTTTTAAGAGTGTAAGGAGGTTCTGAGACCAAAAAGATTTAGAAGCGATGATATGCAACATTAGGAATTAATTGTATTAATTATTTACTTCTTTTGTACAGTCAGCAGAAACAAACATGCCTGAACATCTACCTTTCAGATTCAGTAAACAGATGTGGTAGGAATTATCTTGTTTTTACATAAAACGAAAAGGCTTTCGTCGTGTTGTAACGCTTCTTCTTGATAAGACAAAACAGTGAAAACTTCAAAACCAAACGCCATTTGATACTGTTGTTATTTTCAATTCATTATAATAATGGCTTTGGAAAGAGTACTCGAAATGTGCAATGGGAGTATTCCAATCAGTCAGCTAAGGCTTGGATTTCTGGTCAGAATGTTCTCTGCGTAAAAGAAAAATCAGCTTGGTAATGCTGGTTTCTTTTACTGTAAACGCGTTATCGAGTAATGTCTTCATCAGGTAATATTTCACTGAAACCTTCGAGGGTAAATATTAAATAAACATAGGTTTACAATTTTTAACTTTGAGTGCAAAGCACAGTAGCCTTGAAGAGATGCCCGACTGCTTTCGTTGATTTACTGAAATGCAGCGCATTTCAGTAAATCAACGAAAGACTAGCACAACAGTGCCCAGCACAACTGCACTCTAGCACAACAGTGCCCATGTTGTGCTAGAGTGCAGACAGTTTGAAATAATAAATAAATACATCGCTCTTTCCACGTTGTAACCACACACAGCAACCGAATAACAATTTTTCGGTGGCTGTGTGTGGTTACAGCGTGGAAAAAGCGATGTATTTATTTATTCAACTGACGCGACGTATTTAGCGGATTTTCATTTTGAAATAATTAATATTCTCCTTATGGAAATTGATTGCATCAGTATTTCAATATCTTCACAATAATAAGTTCCAAAATCGCAATACCGTCCCAGTGATGTGTGAAGAACACAGTTCTAGAAGTTCTGAACGATACGAATTTGCTAGATTGGGTCAAGTTTAAATTCTCATTGCAATATAGATATTAACTTCGAATTCTCATTAAAACATCGGTGTGTAAAAAACATGATTTAAAAAATTTGCAATGCGATACGTCTTTTCCATATGATATCAAGTTTAAGCTCCCCTAGAGCCTAAAAAGGAGCTAGTAGCGTTAACAACATACAAATTTGTTAAGATTTTGAATTTAAATGATATTAGCTTTACTTCGGGCAAATTTTACAGGCTCTACCATTTTAATAAATCTCCTACCTGCAAACCTTTACAATTTACTTAAGGTAACTTTCGAGATTCTTTTTTTTTATCGCTACTTAAAATAATACAGCCCCGAAGGAAATCAATTAAAAAAATGCCAAAATACGGATTTTACATTGGACTTCGTTAAAATTCATACCGCGTTCATCTGTAGTAAACATTTCTTGAGATACGCTTATTTCGAACTCTGTTGTTAAAAAATATCTCTTCTTGAGCTGAGTTCAAGAAATTGAATTAACCAGAACGGCATACTAAGCGATATATATATATGTTCCCTCGTTGTTATCCATAAAATATCCCTCGTGTTATTCAAAGAACGTTCCTTTACCTGTAGCTTTTCAATAACTCATGGAAGCTATTTTAGGACACATTATTCTCCTGACTTAGCCACAAATATGAGTTATGACGAGGTTTTATTATCTGTGCACCTTTAACATTCTCGAAGAAAAATTACCTTCCTTTAATTATGCGTTACGCTTTGAAAGTTGCGACAGAACTTCCCACCACACTACTGCCTCTCTCTTTCTCTCTCTCTCTCTCTCTCTCTCTCCTTGAACCTTTGAGTTCCTCTTAGAGCAATGTTTCAGCTTAGAAAATCTTTCAATGCTAAAAGCTATCCCGTCCTACATTATTAATTGCATTTCACGTGCTCTTTGTTGAACGAGATATATTATTATGCAATACGTGACTTCTTTGTTTTTTCCCGGTAACTGATGCAGTGCCGTGGAAAATGCAAATATGAATAAAATATTATTGAAGTTACTGAGCCTCCTTTGCTCACGAATGATAACGTAAGAGTAATACGCTATAGGAAAGAACACCGCGTAAATATGAGACCCACATGTTATATGTAGAAAAGAATTGCTAGAAGAAAATATGCTAAAATGTATAGGCTTGTGCAATCCTAACGATGTTATGCATTGTTGATTAATGTTTACAGAAACGCCGTACCTTGCGGTCTCTGAACGAGAGCTTTCATTTTTCTGTGAAAGTTTTTGCTTTCGCTGTGTAGACTGAAATTTAAGCTTCCTGTCTTTTTCTTCGTTTCTAGCCCGAAAAATGTGTTTACTTAGGGAGAAATACTCAGTTCTGGCAATTGTACAAAGAAGTTCGAGTTTGTTCTTTCGGAATAACAAAGCTTACACTTTTTGGAAATGGCTTATATTCTGTTATTGTTGTTGTTGTCTCCGAAATAGTGGTAAAAACTACTTACACACTTGTATTTCACTTTTCACGTATCTCAAAAATGAACCACAGGTACATTAAAAAGTATGCAATCGATGATGACAAGGGCATCTCCAGCAGGATCGTTTTTGAGCGGTACGGAAATTACATACGAAATTGCACACAAATCTGCAAAATTTTGCAACACATTCGAAAGCCATTCATATCTTAGTTTTATTCATTTTGACAAAAATGTTTTTGATTTTTTTACTTTATTTCCAAATTATGCAGTCTTATATATAATATTTCTAAGCAATTACAACATGGCCTGTTTGGAATGCACGGCATAAAAATGCCCCTAAGTGATGTTGTACGGGAATCCAAATGGACAGACTCCGGAATAAAATAAACTATTTCTCTGAGGGATGTTTTGGTATCGTATTGTTTCGATGTCAGGTCAACGAATAACACTGCCTTTTTGACGTTAGTGATCGATATCTGTGAGCGTTTCTAGCATCATTCATTATGCTTGTCTTCTATATACTGCAGTGGATTGGTATCTTATGTATGCTTCGGTTAGCTCTAAACCCGAATCGGAAGCTCAATTACGAGAAAATATGATAAACCTTGTCTTCCAGAATAAATGAGCTCATTGTTCAGATCCAGCATTTCTACAAGAAGATTTCTCGTACACCAACATCGGTATTCACTAGTTCAGCGTGAAAGCTTCTTTTCGGGTATTTTTCTATTCGTGTTCTTGTAAAGAAAACAAGTTTTGGGTTTTACTGATTAAAGTACTGTAAGACGTCTGTTATTCGTCGTAATGGGGGACGCTAGAGTCTGAATAATATTGAAAAGCACGGCTATTCCAAATTACGTTGTAATGGATTAAATACATGAAAAATGTGTAAAAGCATAAGATAAACATCGTAGTATGTAAATGCGAAACTAAATTCTAAAATCATTTAGAGAGAACGTCCATGAGTCTTGTTTGTTTTCTTTTTAGAATTATATTTTGTTTTACTTTTCTTATGCCTCCACAAATTTGTAAAACTTCAATGTAATCAACATTATCTTGATTCTCCACGAATTTAAGTAATGTTTCTATAGCTGTTAGGGCTTCATTAAAACTTACTTTCTAAGGTGATTGTAGCACCTCGTTATCGTCCTCATTGAGAGAAATACTTGTAATGTTTAACAGATTAAGGGAACTAGACTAAATTCCTAATACACTTGACTGCTCACTCTGGCGACGGGAAACCGCAACAGTGTTGACAAGTAAGTTCTGCTTGGAGGATGATGCCATGTTCTTTAATTATGATGCGATGTTATTTAAGATGCGCAGTAATGACTTCTATTATTTTACGGCTCCAATCGCATAGAGAATTAAACAAAAATAAAATTTGTATGTATTACACATGATCGCGGTTAATCGGACCCCACGGGTAACTGAGCTATGGATAACCAGCGTTTTACTCAAGTAATACTTAGGTTTTAGGAACTTGTTTTCATTATTCCGCTACAAATTCAAGTTCGGCGTATAAATTCTTACACTATGAGTGTTTTCACGCAATTTGAGATGTTTGATATTCTCGTATATTGAAACACCGTTAAACGTTAACCCAAACTTTATCAGTAATCGATTAGTATATAATCTACAGCAGGTGTCAGATGCACTGCAGTCAGCATGGCTCCACATACCTGTGAACACCTTCCAGCACCTTATTCAGTCAGTCCCAACCAGCGCAGCAGCTGTCCGCGTTGCACAGGGCAGTTACTCTGGATGTTAGCTGGTGGTCACAATAATGTCACTCAACCGTGTATATGCAGTAATTGTGTCATTGCCTGCAAGAAACAATGTGATGCATAAGCATACATATCAGGTTTTAAGAACCCAACGTTTTTTGCCATTACAACAGTCAAAGAATTCATAACATTGTTTTAAAATTAAACTTTGTCTTATGAAATCTTATACTACAAACACTGCGAATTAGGTAAGATTGAAGAAAACAACGTTTAGTCAGAAAAAAAGGAAAAACCATTATTTTTCATAAATTAATAAAGAGGAAGTATACACAAACTATGCTTGAAATACACTGAAGTGCCAGAAAAACTGATACAGACGAGCTTATTCAAAATACATAGCAACGTCAGCTATGCGCGTACTTGATCGCATCCGCCAGTCCCTATATAAAGCGATAGACATCCTTGCCAGCTGTCAGGGCTGTTTTCGGCATGAGAATGCTAAGTAATAACGATTGAAGCGATTTTCAACGCGATGTCATAGTTGGCGCTCGTGAGATGGGCCATAGTAATTCGGAGGTAGAAATGTAGTTTGAATTTTCACGGACGACCATTGCAAGGGTGTACCGTGACTACCAGAATTCCGGCAAAACCTCCAACCTACGATACAAGTGTGGCCGTAAAAAGACATTGGGTGAACGTGACCATTGTCGGCTGTCAATAATTGTTTCACGCAATAGGCGTGCAACACCCTCGCAGGTATAATCGAAATTCAATGCTTGAGTCTCAACAAGCATCAGCTTCCGGACTGTGCAACGTACCTTGCACGATATGGGCTTTGGGAGCCGACGCCCAACTCAAGTCCCCTTGATGGGTGCACGACACAGAGCTATGCGCCTCGCTTGGGCACGGCAACACCGCCACTGGACACTTGATGACTGGAAACAAGTAGCCTGGTCTGACGAGTCGCGTTTCCAACTGTATCGGGCAGATGGAAGGATTCGTGTGTGGCGCAAATCCCATGAAGCCATGGATCCCGCCTGTCAACAGGGAACTGTAGCGGCTGGTGGGCGGTCCGTAATGGTATGGGGTGCGGTTATCTGGACTTCACTGGGACCCCTGGTACGTCTACAAACGTCTGTGACCGGCCAACGCTATGTGCGAATCCTTTCTGACGAGGTACATCCGTTCATGTCCTGCATTCATGCTGATGGGTTGGGCCTGTTCCAACAGGACAATGCACCTCCACACAAGTGTCCGGAACGCCCCATTATGGTTAGAGGAGCATTCATCTGAGTTTGAGGTGTTGCCATTTTCACCCAAGTTACCAGATCTGAAAGTGATAGAACACATTTGGGATGCCATG
The DNA here is from genome assembly GCA_039090855.1 of Macrothele yani. Classification (NCBI taxonomy): domain Eukaryota; kingdom Metazoa; phylum Arthropoda; class Arachnida; order Araneae; family Macrothelidae; genus Macrothele; species Macrothele yani. Next base: position 69,385,302 of record CM077010.1, on the reverse strand, counting down.
CAACGCGTTATCGAACACAATAATCCGAGACCTCGGAATACACCCGAATTGTGGAACACTCTTCAGGAAGTATGGTGTGCGTTGCCTACAGCATATTTCCAGAAGCTAGTGGAATCCATGCCCTGTCGTATTTCTGCAGCCCTGCGCTCCCGTGGGGGACCTCCCAAGTATTAGACTGGTGTACCAGTTTTTCTGGCACTTCAGTGTACATTGTAGTAGAACTGTACTAGTAATCCAATTTATTAGCGAAAGAATAAAATTCAAGGTTTCCAAGCTTCCGCACGTCAATCAGATGTCCTTTTGAAGGAAGCTATACAGAAAACAGCAGTAACTGCAGTTCTAGCTGTTTCCTGAAAACCCTTCCTTTGAAAAAGCCATCCAATTTATGTGCGGGAGCTTGGGAAACTAAGATTTGTATAATTACACCAATAAATTGCATTACTAGTATAGTCTTTCTTCTTTATTTACAAGGGGCATCCTGAAAGTAATGCCTCCTCCTTAATAACCTTTGAAACTTTGAAGTGATTTTAATGAAACTGCACTGACATGTACTATGATATGTTACCAATGTGGGCACATTTTTTTTCAGAATCGGAAATAAAGATCATGAATGACAGAGAACAGCAGCGAGACGTAATTGAATTCCTGGGAAAAAGAGGGATGTCATGCTCCAGAAATCCACAGAAGACTCCTGGCGGTGAATCGAGCTGCCACAATCGATATCAGTAAAGTACGAAGATGGATGAAGAGTTTTCCAGAGGAGAAAGTACAGTGTCGGTAAAACAACGGAGTGGAAGACCCGCAACTGCTTTGACAGATGTGAACAGGCAACGAGTGAAAGACTTCATCACAGCTGATCGTCGTGTCACTATCCAGAAGTTGCAACAATAAACAGTGTTTACTATGTGCAGACAATGAAGGCGCTAAAGGAAGCTATAAGAAGAAAAAGACGTGACATTTCACTCCATAGTGTTGTTTTACACCATGATAACGCACGTCCCCACACCTGAATGGAGACTTCACAGGCTATTACCAAAATGGGGTGGACGGTGATGCCCTAACCCCCTTACAGTCCTGATTTGGCTCCCTCAGACTTTTTCCTGTTTGTCCCTTTGAAAAACACCTTTCGTAGGGAACGTTTCGACGATGTGACGGACTTTAAACTGGCTGTAAACTCATGTGTGAAACGACAGCATCAATATTTTTTTTAAAACGGATTTCACCAATCGGTTTAAAGATAGCGAAAGTGTATAGAAAGTGATGGATAATACTTTGAATAGGCTAGCATTATTAACATTATGTCCAAGTACTTTGTCACCAAGTTTCACATTTTGCTTCTACAAACAAAAATCTTATGAGGGACGAGGCATTACTTTCAGGATGCACTTTGTATTATTGTTTTCAATCATGGCTTCTCTATTCTTTGGGCCAGCTTCCTTACGCTGAATGGCAAATAAATATTTAAATCGCTGTGATATCTTCGGCAGTAGTAGTAGTCACGGTTTATCGTCAGGTGCTTCCAGGCTCTTGATGGAAATGAAGTGAACGAATTGTCGTTGACAAGTAGCGAAGAAGTTTCATATACATGAAAAGCATCCAAAATATTAAGCTTGATGTTTGAATTAGGTTTGTAAATATGTTTAGCTTCGTCAAATAGAGAGTTATATTTATTTTCATTACAATGTTTAGCTATCGCCAATTTCTGTGGTTTGCAGTTTCTTATGTAAGCCTTGTGTTCTTCCAGTTGATAACGCAAGGTCTAGAGGTCTGTCCTATATACGTCGTACCTTGTGTTATCAATTGAAAGAACGTAAAGTATACATATGGAACAGTGAATTGCTGAAATGGTCGATAGTTCAACACTGTCATGAAATGATCACAGGTTTCTAATTGGAGCCTATCAACAAACGTGATTCGTTCATCAAACTTGATGTTTGTTTCATTAGGGGTATGCAAAAGATTCCTCCCTCCGCGCTAGCGGGCGCTGTAGGGGTCTAACCGGCAGGCGACCCGTGATGTCAGTTCGTACATGAAACCAAGAACGACGGTCGATAAAGTTCATTTACTGCACTGTTTGTTATTCATGTTTAATTTTGGAAAAAAGTGCGAGTGAAGTGTACGGTTCAATATGTCAGGCCTATGGCGAAACGGTTATGGGTGAGCGCACGTGTCGAGAATGGTTTGCCAGGTTTAAGAAAGGTGATATAAGCTTGGAAGGCAAGCCACGTGCAGGTAGACCGCAGGAACTCGCAGACGAGGAGATGGAATCGCTGTTGCAAGAGGATGTCACACAGTGGACCACGGAACTGGCGAAACATTTGAAAGTGGCTCAATCGACGGTGGTACGGCGTCTACAGCTCTTCGAGAAGATCCAGAAGATTAGTAAATGGGTTCCATATACTTTATCGGATCCTAATATTGGTCAACGATTGGGCATCTGCATGTCGTTGCTGAAGAGGTTTCAAAAGAAGTATTTATTGTGGAAGGTTGTCACCGAGGATAAAAAATGGGTCTATTGCGAGAACCCCGTGCACCAGAAATCCTGGGTCGACCCAGGCCAGCCATCAACATCCACTGCAAACAGGATATCCACGGGGAAAAGGTGCTGTTGTGTGTGCGGTGGGATATTCACGGAGTGCTATACCTCGAAATGTTGGAACCTGGCGAAACAAACACTTCACAATAATATAGTGACCAGTCGATGAAACTGAACGCCGCAATCGAGCAAAAACGCCCATGGACAGGTAAACGACGCCGCTCAGTCATCTTGTTACATAATAATACCAGACCACATCTCGGTGCTACAACGAAATTAACCCTTAAACAGTTACACTGGGAGATTTTACCTCACCCGGCTTACTCCCCGGACATCGCACCCTCAGACTTTCATCTGTTTCGCTCTATGCAACATGCCCTAGCTCAACAGCGGTTCACCACAGTTCCAGAGGTAGAAAATTTCGTCACTGCGTTCTTCAGCTCAAAACCTGAGTCCTTCTATCACAGGGGAATTCATTTGTTGCCTGAAAAATGGCAAAAGGTCATTGATGCTAACGGCCAATATTTCGTTGAATAAATGTGTACTGGTTTCCTGATTACTCCTGTCTCTTTTCTCCTTGAAACGGTGGAAACGTTTGCATACCCCAAATAGATGCTTTCCATGTACATCAAAATTCTTCACAACCGGTCAACACACTCCTTATATCCTACGTGGGAAAAAAATCTCAGGTCACCCCACTTATGCAATGTGACGTATATTCTAAATTAACTTTCCTTTTTAGAGTCTTTCCCTATGTAAATCTTGAGTTTATTCTCAGGTATATTTCACTCTTAACGTGATGTCTTTTCTCTCAAACGAATACTGTTGGCAACATAATTGAGGTTGAATGAACGTGACGTATGCCTGAGATAAGATAAGAACGAGAGATAAAAACGACGACTAAACTGTTGCTTGGCGAGCGTTGTTAAAGATAGCGTTGCTTGGAGAAGTGTTGCAAGTAGAGCGTTGTGTTAAGAGCTGTGTTGAGCTGTGTGGTGTGTTTAGAGTTTAATGCGAAGTACTATGTGATGTTATGATTTGTTGTGGAAGTGCTACATCCTGAATAAAGCATCTTTTCCGTAAGTTTGACTTCTGATGTTTACATGTTTCGTCTGGCCGTTAAGGTTTAATTTAGGAACTATTTCATCTTATGATTATGTTTTTAAAATAACGTTGAAGTACGAAAAGACTTCTACGTCATAGCAACTAAAGAGGGGATACAATATTCAAAGCAAGCAGAAAATAAATTCTCAATTTGCTTGCAACACTTACTGATCATCCTCTCAGAAAACTAAAAACATTCATCGCTCTGGAGTGGTAATTGAACCTGCATCTCCCAGTTTCGGTTTGAGTATGCTAACCTTTAAACCATCCAGGACAGTGGAGTTCCAAGCAACTGAAACTCAGGAAACTTAGCTTAGGAATCTGAACATTTTCAGATTTTTGCTAGTCGAAGCATGCTTGCTTCAGCACAGCGTTTAGATCCATTTCCAATCCAGAAACTGTTGCAGGTCGAAAATCACCAGTACGACAGATAAATTAATGATTGAAGAAATATTCCTCATAATACATGGGAAATCGATAGAATATTCAAAGCAGTTGGTGTAAAGGTTAGCATACGCGAACGGAAATCGGGAGATGCGATTTCGATTCCCGCTCCAGGATAATGAAACTTTCAAGTTTTCTGAGAGGGATGATCAGTTTGTGTTACAAGCAAATTCAGAATTTATATTCTGTTTGTTTCGAATATTCTGTCGATTTCCCATGTATTATGAGGAATATTTCTTCCTTCATTGATTTAACGAGGAGATGTTTCTCGTGGTATGTTCTCTGCCCTTTGATAGCTGTAGATGGGCATATGAGAGCTAAACGTTCCGGGACATTCTGGACAGCACCGCACTGTCCAAACTTTAGCAGTTGTACGGAGACGGGCCATTCTTGTTTCAGTAATGCAACGCGCCGTGTCATAAAGGACGCACCGTTTCGACATGGTTTGAGGATATGAATGTACAGAATTTGCACTGGTCGGCTCAAAGCCCCAACGTAAATCTATAGAGGCCCATTGTTATGAACCTGACCATTGTATTCCGGCTAGAACGGCACGTCGAACTTTTGTGTCTGAGCTGACCACTCTCTTGTCGAAGGAATGGAACAATATAACTGCGGCCAATGGCGAAACCGTGATTCAAAATCTAGTGGGATGGGGGTCCAATCACACATACACGTTATATATATATATACACTGAGTGGCCACTTTATTATGACCACCCCTCAGTACTTCGTTGGGCCACCTTTTGCCTTTAATACTGCGTCGATTCTTCGTGGCATGAACTCCGCGAGATGTTGATAGGTGGTTTGTGGAATCTGAGACCATGCTTGATGAATAGCACTTTCCAGGAGTGTGAGATTGCAGGGTTGTGGATCCAGCTGTCTGATGGCTTGTTCAACTTCATCCCACAAATTCTCAATGGGGTTGAGATTTGGATAGTGTGGGGGCCACCTAAGCAAAGTAAACTCACCAGCATGTTCCTGAATTCAATCCTGTACAATACGAGCATTATGGCAGCACGCATTATCTTGTTGAAAGTAGCCATCGCCATTGGAATAAGCCATCCACATGACAGGCTGCACTTGGTCCGCAACGATGTTTAACTATGATGTGCCAGTCAGACGTTAATCAACACGAATTAAAGTGCCCAAAGCATGCCAGGAAAACATTCCCGAAACCATAACGTTACGTCCGCTAGCTTGAAGGGTTGTAGTAATGCATTTGAATTCCATGCTTTCGTGCTGTTTTCGCCGAATTCTCACTCGGCAATCGGCATGGTGCAACTTAAAACGTGAATCATCGGACCACATAATTTGTTTCCAATTATCGACTGTCCAATCCTTGTGCTCCTGTGCGAACTCGAGACGTTTTCTCTTGTTAACGGCAGACAGCAAAGGTGTTCGAACAGGCCTTCGGCTGCCATATCCCATCCGATGCAGTGTAAGGCGAACAGTGCGTGCAGAGATCACTTGAGGGGATCCTTGATTAAGATGGTCTGTAATTTGCTGCACTGTTGCCCTTCTGTTGTCTGTTACCAGTCTGGACACTCTCCGTTCAGCCCGAGCAGTCACTAGTCGATGACGACCAGACGTTGCACGTAGAGACCCAGTTTTTTGGCTGGCATTTTAGTCTTTAAACATTTTAACAACAGCTGCTCTGGGGCATTTCACGAATGCGGCGGTTTCGGTGATACTCGCTCCATTGCTCCGAGCTCCTACAATCATCCCACGTTGAACGTCGGTCAAGTTACATTTTTTACCCATCTCGTCACCCAAAAATCACTTCTACTACTGTCGCAAGCACTAAGCTTTCCCTTTTTATACTAGCCTCGCCCTCTGGCTGCAACAGCGTGCAGCCATAGCTCATTTGCTTAAAACTGTCAGGTGGTCATAATAAAGTGGCCACTCAGTGTATACATCAAATGAAACGCAAAAGCAGAAAGAAGTAATAAACCCAAAGGAAATATCAAAAGTAAATAATGAACCCAAGAAAAATATCGAAGACCCCAGCAAAATATATGGCTTTTCAAAACGACAGCAAAGGCAGAAAAAGTCACTATCTGCTGTGTGGGTCCCCTAGGGCATAAATGGAAACAACGATAGACCTAAATAAGACAAAAAATCAAAACATTCAAATAAAAAATAAAATACAACAATCCGGAGACGCACCAAGAAACAGCAGGCAAACCATCAGATAACTCAACTGCCTGTAACAGAAATCCAAATCACCAGCCATGGGACAATTGTGCAGTGGATGAGTGATGCATGACGTCGCGATTGCAGTGAGGTGTACATCAATGATGAATGACGAGAAAGATTATAGATAGGTAGATATTAACTCAGTCTTCAGCCACAAGACGCCCATCGAGCAGCACTTAGAGAACTAACCATTTAACATTGTAGCGCCGTGGCAAGTACAATTCAATATGTATGGGGATATGGTGTGTGCTTTATAAAAATTCTTAGCTTTTGAGTAATGCAATAACTGTAGAGATATTTTTTTACATATTGCAGCGGGTATTCATTTTCCTTCAAAATGTTCCACAACTGCATGAGTTCCTTAGTTAGTACATCTACTTTATTGCAAATCTAAAACAGCCTATGGATCCTAGATATGACAAGATTTCTGCAGTATACTGCATTTGTGCGTCTGAGCTCCCCAAGTATCTTCCACAATTGCCTGTCTTGAGCCTGTCTCCTTCATGTCACTCCAGCATGCTTTGGAATCTCATCCATCCATCTCCCATGGGGTCTTCTTCTCTTCCGGTGATTCTTAACACCCTCTGCCTTCATGTCGTAATGGCCGCAGCCTCGGCCAGGTGCATTCCAGCTGCCGGAGGCTGAAGGATAATTTTAATATATATTTCGCAATATATTGATATACACTCTCGGATAAAAGAATGATGTAGTTCGTTCTCGTTTCCATATATAAAACAGCGATATCAATCATGCTTAATCGATATCGCTGTTTTATTAAGTACGCATTATGCATGTGTTTGCATTCTACGAAAAATTACAATCTTATATTATTAAATTTAGTTGGTTCATATCATATAAAGTGTGCATTGTATCATTATATACTCGAAAAAATGGAGGGGTGATTGTTCCTTTCCTTTCAGGATCCCCGACTCTAAAAATCGGGGTCCTGACCCCTTGACCCCCCTCGTGGTTACCCCTATGACTGCGACTACTTACCAGAATCTCATTGAAAGTCTGCCAAGGAGAGTGCACAGTGTAATTGTGGCCAAAGGTGGGCCAACTTCTTATTGATTTAGCCAAGGTTCTAGGATATCTCTTTAGGTTGAGCCATTTCGGATACGAGGTGCTATTGGCTGGCGATATGACGTCACACAGGAAGCGAAGCAGCCAACGGTGAGAGCCATCACACGTACTGTACGAGTTACACGTTAGCAAGGAATGTAAACAAAAAATGCAATGGAACGTGTTTTCAAATACTCGTAACTTCAAACTTGAAAGATTAGCATATTTATCTGGGATCTCTTATTGCTTGTTTCACGAATTAATTAATTTTAAAAACAAAATAAATTAACAACATTCGGATAAAGAAATATGAAGTCATTGCGGTAAGCACACATAATGCTGCACTATGTAATTTGGATGAAGTTATATTTATAAAACTTTAATGTCTGTGCGAACGTAAATTCTTAAAATTCAAAAATTTTTAAAGGCTAGCCTTCCTATTATCAGCGCATGAAGTAGTTCCGTTAACGGGCTGAATAAACAAGAAGTAGATAATATGTTATTTATTATTCAACATTTCATTTCTATAAAACAAATCCAAGTATTTCTGATTTTAAGTCACGAATATAACTATCAACAGTAAAATGTTCAGAGCAAATTTTGCGTTTTTTACTTTAAAGTTGTCTTTTCGTTTACATTTTGGTACCCAGATTTTTTTCGTAATCAGGATCTGAAAAAAAATAACGCTAAACAATATCCGAACTTTTAGTCTTCAGGCTTTAGGATAAACAGACTACTGCTACACATCCAGGCATATTGAGCTCCACTGATGGAAGACAATAATAAATTATGAACAAAAATAACGAGTTATGAAGAAACAGTAATTGTAAAATGAATATCCACAGGACTATTCATCGACGCGTTATGGCCTCCAGGATTCTGTGTCGACGTTGTGCATCCTGTGTGACGTCCGGTGCATATCCGAGAAAACGGAGATTGCAAATGCGCGTTGAAATGGCACCCCGCTGGATTTGGCCGTAAGTGAAGTATTGCATAAAAAGCACTGGTGTTCGGAGATTGATTTTTTTCCACATAGTGTATAATGTATAAGCAACTGAAAACCATCCGTGGCGGTCAGCACTGCTGATCATTGTAACAACGATTTGAATATGTACGTGTCATTCGGGCTAACGAAGCTGGAACAAGGAACAAAGAACCCTTGGTTTACAAGATAATTAAAATAATTATGAATAAACGTTGTTTTCCTTAATCTTATACTCGTCATCTGCTGCCCAAAATAAATGTAGGTATCGGTTGTCTCAAGCTTTTCTCCATCAATCGATAAATCTTCGTTTCTTCTAAAAGCATTGTAAGCACACCGGACAAAAAATTACGGAATGCTCATTTTATTGGTTAATATGGGGTTACATCATCACGAGCTCGAAGCCCAGCCTTGATTTTCTTTGGCATGCTGTCAATATGGGTGCGGATGACATTAATGTTCAGTTTGCCCCACGCCGCGAACAACTGGTCCCACAGAGCAGTCAAATTGGGAGGGTGTTGTTGTCTCTTCTTAACGACCCGTTCGAGCATGTCCCAAATTTTTTCTATAACATTGAGATCAGCCAAATTGGCGGGCCAGGTGAGATGTTGGACGTCGACCTCATGTTCTGCAAACCAATCCTGCACAATGGCAGCTCGGTGGACAGTGCAGTTGTCGTCTTGATCACCTGGATCTGGAATGGCGGCATCTTGGAGGAACTGGGCATATGGCAACACCTCTTTATCCAACAGTTTCACGCAGTCCATCGCTTTCATGCCATTTGACACGTGAACTATGGGACTCACCCCAGCACTGGATATATACACCCCCAAAACATGACACTTCCACCCACCTTCTGTACAGCCCTTTTCACACACTCTGCGTTGAAGACTTCTCCGCCCTTCCGCATGACCCTGGATCGACCATCATTGGAATACTACAGGCAGAACCTGGATTCGTCTGACCAGATGATGCGTCGCCACTGTTCTGTGGTCCAGTGTCGGTGTTCCCTCGCCCATTCCAGCCGCTTTTTCTTGTGTATGGCAGACAGCTTGGGACGTACGCTAGCTACACGACTGAATATTCCTACACCATTCAGTTCTCGTCGAAGCGTTTATTCGGAAACAGGCTGACTGGGTCCCTCATTGCATTCTTGCATCAATTCCTGCCGGGTTTGGAACCGTTGTGCCGTTGATAATCGCCCCAGACGTCGACGATCACGGTTGCTCATGATGGTTGTTCTGCCGCAGCTGCTCCGACGGGAATTGTCTTTGGCGGACTCCTTCCACGCTAAATGAACGCTACTGACTGTGAACTTGGACACACCAACAAACTCCGCCACCTCCCTCAGCGAATTATCATGTTCACAACCAAAGACGATAGATCCCTTTTGCCACACTGTTACGTCACCTTTTCTACCCATGGTACTACCTGTAAGCAACAATAAACCTGATTAGGCATGCACGTCTTACAAGGCTGAAACAGTAACTCTTATTATCTTGGGCACCAAATATCAAGTGAGGGTCCCATGGATGAAGAAATTAATCGGCGTATAAAACTTGTACGAAAAGCTTTTGGAAGAAACAGTACAATTTTTAAGAACTGTATTCCATTATGTCTTAAAAGAAAAGTGTTCAATCAATGCATCCTACCAGTGCTTACGTATGGAGCAGAGATATGGGCCTTAACTGAAAAAGACATACAAAGACTGCAGGCAACTCAAAGAAGCATGGAGAGATGCATGCTTGGTCTAACAAGGGAAGATAAGAAGAGAAACTTGTGGATAAGGAAAATGACAGCCGTGGACGACATCATGACCAGAGTGAAATCACTGAAATGGCAGTGGGCTGGACAGACCCCATGGCAGATGGATGGATTAAATTCGAAAGTATGCCGGAGTGACATGGAAGAGACAGGCTCAAGATAGACAATTGTGGAAGAAACTTGGACAGACCTTCATCCAGCATTGGATTGATAATAGTTGATGGTGATGATGATGATGATACTCGTCATATTGCGTATAATCTAACACTTTGCGAGATACACGACGTACTTCACATTCAATTTATAAAACGCTTTCACTTGATTTCCTATCTCGAAAGAAACGAAAAAATCTGGTGTGTAAAAGAAGTACAAACTCCTCATTTCTAAATAAACCTGAATATATTATGTGTTTTTAAGTCCGTAACCTTATCAGAGAAACCATTTCCCGCTGTGACGGTTATCGATGTTGTCATCTGTTGAAGAGGCATTGTAACGTAAAAATGTGTTCCTAAGTCATTAAACTCTTAATGGCTTTACCCTCAACACAGCGGAACTAATTTGCGAGATCCTAGATTCCACTAGCACACCCTTTGCTTTGAATTATGAAGATATTTTATGTTCTTTAGTTTTCTGACATTTTCGTTCAACCAAAAACGGCTTCTATTCAATTAAGTGTGGCATATTTTTTCGAAACGTACGAAGAAGATACCTTCTTTTCCATCGATGTTTCATTTTCAGTACAATTTTGAAACATTCGCTCTAGCTAAACCTCGCTTCATCAGTTCCGAGCGGAATAATTTTAAGGCGTACAATTTTCTTGAAGAAGATTCTTCTCACTGCTGTTTCGATGAAAGCGGTTCCGATACACTGGATGCATGTGTTACACAGAAAAAAATTACCTTCGTTAATTTTGGTTTTCACTTCAACGTCGAGATAGATTAATTCTTTCTCGTTTTTAAATTCCAAAGATAATATGAATTTAATTTCCATTCAGTTCGAAAGTTACGTCTAACAGCGCTGACGCTTCTTAGTCATCTTCCTTTCCAAGCAGTCGGAAAAGGAAACAAACTCAAGATACATTTTTACATGAAGTTAAAAATATTTCTTAAGAGGAACTTTTACAAAGTGCTTTTAGAATCTACACTGAACAACCAAATTATTAGGAATGCTTGCCAATTAATATGTTGCATTGCCTTTCGCTTTCAAAACAGCTTCAAATTAATGTGGCATATGGATTCAACGAAATGTTGATACCGTTCTTCAGGAACTTGTAACATACACTATATTGGCAATAGTCACCGGACACTTAGATGAGAAACACAACATAGTATATATTGTAATACATTAGTACGGTGTCGATCCACCTTTGGCTTTAATGTATGCACTGACTCTTCGAGACATGCTTTCGACAAGGTTTTGGAACACAGCGATAGGTATGCGCTTTTATTCAGTACATAATGCTGCCGCTAACTGTTGCTCAGTAGTAGGCTTTGGTTCCAAACTTCTTATGCGGCCCTCTAATTCATCCCATAGATGCCTATGGGATTAATATCAGGGCTCTGTGCTAGCCAGTCCACACACGATACGGAATTATCGTCAAACTCTGTGCATTATCCTGCTGGTACCAACAAGGCTTGATTCTATGGTATTGACACAGATTTGGTAGGGCATAATGGTCCAGAATATCGAGGTAGACGTGCTGGTTAATGTCCAGGATAACCAATGGGTCGGAACTATACTACAACCCCCCCCCCACCACTAGTACACTGCGAGCTCCAAGCTAGACTGTAGGGAAAGTACCCTGTGATAAATAGAGTTCCCCCGGCTACCACCATACCCACACATGGCCCCCCACACGGCCTCCCACACGGCCTCCCACAAGGGATGGATCGCGTATCTGGATTCATCAGTCCATAAGACCCGTTTCCATTGATCTACGGTCTACGATAAATGTTATTTACACCATGCTAAACGACGAGTAGCATTCCGAGTGGAGATGAAAGGCTTATGAGCAGCCGCACGACCACGGTAACCTATGGAATGAAAATCTCTGCGAATGGTACGTGTACATACCGAGGTTTCAGCATTGTTACTTACCTGTACACTGAGGTCTAGTGCAGTACTCCGTCGATTAGCTGTGACGACTCTTCTGGGGCTTCGATGTCCTCTGTCACTGATTTTCTTTGGTCTGCCGGTCCGTTTTGCTGCTTCAGGCACGCCTCGTATCAAGTACATCCAAAATAGTTGACTTGGGTATGTTTAGACGCCTTTCGGTTTCTCTTATGGACAACCCACAAACATAACACCCAACAACCTTTCCTTTCTCAAAGTCAGTTCTCTCTCGCCGCAACATTTTCACTCAACCTCACAGTGCAATATGATCGCGGTCAGCTGTAGGCTTGTTTTTATACTATTTACAGGTGTACCGCGCATCTTAACAAGGCAGCGGATCCGTTCATTAGCTGTTTAAGGGGTGTCCGGTTACTTTTGTCAATATAGTGTATACTCTAATATAACTTTCACTTGTTTTTCCCTGTATATGTGTAAATTTAGTTTATTCTCCTTAAGCTTTTCCACAGTTAAGATTTAAATTTTCTCTCTTGCTGGAATGCCCTTCTGGCAACGAGAGATGAGGTTGGACATTGTGTGACATATGTAAAAAGATGAGAAGAGAGGTTGTTTCCAATGTACTTGTATGTTCGCTGAATGACTAGCTTACAAGCTGTGAGGTTGACTATCGTTAAACTGAATTACGAACTAATTTGGAGTGGTTAGTTCGATGTTTCTGTTTAGTTGTTTCACTTTGATTATAATGTTTGTCTGATTGTCAAGGATCCCAGTATTTATCAACTAGCTTTTAGCCCGTCGCTCTGCTGACGCTGTTGGTTTCGGCTTCGTTTAGCTAGTGAACGGAACTCAATGTTAAGCTTCGTCGGATCCGAGCAAAAAAATCAACTTGTGCTGACACATATTTGATTTTGTGTTTACTAACTACAAGTCTCAAGGACAGTTGCTCAAAGTTGTTGGCTTAAATTTGTAAAGCTCTTACTTTTCTCATGGACAACTTTATGGGTTTCTCTTAGATGGGTGAAATATTTCAGAGTGAATCGTAAGAATCGGGTAAAAAATTATCGTTAATAAACTTGAAGTTAAATAGGCCTAATTGTTTTTAATTTTAGAAACCTTAGTGGAGAAAAAATGCATATTAAGCCAATGCTTTTTTGGTAAACAATGTTGTGAGTTCTCCCATGTGCCGCTAAAATGTAGAGATTTTGCTTGCCGCCAACTCTGGAACATCCAACATAAAGTTGTCCATGAGAAAAGTAAGAGCTTTACAAATTTAAGCCAACAACTTTGAGCAACTGTCCTTGAGACTTGTTGATGCTCATAACAAAGCACATGAGCACTGGAAGCTGAATTCGTTTAAATTTGAAGGGCACATCATTCGGGATGATGGGTATTCGGGGAATGAACACGTCTTGCCCCGCTTCCTGGCTAGCCATAATCGTATGTTCAGTGACAATGACATGCGGCATGAGATGTTTGAAAACATCGCTTTAAAAAAATTAATGTTTTCAAGCATCTATAGGGTGTTCGTAAACTGTTTTTACAAAAGATGAGGGGTGATAGTACCCATCAAGATGAAAAATATTTACAATGTAACCTAGGGTTGCATTCCACTCTGAGTGTCAGAAAAGTGTAAAGTCAGATGTCCAAGTTGAACTTTCAACAGTGCAAAGAAAGAGAATTAACGACATCATAATGTTGCACAATCCCATTTATGGAGATCAGGGACAGACTTAAAGCAGATGCTCAAAGTGGCGGCCACGGGTGTCGTCGCACAATTCACACCGGCAGAATGAAAGACTGGCGCACACTCTCGAAGGCTCCTGGTGTCGTGTTTATCCTGTCTGCTGCAATAACGATTCTCGCAACGAGATCTTCTACAGAGTCCACAGGCCTCTCGTACATCAATGATTTCATGTGCTCCCAGACGAAGAAGTCCAGTGGGTTTGTAACGTACCAGGAGATGTGACGTACCTGCCAGCAGGACGCACACGACATAAAGGCAGATAGGAATCAGAATACATGTCCGCGTAGCTTAATTGGTAGAGCAACTTATTCCGGAATGAGTGGACCCGGGTTCGAACCCCGGCGCGGATAAAAATGACGGAGAAATTTACTTCGTTATAATGGCACCCGAACTACCCGGATGACCCGACCGTTCAAAATCTCGCATTGGTGTGATGTTATTTCCACACCGCGAGATAGGAAAAATAAGAGCAGCACTCCGACAAAAAAAAAAAATAAGGGGGAGATGATGTAACGTACCAGGAGATGTGACGTACCTGCCAGCAGGACGCACACGACATAAAGGCAGATAGGAATCAGAATAAATGTCTGCGTAGCTCAGTTGGTAGAGCGACTTGTTCCGGAATAAGCGGCCTCGGGTTCAAATCCCGGCGTAGACCAAAAATGACGGAGAAATTTACTTCGTTATAGGTTTTAGTCCGGTGAGCGTGGAGGCCATGCCACAGGTCCTCCACGTTCAATCCATCGTGCGGGATATGTGGCATTCAGGAAGTGTCTACTGCACCTTGATAAGACAATCAGCTGCAACTGTCGATGCTGCGTCTTTTCTCTGGCAATTTGCATACGGTAAATGCTTGACGGTGATGTTCTGGCGATGTGCTACTTCTCCGGCACGAAAGAAATGACGTCTGCGGTGACGACTTCTGCTTGTTGGACCTATTTCGAAGTTACTCTTTACTGACACTCAGAGTGGAATGTGACCCTAGGTTCCATTGTAAATATTGTTCGTCTTGATGAGTACTATCACCCCTCTTCTTTTGTCAAAACAGTTTACGAACACCCTGTATATGTACGTTGAGACTTAACGCAGGCGTTAATTAAATAAATAAAGAAATCTTATTTCGTATTATTTGAAATGAAGAATTAATTATACGTGAACTGTAATTTGATGAAATGCAGTGAAAAGGACTTGTCCACGTCATCTTGTGAGAACATGTTGAACGTCATTTTTAAAGCATTTCATCACCATAGCTAGACGCTTAGCATCAATATTTTTCAAAACTGTAACGTCAGAAGTGAATGCATTAATGTTATTTGTAGCTCACTTTACTTGACGAAAATGCTAATTACATTATAAAAATGTGACTGTACTACCGAATCAGAATGCGTTCAAGTAGTTCTCGATTTCCCGTGTATCGTTCCGCTTTGCTTACATACAACCTGATAACACCCAACGTGAAAGAAAGTAGTTCACGATAATATACGACTTGTTTTTTTACTATTTTCATCGAAATAAATCTTTTTGTAATGGAAATAATCATAGGCATTTATTTTATTATGGAAAATAATAATACATTTATTTTCATCTCACACATTTATGCGTCATAATTCCGTCCCGTACCTTCCTGAAAATACTTTCCTTTTGGAAGAAGGCTATTACTTCAGCCTATTTAATAGCTGTTTCTGAATCTTTGGGTGCCTCCCACAGCAATGGCGACCAATTCTACATCAGCAAAATTTACAAAATCCGAATAAATACTGTAGCAAAATGAGGCGTCAATGTCAGCCACTTTGACTTCCAGAACAAAAGTTCAAAGGATTTCGCTTAAAGCACCGAAAAAAAGCAACGTAGTACCGTTATTTGATATATTTCCTTCTTAAAATGTATTTACTTATAAAAATAATCATTAAGGCGTATATTATAAAGAAATTCAGAAACGCGTAAAATTTATCGTGAATTACTTTCCTTCACGTTGGGAGTGATTATTTTGTAAACAAAGCGGACCAATTCACCAAAAATCGGGAACCACGTTTTTCATTTTTTGAAATATCTAAAACTCAAAAATTCGAAATTCTAAGCCAGAGATGCACATCCTCGGTATGCAAGCTACCTTTGTGAAAAAATTTCAGGTTTCTAGGTTGCGTAGTTTTTTTGTATCGCGAAGGACACACACGCACTTCGTTTTATTATTATAGATTTAATGTGATTTGGAAACTGTTGCATCTAAGAACCATTGTGTTGTTTAGCTATTGACGAGTTAGCTACTGGAATGTATTCATTGTGATTCCATTGAAACCTCGCGGTGGAATAAAAATATGAAACTGCAAGTAAATTGTTTATCACTGAAACTCTAAGCGTATTTTAAAAGTGGCATGCCCTTTTGCTTAATTAAGGATGCCAAAGGTTAAGCTATCTATGCCGAGTTTCACCTAAAACGAACCAGCTACTATGCCTAATCAAACTTCATGTAATGTTATATTCTGGTAAGACTGATATTTTCACATATGGTTACATGAACAGTCATATCCGTTATCTGAACGGTGAAGCTAATAAATCATTTTTTTAACATATTAAAAAAAGGGAAATTAATTAAGGGAAAGAAAAATAATTTAAGATCCGTAACTTTTTTACGATTTATAACAGGGTCGTAACGGCACTGCATACAGTTTGACGTAAAACGATTGAAAACTTTGGTGTGCCTTAGCTTCAAGTCAAACTTTCATGGAATTTTAACCGCATTTCGAGGTTTCTGGCAAAATTATTTTTAAACCTAAAAGCATTTTAAGGAGTAAAGCTAAGCCACCCTTTTGAATTTTTTGGTTTTCAGACTTTTTTTAGGTGTAGAGTGGTACAAAAATTCAAGCAGACAATATTGGAGAGCAACCATTTTGATTTTGTTTTTGGTGGACTTTTCTAGGTTATAACGAAGTAAATTTCTCCGTCATTCTTGGTCTACGCCGGGATTCGAACCCGAGTCCGCTTATTCCGGAACAAGTCGCTCTACCAATTGAGCTACGCAGACGTTCATTCTGATTGCTATCTGCCTTTATGTCGTGTGCGTCCTGCTGGCAGGTACGTCACAAGGTATTCGGACTTTAAAACCTATTAATATTTTGAACAGTAAAGCTTAGCTACATTTTTGAAACTTTGGGTTTTTAGACTTTTCTAGGCGTAAAAGTCGTAGAAAGAATTCAAGCAGACAATGTTCTAAAGGCGCCATTTTGATTTTTTTTTTTTTTTTTGGTTTTTGGGCGTTTGGTTAGGAACCCAGACATTAAGACCTTCCAGCATGCCAATTTCCTGAACTCTAGGCCATTTAAAAGTAGTCGAACAATTCGCGAAAAACACAATCAGACAATATTCCAAAGTTGCCGTTCTGATTTTTTGGTTTTCGAACTTTCTCAAGTATCCGGACCTTAAGACCGATCAGCATACCAATTTTGAAATGTCTAGGTCATTTAATTTAGAAGTGGTCGAACAATTCACGAACGGAAACACTCGCATTTTCCCATTTTCCCACTTTGCTTTATAATATATATTAGGTTTTAAGAATTTCTCTTTATATAGATTTTAAAACCTAAGAACATAACATACTTTGAGCGTATGTGATGGCGTCCGTCATTTGCCGAATGTCTTCTGGAGGTGCATCTCTGTAACGAATGGCTCTTTCAAAACCATCTCAGAGGAGTTGAATGGAGTTAAGATCTGAGGGTATTGGGTGTCAGTTTAACGCTCTGAAGTCACTGTCGTGCTCCTGGGATCAATACGTGACAATCCGTGTTTTGTGGCATAGCGCATTATCCTGATGAAGGTAGCCTTCTCCATCAGGAAATATCATACACGTTTGTAGATGTGCTTGGTCTGCACTGTTGTTAAGATACCTCGTGGGATGCAAATGTTGTTTGTGAGGTATTGAGGATACGCAATGTACTCCGTTAAAATAGACCTTATACCATTACCCCGCCTCTACCAATTTGTAAAGTTAACGGAAGGACCTGGGATCCATCAATTCGTGCTGTGGAGGCCATATTCTGGGCCTTTCATTAGCTTGTACTGAAAACGGAATTCAGCTGGCTAGGCGACCCTTTCTTAATCCTCAGTGGTCCAGAGTGTTTGCTCGCGTTCCTACTGTAGATGAATTTGAAGGTTTTTAGCACAGACGAGTAGCCTTTCGTATCATTGCTCTCTGTAGTATGCACTGTTGTAGCCATTACGGCCTAATGTGCGGTGTGCTGTATATGCTGAAAATCTTCCCTGGACACCACTGCTACATTGCGCGGTTACTTGATTTAGTAGAGCTGGTCTCTTATCCCGCACAGTCCTCTCCAATCTCCGTTGCGCTCGAACATCGACCAATCGCTTCCGTCCAGAGGAAGACCACTGATTGGTTGCTTTTTTATGCTGTACTCATGGTACCCCTAGAGTACAGTTTTCTTGTACAGCTCAGACGACTTGCCGTTTCTGAGATGCTTACACCCTAATAGTCCAGAGCCCACTATCGCGCCGTGATTCAAAGTCGCTTAACCTCCTAAGTGGTATGCCCGGAATAATTCCGGGACTAACTATACTGCCCGCACTGTTCTATCCCGGAAGATTTCCGTGGTCTGTTTACTGCTCAATGCGTTCACGCACGAAACATTTCCGGGCCTATTATACTAATTTGAAAGTAGTTCATATGTTGGCCGAATGAAGGGGTTAATGGAAAGGTTAATTTAAAGATTCAAGCGTTCCATTAACCACTGAAGGGGTTTATTCAGAAGTCTGCCCTTTATTGTTGGTATTTACGTTTGGTACACATCTGATCCGGTGAGCTGTTCATAAAGCCATCTCCAAGTCAGAGTTATGTACATAAATGCGGAAGGCACATGTGTCTGGTTTCTTGTGGGTATTCCTAATACAGTAATTACCTACGTTAGTGTAAAACGGAACAATGCTTTTTTCTTAAGGTCGTATGTAAGTCATTTAGGTTCCACATTTCTTTTGCAGATTTCATGTCTACGTTGACTGAATCAATTAGAAAAATGTTTTTGGTAAATAGATATCTCAGCAGAAATTGGCTGTGGAATAGGACATATTCATGAAGCTAACGAAATTATTCTGAAGCCAACAAAATTAGTTTTATTTAATCTATTATTATAATAAGTTTTATTCTGGATATCGTCGGTATGGAAAAATTCTATGTTGCGTAGAAAAACTACCGATAAAGAAGAAAATGTTGCAAATACTTTTCTTAGAGAGGGGCCTTAAGGATTATTGTGGGTAACTCAATGGGCTATAAGCAGTCGGCCATCACTAATGCAGTACCACTGGTTCTAGAGAACGAACAGAGTTAGACCGTAAAACAAATACCCATCATGCCTCACGCGGGACTCGGGCTCGGACGCACCTAGAACATATCAGAAGCCTGCATTTCGTATCACTTAGCTGCTGAGGAGGCTCTTACAAATTACGAATGATCAATTGACAATGCTCATTTGGACATTCAAATATACGTGGAGCTGAATAGCTCTTCAGCAATGTAGTAGTTAAATAGTTCACAAACGTGTACCTGCTTTTTAATTTCGTAGTTCACTCAAAAGGAAATATTTCGTTCGAGTGAATTCAGTAGTATTTTTGCTACTCAGTCGTGAGTGACCAATCACTTCCTCTGCTCAAAAACAGTCTTGTGAATTGCCTTTCTGTAACTCGCCTACTGCTGAAAGTCAGCGGATTACTCAGACTCGTGCTTACTGTATAACGAAAGGGGAATTCCTACTACATATACACTTTTGTCAATACATTTTTATTAGTAAGTTATGAGATCACCATTAATACAATATTTTAAGCTTTCTATGCAAATGGAACCGAAACTCGAATAAATTTGTCAGTTAAGCATTTTTATGGTAATAGCTATGTGGTTTGTCACCATTCCTACCGTGTTTAAGTTTAGGAAAACAACGTTTATCTTCCTAACTGATAGCATGTGCTACTTCAAAAAATAAAATGCGTTATTTAGTATTAATTAAATGACAAGGAACTATACACCAACTGTATTCAAATAGTATATACCTTTACTAGTGATCCTAAATTTCTTGGTGTAGAATAGAAATCAAAGTTTCCAAGCATTCGCACATCAACCAAATGGCTTGAAAATGCCATCTTGTTGATGTCTGGTTGGTTGCCACATTTTACAGATGGATTGAAAAAGCCACCTGGTTGATGTGCGAAAGCAAGCTTGTAAACTAATTTTCTATTCTACACCAAGAAATTTCGGATCACTGGTATAGTTATACTATTTAAGTACGTTATTTATGTTCAAAAGCTAAACTGCTATGTGAACAAAAACTACCGTGATTGTAACTTAACTCGATTACTAAAAATAACTAATAAACAATTTACTGTCCACGTCATAGCCAATCACGTAAACCCGAGTCGTGCCAACGAAGAATTGTTTTACCCATTGCTAGGTCATAGCAAATGAGTTTAAAACGAGGTGGGATTTTTGCTGTAAGAGATATTTTTATCGCTCTGATCTTTCCTATGACTATAGTTCAGCCCTAAACCTCTCTATTTCTTTATTTTCTACGGAGTTACTGTCCTTATTTAAATGAGTCCCTACCTTATAAACCAGTGGAACTTCAAGCCCTATTGATGAAGTATACATGAACACACTCTTTCAAACACCACAACGATCCTTTACAGAGCAAAAATGATTTAGTCAATGTGTTCTGGCTTTATATTCTGTAACGTACCTACCTGAGTGGTGACGCACATGTCAATGCGGCAAAGCTGCGGTGATAAGCTTCGTCGGTGTAGAACGATAGTTCAGCCCTAAACCTCTCTATTTCTATATTTTCTACGGAGTTACTGCTCTTATTTAGAATGAGTCCCTACCTTATAAACCAATGGAACTTTAATCCCTATTGATGAAGTATCTATGAACACACTCTTTCAAACACAACATTCCTTTACAGAGCAGAAATTATTTAGTCAGAGTGTTCTGGCTTTATATTCTGTAACGTACCTACCTGAGTGGTGACGCACATGTCAATGCGGCAAAGTTGCGGTGATAAGCTTCGTCGGTGTAGTTCAGTTAGGAGAACAATTACGTCCGGAGCGAGGAGGCGTAGCTTTGAATACCACCACCGGCAAAATCGGCTTGTTTCGCTATGATTCTTACGCTTCCGAGGTCAAATACTTCGCTGAAAACTTTGATCTAGTGAATATTTTTAATAATTATTTAGGTCATTCAAAAATGATTAATACTTACCTCATGTACTCTTAATGACGAACTGTGAAAATATAGCAGCTTCAAGAATGGTCGACGTAGTCTCCCTGCCGTTCTTTCCAACGACGCCATCGTTGTGGGAGCTTCATGATGGCCTCCCGAAACTCATCTCTTGGAGTAGTGCGACACCACTGGTGGAAATCCTCGTGAAGGGCATCACCGTCTGCGAATGTCTGGCCTCTTAAAGGGCCCTTCATATTGTTGAAGAGAGCATAATCGGAGGGGGCTAAGTCGGGAGAGTAAAGATGATGTGGGAGAACCGTGTATCTAAGATCACGCAGTGTAGCTCTTGTCTGTGTGGAGGCGTGTAGGCGAGCATTTTCATGCAACAAGAGCACTTTCTTGGCTCACTTACTCTTCCGCCGCGGCTGAAATTCGGGAAGCTGATGAGTCAAAATGTCACAGTAGATGTTGCTGTCCACTCTCGCACCCTTAGAAAGACAGTCAATAAGCAGGATTCCCTGGGTGTCCCAAAATACAGATGCCAATTGTTTTCCACGTGTCAGTGCTGGACGGGCCTGTTTTCGGAGGAGGATTATTGGAATGGCACCATTGCATGGACTGTTGTTTCTTCTGCGGTATGACATAGCTGAACCACGATTCGTCACCAGTCAACAGACGAGCAAGAAAGTCCGCTGGACCGGAGTCATGAAGTGCAATAAGCTCCTTGCAGCAGTCCATCCGAGTCTGTTTTTGTTGTTGAGTCAGTTCGTGCGGAACCGAGCGTGCACACAGCTTGGACATTTTCAATTCATTGCGGACAATCGAGTGAATGTTGCTAGACACAAACCTGCCTCTGTCTGCAATTGCTTCACAGTCATATGCCTGATTTCCGTAATCAGATCGGAAATTCGATGGTTCATATTCGGAGTGCTTGACGTTTTCGAAAGAACGGTACTTACACGCTTCTCACTCTTTGGTTCCCGTCCTGAAAGTTTTTAATCCATCAAAAAACAGTTGCACGACTTGGTGCGGCATCTCCGCTCACTGCTGTTAAACGACGTTGAATATCATCTGCACGAACGCCTTCTTTCCACAAAAACCACGCCATCCAATGTTGTCCGTGACAATCACCTTCCATCGGTCCTTCCTGTCCGCGCGTGACTCAGCAATACTTGAACGAGCAGCCTGTTACACGCCGCCGTGTGCAGCGCCATCTATTGGCATTTTGTAGAGCCACACCTACTCTACCGATTATTACCGTCGTCTTTCGGCGAATTCTGTCTCAATACGCACTCCTACTAAACTTGTCTGAATCATTTCTGAATGCCCCAAGTATAATAATAATGGATGGAACGTGAACATCTGAGCAATATAATTTCTCAGGGAGATTTCTATTATTGTTTCTCGTCTAAACTTTTCAGCTCAAACAATGCGGAGTCCGAAAGCGAAAAATATATAGACTTCCTTCAATAAACCGATTTGAATCGGAAAACTGCAAAAGGAAAGCTCCCCACCAAACCCCGATCTAAAATTTTGAAAAAAGAGAATCACGTTCCTGAAAACAAGAACAAACATTCGTTAGTATTCTGGATAGCTGATTTACTTTGACTATATGAAAATCTCGTCCTGTAAAATTTGCAAAAGATTTGGAGTCGAACATTTTTACCTACAAAAGACAATCAAACATTCATGATCTTGCTCTGAAAATATCCAGCAAAATTCGGACATCCTCTTTAAAATAATCACTTGAACAACTCAGTTCCTCTCTCAGAGTGCAAAACGAATAATTTTTAATCTCTTCGAAATTTCCTATTAGTTTTCGGCGTTGAAGACAAAAGCAATGTCGCCAATGATAATTATCTCTGATAATATCCCAATGATAATGCCATTGACGTGCATATCAGGTATTTAATATCTTAGTTTAACGTTTGCATATGCACGTACTGCTTTTTACACGTCTATCCATTTCTTTCAATAAAATTTTTATCGTCTTCCTGGTTGTGCCAATTTCCGAGTGCATCAAAATGTAGCGCAACTGTTGCCCAAAGAATTTAGTTAACCGGCGTAATCTCGATTCGTGCAGGCCCGTAACGAATGTCCAGGTTTAGAGTGGCAGAGACCGGAACGACCGTAATTGCTGTTTAGTGATCAGGGCCGTTTCAGATTCTGTTTGACTGATTTCGAATTAGGGTCATTAGGAGCTCAGGAGAGAAAAGTACTGGCCTATTTAAGGGAACGAACACACACACACACGCCGCAAACTGCAGCTCTAACGGCTTGGTAAGCCATCGATATGTTAAGAGAACAACTAACTCTTATGTACGAAATACAGTATGACTGACCGTGTTACTTTGAAAATATCATATAACCTATGGACATCCCTTTGATCGGTAACATGGATAAAAATATGTCCCGGTTAAATGAATGCCGCAATAACGCCACCAACATTACAAGATTGATTCCTCGAAATCCGTATGTCTTTTTCAATACCGAAAAATCACCAGATTATTCCTCATTGAACATACACTGCCTGACAGAGAAAATGCCACACCACGAAGACGTAAACGCAGCGCCATGAAAATTGCAGGCTGAATGCACACGTACAAATTGTGCAAATGATTACATTTGCAAGCCAATCGCACGAACGGCGCGCGGGATATAAGCGGACAACCAGCAGGTGAGGCGATCAGCCTAGATGTCGTCACGGCCACGAGAAGTGGGTGGTTCTGCTGTAACCGTGTCTGGAGAACGAACAAGGGTTGCCAATGTCGTTAAGGCGCCGCCGTCGTACGCGATTTTGTCAAACGGATGAGCTCATGAGAGGTTTCATCTTAGGCGTTCGTACCGCCGGATCGTCCTTACGTCGTATTCCGGAAAAAATGCAACGTGATGCCACATTTGCATTTCGGTCGCATTATAAGGCCGAAATGCGAATACAGAGATTCTACGGCGTTGCACAGATTCTTCCTGAGACCAGAACCAATCTGTGCAACGCCGTAAGGGGATCAAAGCAAGGTGATGGACGTCTGATCGCATCGATCGTCACATGCGACGTCATGCTGAAGCGGACCAACAGGCCACAACGGGCGACATTTTGCGTAGTGTACGGGGAGGCTTGGATTCTCCGATATCGACGCGGACAGTGTCGTGCCGATTGGCTGCGTCTGGTTTTCTGTCCAGCCACCCGTTGTGAGGGCTACCCTTAAGAGCGAGCTATCTTCGTCACTGCTTGGGGTGGTGTAGCTCATAAGATGCATGGGGTGCCGAATGAAACAGTGTGGTGTTCAGCGACGAATCACGCTTCTGTATCACCACGCAGGATCACTGGAGGAGACGTGTCCATTGTGGAGTGCCAACCGGCTCGACAACGTGGAATAATGGTGTGGGGTGCTATCAGCGCTAATAGCCACTCACCGCTGGTACGCATTACATGCACATTGACGGCACGCCACTATGTTGACGAGTTGCTGCGGCCCATGGCACTACCATATCTGCAGGGCATTCCAAACGCCTTTTTCCAACAGTAAAACGCCCGACCGCATACCGCTCGGATCAGCCTGAATGATTTACACGGTGTGCGGATGCTTTCGTGGCCAGCACGATCCCCTGACCTCTCGCCCATCGAGCATCTGTGGGACACGATTGAACGTCGGTTGAGTCCCCTCCCAACCCAACAAAATGAAGATGAAATGTGGACTCAGATCAACACCACATGGTCCACGATACCCCAGGACTCTATTCGTAATCTCATTGCCTCGATGTCACGTCGGATTCAGCGCTGTATCGCCCAAAATGTGGGCCACACTCCTTATTGATTATCCTGTATATTCAGCCACTGGAGCCTAGTCTGTATGTGACAATTAAATCATTTGTTCAGAACCTACTTGGCTATCTGTGTGTGCAGTTTGGTCTGTTTTCGAGCATTCCTTCATGGTGTGGCATTTTCTGTGTCAGGCAGTGTATATGTGATACGCTTGATGAAAGACCATCTCAAATTCGAAACGTACTCTTTTGATCTATCCCTAAGCTCGAAGATTAATTGACACAAGATAGGAATCGTATACTGCAAGATGACTTGCCACGCTGTTATATTGAGCTGAATGAAAGGGAGCAACAGATCTTTTATTCTAACAATTAAGAATTCCTCACGACGTTAATATCCAAAAATGAAATAATTTTTCATTAATTTCTCCAACAAAACTTATTGAAATAATTTTGAAAAATACAAATTCGGAAGTTGTGAATTCGTTTAATGGTGTAAATGTGACATGTATGCTAAGTCAGATAATATCCGAAAACTTGAAAATTCGTTGTCCTGGAGGGGTTTTCGGATATTTTCTGACTTATACCATTCATGTCATACTTACACCAATTAACGGATTCACAACTTCTAAATTTGTATTGTACGATGGTGTAATCCCGTATTTAAGTCACTGAGCATTTCGAAATTTAATTATTCTTTCAAATAACCACCCTTTTTTGAAAGAATTACGGCATTATCAGTACATTTTCGCAAATCGGTATTCATTCCTACAGTTTCAGTTCCCGTTTCGTATATTTTTTAAATTGTCAGACTACTTATGGCATTCGAAACATAGAACTTCTGCTGTTCTTGGGGACACCAAGAGAGCAGGAGTTATCATCGTCCGGATAATTATTGACTTATGTTAATATTTCTCTGATATGTTCGTAAAAGTGTCATATATTACAAAACATGCTTTCAATGGGTTTTTAATTCTTGAAGACCCACTAGTATGGCTCAAAGCTGGCAGCAATTTAACTTCAGATATTTGAAAATAAAGTGTCTTAGAGATAAAGTACACCCAGGTTGGTGGGAAGACGTGGTTGATGATAGGTTTCGTTGGTAATAGACGAAGCTTTAAGAACTGAGTGGCCTCTTTTACATTGCTGAGGCCATTGTCTGAATGCATCACCAATGTAGGAGGCCGAAATCTCAGCAACCGCAGGCATTGTTGGCAGTTCAAAAGCCTCCGTTGTGAACGTATGGGTGAAAAAGTCTGGTAAACATCCGACCAACGTGCCGGAAACAGATCATAATTGATTTATAGTTGCGATGAACGTAGGTTCGCACCTGCTGTCCGAGATAATAGACGACCATATTATAAGAAATTTATAATTTCGTCGTCTGTTGTCAAAGGCAACAGACGATGACATTTATACGGTAGAGTACCGCGATTACGCACAGAGAAACTCTGTCCAGCGAACAATCAAGGGCAGAGTTTTCCATTTTTTTTAATTCCGTCTCCACTTTTGAACGGCTAACTTTTGCGAACCACGTAGCTTTAATAGACATGAAAAGGGGAAATGATCATATGTGGAGGATTTTAGGAAGGGAGTGTCTAACCCGAGGTCTTAAACAACCCTTAGAAACAGGAAGCTAGGAGACTTGGGCTAGATTGCCCGATAGGAAAGTGGCACGGAGGCGAAGTAGAAAGGGGGAGGAAGACGCCCTTATTTAATTACCGGGGAGCTAGTACCCGGAGAAGGGGAAAGGTTTTTTTAATTGAATTATGTTAACTTTTTAAAAAAATTATTACTGAAAGCAATTTAACAAAAAAAAAAAAAAAAAAAAAAAGAAATGACTTATGTCTCATAATGAGGCTTATGCTAAGAGTACGCTTGTTTTCAGTTTCTATTGATGCCTGCACTAACTTCCACGTCCATGCGATTCATTTTGAAACGCAAGGAGTGCAAAAGTTGGAGTTGAAGATTGCTTCGAATTTTGGTTTTGATTCCCATCATCGCTGAAAAGGCAATTTCACAGACGTACGGAGATGTCGATGGGAGAAGCACCTTCAAAGCTAAAGTAGAAAGAGTATGGTACGTTTGTTGAACAGACAGTCAGAATCGCGTCATGTTCTTTTCTTTTTTTCTGTTAAAAATGATTCTTAACGAGATGTCTTCGGATAGATCGATAAGTTCTCCGTCGGTCTTTTTCGATATCCCTGTCGTCATGTTGCCTCGAAACGGATTCGCAATCCAGTTCTGTCTCTGGCAGTTTTTCATTTCTTTAAAGAAGCAACAGTCAAAGTTTTCTATCAACTCGTTCATATGCGCGCAGAACGCCAGCTTGTCTCACCTCATTTTCGATTATAAAGATTTCAAATGTTTCAAGAAAGTCCTACCTGTGTCTTCAGCATTCTACTTTGACAAACACAGTCTTACGATTACCACGACCTTCGCCAGTTTGGAGATTTATGGCCGTGCAAGTTGGATACATGTGTTCAAGCTGTTGCTTCATCTCGGTATTATGCAGTTGCAAATGCGATTCCTTTGAGCATTAGGAAAATCGTTTTCCGAAAATCAACTTTTATATCGTTCGCTACAGGCAGCAATGATATACGGATAGGTGGTCCGCCCTTGTACGGCAGAAATTTCAAATTACTGCTCACGGTACAGTGGAATGACTTTTAGCATTACCTTTATTCAAATATCCCGTTGTGTTGCATGTTTATTACCCACGTTCAAATATCTTCTGATCAGCCGCTTTCGACTAGAGTTCGATGACTGGCCATCTTCGGCCACAGTTCGATGACCAGCCGTCTCCGACCACGCTCAACCAGACATTTCCGACCACAGTTCCATGACCAGCAATCGTCCCCCACCACTATCAAGTAGTCATTTCCTACCACTATCCCGCAGCATTTTCCGACCACAGTTTGATGACTGTCCGTTTTCGACCACAGTTCAATGACCAGCCGTCACCAACAGCTAACAACAAGTCATTTCTCACCACAGTTCGATGACAGTCCGCATTCGACCACTATCATCCAGCCCTTTCCGACCGCTATCTACCAGCCATTTCCAGCCACAGTTTGGTAACCAACAGTCTCCCACCACTATCAACCAGCCATTTTCTATCACTATCAACTAGCCATTTTCCGACCAACGTTCAATGACCCTCCGCATCCGACCACTATCAACCAAGTCCGTTCTCGGCCGCAGTTCGATGACCCTCCGCATTCGACCACTATCAACCAGACATTTTCCGACCACAGTTCAATGACCAGCCGTCTCCGACAGCTAACAACAAGTCATTTATGACCACAGTTCGATGACACTCTGCATCCGACCACTATCAGCCAGCCATTTCCGATCACTATGAGCCAGACATTTTCGACGACTATCAGCCAGCCATTTCCGATCACTATGAGCCAGACATTTTCGACGACTATCAGCCAGCCATTTCCGACCGCTGTCTACCAGCCATTTCCAACCACAGTTTGATGACCAACAGTCTCCCACCACTATCAACCAGCCATTTTCAAAACTATCAACTAGCCATTTTCGACCAACGTTCAATAATCCTCCGCATCCGACCACTATTAACCAACCATTTTCGACCACAGTTCGATGACCAGCCGTCTCCGACAGCTAACAACAAGTCATTTCTGACCACAGTTCGATGACACTCTGCATCCGACCACTATCAGCCAGCCATTTCCGACCACTATATACCAGCCATTTCCAACCACAGTTTGATGACCAACAGTCTCCCACCACTATCAACCAGTCATTTTCTACCACTATCAACTAGCCGTTTTCGAAAAACGTTCAGTGACCCTCCGCATCCGACCACTATCAACCAACCATTTTCGACCACAGTTCGATGACCCTCCGCATTCGACCACTATCAACTAGCCATTTCCGACCACAGTTCGACCACTATCAACTAGCCATTTCCGACCACAGTTCGAACACTATCAACTAGCCATTTCCGATCACAGTTCGATGACCAACCGTCTCCCACCACTATCAACCAGTAATTTCCTACCATTATCCACCAGCATTTTCCGACCACAGTTCGATGACTGGCAGTCTTGGACCACAGTTCGATGACCAGCCATGTTCAACCACTATCGACCTGTCACTTCCGACCACAGAGCTGTGTACTCTTATCTGCGGGTCTTTTACAATACATAAGAACATAAAACCAAATCCTTTCCATCATCTTTTTGAAATATTCCATCAGATATTGTCTAGTACAGTAATGCGAATGTGAATGTCTTCTATTAACTTTCCACAATTCCATTTTTGTTATGACAAGCTAGGAGGGTTAAAAAAAGCTTTATTTGCAATCCTGTTTACGAAACCCAGTGAGGTCGTATTAATCCACAAAGCACAACGTTTCTGGATTTCAGCACTATCTTGTGTGGATTTATATCCATACAATATGATATTCGATGGCAATGCGAATCTACACCTATAGGATTTAAAAATATACATGATATGCTTAGTTATTTTCAAAAATCCCGTGTTCAGCAGTCGATGACTTTTTAAGAACAAACAATGAGTAACATACCAGGGTGATACAAAAGTTCGTCCCGTTTGCAGAGAAAGCGTTTAACAATGCAAGAGGTACAACCACGCTGAACTTATTCTTTTGAGTAGAAGCAGTTGTTTTCTATAGTCATAAGATGATGGAAAGGATTTGGATTTATGTTCTTATGAAATGTGATATATCGGCATTAAGAGCACATCAAACTGTGGTTGCAGAAGTCTGGTCGATATCGAGGAGTCAAGATAGCCATATTTTTACGTATGTAATAAACATGCGACACAACGGGATATTTGAATAAGAGCAATCCGAAAATCATTTCACTGCTCGGTGAGCAGTGATTTGCAATTTATGCGCTAGAAGAGCCGAATACCTATCTACACGCCATTGTTGCTTGTAGCGAACAAGACAGAAGGTGGCTCCTGGGTCATTGAGCCCACTGGAACCATTTTGGCTAACAAGGACATAAAATTAGTTCTACAAAAGTAATTTGTTTAAACAATCGCGTTTTGCGACTACATAATACAGAGATGAAGCAACAGCTTGAGCGTATGTATCCATCTTGCACGGTCACAAATCTCCAAGGTAGCGAATTCCGTGTAACAGTGTTAGTCATATTGGCGTGGGAGAGTCTCAGGCCACTTGATTCAATTGGACTCACGACTAAATACCCAAGTGTTTTTGAATATCGTTTCCAGTCAATTTTTTCCTATAATGGTTACTATCTACCCCTTGCGGTAATGAGTACTTCCAAAAGGAAAATTCCCTGAAATAATGCTCATATTGTGTCAAAGTGTTCTCAGAAATATCACGGAGACATTACCTTACCGAGTTGTTCACCTGAATAAACAGAAATGTACCGAACTGGAATCTCATTAATTAGGAAATGTACTTTTTGGCCAATATCTTACCACTGTTCCTAAAGTTATTTCTAACTGAGCCAAATATGATGCTGTTCTGGAGGTAGAAGCTTTTACATAGCATTATTTGGTGGTTGCTCCTAACAAACTGGCATCTAAGTATGCATATACGGCATAAATGTACTTTCATATATTTAAGGACACTCCTCTCTTGAGAGTGAAATCGGTCTTACGCAAATACCAAGTCTCAGATCCAACTACAAATATACTCTTAGGGTTACGGAGAGACAGAAACCCTGCTGTGAATTCAAATGCTTCGATCGACGAAGTCAACTGATTTCCCCGCACATATTGGTGAAAAGAGAACACGAAATCAATCATGCCGTATGTGACATCTCAAAGGCACTGAAGATCTGATGAGCTACGGCTAATAATAAGATATATCAGGTTGTACAGAAAGTATCCGGAAAAGCATAGAAGCATGTATTTAACCCTTTAACCAGCTGGAACGAATTAACTCGGAATTAATAAAATGGGTTAAAATCAGTTCCACGAAATATATTATACGTCTAAAATGTGTACTAAACGCGGCTCGAATGAATGAACCTCCTTATCAGAGAGCATATCTTTCTCTTTAACTTTTCAAAGTTGTCATTTAGGGTGATGATTGACACTAAATGACCACTTTGTTTTTCGAAAGTACGAGGGATGATTTATACTAATCCTTTCTAGCTGACTACCCGCTAAAAGAGCTATAACATTGACTAATCTAAGAATAGAAAAAGAGATGTTTGAGGCATTTGTTTCTACTTAATTACATGCTGTCCTTATTAGAAGGACAAGCAGTTCCCCATCATGTCTTTTTATATCATCGTGTCAGAATAGGGGACTATAAAAATTAGATGTTATCACTCGCGGCAGGTTTATAGTCAGACCTGCTGAGATGAGAGGTGTAAAATTATTGTTTTGTCGTAGCTTTCGTAGAACCCAGTTGCTGTGTAAACATTCCTGTTTGGGGAGCTCAGAAAAGTTTGGACGCCATTTAGTTCAGGAACATTGGCCGCTTAAAGGGTTGAAGCTTAAAAATTCGTACACCAGTGTCGAATTTCCTGTACTAGTCATAGCAGGTATTCTCTCCGATAATATCGTTATCAAACGCGTTGCGCCATATTCCGAGTGCTTCCGTAACTTTCACGCCATTCTAATATTCATAGGGCGATATTGCACTAACACCTTAATTTGATATCGCCATCATATCGTCGCCACGCGCAACTAATGTTCACCGCAAAAGCGAACGTCCTGTCCTTAGAATCTATTCTTTCGCTCACAGCACTCTGTGATGTTTACCTCACCGCATGCCCGCATGCCCGCAGTATCTTGCATTACACACGCGACATACGAATTTTCCGGAAACTTTCTTTAAAACCTGATTGGAATGGAAGTGGACCTGGGCTGAATCTGCAAAGAAACGACCCCGTAAATCTCAGAGCTAACAGAACGTGACAGAAGTCCACTCCAGAAGACCATCCGCTCAGAACGTAAATAAGCTTTATCCCAAATAACTCAAACCCTATGTGATACGATGGGAATGTCATTAGCAACAGTGTAGTGCACAGGACGCTGCACGTCATGGATTACCACTGTATGGCACTCATCCACAAGAAGCTAATTATTTCGAATAAATCCGCATGCCGATTAGTGCAGTATAAGGATCGTCGATTTTGGACTGTTGTCCAATGGAAAACTGTACTTCGGGCCAATGAGTCATTATACGTTGCCTACAATCTGATGGTCGTTCCTGGGTATGGTGAATGCCGGGGAAAAGGTACCTTTCGAACTGTATCGTAGCAACTATGAAGCTTGAT
This sequence comes from Macrothele yani, assembly GCA_039090855.1. Taxonomy (NCBI): domain Eukaryota; kingdom Metazoa; phylum Arthropoda; class Arachnida; order Araneae; family Macrothelidae; genus Macrothele; species Macrothele yani. Next base: position 69,353,163 of record CM077010.1, on the reverse strand, counting down.
GGAGACAACGTTATGATATGGAGCTGTCTGTAATAGTTTCGCTTGTGCCCATTAGTCGCTGTCGACATAACCATGAACGCTGAGACTTTCCTAAATATCCTGAAAAATTATGCAGTACCAACGTTGTGGCAGTACAATGGGGAAGTCACATATACCTCTATCAGCAAGACAGCACATCACGCTATACTGCTCACGTCGTTGTACGAGTAGATTGGTTACTACACTGCTCGCGTCGTTATACGAGTAGATTGGTTGCATATACTTTGAAAAGTTTTACTCTTCAGCCCACAGGTCCAACCTGCACCCTATAAAGAATCTCCAGGACGAATTGGAAGGCCGGGTGCTTGAAAGAAGAAATCGTCCAATAAACAAAGTTGAACTTGTTGAGCCGCAGATGGCTTAGTGGTTAGCGAGTCAAACTATCGATGCAAGGTCCTCAGGTTCGAACCTGGACTGATCTTTCAGAGATGGTGTGATTTACTAACAATCGCTGAATATCCGCCGTGCATCGGACGAGCACGTTAAGTGACGGCCCCCAGGCTGAACCCACTGGTTAAATGGGTATCCTTTCCTATGCCCCCCCGGAAATTCTCTCACACCTCTGTGTGCAACATCGTGCTTGTACGGTGGCGCCATCTAAAGTACTCTAATCTCAATACAAACTGTTCTGTCAAAGTCGCTAGACTTGCTCTCATTCCTTCCGTTTCTGTGTCCTGCCCAAAAGGCGATCTTGCTGTAGGTGGCTGGGACCTAAACTCTACACACTGTGGACGGAAGTCCTACAAGAAAATAACAAATGCTGTGTGTAAAGATGAACTTGTTATTGCTTTAAATTCGGATTGGCAGAACACGACGTCGGACATCAACAAAAAAACTGGTGAAGAGTATTCCACGAAGACTAGAGGCATGGCTGTCTGAAAAAAAGAAGGCCATGACATTAGAGAGATGAGCTTCCTTTTTTAATGACGTCATTCTCATGTTCCTTCTTTAATGACGTCACTCTCATGATCCTTTTTTAATGACGTCACTCTCATGTTACAAGGACTGATGCATCAGTGTCGTATTTGATATCTCACGCTGCATCGTTGAAAACCAATCTGAAGCTTTGCTTTCCGATATAAAACGGAACTCATTTAATTAATATCACGGCCTTGTGTTTTCTACACGGCCTCTCTAGAGGCCACCATGAGGGTCAAAGTTTTTTTTTTTTTGGTTGGAGGTTTAACGACCACCGTGAGCAACTCAATGGGCTATAAGCAGTCGCTCGTCCCTAATTTAGGGCCACTGGTTCCAGGGAAGGGAGAGAGCCAGTGGCGTAAGACCAACACAACATCGATGCCTCACGGGATTCGAACCCGGACCCCTTTCGGACGAATGATCAGAAACCATCGCTTAAACCACTGCGCCACCGGAACGGCGTCAAAGTTTTCAGCATACATCAATGCATTTTCTATAAATAAAGGTAAATAACACGGAAATAGCATAAAGTCAAATAAAAAAACTGTGAACGTTATGTTTAGGATCTCCACGCAGCTGTATTAGCTTTAAAAGTATCTATGGCACAGTATTCGGATTAATAACAATAAATTTATGCAACTGCCTTAATAGGAGATAACTTTTTGCTTTTACAAACACGATGTGGTTATGCTACTGCATTCTAAACTTCAAATTACTTTCCGGAATGAACTTTAAAACGATAGTGAAGTAAAAGTTACGGTTTTGCTGCAGCTTGTTTATTAGATATAAATTTCGCGACTGCGTGTTTAACTACCACCATCCTTGTAACACTGAGTAATCTGTTAATGAGAAAAATTGGAAAAAACTCCGAACAAAAAGAAAGAAATCGGTTACCAACAAAACGTTGCTATGTCACTCATGCTTTTGAACATATCAAACCGCAATAAAAGATCAAATGACTTGTTCTGACAGTCTGAACTCTGTGATTGAAAATTTCTCTCTCGCTCATAGCAAACTATCGAAGCCTTTGTGTTCCCCGATTGAAGCGACACGACAGGTGATGAAGAAGGCTTCTTTTTGATCAAATCAGTACAACAATGGCCCCGAAATAATTCCCAGAGCTGGTGATGAAATAGGTGAGTTGGCATATGAAGAGAGAGTGGAAAGGAGGAACGACGGTTGGATGCCGCAAGGAATGAAGGAGTATGTGCTAACGACAAGGTCTACAACAAAGACTGCGGTTTCTACCAAAAGCAGCCAATCACATTTCGTTCAAGGGAATCAATCTCGAGGTATACGCTTGAAGACACCCGCCAGAAGAAGATCCTCTTTTGTTGCACGGGCAATTGATTTCATTGTTCTTTTCTCTTTGCCCTTTATCATCTGCTCTCTTTATTCAGCTATCATTTTTTTTCCCATTAGTGCGCTTCAAATGTGATGGAACCCGCGTACCGAATGTGATTTACATCAACAATTTTTTGAAGACCTGAAAGAATATTTTTTTATATATTGATATCGACTCAAAACAAATGGATATGATTGATTAACTTAATGCGACTTCTGTAACATTCCCAGATATCTCTTCATTACAAATGAGATGGAGCTCTTCATGTGTTAATTGCCATCAATTCCAGCAACTGAAGATTGCATGGGTTTTTTCTTTATATACACTTACACTACATTGACAAAAATCACCGGACACCTAGAAGAGAAACACAACATAGCATTTATTGGCATACATTAGTACGACGTCGGTTCACCTTTGGCCTTAATGCATGCACTGACCCTTCGAGACATGCTTTCGACAAAGATTTGGAACACAGCGATAGGTATGCGCTTCTATTCAGTACATAATGCTGCCGCTAACTGTTGCTTAGTTAGCGGCAGCATTATGTACTGCCTTGGTTTTAAACTTCTTATGCGGCGCCCTAATTCATCCCATAGGTGCTCTACGGAATTAAGATCAAGGCTCTGTGCTCGCCAGTCCACACACGATACGGAATTATCGTCAAACCACTCCGTAACAGTCCTTGCTTTATATTTCGGTGCATTATCCTGCTCGTACCAACAAAGCTCGGTTCCATAGTATTGCCACAGAGATTGTCCAGAATATTGGAGGTAGACGTGTTGGTTAACAGGTGTGTTCACGATAACCAATGACCCGGGACCATACCACGAAAAACACCCCCACACGAATGCACTGCCAGCTCCAAACTTGACCGTAGGAACTGTGGTAAGTAGCGTTCCCCCGGTAGCCGCCATAGCCACACACGGTCATCAGGTTGATGGATCGTGTATCTGGATTTATCAGTCCATAAGACACATTCCCATTGATCTACGGTCCACGATAAATGTTCGTTACACCATGCTAAACGACGAGTAGCATTCCGAGTGGAGATGAAAGGCTTATGAGCATCCGTACGACCACGGTGACCCATGGAATGAAGTTCTCTGCGAATGGTAAGTGTACATACCGAGGTTCCAGCATTTTTACTCACCCGTACACTGAGGTCTTATGCAGTACTCCGTCGGTTAGATGTAACGACTCTCCTGAGGCTTCGACGTCCTGTATCACTGATTTTCTTTGGTCTTCCGGTGCGTTTTACTGCTTAAGGCACGCCATGTGTCTTCCACTTATTATACGCTCAGTTTGTTTCCACACAAAACTGGTGGTGCTTTTTTATTCATGTTCTAATACGAAACGTAGGAAAGAAAATGCGATGTAGCCACATACAATGCGTTTGATCATCATTATTAACCAATCTCATCTACTGCTAGATTAATGTTTTCTCAAGTCTCTTCACGATCCTCTGTCCTTAGCAGTTCTCTTCCATGTTATTCCAGCATGCTCATCCACCCATCTCCCACGTGGTCTTCTAGATATTTTTCTGTCCCATGCTATCCAGCGTACGTCTTTGGTTGGTTGTTCAGTTCTTTCAGCAATATGTCCAGCCTATTATCATTCGAAGGTATTTTGACAATGATGCCGTCAACTCTTGTTATTTTCCTCATACATGTGTTCATTTTCCTATCATCCTTGGTTACACCAAGCATGCATCTCTACAGTCTTTTACTGTATTTCTTCTTCGGTTAGTGTCCATGTCCTGATCCATGAGCAAGAACTGAAAGGATGCATTAACTAAACACATTTTTAAATACATGATGATAAATTGTTATAGAAAAATTAAACTGTTTCTCCCAAATGTACTACATCCAAATTTTTTTACTCCTATGAATTTCTTCTTCAATGTGGCCCTCGTTTGATATCTGATTTAAAGACATGTAGCTCTTATGTAGTTATATTTAAATTTTCCCAATCAACTTCTGAATTTTCAGTTCTTGTAAAAGCATTGTACATTGATTTTTTTTCTCTAAATTTATCTTTAAACCCACTTCTTTCTTCTTGTATACACGTTTTGGATGATACTGTGCAGCCCTAAAGGGTATTTGCAAATTACTAAGCAGTGACATTAGACTAAAATAGCAGGCAAAAGCTGTTGATACTTGTATAATATGCATGAAAGCTTTTTTAGAACGTATACATCTTAAACATGGTAACGCTGTAGAGACAGCTCCGTTAGTTTTCCACTAGATGATCCGTATCTCTTTCACTATCTTTGCATATAACAGAAGTTACAAATCCTTGTGTTACAATAGCATCATAGTTCTAATTAAACACGACTGAATTGTAGGCAATTATTCAGTACAATACACATCCGCTCAGCTAACAACCCACTGTCTGAAGACCCACTACTGTTTCAGAGAAAAAGATGCCCGTTTTTCCAACAGATCAGAAAGCCTCTCTTTCCTGCTCATCTTTCGTTCGCATTGCCGGAAAGAACTTCTTCCTATCTTCCCGGTCAGATCTTCCACGTTAGTTCACGCGTGCACCACACTTGCTCTCCATTACCTATGGTAAAATGTCCCTCCCCCGTAAACTTATTGAATACTTCTATTTTACGGCGCAGATCACCGTTTTGAGGATCGCCAGTGTCGTCTACACCTTACACAATTCAGCGAAAATCCTCTAAACACGTGGCGTCAGTGAATAAACAGACATTGCTCTTTCCATGTTTATCAACACATAGCAACCGAACTTTTTATCCGACAACTGCTCGGATCGTACCTGATATCTCTCGATATCTAGCCAAGTGCTTTCGCCTTACGCTATGATGCCAACAATCAACGGCGCTGTGTGTGTTTATCTGTCAGCTTCTGACATCACAAATCCATAGGATGGTTTCAGCAACTCAGTCGTCTCCATCTGGTGGGCATTAACGTTACAGGCTATATATTAATTATAGCAAATGAATACAAAAGGGTGAAAAATAGTGAAAATCCTTTAAATATGTGACGTCAGTGAGTAAACAAAGACATCGCTCTTTCCACGTTTATCAACACATAGCAACCCAAAAATTGTTATCCGGCCACTGCTGGGATCGTGCTCCAGATCTCTCGATATCTAGCCCAGTGCGTTCGCCTTACGCTACAATGGCGAACAACGAACGGCGCTATGTGTGTTTATCTGTCAGCTTCTGACATCACAAATCCGTAGCATGGGTTCAGCAACTGAGGCGTCTCCATCTGGTGGGCATTATCGGCACAAGCTATACATTAATTATAGCAAATAAATTCAAAGGGCGAGAACAATAGTGAAAATCCTCTAAATATGGAAGCTAGGAGATTTAGGCTAGAGTGCCCGATATTAGAAAATTCTCACTTTTTAATATCGGGCACTCTAGCCCAATCTCCTAGCTTCCTATTTCTAAGGGTTGTTTAACATCTGGGATCAGACACTCCCTTCCTAAAAATCCTCTACAATTATAAATAAGGGCGTCCTCCTCCATAAATTTAATAAATAAGGGCGTCCTCCTCCATAAATTTAATAAATAAGGGTTTCCTCCCCCCCTTACTACTTCGCTTCCGAGTCACTTTCTAATATCGGGCACTCTAGCCCAAATCTTCTAGCTTCCTATTTCTAAGGGTTGTTTAAGACCTGGAGTCAGACACTCTCTTCCTAAAATCCTCTACAATAACAAATAAGGGCGTCCTCTTCCATAAATTTTATAAATAAGGGCGTCCTCTTCCATAAATTTTATAAATAAGGGCGTCCTCTTCCATAAATTTAATAAATAAGGGCGTCCTCTTCCATAAATTTAATAAATAAGGGCGTCCTCTTCCCACTTTCTACTTCGCTTCCGAGTCACTTTTTAATATCGGGCACTCTAGCCCAAATCTCCTAGCTTCCTATTTCTAAGGGTTGTTTAAGACCTGGGATCAGACACTCCCTTCCTAAAATTCCTCTACAATAATAAATAAGGGCGTCCTCTTCCCCCTTTCTACTTCGCTTCCGAGTCACTTTCTAATAACGGGCACTCTAGCCCAAATCTCCTAGCTTCCTATTTCTAAGGGTTGTTTAACACCTGGGGTCAGACACTCCCTTCCTAAAATCCTCTACATCTGATCTGATCATTTGAAAACATAAACACTCCATTCTGGAGAGGCACTCAGGGAACTATAGAAAATTTTTATTGTTATCCTTTTGAAGAAAGATCAAAATATTTTTTTTTCTTTATCACGAGATCCAAAGTTTTTCTAGGCAAACAAAATCTTGTAAAGCCTAGAAATGAGAACTTTCTATAACTCCGTTGTCGTATAAGCATTTTCGACAGAAGCAATGTGTTGAATTTAACAGCAATTTGTTGAATATAATAGCAATTTGTTGAATTTAATAGAAATTAGGCAAACACCACTGACCAAGTCATTTTTTTCGTTAGCTGCCCCCTGATTCACATGTTATGTGGATAATTTCCACCTAGAAATCTAGGTTTCTGCGGGAGCTTATACTTAACTTAATCCGAAAAGCAAATACCAAAATGAAATCTAGGTGTTAATTAATTCCAAAAACAGATGAAAAGATTAAATTAGTTTTGATTTTTCTTATGCTACTGAAAGTCCAGAAATCTGCTGATAATAAACATTTTACAGACGCTAAAATTATATTTCTTTGCACACTGCATTTGACAAGCTCACTAAGCAAATGAAATTTTGAAATTCTTTTACAGATTCGTTAACCGTGCCCAGATACGGTACTTAACAGCGGTTATAATTTAATCAGGTATTTGATGAAGCACCTGATTAAACAACATCGTTCATACTCCACAAATTCGTTTGATGCACTGAATTTTCTGAGTTCGTTCTCATGTAACAGATTGCTTTAATAAATCATGTTTTTCCCCTGAGTTCTCGAAATTTAACGAATGCACTGTTAAACACATCTTCAAAAATGAAATCTTACATTCCGGTTTTAAACACAATTTGGGAGTCTCTGACAACCTTATCCATCTTCGCCCTCATAATCTGAATTACGTGAAAGCGAATTCATTTAGGGACTTTTTGACTAATCGACGAATTTTTCATTCAGTTGAGAATTCTCTGGAGATTTCGCAGCGAAATTCTAAGTGGTAACTGACGCCGAAATTACTGCCTGAGTGAATATGTGTTATTACCTATAACGTACCACCAATTACTAGAAATAAACGCATTTTACATTCGAATAAAAGTTCTGAAATAAAATTACTCCCACCAGGTAATCAAGAGTTAAAGTCTGAGCTTAGGAATGAAAATAAAATTTCCACATATAAATGAGAGCATATTAAGTGGACCATTTTGGAGGGGGGGGGATTTTTCTTCCACAGTTTTAAAAAAATAGGACTCTTTCTGCTTCATTTGAAGGAAAACGTTCAATGGTGATTTTCAATATTTCCAGGAAGCTTCTAAAAAGTGCAAAATGGTCATTCCTTTCGACGCTTAAATGAAACATAATTAATTAAATCCTGCCCTCCATAATGTCGTCTGTATTATTTGAGTTCCTGGGAATACAACAACAGTTGGAATATCCCTATTTGTTCATTTTAATTTGGAAAGTTATTTCTTTCTTTGAACTGATGAAGCGTTTATTTCCAGTTTACAGCGTTGTCAATTAGTAGTACCATTTAGGATATCACTTAATGAAATGATTTCTACTTATGCTGCATTCGGTGGTTCAAATATTTGGGTAATTTTGTGCCACAAAGCAAACCTCACATTTATTTTGCAACATGAGGTTCAGAATGAGTTAGAATGTGTATCGCGTTTAATACTAGTTTCCCTTTCCTTTTCTTTTCTTTTTTTTTTTTTTTTTGATTGCAGGTTTAGAGACCACCCTGAGCAAATCAATGAGGTATAAGCAGTCTGCCCGTCCCTAATTTAGGGTCACTGGTTCCAGGAAAGGGAGAGAGCGAGTGCCGTAAGACAATCACAACATCCATGCCTCACCGGGATTCGAAGCCGGACCCCTTTCGGACGAATGATCAGAGGCCATCGCTTAGACCACTGCGCCACCGGGGCGGCGTTTCAAAAAGGAAACGCCGGTTGTAATGTTGCCAAGATACCCTCCCCCTCCGTCTGTTGTAATGTTGCCAAGATACCCTCCCCTCCAAAAAAAAAATAAATAAATAGAAGAACGAAAAAAACGAAAAAGTGTCTAGCAATTGCATTTTTATTTGACAGATTTCATAAAACATAAAACAAGTAGAAATATTTACTGTAGTTCTGCTTTGTGTTGCACTTTCAGTAAGCAGTAATGCGGATAAATACTAGGAGGGTTCTTCAAAACGTTTTTGACCGGTATCTTAGATTTGTACTCGTTCTTCCAAAGTTACCTACCTACGACATGTTTGGAAGCTGTCCTGAATTTCATTATGTGAAAAGCAAAGGCCCTGATTTACCTCTTCTCCTGGTGCTCCTGAAGGTCGGTTTGCGAAATCTGGGCGATTTTTTCACCGTGCTTACTAAAAACTAGGAAATATTTTCCACATGTTCACAAAACCGTGCAACTTGGGGACGACGCGAAAAACCTCATGCCAAATTATCACAAGTGTATGGGGATCATGCCTGTTCGTGCGCCACTATTACGTCATGGGTGCTCAAATTCAGAGATCTTCGATTACCTCTGTTGTCCAGGAAGACCAAAGGATACAGTCGCTGATGAACACCAGCGAAACCTTACTGTTCGTTAACTAATTAAGGGAAACCAAAACCTTACTGTTCATGTAACACGTTTAGATGTCGGTGTGCCGACCTCTAAAAACATTGAAGTTTTGAATTCCTATTAAAGATTTGAATTTCCTCAAGATATGCGCCAAATGGATAACCACGACCTGACAGAACAACAACAAAAAATAAAAAAAAAAGGCTGGATTCTACTGTGTTAGAAGATGTCAGCAATGTTTGAAACTAGCGGCCTCAAGGGCTTAACAGACATTTGTCAAAGTCTGTTAACCTACAAATTTCTCGGAAAGTTCGACAACTATTGTTTTGGGTTACGGAAGATGAACCACGTCACCCAATTCTTCGCCAAGACTTTCGCTTAAGGAAAAGGATGTTCGGAATTTTTCTTGTTCCCAACCAGCAGTAGTCATGGAAATCGTACCTGAAAAATAGCATAAATTTCCAATACTACACAAATATTGTTTTGCCCAAAATAGGTTAGATGAAGGGAGCAGCGTCCAAGACCAAGGTAGTAACGCGTTCTCCTTACCGATGACAACGCCAGTGCTCACAAGTTATGACCTGTCTGCAGAAGAAAAAAAAAGCAAATTGTTACATCATCCTTCATATTCATCCGAACTTGCGCCATGCGATATCAATTGCTTACAAAAATTTAAAAGGAATTTGCTGGGAAACCATTTGGGAGGTTGTACGTCCTTACAAAATGCGTTCATTCAAAGTTGTAGAGAGTTTCATTTATAGTTCCAACAAGAGTAACGTCAACCGTTCCAGAATTGACGTTTACAACTTTGCACATATACAAAGTGTAGTGCTTGTTTACAACTTTGCACAGATACAAAGTGTAGTGCTTGTTTACAACTTTGCACAGATACAAAGTGTAGTGCTTTGAATAACAGTAACCGTTTCGTTATGGCAAGTCCAATGATTTTGATTCCGAGAAGCATATCCCAAACATTCTGAGCTCCCGGGGTTATAAAGGGTTATTTCCACAATGCGGACAGAAATTTAAAATAAAATAAAGCTCTTTCATAAAAATAAACGAGGAAGTATCTTTAACCGTTTAAAAAGTTTCCTGAAAAGTTTGATATGTGTGACTTGGCTGTCCATAAGAAGTACAGAACGAATACCCTTGCTGTCAATGTATCCATTAAACTCGTCGCTATGAAATCAAGCAAAGTAAAGCATTATCTTTATCAAAGTAAGGCTGAATGTACTAATTTCTCCGTTAAATTTTGTCAGTTCGCTTTATCAGTTACTATCATGACGTGGCTTTGCCCAGGTTTCACTAAAAATACATGTTTTGGCTTCTAGGCCTGCGTTGTGCCCAGGTTTTCGAAGCATTATCAGTTTTCTATTTTTTACTTTTAATTATTAAAGTAACATTTACTAATTAATCGATACTTTCCAATAAGAAAAAAATGAAATTGTAGGCTCCTTCTAGCATATTTGCCGATTATTAGGAGTTTCGTGTGTAGAATCAAATACACTGAAGAGCAATTGAATTAGAGACAGCTGGCATTATGCAAATGTGGCGCTGTGGGAGGCCCAGTAAACGGAAACGACATGACGTATGCAGCGATCCGACAATATAAGGAGTGATGCGACGGGAACCAGTAAGAGCCGGACGCAGTATGGGTAAGACGAAGGATCTAAGAGCATTTGATGGTGGGAAAATTGTCGGGGTCGGACGAATGCGTCACTCCATTTCGGAAGTCGTGCAGGCACTGGGATTTTCACGAGCCACTGTGTCGCGGGTGCACCGTGAGTACATCGAATCCAGTAAAACCATCCCTGCAAAGGCCAACTGCCGTGGACAACAGCGTGTGGATGAGCGGGGTCAACGCCGGCTAGCTCGCATTGTAACAGCGGATAGACGGGCCCAGTGCACGAAATCATTCAGCAATTTAACGCTGGTGCACAAAAATGTGTTAGCAGCCACACCATCCAGAACCATCTCCTCACTATGGGTACAGAAGCCATCGTCCCACGAGGGTGCCGCTGCTGACCGCACATCACAGGATGCAAAGATTAGTATGGACGCGGTAACATCGCCACTGGATCCTAGACATGTGGGGAAATGTTGCCTGGACTGATGAGTCGAGATTTACGTTGGTACATGCGGATGACAGGATACGAGTACGGCGCAAACCTGAAATGGCACCCCTGGTGCGTATGACATCGTCCCTCACAGGTCAAAGTTACCGGGATATCCTGGACGACAATTTGCTCCCGTTTGTGCGTCTTCAACATCCCACTGGGGACCTCATCCTGCAACAAGACAATGCACCGCGCCATCGCTCCCTTAATTGTATCCAAATGGTTGGATGAACATTCCACTGACGTGACCTGACTTCCTTGGCCAGCTGGTCACCTGACCTCAATCCCATCGAGCACATATGGGATGCCATCGAGAGAGATGTTCGAGGTTCTGACCCCCCCACCCTCCATCAAATCTTCGTGAACTGTGGGAGCTTGTTCAGGGGTCGTGGATCCGTATGGCTTCCCAACGCTTCCGGTGTCTTGTCGAGTCCATGCCGAGACGAATCGCCGTCGTCATCAGGGCGAAATGTGGTGCTACACGTTACTAGAAATGCATCTCTAATTCAATTGCTCTTCAGTGTACTCTTACAATATAATACAGAATGCGCCGAACTGAAAGGAAATCTCCAAGTAGGCCTACAGGTAACCAGCTCCTTCACGCCGACTACAGTCAAAAATCTCCTTTTGCACCCAAATGTTTAGGCTAACAACTAGGAGCTTATATAGAATTTGTTCTTTGTACGATAAGAAATTAATTTTCCAATCCACCAAGAATAAAATGGAAGCTAATGAAAAATAGAGGGAAAAATTATAAACATTTTTTTTTGTAATGTAAGTGGTGAGCATTCGTAAATAAAAAAATAGTGACAGTGGCAGAAATTAATTTACCCTCAAACATAAAATTGAAAAAACTTAAATATCATCCCAATTTTTAAGAAATAAGATTTTCTTCTTTCGTGCACATTTCCAAATTTATCAGTGATGTCTTTGTCTTCAACGTTAATGTTCCTCTAAACAGATAACAAAGCTACGCCATTCAGTCTTGACTCGGATGTACCATTTCTGAAATAACATTCCAATCTACGAAGACAGCAAAACTTCTTTTCACTGGTTACAGGAAGTCTTGTGAAACAAAATAGAAATGCTGAGAAATCATTTCTTACAGCACGATGTCAAGCTTTCCACTGCATTCTTTTGAGGCGCATGTCTTCCTTTTCCTTTCCCATTTTTGACACAATAATTTGAATTCACTTTCTGTTACATCAGAACATCCATCGTTCTGTCACTTTTCCGCAATGACTTTTTATAGAATCTGCAGGAGGGAGCGAGATTTTTACAGCAATAAATTTTCACGGTGAAAATCATTTTTCGTAATGCACGTTTTGATTAACACATACAAAATATATGCGAGGGTTGTACGGATAGTAATGCAAAAGTGAGCATGACTTTTTTATCAATTGACAAAGGTCGTTCAAATTGCACATGTTGGTAGATTAACTCTTTCTCTATACAAAGGTACTACTCAACATAGTCTCCATCACAAGCGATGCATTTGTGCCATCGTTGAACCCAACTCTCCAACCTTCTTTGAAAAAATTCTGGTTTTAACTGTTGTACCCACTTCTTCACAGCCGGTTTCACCTCGTCTGTGTCATTAAATCGTTGTCGCAGGAAACTGTCCTTCATTGGACTAAACAGGTAGAAGTCGAAGGGCGTTAGATCTGGGATGTACGATGGATGGGGGACCACTAACCAGCCTAGTTTGCTGACCGCCTGATTTGTTACCAAGAATGTGTGTGGTCTCGCATTGTCATGGTAAATGTGGATCTTTTTCAAATTCTTTTTTCGATCTCTTGCTCCTTATGGCTTCTCTAAGCTTCTTGATTGTCTCAACGCACCGCTTGCTGGTCACGGTACGACCACGTTCCAGAAAATCAAGGAGAATGACACCCCTGTCATTCTAAAAAACAGGCACCTGGACTTTCTGTGCTGATCGCTGGCTCTTGAACTGCTTAGGCCCTGGTGAAGAGGCTCTTGAACTGCTTAGGCCCTGGTGAAGAGGCTATTGAACTGCTTAGGCCTTGTTTCCATGGATTGTTTCTTCGTTTCCGGATCGTAAAGATATTCCCACGTTTCATCCCCTGTCATCAGATCGAAAATAAACGTGTCTTCAGTAGCTTCAAACGCTTCCAGCAGATCAGAGCAGACTTCCACCCTTCTCTCCTTCAAATTGGGTGTCAACTGCCGAGGTACCCACTTTGCAGACGCACTTTCCGATGCCCTATATCTTCCAATCTTCTGTATGGCATTGTGACAATAGTCAAGTTGTGCAACAGGCTCACGGATTATGGACTCGTCTCTTCGCGCGAATCAATTCATCCACTCGGTGACGATTCATATCAGTGGTCGCAGATGATGTTCTCCCACTGCGTGGCTTGTCTCCCAATTCTGGTTTCCCCTACTTTAAAATTCTTCATGCATCTATGCAAACATTCTGAAGCCTTCTGTGGATGTCGGACAGCCTGCACCCTTCCTTTGTCAAGAACGCAATGAGGGCACGTTGCTTTTGCTTGGAATCCATTATTTACCTGCAATGAAGAAGAAGAAGGGTTACTATAGAAGAAGAATTACTCTACCAACATGCGCAGTTTGAACGACCTCTGTCAGTTAATAAACTAATAAAACAGTTATCCCCACTTTTGTATTACTTTCGGTACAACCCTCGTATACAATGGAAAGTAGTGCTTTCAAAATGTAATTTGATTCAGTTATGCGGCTTTTAATAAATAACATGAAACACTTTCGGCGTGCAAGACCCTTTTCGCCCCCACTACAAACAAAACTTACGAAACGGACACACAAATACGCCTGGTTACTAAGCAAGCCCGTCAGAACAACACACGATCACGGTGATACATATCTTTAGTGGAATGATTTCGGCTCGAGTGGGATTGACACATGCCTCCCTGCAGCGACAAGCCCTGCTTTTGGCTTTGTATGCTAATATGGTTTTTGTTTTTTTAAAAATGGAGGTACACAATCGATCATGTCTTAAACTATAAATAATCTCATAGGCTTCCTTCTGCACAATTACCTTCGGTAGTTTTGAAATTGCGAAATCTGGTTATTAATGAAGCTATATTTTCTTTAAAAAATACTCTGACACCGATAGGTGGCAGAATGTATGAGTTCCCGCGAAGATTACTTTTTTTTTTTTTTTTTTGTTTCGATTGGAGGTTTAATGACCACCGTGAGCAAATCAGTGGGCTATAAGTAATTTAGGGTCACTGGCACTGATTACAGGGAAGGGGAGAGCCAGTGCCGTAAGACAAACACAACATCAATGCATCACCGGGATTCGAACCCGAACTCATCTCGAACGAATGATCAGAAGCCATCGCTTAGTTTCAATATTCGCTTTTATTCACGTAAAAGAATTACAACAGAACATCCCCAACCTCACACGCAGTGTGAGAGAAGGGGAGAAATAAAACAAAATGTAGATATTTACAATGAAATGATAATTGTACAAATGAGCAATGACAGGCACTGCATTATTTGCTGTAAACAGCAGTAGCTCCGGGATAAATGTTCATCGAAGTCTTGGAACATCACTGGAGCGAAAAAATTTACAGAAAAAAATCTGTGCAGTTCTAGTGACATGGGAATTACTGGTGGCAGAGAGTCACTGTGCGGATGAAGAGAACTGTGTACAAAAGGTGACATCAGCAGGAAGCAAACACAATCCAGTTCCAGGAGAAAACATGGTGAGGGAACAGTAAAAATTGAAAGTTCCGACGTAGGTTTATTAAAACAGCAGATGAACAGTCTGGGCACTAGAAAACTGAAACCAGGGACGACACGGCGACCATGTTGCGAAGAAGGCAGGTAACCGTGCCGTATCTTTCGCCAAGGAATATTCCAGGGTGAGTCTGGCTTTAACCCTGTTGCGGTAGTGTGCAACCAAGGAGGTAGAGAATGTAATAGGATCTGGATCTTGTAACTGTAGCAGGTGAGAGAAAATAATATATTTATCTAGAATAAATAAATACGAACAAACTGGTAAAATAGAGCAGAAACTTGTAGAACTGTGGCCGAGGAAACGATAATCTTCTAGGGTGAGATCACTGGTACAAGAAGGATGTGCAAGTTGGAACATACTGTGAAATAGTGGGAGCAGCGTCGGACAGTAAACAAACATATGTAAGACGTCTCCAACGACGTTACAAAAAGGACAGAGATCTGATGATACTATATTTCTCCGGAACAAAGTCGAAGGGACAGGCAGTCGATTGTGCAAAAACCTCCAATGCACATTAAGTTCTGAGGAGAGGGCTGGTGAATGTTGGGCAGTAGACCAGACTGAGGTTAGTGCAAAAGAAGGAACAGAGGGAATAGGGCAAGGTACCGCAGAAGAAAAACGGAGAAAACGGTACAGGGTGCGGGTGGAAAGACTGTGGAGAGGGAGGAGATCACCGGAAAAGGGAAGGAAGAACGGAAAAGGGAGAGAGGCAGAGGAAACGGAAAGGAGGCCAGAGGAATCGACTAGGGAAGGAAAAAGTGATTGAAGAGCATGTTTAAGTTGGAGGAAGTTATCAGAGAGTTCGGGCGAGGGTGGTAGGGTGGGAAAAAGTTCGGAAACGGGTTTCCATGAAAAATCGGGGAGGACCAGTTGGGAAACGGAGACTACACCAGCGTGTAGCCATGCGGGGAAAAAGAAAAAGTTGGCAGTAGGGGGTTGGAGGACGGAGGAGAAAAAAAGAGGCTCGGAAAGGAGATCAAGAGTAGAAGAGGGGGTTGACGAATGAGCGGTAAAGAACGAAGGAACTGAACAGCTTCATGGTAGACTAGAGGAAAACGGGGGGAAATGACAGTGTGAATATCCATCTTGAGAAGAAGATGGACGGTGAGGCAGGGATTAAGGGGGAAGTCAGAACATTAAGCAGAAGAATGGAAGCGGAAGAGTCTGGTTGAACTGTCAAACGGAGGAAATTGAAAATTCTTACAGCTTTATAACGTACGGTAATCTCTGGCATATTGAGGCCACCACAAGTCGAAGGTAGAGACAATACTGAGGAAGATAACCAATGAGTAGATGACCAAACAATGCTGAGCATTGCTGATGTTGTTGCAGTTTGAACGTAGGCTGGTGGCGGTTGTGCAATCCAGGAATGATAAACTAACGAGAGGATGTGGGTGCCAGAAAGCCGTGCACGACTGTGGTAGGTCAAACAGCACTTGAGCTTGGACCAGTAAGCAGCTGTGTGACGTAGTTTCCTGACGAGGGGTCTCCAGGTGGCAGCCGCTGCTGAGACCCGGCTGCCAATGTGCACCCCAAGTATCTTTTGACTGGTGGAAGTCTAATGAGCGCCCCACGGTGTATCGGGGCGACGTCTCCAGGAGCCACACCACAAGCCTGTACATTTTGAAAGGTTTAACGAAGCGCCGGAAGCCGCAGCATACACTTGATACCATGCAAGAACAATTGTGAATTGCCATTCTTCTCGGATGAGAACTGTGATATCATCGGCGTAGGCAGTAAGAACGATAGAATGGTGCCTGGTGCTATGCTGAATGGTGGAGGGGAGGTTGTAGAAGAGAACGGATAGAGCAAAGAAAAGGCTCAAAGACTAGAGAGAAAAGTTGTCCGGAAAGAGGACATCCTTGACGGATGCCCTTACGAAACGGAATGGGGGCTGTAAGGAAGGAGGCCGTCCGGATATGGACAACTGAGTCCTGGTACAGGGCAAGGAGGGCTGTGATGAAGACAGATGGGAAACCGAAGGCAGAGAGCACAGAGGCAAGCCACTGATGACTCACGTTATCAAAGGCCTGCCTCTGATCAAGATTGAGGAAGGCTAAAGGTTCGGAGGAAAGGTGGGCAAGGCAATATGAGTCACGGAGGAGATTAATATTAGTATGAATGCTTCGGCCAGGGATGGTGTACGTTTGGTCGGGATGTATGACGGTGGGAAGGACAGGGTTCAATCGAAGAGAGAGTATTTTAGTATAAATCTTGTAGTCAACATTAAGGATGGATATAGGACGCCAGTTATCCAACTCCAGCAGACACCCCTTCTTTGGAAGAAGAATGATGTGAGCTAGAGTAAAAGCGGGGGAAGAACAGATAAGGAAAAAGCAGCTGTAAAGCAAGGCAATAGGAGAGGGTGTAAGAAAGAGGAAAACGTACGAAAGAAATTAACTGTCAACCCGTCAGGACCAGGTGACGAGTGACAGTTAAGTAAGGCAAGTGACTGTACTACTTCTGCTGGGGTGATAGGCATAGAAAGAGATGTAACAAGATGCGATGGAATATGTGGTAAGGCACGAAGAATTGAATCAGCATGCGGAAAACTTGACTGGAACTGAGCAAAACGTGACTGGAAATATGTTCTAATACCGGAGCAAATGAGAGTGGGGTCATTAGTAACAGTTCCATCGGGTAACTTCAGATTACGGAGGTGATGAGCAGAACGTTTGTGGAATTCCAGTTGTTGAACCTGTTCACATAGATAGTCATTTGGCTGAAGATAAAGGAGCTTGAGGCGGTGAAGAGCTTGTTGGGAGACAGGAAGTAGCAAGGCACGAAGTTCAGCTTGGTAATGAGAAAACAGCGGAGAATCAAGATCTAGGGTGGAAAAAATCGAGCGTGCAGCATCAATCTTCATAGAGGCGGTGGTACGTTTTTCGTGGGAATATTGCTTGGTATAAAGAAGAATTTGGGATTTGACATTTAACCAGTGTTGCAAGGGACAAGAAGCAAAAGGGAGCGTATATAAGGCTTGTTGTAGCTGCGATTGGATGAAATTTACGTAAGTTGAATCAAGTAAAAGATCATCATCAAGGGTCCAAGTACGGTAGTATTGCCGAGGAGATGGACCGGTGTGAAGACACATTACGACACAGCTGTGGTCGGAAGAAACTGTCGGTGTGTGAGAAAGGGAGATAACTGAAGGAAGAAGAATTGAAGAAACATAAAACCGGTCAAGTCGGGCAGTTGTAGGGGAGGAAGTGGAGTAGGAGCGCCAGGTGTACGAACGAAGAAATGGGTGCAGGTGTCGAAAAGCATCTTGGAGTTGTAGCTGGTTGATGGCTGTAGAAAGTGCTCTGGTAAGAAAATACCTGGTATCCGTGGAACCGTCCGATCTGTCGAGGGATGGGTCAAGGGTGCAGTTAAAATCACCACCTAAGATGACAATATCAGTGGCCGGAAGACCTTGAACACAGGAAACAAAATGCTCAAAAAGACAGTCTGCATACTGTTGATTGCCGGAAACATAGATGTTGAAGATATGGTATCGTAAGTTGTGAAGTCGGAAAGACAGAAGCTGCAGGAAGTCACGATAAATCGGTTTGACCGTGATATCAGTAATGAAGGATCGAAGACGAAAATTGATGGCCACCGCAAGTCCTGCGTGAAGACTAAGTCGATGGGCATGGTAGAATTGAAATGGCCAGGTTCGCCACCGGTGGTATGGGGTGTTAGGATGGCAGTTAGTCTCCTGTAGCAATAATATATCCGCATCATGCGGTGTAAGGTCTTCAAACACTAACGCATTGGTAGGAGGGACGGAGCATCCCTTACAGTTGAAAGAAAGTAATTTTAACTTGAAAGAGGTTGTAGTGGTTGAATATTACTATCAGCACTTTTGTGAAGACTGGTTACACGTTTCTTTAAGTTAGATGTCTGCGCATTAGTGACTGTGTTAATTTTTGGCAAAAGAGCAAGTAGATTCTGAAGTTGGGTGATAATAGTGGGAAGCTGAGCATTACGTGATTGAACGCAGTCTAGCTGCTTGAGAGGACGTGACGGTTGATTGAGTATAATGAGAGCAAGATCAGAGGGCGCCAGCGGCCCGTCTAATGCAGGGAAAGTTTCCAGATATTCAGCGAAAGCTTTTGATCCAACAATTTTGGAACAGCTGGGGACTTAAGAGATGTAGGAACTGCTGTTGGAGAGAAAGACTGTCGAATTGGCGAACGGAAACGAGAGCAACGTGGAGAAGACGTCACTGGCGAGATGGAACTCTGTCTGGTACGTTTCAACGTGGGAACGCAGGGAGAAGCTGGTGGGTGTAGGACAGTTAGATCTGACTCCACATTAGGGGATCCAAGGGAAGAAGATGAAGCAACACGACGGAGGGGTTGCCATTCCTTTTCTGAGATAATACCCTCCGAAGAACGTAGAGGTACCACAGCAGCAAGTGGGTCCAACGATGGAGAGGTGGCCAAAGTACCTGTAGTAGATATCGAAGACTTGGAGACTGATGATGAATCATCACTTGCTGGGGGAGAATAATCTGGAACAACAGTAGAAGGGATCAAGGACGTCTGTGGAGCCGAACTTGGTGTGGCCAGAGAAACTGGTGTTGAGGCTGGGGTGTTGACTTTGGGTGGTATGGAAATAGGGGCTTGGCAGATACATGTGGACAACGTGATTGGATGTGGCCATATGCCTTATATTTAAAACAATGCAAGGCAGTAACGATATCGATCCGGAAAATCTGCTTCCCTACAACCACAGTGAGGTCAGTAGGGCAATCAGCAATGGCATCTTCAGTAGGAAACAGGATCCTTGCTTGGCGACGCAGACCTAAGATGTTCCTGTCATCTGGGTCTGTTGGTGCGGAAGACAGAGTGGAAATGGATCCAACTAATTTTCCACAACGGGAAAGGGCCGCCATTAAGTAATGGTCCTTGATTTCTGGTGGTACGGGGTAGCACGTAACAAGTACGGGGCGCTGCGTGAACGGGACTCCCAGTAAGGTATGATCCCCAACATGCAGTCCGTCAGATAAGACGCGCTCCACAAACTCTGGCTTCGCAAAATAGATGTGAACAGTCCTAGGCTTCCTCCCCATATGGGTGATCGCTCCCTTTGGGAGGATTTGGCGGACGGCTAAGGAGTATTTCTTAAGGCTGGTGTCCGGGAGGGCATCAAAACATATGCCAAGTTTCTGTGTGCGTAAAACCTCCTACCCAGCAGCTGAAGTTTCCGGAATTTCGATGCGTAATTTCTTGTTGTCTCTAGTGACAATCATATCAAGAGGCGTTGTACATGGATTCTTCGCTGTAGAGGAAGATGAACTGGTACCCTTCACAACGGAAGCATAAGGTAGAGTTGCCGTAGGAATGGGAGGAGATGGGGAAGGTCGAGACGCAGTGCGCGCAGGAGCAGATGAAGTACCAGAGGCAACGGATACTGAAGAAGTTAATGACGTCACGGTGGTGGAAAATGTCGGGAAATCAACATCCATAAAGTTGGAAGAAGAAGTGGTAACATCAGATAACGCGGCTTGGAAACCAGCTGCGTGTGGTAGTGACGATGACCGAACGTGGCCAGGTGGGGGCGGACTTTGCTATCAAGCTTCAGACCTGGCCTATCAGATGCGGTCGCCGCCATTTGCAATGGCTGGCTTGCTAAACCAGACCCTGGGCAAAGCCAGGACGGAAAAAGAGTTAGTACAAGTAAAGTTTTACTTACAGGACGTCAAAGTCGGACTCAATCGACACAGGAGACGTTCACAACACAGGAGATACACAAAATGACGGCACACACACAAAAGAACGCCAATAAACGCAGGTCAAACACGGAGCACAGGTCAACACAACCTTTACAAAGCCATCGCTTAGACCACTGCGCTACCCAGGGGGCTAAGATTGCCTTAAAAGTATTAAAATGTTTGTACACAGCTGGTCCCAAACCAACTGAGAATGTTTTTATAAAGAATGTGCACATGCTTGATAAAAGATGTAGCCGGTTTCTATTCATAGTAATGGTAGAAACCGGCTACGTCTTTATCATGCATGTGTCGTCGGTAGAGCGCAGTTTAATAAGCGTTGTTTCGTGAACCCCTAACAAGTGCTTTTGCGCTGTGACTTTTGGGAAAAACAGATGTAAAAGAGGAACAAAGATGGGCTATTAAATTTTGCTGTTGACTTAAGAAGTCTGTTGGAGAGACTTTTTGTCTTTGCAAGAGGCTTATAAAGATGAATGTCTAGAAAAATCATCAATTTAAAGATGGCATAGAGAATTTACGGGTGGCCGTTAATAGAGGGCCTTAATCGCTCATAGAGGAAGACCTTCAACGGGTATTACAGAGGTAAATATCAATACAGTCGGCGTAAATATACTCGACGACAGACACCTATCAATTAGAGATATCGAAGATATGGTTCACATTTCAAAATCAGCGATTTACAGAATTTTATCGTAGCATTTCGGCGTGAAACGAATTTGTTCAACTTGGGTTTCCCATTTCTTGACAAAGGAACACATGGATCGTCGAGATGAGGTTTGACGACAATTAAAGCAAATGGTTAACGGAGATCCAGAATTCATGCAACGGGTTATTACGGGCGAAGAAACTTCCCTACAATATTTTGACCCACACACTAAAGCAGAAAGCTATGTTTAGAAATCACCGTCGTCGTCCAAAACGAAACACATTCGTCAATCAAAATCAGCGGGAAAGGTCATGCTGGTTGCGTTCTTTGATTGTCTAGGTATGAACTACGTATAAACACATGGTTCCTCCAAAAAGTATGATAAATTCCGACCACTACAAAACAGTGCAACAGAATCTGAAGAAACATCTGGCAACTAAACGACTACACCTGAAAAATAATTGGGTGTTACACCACGATAATGCAAGGTTGCATATTGTCAATTCTGTCGCTTCTTATTTGGAGAAAATGAACGCTAAGTTGATTCCCCTAACCCAGGCCTTGATTTGGGAAGAAATAAATGTGTAGCAACATTTGTTGTACAAATTCAGGTTTGTGTAGCTGTGAGAAACTTTTGATTAGCACTAGCACAATACGATATGATAGCAGTACCAAGTTCTTGCTCGAAAACAAACTAAAAAGAAACTTCAAATACATTATTTATGTATTGATTCATTACTTTTTTAAATGCCGCTTCTCTTCAACGCCACATTTTGTTTTGGCCGTATGGATGTTTGTTGGGTCTACGTGGTTTGGAAAAAAATATCGCCGCCTAATCGGTTGAAAATTTCTCCATAGATAGTCCTTCAACAGATATTCGGATTACATTTTTCAACGAAGATTTATTGAGACTGCTGGGATAATCACTCTGTATGCGACTCATGTAGGAAAACCCCTTTCTACAATGGCATTAGACACTGGTAAAACAAGAAGTATTTCAAAAACATGAGAAATATTAGAGTAGATGTTCCTTTCTTGATTTTAAAATGAAGAACCACAAATCTTCCCTTGATGAAGGTGCCATGTTCTGGAGTCAGAATTCCTTAAGTCCCCCCCCCCCTTTCCTCTTCAATGGCCGAGGTATCGACTTTCTTGGCTTGCAGCAATAAGGCTATATGTTGAATCGTGTGTCTTATTTCATCCTGACCAAATCTTTAAATCACTATCTTTTGGACATAATGCCACATCTAAAACCTTCAGACACTTCATTGTATCACTTGTCATGTCTGGAAATATACCAGTAAACATCCAATAAAAAAAATATATATATATATATATACCAGTATGACTCATTTTCTCCTTCAGGTCTTTGAGGTTAGTGACTGCTAAATCTTTGTCAACCAACGAC
This sequence comes from Macrothele yani, assembly GCA_039090855.1. Lineage (NCBI taxonomy): Eukaryota > Metazoa > Arthropoda > Arachnida > Araneae > Macrothelidae > Macrothele > Macrothele yani. The sequence continues at coordinate 69,330,539 of CM077010.1, read as the reverse complement.
CGAGTTAACTTTCGGTTGCAAGAATTGTCACCTTTCAGCACTGCAGCTAGCTGCATAACAATACTTGAGTTGCTTTCAAATGAACTTAGCTCTAACTTTTCAGTATAGTCCTCAACATTTTAAATATGTTTTTGCATTCAGTAAATTGCTGCTGTCTTGTTGAAATGCTAACGATGGCTTGGCTAATACATCACATACTTCAGCCATCAGTACAAAATAGATTTTCTTAACATTAAAATCATCAAACATCCAGTTAGTTTCTTTTCAGCAGCTTTTCCCTCCTCTTGTTGCTTAATTGAATTTTTAACATGAGCAATGGCGATATTATACGGGTTAATAAGGGTACTTGCAGCTCTTTTCTTAGAATCAATCCAGCGTGTTCCCTGAACATTTGTTGGACTGTAAATATATGTGAATTCTCATCGTCTTTAAAAATATATGCAAATTTAGTAACTGCTCGTGTATGTTTTGGGCAGGGCTTATAAAAACCATACAAGTTAGCATAGTGCTCACAGTTTCAAAGTGTCTTTGCCATAGGGTATTTCACAGTTGACTTTAGCCTATGATTCAGACAATGCATGTTCACCAGCCATGAGCATTTTTCTCTAGTTTTGCTTCTAATCCTTTCCTTGCACCAAGATTTAAACCTGCGCCAAAGGGCAACAATTTCTTCCGAAATTCCTTTCGTACTGGTGTCTGTGGATTTATCCACCATGATTAAAATATTATGAGATGATTCTAGTTTTTTTTAAAGATCATTATGGAAGTTTTCAGCAATACATGCCCAAAATTCATTGCATTTTTTATTATTCATGTAAGTTTCAGCTATATTTATGCTGGTTCCTACTTCAAGTTTAGCAATAGCTGAAAGCATAAAGAAGGGAAGTTCCTCCTTTGCAATTAAGTATGTATCTATAAAATATATGTGTTTTCCTATGTTTATAGACCACCATCCTGTTAAGCAGGGAAAATGGTGCCCAAGGCCATTTACAAGGGTTTATAAAGAAAAGAAACATATAACAATTATAGTTGCCGATTGACGGGAGAAGGAATAACAATAAATTCGTAGTATGTAGTGAACAAGTATGTATCAAATCCTCACAACTCGGAGAAGAGACGGATTTAAGCCATGGAAGTAAAACAGTAGTCAAGTAGTTTACTCAACAGAAGTTCCGCTTGCAAGTGACGGGGGGGGGGATATAATATTGACATAAGAGCCACAGCAACAACAATAAAAGTCTGAAAAGTTCCCTAAACGCCAGCGTAACGGTTAGTCAAAATGAAATGTATAGCAATGTATGCAAAGCATGTCATATTTGAAGAGCAATTGAGGTCAATTTGATGCGCGATTTGCAACGCGATACCGCTTAAATCGAGTGCTGCACCAACCAACCTGCATATTGTCCAGTCTTGTCTGCATGTGAATTCTCGTTATTTCCCATTTTAAAAAAGACATTACGGAGTCGACAATTTGAGATTTATCAGCAACTTATTACAGCTGCGCAGGGGTGCATCAACTGATTGTCAGAAGAATTCTAGAAGACGTTCAAAAAGTGGGAGGAACGGTTGGGACACCAGTATTCTATGCAATGGACAGTATTTTGTAAAAAAAGATGAACACTTCTTTGATAATAATTAAATAGGCATTGTGACGTACCTGCCAGCAGGACGCACACGACATAAAGCAGTCAGAACAAACGTCCGCGTAGCTCAATTGGTAGAGTGACTTATTCCGGAATGAGGGGACCCGGGTTCGAGCCCCAGCGTGGACAAAAATGACGGAGAAATTTACTTCGTTCTAGCATACATTTTTATAAAAACATTCTCAGTTGTTTTGGGACAACCCTTGTAATTTACACTCACGGACAATGAAATTTGCGCACCAAGAAGAAAGCATCTGATTGAACTGAAATGTTATCGACGTAATGATATAGGTGAATGATACACATGATGGCAAAACTAGAGCTGCATGACAATTACTGGGGGATATGCTGAACGCAGTCCGGTCGTCTTCAATAGCGCGTCGTACCGCCTCGTGCGGCGATACATGCTGCAATACGGTTTGACATGGAGGCGAACAGACGCCTAATGTTGTCCTGCGGCAGACTGGTCCACACGTGTTGCACGGTGTGCTCCAAATCGCGGATAGTGAGGCACGGCGGCAGCTGGAGTTTCAACTGGTCCCACACATGCTCGAAGGGGATACGTCCGGTGAGCTGGGACGCCGTGGAAGTGTCTGGGTATGACGTAGGCAGTTCTGGGCAACCCGATACGTGTGTGGGCGGGCGTTTTCCTGTTGGTATGGCGCACCTGGAATGCCAGCCAGGAATGGGAGCACATGGGGCCGAAGGATCTCATCCACATACCGGCTGGCCCATCAATGATCTACGTACCACTACTAGAGCTGAACGGCTATCAAAGGCAATGTCTCCCCAGACTATAATGACTGCAGTGTGGGAAGCGTGGCGCACGATAGCGCGGATGGGATTGTGTCTTTGACCCGGGGACCTCCACACCCAGACACGGTGATCATCTGTCACCAAAACGAAGCGGAATTCATCGCTAAACACCACACATCGCCAGTCTGTGATGTTCCACGTTGCTCAGGCCTGGCATCACTGCACACGGAGCTGGCGATATTCCAGTGTTAATGGCATCACGCGTAAGTGGCGCTGGGATTGCAGATTCGCTTCCGCGAGGCGTAGGGAAATACAATATCTACCAGCAAGTAATTGGGCGCCTGTGACAGCAAAGGAAAACGAAGTTTATTCACCTTCAATAGTTGTTGGAGCTTGCAGGAGCGGCGATTACAGCTGCGACTCTCCGGGGCATACTCTCAACCAGGCGTTGTACGACGGTTAGCGGTAATTTCTTCCACTCGGCTTGGAGAAGACAGGTTAGTTCCTTCACCGATTTTGGACGGTTGGGGCATCCCTTAAGTCGACGCTCCAACTCGTCCCAGATGTGATCGATAGGGTAACGGTCCGGGCTATGCGCAGGCCAGTTCATTCGATTATCCCCATTGTCACCATACCAAGCCATGGTGGACCTCCCAACTTGACAGGTGGCATTGTCATCCTGAAAGTAACATGTGTCCACCCTGTAAAACTGCCACAACGTAGGAAGCGCATGGTCATCCAAAATGGTGCAGTAGGTCTCGGCGTTGAGTCTACCAGGAAACGCGACCAAGGGGCCCATGCCATACCAGGAGAAACACCCTCATAGCATAATTCCACCGCCGCTGAACTTCACAGCTGGCATAATACATTCCGACAGAAGGCATTTTCCAGGCAGATGCCAAACCCAGACCCTGCCATCTAAACGGTAGAGGGTGAACCTTGATTCGTCGCTCCAGAGAACCTGTTTCCACTGTTCAACGGTCCACTGTCGACGTTCTTTGCACGACGTTAGCCGAGCAGCGCTATTGGACTTGGTGATCAAAGGCTTGAGGGCGGCAGCACGTCCATGATAACAGAGCAGATGGGCTTCCTTACGGATGGTATTCATCGAACGAACACTCCCGGATGCCTGTTGAAACTCCTCGCGGATGTGGCCCATCAATAAGGTGCGGTTCTTCCGAATTTCTCTGGCCAGCACCTGTCGGTCTCTAACTCCCAGTTTTGTGGGTCTGCCGGGTCGGGGCACATTCCGACAGTCACCTCTCATCTTCCACTTGTCAATCACGTAGGCCACTGTCGATTTTGGGTATTTCAACTTGCTAGATATGTCACGTTAGTATCGGCCATTTCTGTGAAACCCGACGATTACACCTTTCTCGAAATCAGAGAGCTCCGAACAGCGTGGCATCTTGCATGCGACTGGTTGCGTTGTTGTTTCCTACATGATATTTACAGGCTTCGGCCGTGACTTGTATCAGGACCGCAGATATCATCGATTGCAGGGGTGTCCAATTACTTGTTGGCAGATAGTGTAGTTGGTGGGCACACAGGAGCTACTACATCTGCCTGTATAGTGCACCGGGTCCCCGTGGGATCGGTTTGTACCATTCACACGATCCCTCGCTCCTCTCTACCGGTGGTCCTCCTGGTCCGTCCGAAATCGCTCCACCGTGTGGTAGTGCCATAACGTGTCCACTGCTTCCAACACAGTCGGACGGTATGGTCAGAACGATCCACGTGGTGGGCTATACGGCGTGCAGACCACCCTTCGGTTTTCAGCCCGATGATTAGGCCTCTCTCAAAGTACATAAGTTGCGTAAATCGACGTCTCTGGCGTCTACCCGGCATTCTTTTCACTGTACTTTTGCTCTCGTCGGCCAGTGCTTTTCGCTTTCATGGAGCATTGACTACATGCCCGTTTATAAGGCTGCCGGTTCGTTCTTGCAGCGAAACCACAGGTTGTGCGGTCATTCGCACTCGCACCAAACGTGGATCATTTGCATACCAGAGCGCACTTTAGCTATTTGCAAAGTTTCGCGGTTAGAGCATGTTTTCTTCTAAGTGCGCAAATATCATTGTCCGTGAGTGTAAATAAAAAAAATGGTGCCAAGGTGCGCACACAGATACACACACAAGTGTTTCTGTAAGTTCATGCTAAACTTCAAATCTTTGGTATCAGTAGTTTCATTTCAAGCGACTAGAGGCAGACATCCCATTTCATTATTAAATTGTTTAATAAGAAAGCAATAAGAGTTTTTGGTGAGAGTATCAGGTACTAGTTATAGGTAAATAAAAAGCTGCATTTCTCTTGTAGAAGGAGGTGATGTTGGTTTACAGTACATGTCAAGTCTTGAACGATTTGTCCATATGGATATTTCCGCTTCCTTCTATAGAAACAATAAACCCGAAATGATGTATGGCAGATCTTTTAGCATCAGGTTTACACGTTGCTCAAAAAATTAAAACAAAAGTATTTCACACGTTTTCGAGAAAGGAAATGCACACTTGGCACAATGAGAGGATTAAGTAATGTATTTAAGCTCAATTTCTAATTTATTTCAGAGTAAAAAAGGAACTACATTTGCTTTGTTTTCTAAACAGTATTCTGAAATCCGTCGTTTCTTTTCCTTTCTAAAGAACAAAACAGTAACGTTCCAGCATATAATCATAATAATCCGAATAAACATACAAAAAGGAACAACTAATGAAATGTTAAATAATTTAGCTTCTAAGAGAAAACCAAAAACTCATTATTTTCGAAAGACACAAGAAAATCGGCTTAATTACTCGAATTTTGACAACGCAAGGAACACGGTATTTTTCGCATTTGAATTAAAAAAATCCGTCGTTACACAAAGATATCGATTCATTGTCTTTAGTATACATTTGCCAAAGTATTATTGTGATGTGAAACATGGTTCTTTCCTTTTTTAAGTAGCTAAAAAAATACGATGAAAGTGCTATGAAAGGTTTTTGCAGCTAATACATAAAAGACGACTTACAAAAACAAAATTCTGTTATTACCTAAAGGTTTGTTTTTACTTAGCGATATTCTTCCTCTGATGCATTTCTATGGGGACTAAAATTTTCATAAAGGTGATTCACCTAGAAAAATCAATTTCGGAGACAGCTAAATTCATTTAAGGTAAAAAAATATTATGTGCTCTGATTTGGAATGATCATTTCTATTGTCTTATGAATTTTATGTAAATACTAAGTTTTTATCTTCCTCGAATAGTGATTTTCAATGTTTAGTAAAGAAAGTAGCTCAGTGTTTCATGCAGTTGTTTGCAAATTAAACTGCAGCATGGCCATATGAAATAGTGACGGATATGTATTTTACTTTTTATTGCCTTTGTAATCACCAGTTTCAATTACCATTAGAACCGTATTTAGTAACACACTGATTGCTTGCTCTTGATGCAAGCTGGAGGCTGCTTCATACTGAAGTGTTACCTAAAGGAAAGTATCCATTCTTTTGAGAAAGAAAGTATTCATATTTAACACAGGAAGAAACGATTTAAGCACGATTAATGCATATTCAAGGGGGATTCTCATTTTTTACGCTAAAATTACCGGTTTTTTGTATAGTGTTTATTGACGAAACTATGCGATCAATTGATTCCAAAGTAGGTACAACTATTTATCATCGTTTCAGATATTTACAAAACGATTTTTAATAAGTTTCATGAACAATCACACCCGCCAATCCCCCTCGACCATGATACTGCGCGAAAATCCGCTGTCGTTGGTTGGCATGATTTCTCCACTCCAGGTGGTCTGAAACAAAAACGTGGAACGGCGTTTTACTCTATACACAAGTAGTTATCGTTTGATGAACCAGAAAAAATACATATATATTTGAGGAAATGGTGACTTGTCAAACTCAAATTATCAATTTAGCTCAAAAAATTTACAATGGTTTTTACTATTAAAAAAAATTATACATAACGTATCGCGTTTCTGGTTCATCAAACGATAAAAGGATGCTTTCTGAACAAACAGTTTTACATTTGAAGTCGATCGGTCGAATAGTTTTTGAAATATCATGCCAACCATTCGCGGAAAAGCTGTTTCGAGAAAAACGCATTTAAAGTTTCAAGTACAGTTTACGGAGATTTATCGAGTACTTAACAGTTTTCTGCTAATCTGTTATACCAGAGCTATACAGTGTTCCTTCCTCTGCTTCGTAGAACTCGTTTAGAGACATTTGCTTGCTTCTACACCTTGTACGAGACTCTTTTGAAGCCTCGAGGCTGCGTCTGGACGATCTCTGCAGACGCTGTTGGTCCCGCGCTTTGGCAAATATCTTCGTTTGCTCGCCAATAACAATTTCTATCATTGTCATCATTTTCAGGACGGAAGAAAAACTTTCATTAAAAATGCCTGCTTCTACATAAGCTGCTATTTCGATGGTTTTTGAGCCACAGTGAAGATGTTTGGGCGCGAACCCCCGAACAGTAGAATTGAAGCTTTCGTTGTTGTTTTGAGTGTCACCACCCAAACACCTTTCCAGGAACTCTCCTGATGACAAATCGTTGTAAATCGGCTTTACAGCATTTTCAACATCTTTATGAAGTGGAGGTTCGTGATTGAATTCGTCCAGAGTTTTCTCAGCTTCGGCTTTGCGACAGTTGCACCAACTCTGTGACCCACCTCACTGGACAATAATAGATTATAACTTGGCCAATTTCACGAATTTCGACTTAAAATTTGGTACACATATTCTTAAGACCTGAAATAATAAAATAACATAAAAAAATGAGAATCTCCCCTTAAAAGCTAATTCCAGCTAATGTGCCATGCAGTGAAAGTTTTTAAATACTCCTTGTTCCGGCTTAGTAATTTTCTTTTGTTTGGAATGTTATCGACTATCTTGATTGAGCAACACTAACCTCTTTCCAATTTAAAGTCACTGGTCCCAGCGAGGAGAGGGAGCCAGTGCTATAAAACAAACACACCATCCATGCCTCACACAGGATTCGCATTCAAACAGTGTATACAATTACTACACTCACGGACAATGACATTTGCGCACCTAGAAGAAAACATGCATCAACCGCGAAACCTTAAGGTTTGGATTAGAGAAGCTAGATTTTTCCTACCACGAAATTGCCACTCGTATGGGACGAAACGGCAGTACAGTGATGCGTACGCGGCGTCAGTGGCCAGATGAGACTCGGATGCACAGAAATCCGAAAAAATATTGCAATAAAGATGTTAAACAATACTTAGAGGCAGAAGGAATAGAACATCAAACCACAGTACCCTGCGCTCTTCCCAACCGGAACGGTGTAGCTGAACGAAAAAATCGAACCATAATTGAAATGCCTAAAGGAATGATGTTAAATGCACATTTACCGAAATCACTTTGGGGTGAAGCTTTAATGACAATTGTATATTTACAATATCGTTTACCGACAAGAGAAAACATAAGAACACCCTATGAGTTGTGGAATAAGCATAAGCCTAATCTATTCCACATAAAAGTATTTGGTTGTAAGGCATACACATATGTACCAAAGTCAGTCTAAAGAAGCTTGACGACAAGGCTCAAGAGGCATATTTGTTGGATTTGACCTCACCAGCAAAGGTTATCCAATTTACATGGGCGGACGAAAGGTAAAAATAACTGAACTTGTTGAAAAATGCTAAACCATTCTGAACAACCTACAAAAGCACCAGACGAACAGGCATTAAGTGATACGGAAAGAACTGTCCCTAAAAGGGCAGAAAGGTCAGCTAAGGAAATACCACCGGAAAGACTAACTTCCGTAGCAGCTCCTCGTAGTTGTGACATGAATTCCTTCAAACTCCGACGACATCAGACTTGGACTCTCCAGGTCGTACTCCACAGGTCATACACCGAGATATACTCCTGGCTATTATCCCGGGTAAACGGCACTTCTATCCGAAGACAGTTCGGCTCGTCTTTATAGAGGCTTGATGATGGTTTGTGATGTGATACGTCAACGTCGCTGCTTTGCATGATTGTCAATGTATGTTTGTTTGCTTTTTTGAGCGGGCTGTGGAGCACTACGGAAATTCGCTATTTCCAACAAAAATAGACAGCAAAATCGCACAACTGCACAAGATGAAAGACGCCTGTACCGCATGACAGTGACCGATCGCTCAGCGACATCCACGGTTTTGGCGTAACTCTGTAGCACTGTCACTGGATTGTCCTCCAATACATTTCGACTTCGTCTGCTCAAATAGAGGACTGGTCGCTAGCAGCCCATTGCTACGCATTCTTTTTGACCCACAGCTACAGACGCATCAGAGTGCAATGAGGTCTCGAACACAGACAATAGAGCGTTGAATAGCGAAAAGTCGTGTTTTCTGACGAATCACGATTCAGCTTGATGCACCATGTTGATCGCGTACGTGTTCAAAGACATCGTGAGGAACGACAACTTGCAGCGTGAATTTTTCAGCGACATATCGTCCCAACGCCAAGCGTCATGTTTGGGGCGCCATTGTAGCGCCATTAGGTCGTATCCGCGATCTCGTCTGATACAAAATGAGGGATCCCTTAAAAGCCAGCGACAAATCAGGGATGCTTTAGAGCAGTGGTCTCAAACTGGCGGCCCGCATAAATGATTACAAAATAAAAATAAATCACTCTTTTTTTCAAGTATATTTTAATATATTAAATATAATATAAACATAGTAATGCCTAGCAAAGCCATCCTCTTTATAAGTAACAAATTTATGAACGAAGAACATAACTGTATTAACCCTTTAACCTGCTGGAACTAATTAACTCGGGATTAACAAAATAGGCTAAAAGCAATTCGAACGAATATATTCGCTGTCTGAGAAGTGGACCAAACGCGACAGGAACGAGTGAACCTGCGCATCAGAAAGCGTTGTCTTTACCTCACGTTTGTCATTCTAAGTGTTCATTTGGGGAGTATGATTGTCATTAATCCTTCCTGTCTGATAATCTTTTCCGCTAAAAATGTTAAGAAAAGAGCGAAGATCATAGGAAAGAAGAGAAAAGATGTTTGAGTAACTTGTTTCTACCCAGTGGAATGATGTCCGTGTCCGAGGGTCTATTGCTTTCGAGTCATTCCTTGGGTAATGGAACAGAGAATAAAGGACTATAAGGGAATCGGACTACATACTGTAAAACTAGGGACTGTAAGGAAACACTTACAACCCGCGACAGATCTATGGTCGACACTCCTGAGATCAAAGAGGGGAATGTAATCGTTTTGCGGTAGCTTTTGGCATAACCTGGTCACCATGAAAACAATTCTGTTTGGGGAGCGTAGGAAAGTTTAGGCAGCTTTTTGTTCAGGTACATCGGCCGCCTAAAGGATTAAGCAAAACGTTTTCAATATATTCAAGTCTTCCTTTTCCTATAATGTTGACAACGCACCTGAAGAAATTTAGCTTGAATTAATAGTCTTTTAGTGTGATTCTTTCCTCAAAGAAAAATTCAACAGCTGCAATCTAACAGAGTTTTCCCAGTTAGTTTCAAAGGACAAGTAAGTAAACATTCATAACTTAGCTGCACGTGTTATGTCTATGTTCGGAACAACATACTCATGTGAACAGTTATTTTCAAGAATGAACCAAGCAAAATGTCTTGAAAGAAACAAGTGACAGTCACTTATGCGTGCTCACTTTTTAAAACTAGCATGTTCAAAGGAAATCATCCCAAAAATCGAAAAGTTAGTGAAGGAAAAGTAAGCCCAAGTTTCTGGTCAGAATATGTAATATTTTCTGTACCGTGTTCAGTTGATAAATTGTGGTTGTTTTAAGATTTAAGTGAAAATAATTGTTACATAAAAGTGATTGTTTCTAGCGATTGATGAAGCATTTGTTTTTAATATTTACTGACAATTTAAAATAATATTTCACTCTAGTGCCAAGACATTGGTGTAGTTTTGTAAGGTTGATATCTATTCATCAGAAATTTATTAATATTCATGTGGCCTCCTAAGTTCCTTGAAAACTGGAAAGTGGCCCTTCCAAGGATCTGAGTTTGAGACCACTGCCTTAGAGGAAGAGGTGTTGCCCTTGCTTCAGAATTTTCCCAGTGCGCAGCTCGGCCATATAGAACCCAGAATGTCCAGAATTCTTGCATGCACGACGGATATAGCTTCTTCCCTAGCTTGCACGTTCAGCAGATATTTCACCAATCGAACATGTCTGGAACATGGTATCTAGGTGACTGGTCCTTCAAGCGCCTCCACCAGTCACGACAAATGAACTCTGGTCTTGATAGAAGCAGCCCTGAGGGTTGTGCCCCAGGATGATATCAAAAGCCTCTTCTATTCAATACCACGCTGTGTAAAAGGCTGTTATTGTGCTCGAGGTGGCTTCACACGATACCGAGTTTTGAAGATAGCGCGATTCTTTCTTGGTGTTGTAATTTTCGCAATAAGTAACATATTTACTTCAGCATCCGCACCTTCACAAATCTTCAGATGTTGGTGAAGATAACAAATTCGGGTGCATAAATGTATTAGGAATAAATGGGGAAAATGTGTATTATTAAGCATCGAATTTAAAATTCTCAACAAGCAGGTTGGCACCGATGAGACAAATGAGCATATGTTTAGAGAATTGACAGGATTTATTTGATTTATCTTGTTTTTATACGGGGAAAGGATGAATTAGTGCTGCATTAGCCTTTGACAATGCGATAGATTTTCATTAGGTAAAAAACCTGTACAGGACAATATTTCATGGACAATCGTCAAACTAAGTTAAAGGGACTTTAAATCTGCAGTCATTTACGAACAAGACAGAATTGATAAATTCCTTTACAGGATTCAGATTTAGTAGATAATATCACACATGCTAAAAAGGTAATTTTTCTTGAGGATTTGAATAGTAGATCTAGCAATAGCAGCAGAGGAACTGAGCATACAAAAGCGCTAGTTTAAAGATAATTATTTTGGAAGTGGAAATGGGAAACAGCTGAACGACATATGTTTATGCAATAAACTTTTGATTTGTAACATAAGCTTTAGGGTATATACATAAGAAAGTGTATTGGGAGAAGATTAGAAATAGAAAAAATAAAACTGACTAAGTGCAGGTAGAAACGTTATTACGTGTTTGCGGATACCTTAGTTTTCAGAAGTTTCTTAAGTAGCAACCGTTTTTTGGCAAAACCTGTGTTAGACTCAGTAGTCAGTTAGGAAATCAGAAAAAGATATTAAGACCTATCTAGACTGACAGACTGAATTATTTCAAAATAAGACAGAATTTCTTGGTGAAAATTGCAGTAGATGTTAGTAAAATACAAGAAAGATCTTCAAGAGAAGCCTTGAAGTTGAGTGTTAGATGTATCATTAATGACACAAGGACCGCAAGCAGTGTTGCAGTATGTAAAGTTAGAATATGACTTCTTGGTGGAGCAGAAGTAGGTAAAGTTATCAAATTATTTTCATGACAGACTAAAAAGGAATATTGTGAAAGAGCCTGTCAAAACGTTAAGCGATGCGTTCGGGATGTAAATGTGGGCATTTTGCAAAAGAAATATGAAAATGCCGTAAACCTGTTTGGTAGTCTGGTTTAAAACCTGAGGGAAATATGTAAATCTGAAACTTAGTGTTTCTGGTAAAATGTACTCCAACCTACTGGGAAATAAAATCAGAAAGGTCGTGGTAAATCAGTAGAACAATGTGGCTTCAGCAGGAATAAGGGTAACAGGATATTATATTTAAGCTTAAGTAGCTCCCTTAAAAATTCCATGATGTTTATCTGGAATTATATATGGTGCTTGTTAGCTTCGGAAATACTTTTGATCTGGTACTTAAGACGTTGCTCAATGTCTTTCAATTTAGGAAGTGAAAACGAGTATTAAATTTTAATCAAAAGCCTACGCAGGGTGATTGTAAACTCCTTCAACAAAACAAGAGGGGTGACAGAACACATCAAGACGTACAATATTTGTAATGGAACCTATGGCCGCATTCCATTCCTAGTGCCAGAAAAGAGCACGTCTGAAAAACGTCCAGCAGGCACACGGAGTTCCAACCAGTGCATGAGAAGCACAAGATGCAAATCAGGTGCGCTGAACACGTGTGTAGACGATGAAAAGCAAACATTTAAAAACGCAGCAGAACCCGTTCAGCGATATTACCGTACGAACATCACATGAGAATTGACGTATTCGTGAAGGGCATGGAGAACTACACATACGACATATCCCGGGAGGAGGATTGGACGTGGTGGACCTTTGGCTTGGCCTCCACGCTCCCCGAAACTTAATCTACTGGACTCCTTCTTCTGGGGGCACATGAAAACATTGTTGTACGAGACACTTATTGACTCCCTGGAAGATCTCGTCGCGCGAATCGCTGCTGCTGCGGACAAGATCAACACCACACCTGGAGTCTATGAGATAGTGCGACAGTCCTTCATTCGCCGGTGAGGAATATGCAACGACGCCCTTCGACGCCAGTTTGAGCAGATTCTTTGAGTCTTTCTCTGATGCGATTGGAATTGTGCAACTCATAAATTAGGTATGTCTCTTTGTTTTCACTGTTCAAGGTTCAACGTGGATATGTAACTTTACTCTTTTCTGGCACTAGAAGTGGAATGCGGCCCTAGGTTCCATTGCAAATATTGTTCGTCTTGATGTGTACTATCCTCCCTCTTGTTTTGTTGAAGGAGTTTACAATCACCCTGTATACTAAGAATGTTTTAAAAGTCAGTAAAAATGCCAGTACTGGCAAATGGTTTGGAATCAACTTTGGAGTCATACTAGGCTTTGCGCTGCTCCTATTTGGGCTTGTTGTATATATGGGTAAAGTTGTTAAATTATTCTAGTTTCTGAGTCGAAGTACAAAGTTTTCTGGTTTGACTAGTACTGATTTCTAATAGAATAAAGAAGTTACAGGATACGCTCAATCAGACAAGTAGAATGTGCAGTTTTTGGACGAAGAAAAATGTTGAGAATCCTGAATCAATGGTTCTACGTCAAACCCTAAAATACATTGCTCCATATAAAAAATACAGTAAATATTTGTCCGAGCGCCATGGATATCGGTAGGCATGTGTTGATCGTAAGATTATGCAAGTGTTTGCATTTGCAAACGAATAAGGAGAAAGTATAGGGAGATGAAACAGAAGCTCGGCTTAACTAAGTTTGGTCGTCCTCTTATATCCATACGGGCCACTGCATCAAAGTAATTTTCCTGACGAAAGCCCGTGTAGCGAGTGAAAATGCCTACGCGACGATATCGGGAATTTTACCATCACACGAACACCTTTACGAGATGCTACGTACAGCTGGTTGGTGCTTGAGTATCGTCGCGGCGGAAATATAATTTGATGCAACAACTGTCAGCCAAATGTGGCAACAGTTGTTGAAAGAAAGTAACTTGCGCCGCCGTAGTGGGACTGGTGTGGGTAATCCGAAATACGAACGCTTCAATCGCCGTATTTAACGACAAACCTTAGGAGTCTCAAAGTTCACAGCGGACAACATTCAACGAGAATACAGGCAGCAATGGACATCCCCGAACGGACAGGACTGTGAATCGCAATTTGGGTGAAGCAGGCTTTATCTCACATCAGCCATTATGTCGACGGCTGTTCACCGCAGCACATGATCGCGCAAAATTGCGGTGGTGCCGTCCCAAACATGCGTGTTGGAGCGAATGGACGATGTCGTATTTAGCGAAGAGTCTCGCTTCTGTCTGAGAGCCGACACTCTCCGATTGAGAATTTGGGGGCGATGTGGTCACCGGGATGATGTTGTCCCCATGAGCGTCATACGGCTTTTCAGCCTGGTGTCAACGCTTTCAGTTTCAACAGCCGTTTATCGGGTTTTGTTGCTGTATTACATGGTATCTCCGATGTCCAGTTTCAACAAGATATCGCCCGTTCGCACATTACCAACACCAGCAGACCGTTCACAGAAATGGTCCAGTTGCTCGCCTTGCCAAAGCGAACCCCAAACTTCTTTCCAATAGAGAAGGTGTGATACGTCACTGGCAGACGAGTTGACTCCCCTGCACTTCCCTCTCTCAATGCCGATGAATAGTGAACACATATCAACGACGCATTCTCAGTGATACCTCATGACTCCATCTGTAGACTTTTTCACTCGATGCCAAGCTATGTGGCCGGATGACAGTCATACGACCTGTTAACTCAGGCCATATTATACTGTCTCCTCACCCATCCCCCACATTCACATTCATGCAAACCCTCGGAAATTAAATTACTTTTCCACCTACTTGTCTACATGTGTAGTAAATTTTGTCTCAATTGAAGCATTCCTTTGCCTTTTTTACAATATCATGTATTATTTATTATGCAGTTAAAATTTGCATTTTTATTATTATTTCTTAGTTATTATATATATATATATATATCATCATCATCATCATTGTCAACCATTGTCAATCCACTGCTGGACGAAGGTCTCCCCAAGTTTCCTCCACAACGGTCTGTCTTGTGCCAGTCTCCTCCATGTCACCCCTGCATACTTTCGAATTTCATCCACCCATCTCCCATGTGGTCTTCTTCTGGGTCTTTTCCTGTCCCTTGGAATCCAATCTAAATATATATATATATATATATATATATATTACATTTTTATTTTATTTTTACTTTGTAAATTACTAATAATATTTCGTTCTCAGTCTACAGAAAACCTACTGCTAATACCGCCATTATTCCCAATAATTCATCACACCTACTGAAGCATAAGTTAGCGGCTTTCTATTTTCTTGTTCGGCTAGCCATTTTACACTCTTCTAGCATCCACTCCAGAAGATTGAAATTGAATCATATATACAAAGTTGCCGAGGCCCATCTCTAAGGAGTTGGCTAATAAGATTTTTAGAAAACTGCTACAGGCTGACTTTTCTACTTTGAAGATAGACACCATTACAACACGGTACGCTGGATCAGCTGAGTACCTGAAGTGTCCTTTATATCAAGAAATGCATGTAAGAAACACCCCATTGACTTGGGGTGTGTACCAGAAACATTTTATCTATAGTAAAAAGAATCGTCATCCAGTAACTGCACCTAACAAACATGGTATTTACTGTGTCCCACTGAAGGCATGTGATAATTCAAGCGAGAATTCAGTAAATATTGGCTCCACGTTAACAGCTTTACGAACAAGAATTTTTCAGACTACAAATATGCAATTAAGAATCGAAAGGAGTCAACTGCGCTGTCTAGATTGTGAATGCCGGAACACACTATCCCATGTGAGAAAACATCAGGATTCTGGCCACCTCTAAATCTAGAAGGTCTTTTTCATTCACTGAAAGTCTTTTCGTCCATTCATACGGTGCAAAATGTTGTAATGAAGATCCCTTAATATTCCAATGACCTAGATTAACTTATTACAACATTTGTGGAACTCTGGAAAAGACTTTTTGAAAAATTCATTCTGCACCGGATACAGCTCCTGATGGGAAATCGTTCGAACATAATTTCTAACGTTTGTAAAAAAAAATGGTTTGGCCACCACGGGGAGTAAATCTTAATTTCCGCTTCTGATGCATTTGCAGAAAAATATGAGCTTCTAAATTCTCGATTGACAAAAACGCGTTTGTAGACCGATGCTACTCATGTCGACAAACATTTTAGGAACATTTTCTTATTGAAATAATGCATGGTTTCTACGCCAGGGGGCGTAGATGTATATTTTATATTTGTCAATATCTTCACTTCTGAAAGTCCGATTTGAAAAATTCCTTCTTTGTTGGATAGTGTTTCCGATGCTAAATGCTTTTCCTATAAATTCAAAATTTTCACGCAAATCATAGACTTTCCGCTAGGGCGCATAACCGTAAATTGCGTTTTCTGCTTCTAAAACTCGGATTTGAAAAATTCTTCCTGTAGCGCATACAAGACCTGATGGAAAATATTTTTCACATAATTTCTAATGTTTTGTAAAGAATGGTTTGGCCACCAGGGGTCATAAGTGTTAATTTCTACTTCTGATGTATTTATAGCAAAATCTGGGCTCCTGAAAACTCGATTAAATTTTTTTTCTTGGACCGATACCGTTAATATGGATAAACCTTTTACGAATACTTTCTTCCTAAAATAATGCATGGTTTTCCCACCAGAGGACGTAAAGTCACATCTTATTTTTGTCGAGTTCGTAAGGTCAGGATTCCGTTTACAGCAATATCTGAGGGATTAAAGACCCAATTGAAAAACTTCTTTCTTCCGTCAGATACTATTGTTTTCCATACCGGTTCCATTGACTTTGAATTGCTTTGATAAATTTAATTTGTGTCAGAACGGATTCAAAAGACGTGCTTATTACACCCGAAAATTCGTGTCATCCTTCTTGTTCTATAATACAACAATTCCTTCCAACCAGGACTTTCATCCTACCTGCCCTTCTGTAGTCGGTATGGGATATCATCAGGGAATTTCTTTGTCAGGAAGGGGATAGTGGTCCTTTCAAGATTTCACAGAATGAGAGCTTGATGGTCAGGAAGCCACAACCACCTTCCTCCCCCCACCCCACCCCGCCCCTGTCTAGTAAGACTGTCTTCTGCTGTTTTCGTCTTGAATTACAAAAAAAGAGCAGTCACCATTGGCGTACTGATAGCTCCCGCGCTGCGGGGGTGCCTCACGTCTAAGACGGCCTCAGCAGATGGATTTTTGGAAATTTTTGTGGAAACATCACGTGAAACTGGTTAAAGAAATTGCCAGGAACCCCTTTTCACAGCCATAGCAATATTTTCCATACATGTCTATTAGCAAGAGAATGTGAATGAAATATCAGTTGAATAAATGAAATTTTTTACATCAGTGTGGATAAGGCGTTCCCAGCAAAAACAGTCTTGCTGGGCCAGCAATGGCCCAGCACTATGTTGCCGCTGCCGAACCGTCAATAAAATGTCCGGGCGGCCAACAGAAGGCCTGCAGTTCTGGCCAATAGCTGGCCAACAGTTGACACCCCATCAGTTGTCATATGCCCCAACAGGGCCATCAGTGGTCCATCACAGGCAGTAGCTGCCACAAGTGGCCTTGCAAGCACGTGCCAGAAATGATGGCTAGCCTAATGTGGTCCGCTAGTGTGCCGTTAGTGGCAGCCGGCAACCACGTGACGTAACTGGTGGCTTGCCGAATCTTGTCAGCCAATTTTCCAGTAGTAGCCATAATAATAATAAAAAAAGCAAAGATAACTGCAGTTTCTCAAATCTACAATTTTTTTTTCTACCCTTACGAAGCTTGTAAATTAAAGAACTGCGCTGGGGAAATTTTCTCAACAGATCGGAAAAACACCAGTTTGTATCTGAGTAGATTTAAACCTGGGCCGCTGGCGTGATAGCTGAGCTCTCTACCGACCGGACTAATATGGCACCCCCGAGAATATGCTTAAAGCTGTCTGTTTGGTATGCAATGTGTAATCGAATGCTTCCCTCTTTCATTTTACAATATTGCATGATATTTTTCATAAACGTTAGTTTCATATATTTGATAAATTAATTTTTTCAACGTAACGACAGTTTTTTTTTTTTTTTACCTTAAGGGAACTTCACTCATTTTCAAGGCGTGTACATACTTAGAGTCGCTTTCCAATGTTTTGTACTGTCCTTGCCGTTTTGAAAAGAGATTGTTGAATAAATATATATTTACTCGGGTTCATGTCACATTCTGTTACATTTTTAACGTTGTGTCTTTCCTTTCCGTTGTCCGAAGCTACATTTGTTTTAAAGAGTAAAAGATATTTTATTTTACTTCTCGTTATTTTTAGAAGAGAATTCCTCTCAGTCTTGTGTATTCAACCCATGGATGAGTACACCACATAGCGTTGCTTTTTTTTTCTTTCAAATAATTAATAAATTTTGTACGCGTATAATTCTTTTTTTTTCAACAAACGTTGTTTTAATGGTTTTCCAGGACATTTGTTTCAAGCGGTTTCAAATTTTTTCTTGTTATTCATCCAATGCATTCCATGAATTGTTATTCATGGGAATGGAGTGGGTGTATTTCATGGCTGTAATCTAGTATCTCACGGCTTAATCTGATATCTTCGTCGAAGTAAAATTTCATTAGGAAATTAATTCGCCTCTCCACATATGGAATTTTTTCTTAACATCCACTAAAATAACACGATGGCGATAGCGTCGTCTTCAACTAACTGGTACCATGAGAGAGTGTTGCTTCTGCGCATGCGCAGTCCCGTTGCTTTCACCTGCTGTTGGGGGGTTACATTGGTTGCCAGCAACGGGCCACTAGTGGCACTTGCTTGGAGGCCCACAATTCACGGCGATGCTGCAGGGCCATCAATGGCTCGCCAACTGATAGCGCTGCCACCAACGGACCACTACCGGGCCGTGAACGGCAGATTTCAGCCAGCAGTGACCCATCACTGCCAGCTGGTTGCCAGCAGTTTTCCAGTACTTGTGTTTTTGCTGGGTTATATATTACAGTGGTTTTCACATAACTACGGATCCTTCAGAATACAATAAGCTAAAGAATGTTCTTCGCAGGAACGATAAAACAGAGACCTGTGTCATATTTTTTATTCATGACAGAGTCAAAAGAAAAGGCTTTTAGTATGTGCAAAACATTGTGACATTTTGCTTAAATGTGTTTTGTATATTCAAGAATCAAGATTAAACAATTTAAGTAATCTTACTCTTTTTCTGCCACAATTCTTAATTGTTACTTTTTATTTGCTTACGTATGTTCTGTATAAGCGTAAAAATCGGAAAAGATCATTCATTAAACACCGCTATAAGGACGTTACGTGTTTTGTATGGAGTCCGAACTAAAGCCTACCGGACGCTTGCCACCCTGACCTTTGCCCACCCGGACATTTGCCTACCGCACATTTGCCCACCAGAAACTTGCATACACATTTTTTAGCTTCAACTATAAACTTTTCTATAGAATCTTAGGATGCATTTGGAGTACAAAAAATATCATGTCTGATTTCATTTAAGATTTGAGTATACAAATAAATAAGCAATTTACTCAAAGGGCCCTTATGGCCTTTTTTTAAATAACATCATTGAGAAAGCCTTCTGCATAGTTTGCATTTCAGTACAAAAAATGTCACATCTGTGCTCAATTGGCATTTGAATACCCAAAGAAATAAAAAAAAATCATTGAAGTCCTAACGGGCCGTTTTGAAAATAATATCTTATTGAAAGCACTCCCTATAGGTTATTGAAGTACAGAAAAATTAGCATTTGCTTTCAGTTGGGATTTGAACATACAATGAAATAAGCAATTTGGAAATTTATATCTCCTTAACGTTTCTTGCAAATTGGTTCAATGGTTCTCCTAGTTTAGTGAATCGTTAGTCTGGTACTCGCGCGTCCTTCTGTTGCAGCGCACTTTTGTCGGTGCGCCTTTTTGTCGTGCGCGCTTTCGTCGTTCGCCCCCTTTTGTTGTGCGCCTTTTTGTCGTTTAACCTCCGCGCACAGAGTTCCCGAGAAGCAGAAAAGACAAGCAATATCAGATTGCGGTTGTCTAAGCGATGGCCTCTGATCATTCATCCGAAATGTGTCCGGTTTCAAATCCCGGTGAGCCATGGATCGTGTGTTTATCTTACGTCACTAGTTCTCTCCCTTCCTGGAACCAGCGACCCTAAATTAGGGACGGGCGTCCGCTTATAGCCCATTGAGATGCTCCCGGTGGTCATTAAAATTCCAATAAAAAGTATATATATATTAGATTCTGCAGTTGATACTGCCGCTTCGTATATAGAGAACGACAATTTAATGGACAGAGTTAAAAGGAAAACATAAAGGAAATGATATTTATTCCAAAAAAAAATTTGAAATAAAGATTTTAAGGTCTTGAAAAATTATTGTTAACTTTGTGTGGGTTTTTTAAACATCCCTTTTGTTGAACTAGAAAATTTTCTTAAAGTTTTATTTGGATTTCAGTTCATACTGAAGAATTATGTGCCTTGTTGCTTCCTGTGTTATATTATGTTTAATTAAGATAAAAACACTACATCAATGCGAAACGTATGTAAGTCATATTTTCTTTAAACATGATCATGTATAGTACAGCAAGTAGCAAAAACATATAATTCAAAAGCAATGACTAATATAATCTACTGATTGAGAATGAGATAAATCTGTGGAAAAAATACGCAGTCAGGATAGGTAAAAATCCACAACATAGAGTCAACCAGCAGAATACCTAAACATTTTCAAACAATTCTTATTTGCAAATTAACCTATCGCATTACCAATTTCTATGGCTCCCTTATTTTTAGCACGTCTTCTGTAAAAAAATATCGTACTTATGTTATCGGTTTGTCCGTCAGTCCGTCCGTCTGTACCCACGGAATCTCTGCAACTATTAGTCCGATTTGGAAAATTCTTTTTGCATTCGAAAGCTTGAAATATGCGAATGATGATCCTTTATTTCGTTTTTTTTTTACGATGTACAATTTCGCCGCTAGAGGGCGTAAATGCAGATGATGTCGAATTCAAAAATACGTTTTATTCCACATATTTGCTTCTAAACATCCGATTGAAAAAATATTTTATCTTTCGATTCCATTTATATCGAAGAGTATTTTGGATATAGTTTCTTTTTCAAATTACGCATGGATTTTCCGCTAGGGGGCGTAAAAGTAAATCCTTTTTTTCCGATAACTCTTCTTCTACAACTCCGATTTGAAATTTTTTTTGCAGCGGATACATCTCCTGATGCACAATCTTTTGCATATAACTTCGAATTTTTGGTAAAGAATAATTTGGTCAACAGGGAGCGTAAGTGTTGATTTTCGCTTCTGACGTATTTGCCATAAATTCTGATCTTCTAAAATATCGATTGAAAAAATTCTTTCGTGGACTGATGCCACTCACATCTATAAACCTTTTCGGAATATTTTCTTCCTTAAATATATTGCACAGTTACTCCGCCAGGGGGCGTAGATGTATATCATATTTTTGTCAATATCTCGACTTCTAGGAGTCCGATTTGAAAAATTCCTTCTTTGTTGGATAGTGTTTTCCGTGTGACATGTTTTTCATATAGTTTCAAAATTTTCAAGTAATTCATAGACTTTCCGCTAGAGGGCGTAAGGGTAAATTGCGTTTTCCCCTATATCTCTGCTTCTAAATCTTCGATCTGAAAACTTCTTTCTGCACCGGATACAGCTCCTGATTGGAAATCGTTTGTACATAATTTCTAATTTTTGTAAAAAAATGATTTGGCCACCAGGGGGCGCAAACCTTAATTTCCGTTTCTGATGTATTTACAGCAAAATATGAGCTTCTATATTCTCGATTGAAAATAACATCGTTTGTAGACCGATACTACTCAGTCGACAAACCTTTTAGAAACACTTTCTTCTTAAAACAGTGCACGGTTTCTACGCCAGGGGGCGTAGATGTATATCTTATTTTTGTCAATACCTCGACTTCTAAGAGTTCGATTTAAAAAACTCTTTCTTTGTTGGATAGTGTTTCTAATGTGACATGTTTTTCCTATAAATTTAAAATTTTCAAGTAATTCATAGATTTTTCGCTAGCGGGCGTAAAGGTAAATTGAGTTTCCTCCTATATCTCTGCTTCTAAATCTCCGATCTGAAAAATTCTTTCTGCACCGGATACAGCTCCTGGTGGGAAATCGTTTGTACGTAAATTCAAATTTTTGTGAAAAATTGTTTGGCCACCATGTGGCGTAACTCTTGATTTCCGCTTCTGATGTATTTGCAGTAAAATATGAGCTCCCAAAATCTAGATTGAAAAAAAGTATTTTGTGGACCGATACTACTCATGTCGACAAACATTTTGGAAACATTTTCTTCTTGAAATAATGCAAGGTTTCTACGCCAGGAGCGTAGATGTATATCTCATTTTTTTTTGTCAATATATCTCTACTTCTACAAGTCCGATTTGAAAAATTCCTTCTTTGTTGGATAGTGTTTGCGATGCGAAATGTTTTCCCTATAAATTCAAAATTTTCAAGTAAATCATAGACTTTCCGCTAGGGCGCACAATGGTAAATCACGTTTTCTGCTCCTAAAACTCCGATTTGAAAAATTATTCCTGTATCGCATACAAGACCTGACGTAAAATATTTTTCACGTAATTTCTAATGTTTGGTAAAGAATGGTTTGGCCACCAGGGGGCATAAGTGTTAATTTCTGCTTCTGATGTATTAGTAGCAAAATCTGGGCTCCTGAAAACTCGACTAAATTTTTTTCTTGGACCGATACCGCTCATATGTATAAACCTTTTGCGAATACTTTCTTCCTAAAATAATGCATGGTTTTCCCACCAAGGGACGTAAAGTCACATCTTATTTTTGTCGATAACTCTGTTTCTAAGAGTTCGTAAAGACCCGATTGAAAAACTTCTTTCTTCCGTCAGATACTATTGTTTTCCATACCGGTTCGATTGACTTTGAATAGCTTTGATAAATTTAATTTGCGTCAGAACGGATTCAAAAGACGTGCTTATTACACCCGAAAATTTGGTGTCATCTTTCTTGTTTTCATTTTTTCTTTGCGATTTCACATCCTGACATTTTAGATGCACCTAATTCTGTTTCCTGTTATGTCTGCACTGCTACGTAATCGTGTAAAACGCCGCGCCTGTGCAATCATCGTTTTGTAAAAATCTTTGTCAAATTATTCACTAAAGTCTTTATTTCCCCATTTGGTTTGAAAAAAGATTAACAAACGAAGTTATATACTTGTATTTACAGAATTACTGCCACGTGTCTTGGTTTCCGTTCTTATAATCGGATTAAAAACAAGTCTTAAAAATACGGTTAAGTCTTCAGTCGAGGGCTTTGTCATTGCTTCCAGAAAACTTTTAACTGAAAAAAAAACTTTGTTTCCCGGCTTCAAAACAGTATGTCATATATTTTAAAAGCGTGAATAGTACGGCAATGTTGGGCAATTGGAAACATCTTTTTAAGTATTTTAACATCTGTCTCATTACGATGACACAGCAAGAACGAATGTTTACAATTTTATCTAAGAAAACCCTATTTTTCTTAGAAAACACGAGTCTTTCTTTTTCTTTTTCCTTCTGGTTTTAGAAAGCTCAGTATTTTACTCCGAAATAATCGCCTGACTATAATTTAGGACACCTGCTTCCAGATCAGGAACACAGCCAGTGCATTAAGAACAACCGCAACATTAATGCTTCATCGAGGATTCGAATCCAAACTCAAAGATGGTCCGTTATCTTTTCCTCATTGATGAAATTTTCAAGAAATCATAAGGTTCCTTCGCCTGATTATCCTTCTCACCGCCTTCCTTTCAACTTGTACTCTGAGGTTTAGGATCGTAAATGCAACCGCTACAGTCTTTTATTATTGAGAAAATCATCCTTCCTCATTGCTAAAAAGCATTCACACTGATTATCGAGAAATATACACTCCTCATCAAAAAAATAGTTGCACCCAGAAGAAAGCAACCGACAGGAATGAAACTTGGTGGGTAGGTTTGAAATCGTGAGACATGCAAATGAGTCAAGTATGAAGCTCGGCCACGCATGTGACGCAAGCAAGGAGGGGTCGTAGCGCTGTGCCTGACTGGCTATATAAGGTCATCCCGTTGCGCGCGCTTGCTATTCTGACTGGTGCTGTTGTGTTGGTTGCATCTTTTGCAAAGGACGTATGCCTCGGAGGAAAGTTCGGAAGCAATTCGAGCAATTGGAGGAGTTTGAGAGGTGCCTCATCGTCCGGCCCCGAGAAGCGAGATGGTCTTTTCGCCGTTTTGCGCGCCATACCGGTCGTGATTATATCTCCATAGCACGTTGTTGGCGGTAGTGGATATAACAAGGCACGCAGCAGCGACAGGAAGGGTCTGGGAAACCTAGACGAACCACGCAGAGAGAAAACCGACGGGTTGTCCGACATGCGGTGATTGACCCAAGAGCCACGATTGCGGATATTCAGCGACCAGTGGTTCCCTCCATGCATCGTCCGATTAGTGCCAGCACCATTGGCAGACGGCTGCACGATGTAGGACTACACGCACGCAGACCGTTACGACGACTGCCCTTAACACCATTGCATCGTCGCCAAAGACTGCAATGGTGTCTTGCCAGACTGTCAAGGAGACACTCAGAATGGCAGCGGGTGATCTTCTGTGACGAGTCCCGCTTTTGTCTTGGAGCAGATGGACAACGAATCCGTGTGTAGAGATACCGTGGTCAGCGCCAAGGTAAACGGTGTGCTGTCGAGCGTCACACGTACAGAAGGCATGGTGTGGGGTGCAATTGCCTACGATGCCAGATCACCATTGGTGTTCATTACAGGCACTTTGACAGCCCAGCGTTATGTTAATGAGGCCCTGCAACCAGTGGCCGTACCTTTTCCGAAAGCTCACTCCGGTGCGATTTTCCAACAGAACAACGCTCATTCGCATACTGCTGCTGTCTCGAGAGCTTGCCTTCAAGGCACTGACACTCTGCCATGGCCTGCCGCATCGCCAGACCTATTGCCGATTGAAAAAGTGTGGGATACTATTGGACGCGCTATACACACTCCACCCCTACCGGACAATCTGCAGGAACTCAGTGAGAAGATTCAATCTGCATGGGATGGATTATTGCAGGTAACCATTAAAACCCTGTACAACTTCATGCTTAGACGTCTGTCATGCTGTGTGAGCAATCATGGCGGCCAGACGCCATACTGAGAGACACTACGTATTGGCGTGTAGCTCAATAAATATCGCACATATCAGTCTCAATGTTTAATCATTTATTGTAATCTTTAACTTCCTCCCGAATAGCATTGCAATCCGACACGTCGTTCTGGGTGCAACTATTTTTTTGACGATGAGTGTAATTCTCGAAGGCAGGTATAGGTATGCAAAGCAGCACGATAAACGGAATGACTTACAAAATCAAATAAACTAATAATTTACAGACCACAAATACACTCCACTACCACTGATATCAGGACGCCTTTATGTCTACAAATAATCTTTAGTTACAGAAATTCAATGTTCCGCGCTAATCCTCTGTAAATATCCACCGATATGTTTCACCATTCGGTCTTTGAAGTCCAATTAGCTTTGTAGTCTAACTTTTTAAGTAACATCAAACTAAGTAGTAACGACGGGAGTTGTGTGACATTGTGTGTCGATCTGTTGATAGGACTATTGGCTTTCTCCAAAGTACTGCCACACCATTGGTAGCGCATAACTGTCAAATACGTTTAAGTAGAGCTAAGCAGTCATGGATTTGTCCTAAACGGCTAACAGACCCAAATAGAATCGCGTACAACAGCTCCATACCATACGTTGCTTTGACAAACTTTATTGTCGGGATGGTACGGTGCGGAAAATACTTTGCTCCCAGCAATAGGCACACTCAGAAATGACCATGACAAAGTTAGATTATAACCGTGACTCTCAAATCTCAAGCATAGCTTTACATTGGTGCACAGTCTAAGATCAACATTCACATCACTATAATCAGAGTGTGCCATTCGTCGAAGCAATAAGTGCCTTGTGGATGGCAACTCGACCTTGGTAGCTCACTAATACACACTGGTGCTAACACCAGTCTCAATGGTTTCACATAGAGTTTGTGTAATTTGATACGATGTTGATTAGAGCTCAGAACAAAGTGTATTTTGTATAACTCACGTTCTGTCAGCTTCGAAGGTTTACCGGGTCATCATTTTTTGGCAGACAGCTCCAGTTTGCCTTTAATTTGTAAATCATATTACAAGCTGTAGACGTAGAGATCTTCAGTGCAGCTGAAATTTAACGTTATGGAGCGATTAGCTATGACGCACCATATTAACAATCCGCACTAGAAATCAGTTACTTCTTTAGGTCGAAGTATCTTTCATTCACTGCCGTGCAATTGTGTCATGGTAGCCCTACAAGAATATTTAAAGTTGGGTATGAGACGTGGTACTTGCACAGCACATAATTCGCTATTAAAAGAGACGTGTCCGGATAGTTATGGTATGGCAGTGTATACAAAAACATGCCTGCACAACAAATGTACCGAAAATGATCGGTAGAAAACAAATAACTCATCAACACTTCAAATCATGCATAGCACCAACACACCGCACATTACAAATTTTGAAGATGACAATCCGATTTTTGGCGTATATGTGACAAGGATGGTAAGTTAGATAATATCCGAAAACTTGAAAATTTTCATCGTCCTGGAGCGGGCCTCGAACCCGCATCTCCCAGAAAACGCCCGGGTATGCTAACCACTACACCACCCAGAACGACCAAGTTTCAAGTTTCCGATCGATTTGAATATACCCTTTTTATGACACCGCACATTATTTAAACGCCTTAACCCAATATACCAAGAAATCACAAATAATAGCGAATTAATAATGAACTATCCACTGATAATGTACAAAATAATAAAACTATACTAATAATCGGATTTACTGTCGTAGGAATATATAAATGAAGGTTTTCAAGCTTTCGCACATCAAACAGATTGCTTTTTCAAGGAAGTTAGACAAACACTTTCTGTCTAACCTCCTTGAAAACTTCATCAAGTTAGAAACTTTCTAACTTCCTTGAAAACTTCATCAAGTTAGAAACTTTCTAATATCCTTGAAAACGCCATCAAGTTAGAAACTTTCTGTCTAACTTCCTTGAAGAAGTCATCTGGTTGATGTGCGAAAGCTTGGAAACGTTTATTAGAATATTCCTACTCCAAAAAATCCGATTACTAGTATAGTTTTACTATTTTCTAAATCACGTAATACCATCACATTTGTCTCCGTCCGAGAAGAGTTTTCGTATAATGGCTACCGTCTTTTACTTGAAAATGTTACCTCGGACTCTTAGAAGACTTCCCTACTCTATGATTATTATTTGTGCAATCGGACACCTTGCTAAACTTCGAAATATATACTACATGTCGTCACGAGTTATTTTTTTCTTTGGATGAAAAGATAACGATTAGCTACTTATCTGAGATACAGTGCCCACGTTTTCCTAGATGATTTTATTTCTTTGATTATTCTTAAATCGTTACTGACGAATCTCAGAACAATTAACCAAGTAGTTGAAAATATTATTCGAGAGGAAATAAGTTTCACGGGTGTGCGTATCTTTGCCAAATACACAATTCGTAAATTAATTACATTTTGTTGTAGTTTAATTATTACTTCAAATTGTCGACCTCATGGAATTATTTTTAAGTAACATTAGTATATTTTACCTCTCTCTCACAGAGGTTTCTGACCGATTCCTTTATCGAGCGAATTACATTTGACGAATCTCGTTCAAAATTATCAGACATTTTATTCCGTTACGTAGATAACAAGTAGAAATATGTCAGTATTACTCTTTTTTGTATTGTGCCACCAAACGAGATAGGAAAGAAAAGTGCATATAACGAAGTGTTACCTAATAGGTGATTAAGTCTTATGAACAGACTCTAGTACTCCGAATAACAAAAAAATTACCAGAAATCATAAATTTTTGTGATGAAAGACAACTGGGCTATCACAATTTTTTTTTACCTTTGCTGTATAAAGTACTACATGAAACTGAAACCAGCAAACGTGTATACCCAGATATGTATACAGAACAGGATATTCAGAAAGCCTAACATCGGAAGAAGTGGATATTTCTGAAGTTAACAGAAAAGTAACCAAAGACCTTATGGAAACAGGAACAAAATTAGCTGGGTCTAAGAACAAATTGCATTGAACAAATTATCAGGAAAAACCAAAATGTTGATGCAAAAAAGAAGAGAGATGAGGACAACTAAAGAAGGTGTGACTTCCAAAGTGGAATATATAGAGCTATGCAAGACAGTACGAAAAAGTATCACTGAAGACGTAAGAAAATTCAACTGTGAACTAGTGAGGAAAGCAATTGAAAACAACCAAAGCCTAAAGATAGCAAAGGGACATCTCAGTAAGGGAAGAAAACAGATTATGGCACTGAAAAAAGAAGATGGTTCTGTAACAAGAAATAGAGGCGAAATTTTGACAAGAGTGAAAGATTTCTACTCTAAATTATATGAAAGGGATGATGCATGTACTCCAGACATCATGAAAGGTAGCAGAATTCTTCCTGTCCTCCCAGCAGAAGTTGCACATGCTATCAAGAACATGAAGCGGGGAAAAGCTCCAGGAGAAGATGGAATTACTGTAGACATCATACAAGAAGCAAGTGGATAAATCGAAACAGTACTCGCCCAAATTTTCACTCGATGCCTTAATGAAAGGAAGATTCCTGCGGATTGGAGCAACGCTACAATGATCCTGCTACATAAAATCGGTGACATTGAGGATCTCAGGAACTACAGACCTATCAGCCTCCTATCAGTAGTTCATAAAATCTTTACTAAAGTTCTTTCACACCGCTTGAAGGTAACACTGGACATGGCTCAACTGAGAGAACAAGCTGGATTCAGGAGTGGCTACAGCACAATAGATCATATCCACGTACTGAAAGAACTAATTAAAAGAGCGAGGGAATATGAACTTCCATTGTGCATGGCTTTGATCGATTATGAAAAAGCCTTTGATTCAGTGAAACCATCAGCAGTTACAATGGCTCTGCAATCCTGCGGTATTGAAGATGCATACATTAATATTATTAATAAGATCTATGAAAATGCAAGTGCAAAGATTCGGCTATTTGAAAATACAACACACATAAAAATTGGAAAGGGAGTGAGACAAGGTGACACCATATCTCCGAAGCTCTTTAATGCCACATTGGAAAATGTCTTTCAATCACTGAACTGGGAAAACAAAGGGATAAAGATAAATGGAGATTATCTAACCCACCTTCGTTTTGCTGATGACGTAGTCATTTTTGCACCAACCCCATCAGAGCTGTAGAGTATGATCCAGGAACTTGCTGACAAGAGTAAACAAGTGGGATTAAAAATGAACTTTCAGAAGACAAAAGTGATGTTCAATGCTTTTACAAGAAATGAAGATTTATCGATTGATGGAGAAAAGCTGGAGATAACAGACACGTACGTTTATCTTGGACAGCAGATATCAAGTGAAGGTCACATTGATGGAGAAATTAATCGGCGTACAAAACTTGCCTGGAGAGCTTTTGGAAGAAACGGCATAATTTACAAGAGCAATATGCCATTATGTCTTAAAAGAAAAGTGTTTGATCAATGCATCCTTCCAGTGCTTACGTATGGTGCAGAGACGTGGACCTTAGCTAAAAGAGACATACAAAGGCTGCAGACAACTCAAAGCAGCATGGAGAGGTGCATGCTTGGTGTAACCAGGAGAGATAAGAAGAGGAACACGTGGATCCGAAAAATGACAAGAGTGGAAGATATCATGATCAGAGTTAAATCCCTGAAATGGCAATGGGCTGGACATACTGCCAGAAGAACAGACCATCGATGGACAGCCGAAATTTCAGATTGGATTCCAAGGGACAGGAAAATACCCAGAAGAAGACCACATGGGTGATGGGTGGATGAAATTCGAAAGTATGCGGGAGTGACATGGAGGAGACTGGCACAAGACAGACCGCTGTGGAGGAAATTTGGGGAGACCTTCGTCCAGCAGTGGATTGATAATGGTTGACAATCATGATGATGGTGATTCACAAATGAAAACTTTATTTACTTATCAAGACGATTTAAAGGCAGTTTGGAAGAAAAGAAATCCTAAATAAGTCGAAGAAACAAAATTGTGATTATCATACCAGTTCGAAATTCCTAAATTGCACCATTTCTCGAAGGACAAACGTATTTCGGAAATAATTATAGCGATATTTTTTTGCCGAAAGTGAATTTTGGACCCACGTCCTCTTAATCTTGAGAGGATTATTCTCCCAAATGAATTACGCCGGCAAACGTATTACTGCAACTTCACGATTTGGCTCATATGTCACAGCACTAGTACGTCATGGTACGTAGTACGTTATACTGTAGAACGACATTCAACCAAAAAATAAAGAAAGCGTTTTTTTCAATACCACTTATTGTATACAGGGGAAAAATCATTTCACTATAAACATGAACTTCTGTTTTACAAAACCAACAGCTCATTTGAGCCATTTTAAATGAAATATAATAAAAGAGCACAGGAGTATTAAACCGCATAGTGGCATGGAAGTGATTTTACTGGGGTTTTTTTTCTTGTGGTTTGTAATAAATAATAAATGGAAAAGCTTCATTTCCTCTTCTTCATAAAGATGATCAAAGCACTGAATGAAGAAAATAGTCAATTATTTCTTACTTATATCATGGCTAAGTTCTAGTAACGTTTCAAATAGCTGTTGGTTTAAAGAAGTACAACCTTCTGTATAAATGACAGAGCTACACCACACAAGTGGCGAGCGTATATACACTGGCGGAAAGTGAAAAATGAACACCAAGAAGGAGACGTCTGATACCAAAGAAATTTATACAGCATAATAACGGAATACAGAGGATGACGTAATCAAAACATAATGGCAAAATACAGTTGTATTTGCTGGTAAACTGAAAAATAACATTTCCACGTAACATGGTTAGTACGAGGTTGAACCGCCATGAACTGCGTCACACAGTGCAATTCTGGCATGGAGTCTGTCGTATAGATGTTCGATGTAAGTTTAGGGTATTGAGTTTCAAGCATCCTCAACCTGGACGCGTAAATCGGGGATGGTCGTGGCTGGCCGTGGAGACCGTATAAATCGTTGTCTCATAAAATACCACACGTGCTCAATGGGGGACAAATCCGGTGAACGTGCAGGCCATGGAAGTTGTCTCACACCCTGAAGTGCATGTTGCGTTGCACGTGCCGTGTGTGGGCGTGCGTTATCTTGCTGGAAAACACCACGATGGACCGACTTTACAAATGGCACAACAACGGGCTGAATGATGTTGTTGATGTAGGAGGTGCTGTTTAACGTACACGGTACAAACACGAGCTATGTACGGGAGTGATAGCTGATCGCTCCCCACACCAGGAGACCAGGTGTAGGCCATGTGTGTCGCTGGCGGATGCAAGAAGGATGGATACGCTCCCTTGC
The DNA here is from genome assembly GCA_039090855.1 of Macrothele yani. NCBI lineage: Eukaryota > Metazoa > Arthropoda > Arachnida > Araneae > Macrothelidae > Macrothele > Macrothele yani. The sequence goes on along the minus strand of CM077010.1, from coordinate 69,299,237 downwards.
ACGTCTGCGAACACGCATACGGCCATCGGAGGCTTCCAAGCAAAATCTGTTTTCATCGCTGAACACGAGAGATCGCCATTTCGTTCTCCAGTGCAGACGTTGGCGACACCACTGCAGCCGTTCATGACGGTTTGCTGGAGTCAGAGGTACACATGCCAGAGGCACATGTGCACGTAGTCCTGCATCCAGTAGATGGTTGCGGATTGTTCGCACAGTCACCTCAGGTGCAACGGCAGCTCGGATTTGCGTCTCAGTGGATGTTCTGCTTGACAACGCCGCTCTTCTTATGCGTCGATCGGTCCGCTCATCAGTCCGTCTGTGATTCCCGGTTCCACGTCTTCTCGGGTGGGAATGTTCCTCGGACCATCTACGCCACCATCGTACCACCAATGATACTTCCCGTCCAATTCGCTCCGCAATACGACGATACGACCACCCGGCCTCGCGGAGTCCGGCTAGACGACCTCGCTCAAAGTCCGATAACTGCTGAAATCGTACACGTCTTCCATGTCCAGGCATTGCAGTTTCTTTAGGGTCTTCGCACGTGTCCGTACGCCGACGACTGATTACATTCACTTCGCCGTACTCCTTAAATACAACCGACGATAATTTGCATACTATGCCGTGCTGTGGCGTAAGCGCTGACTAGTTGGTCCCGAAATTAACATCACACCTACGTAAACTCTACCCGATTAACATATGTAAATTTCATGATCGTCCTCCAATTCCTTCTTGGCATTCTTTTTTCACTTTCCGCCAGTGTATGTACGCGCAACTGACTAAAAGAGACCACTTTTGTAGCAAAGTGGTCTTTTTTAGTCAGTATCCAGTAATTAATGAATAAAATGGAAATTCTGGTGGAGTGGATTGATGGGTGTAGAAAGCGTTGTGTTCCGTTGTCTTCTGCTTAAGGAGAAATCAATCTTTTTAATAAACTGCAATAGAAAGCACTGAACGTTGGTGCTAAAAGTGGAATTTAAACTTAATGTAGACTGTGTGTTTACAGTATCATAAAATTCCTGCTTCAACTATATGTTGGTATTATTTTAGGTTCTATGTGTTATTTGGTGCGATTTTATAGGTAATTGTTTTGGGTTTGGGAACACTCAAAAATGTTTTCCATATAGATTAAGGGTAATTGATACTTCGGTTTACGTCATTTCGGCTAACAAAAGGTTTCATAGGAAAGCTCTACTTTCGGATAGCGGAGGAAATCCGTACTTGCAAGAAAATAAACACGAATTGAAACGCTCAGTATGCTGAAATCGATTTATATCAAAGATGTAGCATTTATTCGTTGGTTCAGTGAATAAGAATTTTGTTGTTGTTCAAAGAGAAAACATGTCTTACAAGATCTTGTCTATCAGTATGAACCAAATTGGCGTAACGAATTGCGTTGCTCCCTGAAGCTATTTATAAAACTGGAAAGCAATTAGCAGTGGCTGTCCTCCGGATTAGGCTTTGCTGCAAGGGGCATCTGTTTGTCATGATACAGGTTGCGTTATTAATACCTCATAATAGATAAGAGTCTCAGCACGATCTTTCATGCTGTTGTCAGCCATAGTAACATGATAAAATAGTACATAATATACCACAATGGCTGGGTCTTGTGCAACAATACAGGTTATAAATACAAATACAGAACAAAGAAACAGGAATACATTGAAACACTAAATAAGACAGCTCAAGTAAGTATCTAAGATGAAAACTGAAACCCTTTCACTAAAGATTTCCACAAGATGAAACTAGATGGAAAAAGGTACAAGTGTTTAATAAGGATAGAATAGAAACGGAAGTCACTACACAAACCAAGAAAATTAGGTAATATGGTTCAATAGCTCTTATTTATGAAAACCAGAACTACGTAAGAACAAAAGGACTGGAACTGGAAAAATAAATTTGTCGTGATGCGAGGGGAGTGCTAATAAGTCCTTGTCTTTTCAGAGCAACAATGGGGTCAGAGTATAATGGCTTTAATACATTATTCTACATACTCGCCTCCAAGGTCAACACACTACCCTAGTGGCGCGGTGGTCTAAGCGATGGCTTCTGATCATTCGTACGAAAGGGGTCAGGGTTCGAATCCCGGCGAGGCATGGATGTTGTGTTTGTCTTACAGCACTGGCTCTCTCCCTTCCCTGGAACCAGTGACCCTAAATTAGGGATGGGCTACTGCTTATAGCCCATTGAGTTGCTCACGGTGGTCGTTAAACCTCCAATCAAAGAAAAAGAAAAAAAATACACTTCTGTCACTGATCCTTCAGAGTCTTTAAATCTTCCAAATAAAAGTCTGATGGTTTTTCTTGACGTCAAGGAACGAAGTTGATATGGCATAGGAAAAGGACTGGAATGTTGCTTTCTCCAAACGTTTTCTCAGAACAAATCATTATCCGACGGTGCTAAATCCGGTTAGAAAGTCTGATGTTTCAACAGTTCAAGTTGAATTTAACAAACCTTGAATTTGTGGAGTGTTTTTTTCTGGGCCGAAGAATTCTCCCGCAAAACCAGAACCATTTTTAACCCTTGGGTATAGATTTCAGTTCCTGCTTGAGTTTGTTCAAAATGAATAAATAATATGTTGCTGTGTGCACCCTTTTCCAGATAGATCCCTAGCACAATTCCATCTTTGTCTCAAAACAGACACCATCACCTTTGTTGCAGAATTATGTGCTTCACATTTGTTTTGAGATAGAGACAGCAATCACTGTATTTTCATTGTTTGTACTGTTCCTTGGATGAATCTGGGCCCATGCCAAAACAGCCGCTTGGAGTAAAGATCATAGACCCGCTGACTGGGATGGCGTCGGATGACTCTGAGCCCATGCCAAAAGACCCGCTTGAAGCAAAGATCATAGACCCGCAAGGTGGACGTCGAATGACTGGGATGACGTCGGGTGATTCTGGGCCCATGTCAAAAGACCCGCTTGGAGCAAAGATCATAGACACGCTCGCACGTATTTGTTATAACAGCAGACAACCCTAAGACATCCTCCCTAACCACTGTTGATCGGCGGAAAAGACCCGCTTGGAGCAAAGATCATACGAGTTTGACGTCGGATGACTCTGGGCCCATGCCAACCACGGGTCATTTCATTTGATTTTGAAGGGTGTCCGGTGACTTTTGTCAATATAGTGTATGACTGGTCTAGTGTTATGCTCCACTCCGTGAATGGTCGTATTCGTAATTGGCGCAAACAACATGAGACACTCGATCTATCCTGCATGGTCTCCACAGTGCAAGCCAGTGAAGACGGATGTATGGTGTGGGGCATGCTTACCTGGCAGGTACGTGGACCCCTGGTACATGTAGAGTAACGTATGACTGGTGTCCACTATCGTGAATTGCTTGCTGACTCTGCACCCCCAGAAACGTTGCACTTTTTGAATGGCGACTGTGTCTTGTAAGATAGCAAGGCACCAAGCCACAGGTCAAATGTTGAGCAGCAATCGTCTGAAGAACACAGTTTAGACGTCTGGCAAATTGGTTGACCTCCGAACTCTCCTGATATCATTCCTATAGAGCACTTGTGGGACACTATGGAACGGCATATCAGGTGTAGCGCCTAGACTTGTTCGCAGCTATGAGTTGGTGGGTCACCCAACGGCTCTCCTTGTGAATCCGTCCAAGATTGTGCAGGAGCTTTGCAATAGCTTGCAGTGTTACTCCGAGTTCCTGAGCGAGCTCAGACTGTGTGCGACAGGGACCCGCGTCCAACAGTTGTTCCAGTTCCTCATCGTCAACTTTCTGTGGCTGTTTCGGATGTTCTGCATCACGGAAATCGAAATTTTCCTGCTTAAACAGCTGGAACCCCTTTTTACATTTACTGTAAGACACAGCAGCCTTGCCCAAAGCAGCTGGGCTTCCGCGGCACTTTTTTCAACTGAAACGCGAATAGGAGTCAGTGCCTCAAATGTTGCTTCTCGAACGACATTGCCTTCACCGTCAACTTTCGTCCTTTCTGTCACTACAGCTGTGAGCGATTACGGTTGCCTGGAAAGCTGTTGGATGGCGCTGCAATCAGCCATTATCGTACACAGCTATTTGCATTTGCCGACGTTCTATGATCGCTTGCGGTTAGGGGCCGAGATTTAAGTTTCACACTTAATATATATAGTTACGAATCAAATTTGGCGGAAAACGGAATCGTATCGCCGGTTTGTCTATAAATAGACAAAGCACAAGCGCCAGCGGTCGCTTGATGAGAGAAATGTCCACACGAAGCACACGGGAGCAAAGACGCGCAAATCCTTCTGATAACAGATTGTTGAGAAGATTCTAAAAGTCAGCTAGAACAAGGGTGGTGCTTTCAAGGTCACTTTAAATCAAATGACGTGCTTTATATGGAAAGCGTAAGAAAAATGCTTATAACGCGACCAATAACAGGTTAAATTTGGTAACCTAGTTTTTAACTGTGGAATAATACTTAGCACATAATGAATCTATCTGACATTAAAATGCGGATTTCTTTCGCTATCTTTAAACTGCGGATTTCTTTCGCTATCTTCACTTTTAGGAACAGGAACGAAATAACCGCTCTGTTCTCTTTCGCTGTGAATTCTACTTGAAGCGAAGCCGTCTTTACTTCAAACTTGAAAATGCATTGGTTACTCGCATCACAATGGGATTAAAAATGGTGTGAAAGCACAAGTTTGTCCGCTCCGGACATCAAAGTCGGGTCCCCTCACTCCGGAGTAAGTCACTCTCCCAACTGAGCTACGCGGACAGAATGTCTCGCTGCAGATTTGTCGTCTTGACATATGTTTTCACCGTTGTGGTACGTCACAAGTTCGAAGATACCCTTTCCATAAAGAAACATGTACGTAGGTCGTCCAGAAAGTAATACCCGTTCGCGCGCAAAGGGCGCGCGGGGTGGCGAATGCCGCTCAGTCAAGGTCGCCCATCCTCAATTAGATATTGGCGAGGCTCGTGGCAAGTTTCGTGTTAATGCGGTGATTGGAATCGTTGTAGTGCTTGTTTGAAAAGGCGAAGCCAGTTGAAAATCCCACGGAGTACGAGGTGCGTTCGGTGATTCGCTTTCTGAATGCTGAAAACATTGGTTCGAAAGACATCCACCGTGGGATTATGGCTGTTTGTGGTGAAGGGGTGATGGAGGAATCATCGGTACGGCGGTGTATTTGGATGTCTAATGCGGGAGAGAAACAATAGCTTAGAAAGTCCTCTGCAGTGCCCCGCAATAAAAAACGTGCGCGATGAGCAGGGCTGAGGCCGCCCATTGCTCGTTACAGCGGACCTCAAAGAACGTGTCGATAATATCATCAGACATCAGCGTCGCATCAAACTCGATGAATTGCATGCCCGTTCCCCGGAAGTTTCTCTTGCACTGTTCGTAACGGAATACCTTGGCTACCAGAAAATTTGCACTAAGTGGTTATCACGAATGTTGACTGATGACCACGAAAGGAACCGTTTGGGTGCAGCTTTGAGTTTTATGACACGCTACGCAGAAGCGGGCGACGAATTTCTTGACCACATAGTGACAGGAGATAAAACGTGGGTCAGTAGTTTTACGCCGGAGAACTAACGCCAGTCTTTTGACTGGAACCATTTCCGCTACCCGACGAAACCACGCAAGTGTAAGCAAACGCTTTCGGTAAAAAAGGTCATAGCCACAGCGTTTTGGGAGCACAGAGGTCTCTTGCTTGTTGAGTTCATAACCCGAGGCACGACCATCAGCGCCGATGCCTATTGTGGGACACTACAGAGGCGGCGAGTGGCTATCAAATACTAGCGGTGCAGTATGCTGTCTAAGGGTGTGTTGTTTCCCCACAAGACCTCATGTGGCTCGTCATATTAGGTGCGCAACTGAATTCTTGCTAACCGCAAGCGAGCATAGAACGTCGGCAAATGCAAATAGCTGTGGGCGATAATGGCTGATTGCAGCTCGATTCAACAGCTTTCCAGGCAACCGTAACCGCTCATAGCTGTAGTGACAGAAGGGGCCAAAGTTGACGGTGAAGGCAATGTCGTTCCAGAAGCAACATTTGAGGCACAGCATCTTGTTCGCGTTTCAGCTGAAAAAAAGTGCCGCGGAAGTCCACCAAAGGATCTGTACTGCTTTGGGTGAGACTGCTGTGTCCTACAGTGGGTGTAAGAAGTGGTTCCAGAGGTTTAAGCGGGGAAATTTCGATCTCCGTGATGCAGAACGGCCGGGGCAGCTACAGAAAGTTGACGATGAGGAACTGGAACAAATGTTCGACGTGGATCCCTGTCAAACATAGTCAGAGCTCGCCCACGAACTCGGAGTAACACAGCAAGCCACTGCAAGTCGCCTGCACAAGCTTGGATGGATTCACAAAGAAAACCGATGGGTGCCCCACCAACTCACAGCTGCCGCCCAGGTGGCGCAGTGGTCTAAGGCGCTGGCCTCTGATCATTCGTCCGTAAGGGGTGCGGTTTCGAAACCCGGTGAGGCATGGTTGTTGTGTTTGTCTTACGGCACTGGCTCTCTTCCTTCCCTGGAACCAGTGACCCTAAATTAGGGACAGGTGACTGCTTATAGCCCTTTGATTGAGTTGCTCACGGTGGTCGTTAAACCTCCAATAAAAAAAAAACTCACAGCTATGGACAAGTCTAGGAGCTACGATGTTGCTGTGTCCTTGCTCTCCAGATTCAAGGAAAAGGATTTCCTCCACAAGATATTGACCTGTGATGAGAAGTGAATCCTGTACGATAATCCTAAGCTGCGCAAATCGTGGGTTTATCCAGGTCAGCCTACCACCAGTACCGCCAAACCGAGTATCCATGCCAGGAAATTGTTGCTGTGCATATTGTGGAATCATCGCAGTGTCGTAGACTATGAGTTGCTCAAACCTGGTGAAACGCTCAATGCTGAGCGTTATTGTCAGCAACTCATTCGTGTGAGTGACGCAATGAAGGCGAAAAGGCCATACACCGGCAAGGGCAGAAGGTCGTTCTAGTTGATTCAAGATAAAGCGCGTCCTTACACTGCGAAAACGACTTTCAACACGATCACCGACTAGGGATGAGAGATTTTGTCCCACCCGGCGTATTCTCCAGATTTCGCTCCTTCGGACTATTATCTCTTTCGCTCCCTGCAGAATCACCTGAATGATACGCACTTCACTTCTGTCGAAGAGGTCCACGCAAGTATTGATGACTTCATCAACTCAAACATCCCTCTTTTTTCCGCAGTGGCATCCGGCAGCTCCCTGACCGATGGCTAAAATGTATCCAACACGACGGGGATTGTTTTCCTGATAAGGTACGTATTCGGTTTGCTATAATCTGCTGTCAACGTGTCGTGCCTGTGGCCGAGAATTAAGTTGCACAGGTAATACTTAGCACCTGCTTCAAGGTTTCAAATGGAAAGTTCTGGATCATCCACCCTACAGTTCGGACTTGGCTTTCAGTGATTACAATTTGTTCACCAAATTGAAAACCTTTTGGGAGGACGGCGCTTCGCTAGTGACGATGATTTGAAACATGGAGTGCAACAGTGGCTGCTGGGAGTGGAGGCAGAGGTTTATGATGAAGGTATTCAAAAACTGGTCACACGATATGACGAGTGCCTAAACACTAAACACCGCCGGTGATTATATAGAAAAATGAGTGATTATATGTAGTGTTAGTAAAAATGCAAAAACGTCGTCATCATGAGCTTTCTTTTGTTTCTATTTCGTAAAGAGTATTACTTCCTCGCCGACCTCGTATATAATAAAACTATGATTCTCGCATAGAAACTGCAAGGAGTACTCCTAAAAGAGACGATTAATAAAACAGGAAAAAACCATAATTATTTTTTCATTCATACATGATGTACGCGCGCTGTTATGTACTTTTGGAAAAATGTTTTCATTTATTTCTTTAAATTTTTTTTTATTTCTTTAGGAACGTCTTTGATGAAGGAATACATTAAAAGTCCTCGTGACTGAAAGAAAGCTTGGCACAAAATAAGATGAATGCAAACTAATAAATAAGAATAGGAAGGGCTGTAGCAATTCAAAGGCGAATTTATTAAAATAAAGGTGCTGAATATTTTAATGGCATTTCTGCCGTGAAACTGGAATCAGTAAAGTCTGAGGCAGATATGCGGAACGTGCGGCCTTTTGAATGAATCCAAATTTTTCAGAACAAATCCTTTTATTTTTATTAATACGTTTTTGTTCGTCCTTTATTTACGTTTTCCAACCGTAGGTTAAAGAAGCGTATATGGTCCAGCTTTTCCCGTCTGCCCGTCCGTACGTCCATCTGTTCGCCTGTTCGCACGATAACTCGCGTAAAAGTGGTTCGATTTCGATGAAAATTTAGTATGTGGTAGGGACCACCTGGGAACGAACCCTGTTGAAAATAGGTTAAATGGGGTCAAAGGTCACGACATAGGAGCGGGATCCCTTCCACCACCCTTATGCGTCATAACGTGCGTACAAATGTTTCGATTTCGATGAAATTTTAGTATGTGGTAAGGGACTACCAGGAAAAGAATCCAATTAAAAATGGGCGAAATTAGGTCAAAGGTCAGGACATAGGAGCTGGATTTATTCCACCACCCTTATGCGCTATAACTTAGATAAAAATGCTTCGATGGAGACAAAACTTTATCATGTTTTTCCGGAGGTATACTTTACCGGTTCTGTTGAATATCATCGAGATGGTGTCAACGGTCAGGTCATGGGAGCGAGATTTATTTTACAGCCATTATCCTCATAACGTGAATAATAACTTGAGTGATGATTTCTGGTATGTTGGAAAGCGTATGATAATCAGTGCATTGCATTATTTTACTAACTTGTTACTTTTATTTTAATCTTAAAATGACCGTATTTGAAGACCCGAAGAGTAAAAGAGGATTGAACGAAACAATGTTCGCCGAGTGACGGCCACACTTAAAACATTAGTACGTCATAAGGGCTATTTTGACATCTGCTACTCTCATGATTTATTTCTATGGCTTTTAAAGAACTACTGATGGAATTGATTGAGCTGTAGTTCTAAGGAGCCATAGAAAATAAAAAAATGAAATGAAAATAAGGTTTTTAAAATATTATCTCTCAGAAGATGACATTTTAAAGTATTTATTGGAAGCTAAGGAAGATCCACTTGAAATATGGAAAAATGCAATAGAATATCCAAGCCCTCGGCAGCATGCACGGAAAAAATGCTTTCTTGCTTTTCAACCACTTATTTCTGCGAATCTACATTCTCTTACCTAACCCAAATCAAGACACCCTAAGGTCACAAATGACAGATACCCATCTAGATTATTAGCTGAAACTGCGGACCTCCATGTTGCAACCAAATATTCAAATGCTTTCCAACTGAAAGCAGTCACAACAAAATCATTGAAAGGTTAGTCAACTTAAGAATTAATATTTTTTAAGTTAGTACATAGTAAGATTTTTACAAAATAGTGCACATTTCGAAGTATATTTAATTAAAATTTCTTGAATGCGGCTTTGTTAGATTACAGCTAACTTAATGCGGACTACCAACATCAAAAGATTCCCCACATCTCTTGTATGGCCGTTGAAAAAGTAAAGTACTCTATTTTTCATCACATCATCTGTTTAAAAATTTACAAAGTTTGTCGCTTTAAAGGTATTTTATACATTTTTGCGATGTGGTACATTAAATTGAAACAGAGTGTCTATTAAAAGAATTACCAAAAAAAGTAAATATGGTCCGTATTGAAATGCATTGGTATCGGATCCTATGATTTTTAAGAAATTTACTGTAATTCCGAAGACATGTACAGCATACTGATATTTATGTTTGTCATGATTGACTGGTTTTTAGACACAAATAGTTCGTGCACGTTTTAGAGCGTGAATAGTGTACATAGTGTAATTTGGTGCCATTAAAAGTATAGACCTTGGCATCTCTCTTTTAACTAATATATCCCATTAAGTGTCCAAAAGGATCGTTGCAGCTACGATCGCACTGGGTGTTTCGCATGGAAAGTTGAAAAGCTTTTAAATCTCATCAGATGAAAGGACGGGTTTTCCTTTCAGGAAGACGGCAGTCTGGAAAATCTGATTTAAATCTTCCCTTTGTTACAAAAATTCCGCGAGATAAAGTTGTTGTTAAAGTGATGATTTGTCAAGGGGAACAAAATATTTGACACACGTGTTCGTCCTAAGAAGATTACGTTTGTGTCAGGCACTCTGTTAAGGAAGCGAATATGCAAACACAAATTATACGTGATGGAAACCATTGAACGATCAGTTCCCATTTAAATGAAGGAAGCTTCTAAATGCTCAAAAATTCCAAGGCAAATAGTTTGTAGGATTTTATTCTGTGCTTATGACAAACAAAGAAGCAGGAACTTGAAATGAGATCACTAAAGAATGAAGGACATCTTGTTACAACGCAAAAGAAAGATTATGTAGTAATTTACACATCGAGGCAGATTTATATTAATAATAGACAATAATTAGCTTCGGGATGGTAGTAATTAATGAACTTCATCTGAAATTTATTGCACTGCTATCTGTAATAACGAAAGAGAATGTCAGTATGCGTGGCATCCATATTTCCTCCGGAAATAGTGGTAAACACTTTGATATTCGGCACATAATTAGGACGTCTTTCGCGAAAAAATATCGTGCTGATGTTATCACTTCCGTCTATCCATCTGTGGGTATCATACCCCTGCAACTATTAGTCCGATTTGAAAAAATATTTTTGCATTGGAAGCTAAAAATGGAAAGCTTGATTTCTCAGATGCGCAACTTCGCCACTAGAGGGCGTAAATGAAAATGATATCGAATTCAAAATACATTTTATTCCATATAGTAGCTTCTAAATATCCGATTGAAAAAATTATTTTATCTTTCAATTTCATTTATACCGAAGACTATTTTATCCACATTTTCTTTTTCAAGTAATGCATAGATTTTCCGCTAGGGTGTATAAAGTTCTACTCTGTTTTTCCCGATATCTCTGCTTCTAAAAGTACGATTTGAAAAATTCATCTTGCATGGGTTACAGCTCCTGACGTGAAATGGTATGTATACAATTTCTATTTTTTGGTAAAGACTGATTTAGACGTCAGGTGGCGCGTAATAATTTATTTCTGCTTCTGATGTATTTGCAGCAAAATCATAGCTTTTTAAAACTTGATTGAAAAAATTATTTCGTGGACCGAAACCAATCACCTAGGAAAACATTTTGAGAGTACACCCTGCTTAGAATAATGCATAGTTTTCTGTCATAGGGCGTAGGTGTATACCTTATTTTTGTCCATATCGCTGCTCCTAAGAGTCCGATTTGAAAAAAAATATTTCTTTTTTGGCGAGCGTTTCCGGTGAGAAATGTTTCTCATAAAATTTCAAATTTGTCTTAACGCACAAGTGTCGTAAGTTCACGTTTCCGTTTACAGCAATATCTCCGAGACTATAAACGCAATTGAAAAAATTTCATTTTTGGGCAGATACAACTAACTATGAAAACTTTTTTGTTAATTTTCTTCCCAAAATAATGCACAATGGCGCTAGTAGAGGGTCCATATATTATATTTAATCTGTTTTTCTCAATATCTGTGCTCGTAAATGTTCGATTTAAAAAAATCCTTTCACACCGAATATTATTTATATACCTTGTGGAACACTTCAGGTTTGTATTTGAGATGACTTGTGGTTCAGAGTTCTGTCGTTAGGCGGTGTTTGTGTACTTCTGTTTGCAGCTGTATCTCCGCTTCCAAAAACTCTATTGAGAAATTTCTGGGTTTACTGTATGCCATTTGCTACAATAAAGATGAGGAGCATCATCCTCTTTAAATGATGCACAGCTTTCCCGCTAGGAGGCTTTAAGACCATAACCTCTTTTTCTGCTTCCGGGAGATGTATTTGAAAAGTTATTTTTCCTTAGCGTAGCTTTAACCGTGAAGGATATTTTTCGTATGTTTTCAATTTTTCCCTTATGCAAAATTCTTCTGTTAGAAGGCGTAGAGTTATATCATGCTTTCTTCTAAATTTTTTCTTGCAACTGTTCGGTTAAAAAAAATATATTTGCCTCTGGTACCTGTCTTCTGCTATGAGAAATTGTTGTGCGCCATTTGTTAATCATCGTAACAAACATTTTAGCCACTGGTGGAAGTAAGAAACTCTTTCTATTTCTGGACGGTTTATCGATTAAAGAATTCCGGTTGATGTTTAACGACCACTGTGAGCAATTCATTGTGCTATAACCAGTCACCGGCCCTAATTTAGGGCCAGTGGTTCTATGGAAGGGAGATAGCCAGTGCCGTAAAAGAAACACCACATCCATGCCTTATCGCAATTCGAACCCGGACTTATCTCGGACGAGTGACCAGAAGCCATCGCTTAGATCACTGCGCCACCAGGGCAACCACGTTAAACCTTTGTGAAGGTTCTTGGGATGTTAATCTGGAATTATTTTCAACAGGGACACGTGATTCTTCATTATTAATAATGGAGGGTCTTCTTGAACGTGATTGATCACCAGAAACATATTTTTAAAACCATCTCTGCACAGTACGTTCTGCTACCACATTTTTTCCAAATGCCACACATATCGAAGGCTACCTGGTGGCGCAGTGGTCTAAGTGCTGGCTTCTGTTCGTTCGTAAGAGATGGGTCCGGGTCCGCATCCCGGTGAGGGATGGATGTTGTGTTTGTCTTACGGCACTGGCTCTCTCCATTTGCTGGAACCAGTGGCTCTAAATTAGTGGCGGGTGACTTCTTGTAGCCCACCGAATTACTAACGGTGGTCGTTAAATGCCCAAATAAAAAAACTGCGATAGGATGCGTATTTGGCAGAATGTTCGCATCGATCATTTTTGACACAATGCAGCAGAACATGTTTTCGAAGTTTGAGTAGATCTTTTGGAACACTCTACGTGTCTTGCCTCGCAACTGAGATTTTATCTATTTTCAACAGATGCTAGTCTTTTAATCCTGTACCATGTTTTAGATCTTATTTCCTTTCATTCTCACTATATTATCTCTCATTTTTTTTAGCCTTCCCGTAGTTTTTGTCCTTTTTTATTCTGTATGTCGTTCTGTTGTCGGTAACGTTTTCTTTTTTTTCCGCGATTTCCTCTCCTGGCTTTCACTTTTGCATCTGTCCTGCTTCTTTCCTTTTTTTGGAAACGCTTATTGGTAATTAAAGTTTACAATGCATACCTATGGAGTCTGTGAAAATGTATAAAGAGCCTTTGTTCTTTCTTATTAATTGCGCGTGATAAACTTTCCGCTGGCGTGTAACTCCCTTTTCCGGCAGCAGACAGATTTATAAAAAAAAACACGTGCGCATAATCTGTCAAACTTCGTATAAATCAGGATCGAAATATACTTTAGCACATTGTTTCAACTGAAATTTAAAATGGCTAATTTTTTTTATGAAAATATGCTACAATACAATAATAAACAAGGAGAATAAGTGCACTAAATTGTTACACGCTGTTTCAAAAATCCGTTATCTTTTTATTGGCGCAAACACCAACGGGTGTCTTTATCATGACAGACTGATACCAAATTATGCGGAGAAAACTTATAGCAAACGTTAACATTTGAATATAATTTAGATGCTTGTGTTAAATTAACTTCAAATTGGGTAAATTCCAAAATTTGAAACCCAAAGAAGCAAATTAAAAGCTTTAAAGTCTTTACACTTTATATCTATCCAGAACGGTTGCAAGACAGCATCGTTGCATGCGTATTGTGTTGTGAGTATTTCGATTGAATCTATGATGGCAGTCTCGATTTGGGTAATGTATGGTGCTTAACATTTGCGTCCTGCCCATTGAGGTGTCGCATCGTTGAGACAAATTTCTCTTTCTAGGGTTGTGCTGAATGTTATATGTTTTGCACTTCTTTTGTGTTAAGCTACCTTGGTCCCAGTTGACATCTTAGTCATACTTACATACAATTTCTGCGTTCCGTTATGGCATTCCAGACGGACGGAGTAAGCCCCTGCTCCGTGTCGATTTTCCTCCTGGGAGAAAAGATATTCTTAATTGAGGCAACTGTCTGGATGGCAAAGCCGAGATCTATTTTCTCACAAAAAAATGTGAAGTACTGTACGTACGGCATTGGTCCGATTAAGTGGGAATTGCCGATCGGTGTTTCTTCATTTATGAGGCTTATGACTTCATCTAAGATTGAATTTATGAGGTCTTTGCTGACGTCTGCAGACAATGCCTGATAAATTGTATTTCTGCTTTTTCGTTTTGTTTGTTCAGGAAAGTAATACTGATCTTTTGAAGCTTGCACGAAACACACTGGTCTTATACTGATTCCATGTGAGAAGAATAATCAGACGAAGGAAAATTCGGCACAGCACAAGGCATGCAGTCAGTGGAACCCATATGAGTACTTTTAGGGGGGGGGGGGGGGCTAAGAAAAATCCTTATCTCTTTCATGGCTGTCAAACATTTTAGTAAAAAGTACAAGATACTAAAATACAACAAAAATAATTAATACTGTTTTATAACAAGTACCTTATTTTAAAGTGTGAAAAGTCTATCAAAAACTCACCATAATGTTTTTCTGTTCTGTTCATTATATTTATTTATAAAGTTAAAAAAACAAAACTGAACCAATAAATGTTTTAGCTGATTTAAAAAATTGTTATTGAAACTTCATATTACATGTGTGATGATGGTATGTAAAAACAACATTTCAAAAGAATTAAAAGTTTGTAGCAATTTTTTTTGTCCACGCAGAGGCTATAACTGAACTTTACTATTAAATTTTGAAGAAGACAATCCGATTTTTGGCGTAAATGTGACAAGGATGGTAAGTCAGATTAATATCCGAAAACTTGAAAATTTTTCATCGTCCTAGAGCGGGACTCGAAGCTGCGTCTCCCAGATAGCGCCCGGGTATGCTAACCACTACACCACCCAGAACGACCAAGTTTCAAGTTGCCGATCAGTTTGAATATAACCATCACATAATTCGCTAGTCGAAGCAACCGGCATTCATGTTTAGCGAATCTGAAAGTTAAGAATCCTATCCCGTGATTGCCCGGAGAAGTAGATAAATCATGAAAGAAATACGGGATTACGCCATATAATACAGATTTTGAAGATGACAATCCGTTTTTGGCGTAAATGTGACAAGGATGGTAAGTCAGACAATATCCCAAAACTTGAAATTTGTTCATCGTCCTGCAGCGGGACTCGAATCCGTGTATCCCAGATAGCGCCCGGGTATGCTAACCACCACACCACCCAGAACGACCAAAATTTGTATTATATGGCGTAATCCCGTATTTCTTTCATGATATACTATTAAAGTTATAATTACAGTTTAGAACTTTGTGATGGGAAAAGTTAGCCGCCCCGGTGGCGCAGTGGTCTAAGCGATGGCCTCTGATCATTCGTCCGAAAGGGGTCCGGGTTCGAATCCCGGTGAGGCATGGATGGTGTGTTTGTCCTACGGCACTGACTCTCTCGCTTCCCTAGAACCAGTGACCCTAAATTAGGGACGGGCGACTGCTTATAGCCCATTGAGTTGCTCACGGTGGTCGTTATATCTAGTGCTTTTCAGAGAAAGCAAATTGCAGATTTCGCTTGTTTTTAGAAAACTTATCTATAGCCAATTCTACTAAATTCAGCTCATTCTGTCTCTGTTAACACTTAATAAGCACAAACTTGAAAGACGCTCTTCACTCACTGTGCTCCTCGATTGTGCTAAATGACTTCACTCACTGTGCTCCTCGATTGTGCTAAATGACCTTTCCACAGAACATGGTGTTGGCGGACACTCAGCCACTTCCTCTCCTCAACGCATTACTGATTCACCGGTTCCTACTTCGTAATCAGATGTGTTGAAACTGTCATCTACAATTCATTGTCGTACTTTTAAAAGTAAACGCATAGTAGAATCGGGCAAATAAACTTTTTAAAATACAGAAGTTTAATAATTGCAATCAGTTTTTAATATCTCATTATTTTTAAAAATGCTTTAAAAAAAGGTTTCGTCTATTTTAGTGTTTAAAATGTGTCAAAAAGTTTGGCTATGCTGACGGCTGTGTGGGGGGGCGAGCCCCCACTGCCCCCCTTATGGGCGCCCTTGTATGCAGTAGACACCCGTCAGTGCTTGGAGGCTTGTCAGTATCAGTTGTTTACGCCAGTAAAAAGATAATCTAATTTTGTAACAGCGTGCTACAACGCATTTTACATGTAATATTCGATTCACTGGTAAAATAAGATAAAAGAACTGGGACTAATTGAATTCAAATAAATTTGATACTATTCTTTGCTGTTCGGTCTGATCGTTTTGCTTTCCTTGTCTTGACATCTTGCTAAAAAGAATAACTTTAAATAAATATACAGGATGTCTGAAAAATAGATATGCACTAAAAGTAACACTTACCATGTCGAACTGGTTCCTACAGGAGGTGCCGGAAATGGGCCCCACCGACGTCCAGACATGTCTGCACACTCTTCAACATGTTGGTAAAGACCTTTCTCAAAGTTTGTGCTGTGATTTGTTGGATGTGGGTCGTTATTGCCGCCTGTAGCTCTTGAAGTGCATGCGAAGTGATTTGGTTGCTGATGTACCCGCACAGGCGAAATCATCCTCTTCTGTAAAAAGTCAAGTCCAGAATATCCCCACCTTCTTCAGACAGAACTCTTTTAGCCATCTGCAGTACCGAACACGAGCCTCGTGGCCTGTTTCCTTCAGCTGATGTACGACAGACACTTTCTACGGCTGGAAACGCCACTTCCTTTTTCCGAATGTCGTGGGCTGTACTCTTTGGCACATTAACTTGTCGTGACAGTCACCTCACGGACTTGTGTGGACTCCTCTGAATCTTGTCCTGGATATTCTGTACGGTCGCGTTCGCCGTAGATGGCCTACCGTGGCGGGGGCATCCAGTACACTGCCAGTTTCCCGAACCTTCGCTATCAGCTGACTCATCGCATTAGGGTAGCATCATAGAATTTTTCTAGTGGGTTGTTTTTGCACTTCGTCCGTGTACTTGTCGTCATGGCGAAATACATGTTCCACCAAAAACACTTTCTGTTCAACCACCAACACCATTGTCCTTGTGCCGAGACGAGTGATCAATCGACACGTCTTCCTTCGTCGACCAAGCTCTGAGGAATTGATCTTCGATCGGAATGACAACTGCGGAGGCCTCGGGTTGGGGAGACATGAAGGTTACCAGGCACAGAGCAGTTCCACGTTGCTGGTCACTTCTACTGTAATTCCATTCACATTTTCTTTATTATATCATTATTGCAATTCGTACATTCAGTGCACAGTCATTATTAGGACACCCTGTACAACACGAAATCAATTAAATAACAGGGAATATAATAATAATAAGCCAATCAGTACCTTTCCATTCCAATCCGATTCCAACGATTAAATTAGTTGCCAAAGAACGAATTTCATGCTCTTGCTCTTCAATATCAGGTTCGCCAAAAATGAGTATACTCTGGATAATAATAATCAGGTGTACTCATTTTTTGTTACAATTTGTAAGATTATAATGTGCATCAGTTATATCAGAAATACAGGATGATCCATTTAAACCAGTACCATGTGATTTACTTATAACTTTTTTATAAATAACAACAAAATCATACAGTAAGTTGAGAAATATACATGTGGTATTGGAGAATCATTTTATCAAAGCAAATCTTGGAATTGTCCTCCATTTTCTTGTAAACACAGTTGAACACGCCGCACCATATTCAGTGATGTCTCATGTAGAGTACGAGCAGTAGCATTGCCAATTTCAGTCGTGATTGTTTCACGCAATGCATCCAATGTTTTTGGATGGGTTTTGTAAACTCTATCCTTTAAGTAGCCCCATAAAAAAAAGTCAGGGGAAGTTAAGTCCGGTGATCGGGGAGGCCATATGTTTTTTGAAATTAATCTGTCATCAAAGAAGCTGGTTATGAGTTCCATTGAGACTTTCGATGTGTGAAACGTAGCGCCATCCTGCTGAAAGTAGCTCTCTGTCAATTCAATGCCATAAAGTTGTTCCACAAATTCATTGAATATGAGGTAATGAACGTTAGTGTTGACAGTTTCAGAGAAACAAATGGGGCCAATAATTTTCGTAGACGAAACCGCACACCATACACCAACCTTTTGGGAATGCATAGTTTTGCTCCAGTTTTTTGCCATCGACAGAATTGTTGACTTGCTTGGTACTTTTTGAACTCCAAACTCTCTTCGAAATGATCGTTGCGTTTTGATGACAGAATTGGTTACCCAATACGATTTCACTAAAAAAGCACGCTCTGGAACAGAGTACTGCATGTTTCCGAATGCACGCAAGTGAATGACAACGCAACAACAAACAAATCACGAGATGAGTTACAGTTACGGTTAACAATCTTCTTCACGGTGGCGGTTTTCATTCTCCAGGAGTTGCTGCTTCTATTGAAAAACAGAAGAAGTTCCTTGCGCGATCCCTTGCAAAAATGTAAGGTTTTTTCATGGTACTCGTTTAAATGGATCACCCTGTATAAGGCATCATAAGTATTATCAGAAAATCTCTGTAAAAATCATTGTAAAATGTGTGAATCCTTTTTTAAATACCTATATCATTAAGCGACATATATCAACCTGTAGACGTTTAACTACTATTTCGATAGGATCGCCTGAGGTGCAAGAAGCCGTTCTACTGATTGTGCCATATATTTGTATATGCAATTATATATAAAATAACGAATGCAGAGGAGCGAGGAAACATCTATGCTACAATTTCATTGAAGTTCAATCAGCATAATCATGAGCTTCATGTAATCATCATGGATTTTGTTAAGCTTTTATAATCCTTACGTATTCTTGTGAAATTAGGAGCAATAAATAATGAGTACGAATTGCCGAAAGGGGTGGATGCTGAGTAACACATCTCTGAGAGGTGACGTTGAACACTCCTGATCATGATGAGCAGCAAACAGTGTTGGAACAATCACTTTCTAATTAAAATTCGGCAGCGGGGTTTTCGGATCAAACTTCCAGTTTCCCATGAATTTTGGAGCTACTATCAATTAGTTCTGCATCAGTGCCAGAGATTCATCAGCCACACGGATGAGAAGAGGAGGAAGCTATCAAGATGAGATTATTCAAATTTAAGTGGAGGCTGGTCTGCTTTGGATTAAAAGCGAGCACGTTTATTTAATGTATCTATAACACCACATCTGATTGAAAAATAAAAGCGGATATGATTACTGCAGGGATTGCAGTGAGCACCTGGGGAATACACTCGATTCTACTCTGCTCCTCTGTTTCCCAGCATCCATCACGGAACAAAATGTATACTAGGAATGCATTGAAAGCTCTTAGTTTCATTACTAATCGTACTGAAACTTTCCCAAAAGAAACACATCTGGGACGAGAGAATCATCTAACTGTTTCATCTTTACAAAAGTAAATAAGAGTGTTCTAAGGATGAAACCAAATTTCCAATTCGGATGTATCTCTGAACGAAAAGAAATTACATTTAGCTAACAGTTTGCAGGGCGCATTTTGATTTCATTCCTCGGAGAAGACATGCAACAGATCATTACGACCATGCATGTCTCCACGAGTGGGCGCGTACCATAGTATATAACAGTGACGTCACTGTTATATGCAATAGGACGCGTAGGCAAAACGAGGATAGATGGAGCAGTAGAAACTGCATATAACGAACCTGTACTGTATTTAACAAGATCTCGGATTTTACGAGCGAGACAGAAACTTTTGTTTAATATTACGCTAATTCAAAGTTAATTTGACCGCAAAATTTAATGAGGTCCCCGGATTTTACGGTGGAGAGAAAAATTCAGATGATCACTTTTAGCAAGCAAAGTTACAAAATTCAATGACATTCCATATTTAACGAGACAAAGAAGGCCTACTGCATATTATTCCGGAATGGAAAACCAGAAATCGGGGCCTACACAAAGAAAATTTGACAGCAAAATTTAATAAAGTCCACGGATTTTACCGAGGAGAGGAAAGTTAAGATGATCACTTTTAGCAAGCAAAGTTAGAAAATTTAATGGCCGTCCCCGGTGGCGCAGTGGTCTAAGCGATGGCCTCTGATCATTCGTCCGAAAGGGGTCCGGGTATGAATCCCGGTGAGGTATAGATGTTGTGTTTGTCTTACGGCACTAGCTCTCTCCTTTCCCTGGAACAAGTGACCCTAAATTAGGGACGGGCGACTGCTTATAGCCAATTGAGTTGCTCAAACCTCCAAAAAATAAACAATAAAAAAATAATGAAATTCCATATTTAACAAGACAAAGAAGACCTGCTGCACACTGTTCTGGAATGAAAAAACAGAAATCGGGTCCTACAGAAGGAAATTGCAACATCTCCGGGGGATATATTGTGTGCTAGTGGAAGAATATTGATAGAAAAGCAATAGGGAGGGAGTGCATCAAGTACTCAACAAGCGAGTTGTGCAAGAGACTCTGCCACCTTTTCCAAGGGATCAGCAGATTTCAAAACAGTCCACGTACTTCTAGGTAAAGTGAAGATGGATGGGTTTCACGACCACGTAAGTGGATTTTTGGGCTGCAATTGCAGATAGCGATAAGGGAGTAATAGAATGGGGATGTCGCCAATGGGAAAACAGGAGATAACAATTCCTGGAATTGTATCCATTACCCTTTTCATCCTCCAAATGATTGTTGCATTGGAAAGATCGGTGCTAATTTTGCTTCAGGTGAGTTGTGTAGTTAAACAGCGCGCGGTTTCACGTGGCTTAAGTTGAATAAATTTGAAAAGTTTAATTTAACTATAGTATTAACATCAACTAATTAAACATTTGAATATACCCGATTGTTATGGATAAATAACAGAGGGTGCGGCAGTGTTGATAGCGTATTAATAAAATCATACCGTAAGCGAACAAATGTTTTTTTATTTATTACTCTCTATGTCAAATAGTAGTTACAAGAATGCCATTGATCAGTAAATGTTTGAATATGACCCCTGTCAAATGGCCGACCTGCTGCACCACAAATTCTTCTAAGCGGCGTTGGAAGGAGTCAATTACTCGTCGTAACATATCGCCAGGGATATTGGTGACGGCACCTCTGATACGGCCCTTCAATTCCAATATGTTGGCGCAACGTGTTTGGAAGACTTCTTTCTCGAGGTACCTCCATAAGAAAAAATCAGCGCATGTTAGATCGGGGGACCGGGACGTCCAAGGGATGTCATCCATTACAAAACTGTTATGGAGAAATCCCTTGGCCGAAGATTTTCGCGTGCAATCAAATCTTGAGACTTGATTTCTTGCACAATTTGGAGCTTTCAAGGGTGAAAATGGAAATCCTCATGCAATATGCTCCGAATGAACGATCGGAAATGTGCAAAGCTGTAGGGTGTTGCCGAGCAGATCTTTTAGGACTACTAAGATTGAAGCACGAAGACTTTCAATTATTTCCGGTGTCCGCACAGTCCTTTCGCTACCTACTGGTTTACGAGTACAAGCCGATGCTGTAAATCTAAAGGAACTGACCCACGTTGTGATGGTGCGACCAACTGGCATGACGTCCCACTTTGAAATGTCGCCTGAATAGACGTTGTGTGACAACTATAGAATCGTTATTCTTGAAATACGTTTTAACAGCGAAAGCATGATGTTCAGCCGTCCAGCTTGGCATGTCGAACAAAAATCAAAATGGCTGCTCATGGGCATATTAAAGCCGCGTCATCGACCTCGCATTGATTCATGATGTCATTGTACGACACGCGGTAAATTACACTATGAACGCTGCCGCACCCTGTATAAACGTGTATTCATATCATCACGTATGCACTTTTTTACATGGTGGGATTTTTCAGCCCAGAACGGATTTAGCGAGCACCCGGATTTAAAGAAGGTTTCTGTCGGTCTCCAGCTTATTATAAATGGATTCTACTTTATTTCCTTTCAGTTAACCCTCTCGATTTTCCGATGTTTACGATTTTTTTTCTTTGGTTTTTCATGTCATTTATAATATCCTCAACATGATGGTGATATTTTTTTAATTTTTGCTGGAAAGGGTTTGTTTTCTTTTGTTCCTTTTCATAATTTTTTTCCTATGCTGCAAAAGGGTAACTACGAGATCCGGGAAATCATGGAACGGTCACGAAATGAGCAAAATGTCATGAAAGTCAAATAAACGTCACCGTTCTCGCAGGGATGAGAATGTTCCGTGATTTTCAAGCCCTTTGAATTTTTCAGAAAAAGTTCCGTACTTTTTTCTTTTACTTCGTTTCCTGATTATATTCTTCATTTTTCATAATTTCGTGATCATGTTCTTCATTTTTTATTTTTCCGATTTGGTGAAAGGTGTGACTTTGCATTTGTTACGAAATTTTCTTAATGAATAGATGTTTTCCTATTCATATCAGTCTTTTCAAATTCAGTTAACAAAGCAAGTATTGCCGCCCCGGTGGCGCAGTGGTCTAAGCGATTACTTCTGATGTCTCGTCCGAGATGGGCCCTAGTTCGAATCCCGGTGTGGCATGGATGTTGTGTTTGTCTTACGGCACTGGCTCTCCCCTTTCCCTGGAGTCAGTGACCCTAAATTAGGGACGGGCGACTGCTTCTATCCCATAAAGTTGCTCACGGTGGTCGTTAAACCCTCAATCAGAAGAGAAAAAAGCAAGCGTTTCTCCCCTCTCCTTTTCGTAAGCAAAATTGAACTTAAAAATCGTTACTTAATATGCGTGATGGAATCGGTGTCATTTCCGTGACCCGTTAAATTGTTTTTACGGCAGAATAGGCAACAGCAGTGCCGATTATTTAAATTTAATCTTCCTTACAATTCATGTTTTCACATTTCTCTATGCGTTCTTTCCATATCAAGGAACTGAGCGAGCATTTGCACCTTGTTTAAGGCAAAATCTAAAGTTCAAAAACGGTAGTTACTCCTCAATATTTAGAGAAAACGACTTTACGAGTATAAAAAGACGGCGATGATGAGTTCCGATTTTGAACTTCAATTTCTTTTCAACTAAAAGGTAAAACGCCTATTGTTTTCCATCGTGAAATATCAAGAAGTGAATAATGAATAAAAAAGACCTGCATTTTAAATGAAATGAAATTTCAAAAATTCGCACTATCTTTCGAAGACAATTTTATTAATCACAGAAATGGTGCCGATTTCATCCATTGACGTAAGTATCAATTTTAAAATTTAATTTTGTTTAAAGTAAAAAGAGAAATGCTTGCTAGGTTATTATAAGCCGTCACGAATACTGCTATCAAATTCGACTTCTCCTCACTCAAATGCAGAGTGTGAGAGAGTGTATGTTCATTCAAGTTCAGGTCAGAATCCAGTTTGTATCATCAGTGACTGATGTCATGATAAAAAATTCTGTTTATGGCAAAATTGTATTGTTAGGGTTAGAAGTGTTTCGAAATCAGTGCCAATCAAAAATTTCTTGCAAATGAGAAATCCTGCACATTTCTTCCGCAAAAAAGGACTGCGTTTCTTCACGAAAGCTAGGATTTCTTTTGTTGTACAACAAAATCATATGACAATATTTAACACTTGAGCAGTTTCATCAATCAACTTACGCATAAAAGCATCACAATAATTTCTGAATTTGCGTGTACATAGATCACACTCAGAAAATCACTCTAGTTTTGATCTTCCAAGGTTGGAAGATATGTTATTTATACGGCACGAGCAGTAAGCATCAATTCATGGGCACGAAGCCCTTACAATGGGTAAGGGGAAGGACTTGTTGAAGTATGAACTAGGAGTTATCATTGGCGTGGTCACCCAGAGGCTTATCAACGGTAGGCATTTTTAGCTATCTGAGAGTCGCCGTAGTGAAGGGGCGGCATTAGGTCCAAAGTTGGCACAGTGCTCCCCAACGATTTGCCGTCGAGATAAACTCTAGCTTTCGCGCGCTGTCCAAAACAACGGGTTTGCATCAGTGAAACTTCTTATTCCTAAGGATAAGGATTAAAATCAAAATATTAAATGCTTTTATTTTTTGATTTTAGCTTGCCTTTTTTTCTTACTTCCATGTTACCCTCCATTTGATATTTTGAAAGTGTAGGATCTAATTGAATTCATCTTTCTCTGAATTATGAGTATTTTTTGGAACTTATGATTTTTTTTATGGCTGACCTTTCAAACCTTAACGAAATTTGAGTTGTGTTGGCACTCTAATCCTATTGTAGTCATTTATATTTTATATCAACAAAGACAAATGATATTTATGAACTTACTTTAGCATTCGAAATGCGGTAATTAAAAGATCTGAAGTTACAAAACGGAAAAGACCTAAAGAATTACTAATGAAAGAAGATACGCAGTTTTGACCTTTTCTTCTTTTGTTGTTTCTTGAGTTTCGGAGCTTGGCATTCTTCGCGACTATTTAAGGATATATGAGTCAACACACACACTAAATTGTGACTAAGCATTGGGAATAAATAGTGAATAATCATGAGAATTCTGATTTTCCCCATGATTTTCAAAGGCAAATTGGATTCACCTCACTTTGAATAATGAATATTAATTGGTATTTTAAAGTCCTCGTGATCATCTAAGGCTGTTAGGAGTCGTCTCAATCTTATTTATGAATGATTATAGGGGTTTCATATTCCCCATGAACATCAAAGGCTATAAGGAGACGCCTCATCATGAATTATGAGCAATCATTGGGGATAGATAATGACTGATCTCGGGGAATTTAAAATTCCCCATGATTATGAAAATCTAATTGAATTCATCTTTCTCTGAATTATGAGTATTTTTTGGAACTTTAATGTCGCCAGAAATAACTATGGCTGTAAAATGTCTCCTCAATCTGATTTATGAATAACTATGGGGAGTTGAACATCAAAGTCTATAAGAAGACCCCACATCCTGAATTATGAGTAATCATTGGGAATCTATACATAGTATAAAATAAAGTCCCCGGTAGGCGTCTGTCTGTTTGTTCGGGCTAATCTCGAGAAGTGTTGCATTCAGAGAGTTTTTTCCGGGCGTGGTGGGGGGCAATTACAAATTTCGAGAGGGATAAAACTTGTAGAATATACATATAATCACAATTTTGTTATATAAATTTTAAATACAGTACACAAATTTTCGTATGCTCTTATATCGCAAATGCAGATTCCAAGAAATCTACACGTACAAGTGATTAAAAATGTTATACCTTTGCTTAAATCAGTAATGGACTACGGATTTCGCCATGTGGTGGTGTAAAATATTGAGGACGCTAGTAAAGGTAAGGCTGTGCTGGCGAAAATCCCCCAAGACATTAGGAGTGGTAAAAATGTCCTCGCCTTACTGCAAGCATGTTTCTGATAATTATTAAGGAACCATTACAGTGTTACCTGAAAACGTGTGGTGTAAACCATTCCCCTGCCATTTGGTTTCAACCCGTTTAGATTATTTAGAAAATAGTTGTAATAAACCCAAAAACCAACTAACCGTTTCGATGCCAGCTTGAGGTGCCCTGTTTCATTTTTTTTTATTTTTTTTTTTTGGTCACAGAGTGTAAACCACCACCACCAGAAAAAATATTTTATTATGGTAACAATTTCTAATAATTTGCTATTGTTAAAAATTAGTTAGCAAATATTTTGTTGTACTGGAAGCACTAACTTCATGTTAGCTACACTGAGACTGAGGCTTAACCTTATACATGGAATGCCGGCATCCAGAAGACTGAAATAAAACTGAATGCCAGTCCCCAAAATATGATGATGTATTGCAGCGCAAACATCTCTACTGTTATTGTGCAGAATTAGGTTTTTATAGCGGAAGTAGCCCGAGTTGTCAGTGCTTGAAAACTTCCTCTTCAGCGAGAACTGTTTAATGTTTTGTTGAAGGATGATAGCAATTTCAGATTGAAGTCCATCTGGATTTTTTTATAATTATAATATTTTCCCTCTCTTAACTTTTTTAAATTAATTTCTCTAGATAATCAGTATTAAACAAGCACAATTAGACTAAATATAATGGGAGATCACCCAAAAACCTACACGGGGGGGGGTATTCATAGATGTTCGGGAGGATGCCTAAATACATCACTGATCTCGAGAATAGCTCGACGGATTTTGATGAGGTTTTCACCATTCCATAGAGCATTTGTCGAGGAAGATTTAGGTGTATGAAACATTAATCTATAACAAAAGGGAGCCGAGCAGTAACGGTTTTAGTGACAAGTCGAAGAAAAAAACCGCCGTTCGCATTCTTTCGTGGCTTCCACTGCCTATGAGAATGCAGCAGACACGTGAATTTCTTCATGGCAACGAGCCTTAGTAACGTAAGTGAAGGACAATTAGTCCCCGTTGAAGTGATGGTGTCTTACTTTGAAAGTACAAAATGCGGTAGTTGGAAAAAATTTATGATATTGAAAGAAAAGATCCCTGTGTGCTGAATGTAAGTATCTTCGAAGGTGACGCGAAAAGTTTTCAAGAAGTGCAAATAGTAAATATTTTCTATTACTTCGTCTTCGGTCGAAGCGCCATTACCATACAACAGTTAGAGGCATTAGAATCGTGTAAAATTCTGACAGCATATAACAATTTCTCATCGGAGATATTCTTTTGCATGGTAATTTAGTGAGATCACTAATTGGTGAGCAATTAGTAACTCTTCAATAAAAAGTGTTTTTCTATGCTCTGGGAAGCGATTTTCAAGACTTAGAAAAATCGAGAGAAAAATCTGGTAATCTATATATATATAAAAGTGAAAGTTTGTATATTCGTTTGTTTGTATGTTTGTTTGTTTGTCCGCTATACAAATCTACAGTTTTCAACTTAGAACCACCAAATTTGGTATACTATCTCATGGTACTCTGACTTAGACCGCACACGGTTTTGGGAAGGGGTCGGGGCCGGACGGGAAAGGGAGGCAGGGGACCCCCATACAAAATTTTCGTAAAAGGTTCTACAGTTTTCAATTTAGAACAACCAAATTTGGTATTTATCTCATGGTACTCTAACTTAGACCGTACACGGTTTTTGGAAGGGGTCAAAGAACGCCCATGCAAAATTTTCGTAAAAAGTTCTACAGTTTTCAATTTAGAACCTCCAAATTTGGTATATTATCTCATGATACTCTGACTTCGACCGTAGACAGGTTTTGTAAGGGTCAGAGCCTGGAGTTCAACAAGCCCCCACACAAAATTTTCGAAAAAAAGTTCTACAGTTTTAAATTTACATCCACCAAATTTGGTATATCATCTCATGATACTCTCCTTCGACCGTAGACAGTTTTTGTAAGGGGTCGGAGCCTGGGGTTCAAAGGGCCCCCATACAAAATTTTCGAAAAATAGTTCTACAGTTTTCAATTTACAACCACCAAATTTGGTATATTATCTCATGATACTCTGAATTCGACCGTAGACAGTTTTTGTATGGGGTCGGAACCTGGGGCTCAAGGGGCCACCATACAAAAATTTTCGAAAAAGCGTTCTACAGTTTTCAATTTAGAACCATCAAATTTGGCATAAAAAAGTTCTACAGTTTTCAATTTTTTAGAATCACCAAATTTGGTATTAACGGGGAAATTACAGAAATATATTTTTCATTCATAAAATTTCGCCCGCTGAACTTGGCGATTCCACGAATATTTACCCGGGAAATGCCAGGTACCCCTGCTAGTAGATAATATTGATCACCGGAAATTTACCATTACTCATCTTATCTAAGGCTATAAAGATCCGGCCGCCCCGGTGAAGCAGTGGTCTAAGCGATGGCCTCTGATCATTCGTCCGAAAGGGGTCCTGGTTCGGATCCTGGTGAGGCATAGATGTTATGTTTGTCTTACGGTACTGGCTCTCTCCGTTCTCTGGAACCAGTGACCATAAATTAGGGACGGACGACTGCTTATAGCCCATTTGAGTTGCTCATGGTGGTCGTTAAACCTCCAATCAAAAAAAAAAAAAAAAAAAAGATCCGCCTGATCATGAATTGTCATGGGGAATAAACAGTAAATAATCATGAGAAATTTATCCATACTTACCTTATCATGGTTAAATTCCCCATGGTTATCTGATCATTGTGTAAGGCTATAAAGAGTCGCTTCACGCTGCGTTATGAATAATCATGGGGTGTTTAACATTTCCCATGATAATATAAGGCTGCAAATAGCCACCACTCTTTTATGTGCAGTCACGTGCTCCAGAAAATGACAGAACCAGCGCAGCTAACATTCACCGATTTTCTAAAATATTCATATCTGTAGAATTTACTATTTTATCACTTGAAAATCGGTTTTCAAAAATTAAATATATTTATTTTACAAAAAAAGTCATTTAAAATTTATCGCAATGATTAAAAACCACTGTAGGTTTTCGAATGGGCAATAGACTGTGTTTATACAGCGTAATGTCAAATTATATATTTATTCAGAGAAATATCGAGTTCGCAAACGTGACAGATTTCAGCCTGAAAGTTGTAACAAATTACTAAGTTATAATTGGATAACTCTAATTATATCCATTTTGTGGGAGTAGATCATACTAAAATTCTGTCAAAGGATACTTTAAAGTGCAATGAAATGATGCAAATCGTGATCAAGAGTTGGGACTGAAAATCCGAACTGTTGTAATCATTGATTTCGGTAGCAATGGTCTTGAGCGGTAGTTAGAAATACAGATTTCCTCTTAGTTTATTAGGTAAAAGGAATTCCTGTTACTCAACGAAATGAAAGCAAGGAGGAAGGCATGTAGTAAGATTCCAGCAAGTCAAAGAGTCCTTAACGCGCTCCGCTCAATAATCAAGAAGGCATTTCTCAGACACTTAAGTGTGTAGCGTTGAATGTATCTTCATTCGAATGACACCTTATCTCATTGCTATAATTTCATACAACCCAATGGGGAGGATCATAGCTGAGGGGAATTTTGAGATTTCTTTAAGAGTGCAAAATGATGAGAGTACCCAAGAGACTCGAAAACTATTTTTTCAGATAGTTTCGTCAAACATAGTATTATCAGCAGTGTTCGGATCTAAAAACTTCGAAGAGGTAAAAAAACAAAAACTTAACTGAAACATATCCATTCACAAAATGGAAAATTCATGTATATTAGTATCATATTTAACGGAAATTATTCGTATAAATTTTCCGTCTCTCTTAATGTGTAACGTAATGCACTAGTGTCT
Source organism: Macrothele yani (assembly GCA_039090855.1). Classification (NCBI taxonomy): domain Eukaryota; kingdom Metazoa; phylum Arthropoda; class Arachnida; order Araneae; family Macrothelidae; genus Macrothele; species Macrothele yani. The sequence goes on along the minus strand of CM077010.1, from coordinate 69,270,205 downwards.
AAATTAAAATCGCAAAAGGCATTTTTGGAAAAAGAAAATTAAAACAACGTAAGAGAATGTAGAAACATTTTGTATTTATTTAAGCATAATCATAAGGTTCATATGCAGTTTATTGAAACATAAAAATATGTATGCAGTTTGATGCATGATAACAAGTATATGGATCTCCAAAGTGGGAAGTTAGATATCATCCGATGAGATGGTTAATAAGAAATATCATTTTCTCTTAAGGGCAAACAGCACTCACAACGATGGTACATGGTAATCATGAAGTTACTGATGTGTTCCGGAGAAAATGAATCCCATTTCTTAAGGAGAGCAGTGCGTAGCTCTCAGAGGTCTCTAGGAGAGGCTGATGAGCTGCAGCTTCTATCCTAAAGCAACACAAGTATGTTTTATAGGGATCAGGTCTAGAAAAAAGGTTGGCCAAACCATTTTTCAAATATCCTTGCTCGCAGGGGAATAATTGCCGAGCTAGGCTCTGTACGGACAAGCGTTATCCCTCAAGACAAGGGATTGAGGATAAATAGCACTCCAAGCAGCCTGACCTACGGCTGGAAGAACTCGTCCATGTAAGACTGAGCAGTGAGCTTGCCTTCAAATGCGAGGAGGAGTGTTAACAGGTTAATTAATAACGAGAAACTGCACACCAGCTATATGTAAAATAGCAAAGCTGAAGTAGCAACCCGATTTATTGGCGTAAAAATAGAAACAAACGTTTTCAAGCTTTGGCACATCAGCCAGATAGCTCTGTCAATGAAGGTCGACATAAACTGCAGTTTATGTTTGTCTGGATACAACAGTCTTGAAACCGCAGTTTATGTCTACCATCGTTGAAAAAGCCGGATGGGTGATTTGCGAAAGCTTGGAAACATTTATTCCTATTTTTACTTCTAGAAATCGGATTAATGATACAGTTTTACCATTTTATGTAACTATGAGTTTTTCCCCCTCTAGATGAAATGACTCAGAGAATCCGATTGCAAATTAAATCTCGACTTAACGGTAGTGACACTGGCGTGGAAAAATTAAGGACGAGACGGTTTTTTGTATGTAACGTCGTGCAGAAGTGCTCCACATCGACTCAAATCATACCATAAGATCGCCAAGATGTAAGAATATGGGACAAATGAGCATAACCGTCCAAACAAGGAATCCAAAGGATACAAAGGCACTTCATTGAAAAGGTTGCTTCGAGCACAACTAGACAGAAGCCAGAAACGTCCATGTGACAGGCGGCTGCCAAGAAAAATCCAGTCTTTAGTGGGGGATATGATCACTCCTGACTGCGTTGCAGGATTTACAACGTCTGTCCATGCTGACGACGCGGTTGTCAAGGAGCTGTTAAGGCATCGCAGCCCATTTCTCTTGTAGCGCCAATCGCAGCTGCGGAATCGTTGCTTGCGGCTGGTGACGTGACGTGCTCCCAAGCGTCTCCCGAGAAGGTTCCACAAGTGTTCGACTGGATTTCGATCCGGAGACCATGCGGACCAATCCATGTGTTGAATATCTTCACTCTCCAACAGCTCTGCGACAGCCACTGTGCGATGAGGTGTAGCGTTGTCGTCCATGAAGAGGAACTCATGACCCACAGCACCTCTAAACAGACGCACGTGAGGCAGGAGAACCTCGGTACAATAGCGGACAGCATTGACTGAACCTCCTTGGAAGATGTGGAGGTCAGTACGGCTACCAAGCATGATACCGCCCCAAACTAGAACTCCGCCACCTCCAAACTGGTTCCTTTCGATGATGTTGGAGGTGTGATTGCGTGTTCCCTGCTCTCTCCAGATGTGTTTACGTCCAGAATCGCTTATCAGACTAAATCGGCTCTCATCTGTAAAGAGAACTGGACCCCGTTGCTGATGTGTCCAGTTCTTGTGTTCCTAGCACCACAAAAACCGCCGTCTCCGATGAGCAGGTGTTAATGGCACACACCGTTCTGGTCGTCGTGCAAATAGACCACCTTTGTGCAGCCTCCTGGCCACGGTAAAACGGCAAACAGCCTCCTGGCCACGTTCTGCAGGCTCGTTCCGCTGTTATGCTAATTTGTCCTCTTCGTCCTTAATTTTTGCACACCAGTGCATAATACTTACCCATTAGTGGCAGGAACAATGCTGCTTACACCATTTTAAAACGATCTCTACCGTGAGAGGAGGTAAGAGGGACACAAACCATGGGTTTTCCTCGCATGATGGCCACCCTCATTAAGCAGTAAGGTTGTCCCTGAGGCTGAGGGTAACTCCTGAGAAAGCTGCGTGGTTGTATACGCTTTGTAGCTCTAGATGGTAATAAGGAAATGGTCAACACGTGGTGTGTTAATCTTTCTTTGATTTTAATCAGGCTTTTTTGACATATCGCCGGTGTTGTGAATCTCGATACCACTCTTGGGTGAATATTAAAGTATCTTGCCACAATGGCCTGCGCCTGGTCTGGCCTTCCCATGTCTCTCTACTTTACTGAGTAATGTAAACATGTACGAATCATTAGGAATGAATTTTGTTTGTCTGAAGAGACATTTCTTACACTCTCTGAAGACGAGAACTGACGGTTCGGACCTCAGATGGACTTAGGTAGGCTACTTCATTTACGTATTGGAGAGCTTTTTTCCACGATAAGAAAATGTAAGTACTGGAATGGATTTCTCGTATCCCATCTAATATTTTACGTATTATGTAAATTAGCTGAGTTTCTGTTCACAGCCAATTTAATCAAGAGCTCTTTAGAAATCATAACGAAGTGCTCTGCAGCTTGAAAATCGCTGACAAAGAGTACTACATAAACAGAAAGAAACATAAGTTTTTCTTATATAGGCAACACATTTATGAAGTCACTAAACTAATACCGTGGAACCTGCTTATAACGAACTCGCATTAAGCGGGATCTCGGACGCATTTAATGAACAAAACAGCAACTTTTGTTTGGTATTATATTACTTCAAAGCAAATTCGATCGTTTTAACGAATAAATTTATTGAAACCCCCGAGAGGAAAGCCAAGACGATCACTTTGAACAAGCGAAGTAACAAAATTTAATGAAATTCCTTATTTATTAATGAAGCCCAGAAAATCTGGTTCACACTAATTAGCGCTATTTTATTTCATAAAAAAGGAAAAAAAGAAACAAATAAAATTTTAAGAAAGTAACTGCAGGCGTAGTTTTGATTCACTGTGAATGAAATTAAAAAAATATTGGTTCCGGGGATTTTTTTCCTTTGTAGTAGACGATGGGAAAAGATAAAGCTGAAAGAAAACGTCGCTTAAATAGAGAACGACAACGGCGATGGGGTGCAAACCAATCTTCTAATACTTTGTAGTACAAGGTGGAAGAAGATAACGCTGAAAGAAAACGTCGCTTAAATAGAGAACGACAACGGCGATGGCGTGCAAGCGATATGTGCGTCGGCAGTCAGCAGGCAGCCACGAAATAAAAGCAAACCGTAAAAGTGGATTCATACGTGATTGCCATTCATTTGAATGGTGTATCCGAATCATTCGTCAAGAGCAAATCGTTCATCTTGAATGGCGAAAAGTTCGTACTCTTTTGAGCAGTTTGACAAAAAGAACTAAGGCTTTGAAAGCTCTTTTGCCGTAAACATGAGATCCCTACAAGTAATTAGTTTTGTGACCACCTGGAAATTGAATAGTCATTCCTTCGAATGGTCATTTGTGAATGATTCGTTTGCTTGAATGATAAACGAACTCCCAAGAAGAAATGATTTATGCCATCACTAATAGAAATCGTTTATAGTTTGGGAGAAAATCCTCTCGGGATATCAAAACACGTTGCTACCCTTGTTAAAACAGAACCGATCAAATATCCAGCATTTAGAAGGATATGTTATAAGCAAACCAGTATTTAACCCTCCAGGTGGCAGGAGCTTTGGAAGAGGTAATGCGACATTTTTTTCATATCTGTAACAGAAGATTCCCCTTTCCGTAGTATTCGTCGTCGTTAAAATTCGCAACTATGCGTTCTGGCTCCTATTAGTCTAAATCTTTTCGAAGCGGAATTGCGTTTTTGCGGCCTTTGAAAAGGTTTCCGATGAACGTTTTATTGCGTCGTCGCCGCTTTGGCTACAGATATTTTTGAACGTATATATTCACGCTTTCCACCCGGAGTTTTAATGTTTTTCAGCGTGTGATAAACGCGTTTCTTAAGCATTTCTGATGATATCACGATTGAATTGCATTTCCAAAGGCAGTATATTACAAACAGGACAACTAGCTCTAACCTCAAAAATCACGATGTACTGAATTTGCGCACGCGCTTGAATCTAGTCTGGGAATAAAAACAAAAACAAGAGAAGCGACTAAGACATTTGGAGACAAGTTTAGCACTGTATTAAGAATATGTTGCAGTTTATTATACCTACAATTGAATGTGGCATCATTTACGTACTGAGGTCTGGAGATCAAAATTGAGCTCTGCACTAATTTTCGGCGCTTTGGTCTTCTTAGTACGGGTAACAATCCTCTTTAATGCTCTCTTGTCTCTATCATGATCCTAGACACAATATCTCTCGATACCTCTATTTCCTTGGCGACTGTTGTCAATCAGGCACCAATTAGCAGGCCACCAACAATTAGCCGTCTTTTAAAGTCCGTTCGGTCGCTCATTTCGTGGTCACCCTAAAAGACATTTTATAAAAAAAAAAAACTTTAAATGCACTTAAATAGAATATTAAAGTTCCAAGCAAATCTATTACAACCAAAAAATGGTGGATACCTTTGCGTATTGTCTCATACGCAGTTACATTAAAAGTCACGTCTCAGAGCGTTGTATTTACATTATTCTGTTAAATCCCTGTATCTGCACACTTGGAACCAACAATGATGCGACGTACAAGTTCACTCGGATCACTCGTTCTGCTTCTTCCAATTTTAAATTGAACGATAAATGATGTTCAAGTAGCTGTTCTTCCTGATATATACAGCACACGCAATCGCGTGACGCCTTACTTGTTGGTTGGACACATTTTTGTAAGGAGGGCAAATGTACTTGACAATTTGGCGTATCAGTGCATTTCACATCACTGTTAAGCAAGGATTTTCTCGTTTCCTTCGTTAAATATCTTGCAGATCAGGAAAATTTCATGAGAAATGCAAATTTAAATAAGATAACGATAAGGTTGTTGTACTGCCTTATATTTTATCTACATAATTTTAGGTAAAATCTTTGGGTGCATTCTTTTTGTTGTAAGTTTGAAAAGAAAAGTATAAGCCGTTGATAATAATTTGTTGCACAGCTGTGAGGGATATAGCTGTGGCAACTTACAAAACTACGCACTTACAAGGAAGAGTCAAATGAAAACCTTAAATAAGGTTTTTTTTATACAGTTTATTGAACAAAAGTGGTACACACCTGCATAATTTGTCAATGTAATATCCATTGTGTGCAATTGCAATGCAAGTCCTCCAGCGTTTGCAATAGAGTCCTATAGAATACAATTATTTTGGTCGCGTGTACAGCCACTCATGCACTATCTGCTGCACCTCTTCATAGGACTCGAAAGACTTTCCTTCCATCTATTCTTTGAGTGATTAAAAGATGAGATAATCCCTAAGGGCAAGGTCTAATAAATACAGAAGATGTACAAGACATTCGAAGTCAGGTCTTGTATTGTTACAACCGTTGATGGGGAGTATGTAACTGAGCGTTGCCATGTTGTAACAAGACGCCAGTACTCCAAAGTCCACATCGTTTGAATTTGATGGAAGGTCGAAGACGATTTCTGGTAAGATCTGCATACGTGTCGCTGGTTACAGTGTTCTTCCTGGGCATGTAGTACTTCAAAATCACCGCTCGTCCATTCCAAAAGAGAGACAAAATAACTTCCCTGCAATTGACTGCGTGCGGAAATTCTTCGGTTTTGGGGAGGAGGAAAGGCGTCATTCCTTGTTCGCTCTGTTTGTTTCTGGCTGATGATAGTGAACCCAGAGTTCTTCTCCAATAACAATTCTCTGTAGGAAGCCATCACCTTCTGCCTCAAAGAGCCGCAACATTCTTAACAGGCGTCAACTCGTCGCTGTTTCAGTTCTGTAATCAGCTGGCGCGGAACCTTCCTTGCAGGCACTTTTTTGAACTGAGCCCATGGATGATTCACCACATTATCAAGGTTAACGTGGTGAATCATTAATGGGCTCACCACCTGAACCATGGCTGATGTTCAAAAGTGCATCCATGATGATGGATGATCACATGATGTGGTGAGCTGAACCATGGCTGATGTTCAAAAATGCATCCATGATGATGGATGATCACATGATGTGGTGAGCTGTACCATGGCTGATGTTCAAAAGTGCATCCATGATGATGGATGATCACACAATGTGGTGCACTGAACCATGGATCATCACCCCGTCATCCATGATCATGTGGTGATCATCAGCGCAAACACATCGATGATGTGGTGCGATGAACCATGGATGATGTTCAGAAGTGCGGCTATTTCATCTACCGTCACTCTGCGATTTCCCATCACAATGCCTTCAACTGCTGTAATTGACTCTGGTGTCGCTACTCAGTGTGCCTGACCGGGTTGAGGGGAATCTGTCACAGAACTCACGCCGTTTCGGGACTGCCTAATCTATTCGTACATATTCTGGAGTGACAGACATACATCACCATACAGCAACTTCATTCGACGATGAATTTCAATAGGTTTCACCCATTCACTCCTCGAAAAACAGCTGACAGAGCTTTGCTCCTGTTTGGTGCATGTCTCAAGTGGGTTGGCCATCTTTACACTGCTACTGTGGCATCACTAAAGTTGTCTGCACCGTGCTGCAACCATTAAGAAAATATTTTAGTCATTGGTAACAACATTGCCAAGTTACAGGACAATGACACTGTATTTTGAATTTCTTATCGCACTTTTAAGGTTTTTATTTGACTCACAGAAAAAGTAGTTCACAATGCACATGGATTTCAAGTAACAACGTGTGATTAATTTAATGACGCTAAATGGTCGGCCTCGGAGAAAAAAGACTTCGATTTATTGGAGTTAATGTTATCATCATTTTATTGTAGAAATAATTGATATTCGTTGTATTTTCAAAATTTCTTAACTGTAGTGAGTACAATAAATAAATTTGAAGTCTTTGCACAAAGCTGATTAACTCTCATCGATACATATTTGTTAAATTATCATTTTAAAGATTTGTGTACCCATAGTTCGTGTCAACAACACAGCGGTACCTTTTTGAGCACGTCTTTTGTCAAAAAAAAGATCGTGCTTATGTTATTGGTTTGTCCGTCCGTCCGTCCGCCTGTAGACACCATATCTCTGCAACTATCAGTTCGATTTAAAAAATTCTTTTTTGATTGAGAAGCTTGAATGTGCGAATCATGATCTTTTATTTCGTTTATTTTTTACGATGTATAATTTCGCCGCTAGAGGGCGTAAATGCAGATGATGTCGAATTCAAAATACATTTTATTCCATATATTTGCTTCTAAGCATCCGACTGCAAAAATTCTTTTATCTTTCGATTCCATTTATGTCGAAGACTATGTTAGGTATAGTTACATGTTCAAGTTACCCATAGACTTTCCGCTAGGGGGCGTAAAAGTAAATTACGCTTTCTTCGATATCTCTTCTTCTAAAACTCCGATTTGAAAACTTTTTTCTTCAGGGGATACAGCTCTCGATGTAAACTATTTTGCATATAATATCTAATTTTTGGTAAAGAATACTTTGGCCAGCAGGGGGCGTAAGTATTAATTTTTGCTACTGATGTATTTGCCAAAACATCTGAGTTTCTAAAATCTCGATTGAAAAAATTCATTCGTGCACCGACACCACTCACGTCGACAAACCTTTTCGGAATATTTTCTTCTTAATATTGCACGGTTTCTCCGCCAAGGGGCGTTGATGTATATCTCATTTTCGTCTATACCTCTGCTTCTAATGGTCGGATTTGAAAAATTCTTTCTTTATTGGATAGAGATCCCGGTGTGACATGCTTTCCATGTAATTTCGAAATTTTCATGTAAATCATAGACTTTCCTGTAGGGGGCGCAAAGGTAAATTGCGTTTTACCCGATATCTATGCCTTTAAAACTCCGATTTGAAAAATTCTTTCTGCACCAGACATAGTTCCTGATGGGAAGTACTTTGCATACAATTTCTAATTTTTGGTAAAAAATGGTTTGGCCACCAGGGGGCGTAAGCCTTAATTTCGGCTTCTGATGTACTTCCAGCAAAATCTGAGCGTCCAAAACCTCGTTTGAAAAAATTCGTTGGTGGACCGATACTACTCACATCGACAAACCTTTTAGGAATATTTTCTTCTTCAAATAATAAATGGTTTCGACGCCAGAGGGCGTACATGTATATCTTATTTTTGTAAATATCTCTACTGCTAGGAGTCCGATTTGAAAAAATCTGAGCGTCCAAAACCTCGTTTGAAAAAATTCGTTGGTGGACCGATACTACTCACATCGACAAACCTTTTAGGAATATTTTCTTCTTCAAATAATAAATGGTTTCGACGCCAGAGGGCGTACATGTATATCTTATTTTTGTAAATATCTCTACTGCTAGGAGTCCGATTTGAAAAATTCTTCCATTGTTGGATAGTGTTTCCGATGCGAAATATGTTTCATATAAATTCAAAAATTTCAAGTAAATCATAGACTTTCCGCTAGGGGGCGCAAAAGTAAATTGCGTTTCCCCGCTATTTCTGCTTCTACATCTCCGATTAGAAACATTCTTCCTTTATCGCATACAGCTCCTGATCGGAAATGTTTTTCATATAGATCCTAATATTTGGTAAATAATGGTTTGGCCACCAGGAGGGCATAAGTGTTAATTTCTGTTTCTCGTGTATTTGCAGCAAAATCCGAGCTCTTGAAAACTCGACTGAAACTTTATTTTCTTGGACAGATACCTCGCACATCGAAAAACGTTTTGAGAATACTTTCATTTTCAAATAATTCATGGTTTTCCCGCTAGGGTTATATTTATCAATATCTCTGCTTCGAAAAGTCCGATTTGAAAAATTATTTCTTTGTTGGAGAGCATTTCCGCTGCGAAATGTTTCTCCTGTAAATGTTTCTTAACTCATAAGCCTGCAACCGGAGTGAGTGCGTAAGTTCACGATTCCGCTTACAGCCATATCTGCGGGATTAAAAACCTGATTTGAAAACTTCTTTCTTCTGGCAGATACAATTGTTTTGCATACCGGCTCCATGGACTTTGAATATCTTTGACAAATTTAATTCTCGTCAGAACTTATTCAAAAGACGCGCTCATTACACCTAAAAATTCAAAGGCATTTTTCTTGTTTTTCTTTTGAAACATGGTATAGGGAAAAGCCACTTAATAGTAGCCCAGATAATACTTTAAAATTTTCTTCCAAGAAAAGTCTAAAATTTCAATCGAATATATTTGTAGTTTATATCTTGCGCATCATATTTGTTAAATATTTTTGGAAATATTTTCGAATCAATATTATACTCTACAGACAGCATGAAGAGCACACGTTTAAAAAACGATGGGTTTTATTCTTCGCTTCTTTAGGCTACTATTACGACTGTGTTATTCATACTAGCTTTAAAATTTTTACTCGTCTGATTGGTCACCGATGACGTAGTAGTTACATCGCCATTTATACACTCAGACCGCGAACTGTCATTGATGAACTCGTGTCTCTCACTCCACATGCGGCTCTCT